>CM060966.1:6749538-7452038 GCA_030765045.1 Tenodera sinensis
CTGCGTTCGATTCTATCATCTAACATTTACCAGTTATACAAACTTACACAACATTTATTCCAAATGAAGACGATTTCACAGGTTGAATATACGCATTATTCTTGTCAGCTAAATATGTTAAATATATAAGCTCACCAAAACCTTAATAGCCGCTTTTGAGAATAGCATGACTTTATATCACTGCCAATATTAATGTATCTGTTTTGATGTCTGGTACATAAGCTGTTTGTTTGTATTGCAGGGGTGGTAATGTCGTGTGAAGGTGATTTCTAGAATGATGGGGGTGCCACGCATCAAGATGTCGTCGTACTTCCTGATTATACTTCTTGTTGCTGCCGTCACCAGCGCTGAGGAATGCACGCAGTAAGTCAAACTCACACTTCATATGATCCTTTTAACTAACACGAAGATATAGGAATAAGAGTTTGTATGAATGGTTAGTACAAGAGTAGAGAAAGTCATGTGAGTGTAACACATCAGATATCTGTATTAACATGAAGAAGATATAGGAATAAGAGTTTGTATGAATGGTTAGTACAAGAGTAGAGAAAGTCATGTGAGTGAAACACATCAGATATCTGTATTAACATGAAGAAGATATAGGAATAAGAGTTTGTAAGAATGGTTAGTACAAGAGTAGAGAAAGTCATGTGAGTGAAACACATCAGATATCTGTATTAACATGAAGAAGATATAGGAATAAGAGTTTGTAAGAATGGTTACTACAAGAGTAGAGAAAGTCATGTGAGTGCAACACATCAGATATCTGTATTAACATGAAGAAGATATAGGAATAAGAGTTTGTAAGAATGGTTAGTACAAGAGTAGAGAAAGTCATGTGAGTGAAACACATCAGATATCTGTATTAACATGAAGAAGATATAGCAATAAGAGTTTGTAAGAATGGTTAGTACAAGAGTAGAGAAAGTCATGTGAGTGCAACACATCAGATATCTGTATTAACATGAAGAAGATACAGGAATAAGAGTTTGTAAGAATGGTTAGTACAAGAGTAGAGAAAGTCATGTGAGTGTAACACATCAGATATCTGTATTAACATGAAGAAGATATAGGAATAAGAGTTTGTAAGAATGGTTAGTACAAGAGTAGAGAAAGTCATGTGAGTGTAACACATCAGATATCTGTATTAACATGAAGAAGATATAGGAATAAGAGTTTGTAAGAATGGTTAGTACAAGAGTAGAGAAAGTCATGTGAGTGCAACACACCAGATATCTGTATTAACATGAAGAAGATATAGGAATAAGAGTTTGTAAGAATGGTTAGTACAAGAGTAGAGAAAGTCATGTGAGTGCAACACATCAGATATCTGTATTAACATGAAGAAGATATAGGAATAAGAGTTTGTAAGAATGGTTAGTACAAGAGTAGAGAAAGTCATGTGAGTGTAACACATCAGATATCTGTATTAACATGAAGAAGATATAGGAATAAGAGTTTGTAAGAATGGTTATTACAAGAGTAGAGAAAGTCATGTGAGTGCAACACATCAGATATCTGTATTAACATGAAGAAGATATAGGAATAAGAGTTTGTAAGAATGGTTAGTACAA
Organism: Tenodera sinensis; assembly: GCA_030765045.1. NCBI lineage: Eukaryota > Metazoa > Arthropoda > Insecta > Mantodea > Mantidae > Tenodera > Tenodera sinensis. The sequence continues at coordinate 6,751,113 of CM060966.1, forward strand.
GAGTAGAGAAAGTAATGTGAGTGTAACACATCAGATATCTGTATTAACATGAAGAAGATATAGGAATAAGAGTTTGTAAGAATGGTTAGTACAAGAGTAGAGAAAGTCATGTGAGTGCAACACATCAGATATCTGTATTAACATGAAGAAGATATAGGAATAAGAGTTTGTAAGAATGGTTAGTACAAGAGTAGAGAAAGTCATGTGAGTGCAACACATCAGATATCTGTATTAACATGAAGAAGATATAGGAATAAGAGTTTGTAAGAATGGTTAGTACAAGAGTAGAGAAAGTCATGTGAGTGTAACACATCAGATATCTGTATTAACATGAAGAAGATATAGGAATAAGAGTTTGTAAGAATGGTTAGTACAAGAGTAGAGAAAGTCATGTGCGTGTAACACATCAGATATCTGTATTAACATGAAGAAGATATAGGAATAAGAGTTTGTAAGAATGGTTAGTACAAGAGTAGAGAAAGTCATGTGAGTGTAACACATCAGATATCTGTATTAACATGAAGAAGATATAGGAATAAGAGTTTGTAAGAATGGTTAGTACAAGAGTAGAGAAAGTCATGTGAGTGCAACACATCAGATATCTGTATTAACATGAAGAAGATATAGGAATAAGAGTTTGTAAGAATGGTTAGTACAAGAGTAGAGAAAGTCATGTGAGTGCAACACATCAGATATCTGTATTAACATGAAGAAGATATAGGAATAAGAGTTTGTAAGAATGGTTAGTACAAGAGTAGAGAAAGTCATTTGAGTGTAACACATCAGATATCTGTATTAACATGAAGAAGATATAGGAATAAGAGTTTGTAAGAATGGTTAGTACAAGAGTAGAGAAAGTCATGTGAGTGCAACACATCAGATATCTGTATTAACATGAAGAAGATATAGGAATAAGAGTTTGTAAGAATGGTTAGTACAAGAGTAGAGAAAGTCATGTGAGTGCAACACATCAGATATCTGTATTAACATGAAGAAGATATAGGAATAAGAGTTTGTAAGAATGGTTAGTACAAGAGTAGAGAAAGTCATGTGAGTGCAACACATCAGATATCTGTATTAACATGAAGAAGATATAGGAATAAGAGTTTGTAAGAATGGTTAGTACAAGAGTAGAGAAAGTCATGTGAGTGTAACACATCAGATATCTGTATTAACATGAAGAAGATATAGGAATAAGAGTTTGTAAGAATGGTTAGTACAAGAGTAGAGAAAGTCATGTGAGTGTAACACATCAGATATCTGTATTAACATGAAGAAGATATAGGAATAAGAGTTTGTAAGAATGGTTAGTACAAGAGTATAGAAAGTCATGTGCGTGTAACACATCAGATATCTGTATTAACATGAAGAAGATATAGGAATAAGAGTTTGTAAGAATGGTTAGTACAAGAGTAGAGAAAGTCATGTGCGTGTAACACATCAGATATCTGTATTAACATGAAGAAGATATAGGAATAAGAGTTTGTAAGAATGGTTAGTACAAGAGTAGAGAAAGTCATGTGCGTGTAACACATCAGATATCTGTATTAACATGAAGAAGATATAGGAATAAGAGTTTGTAAGAATGGTTAGTACAAGAGTAGAGAAAGTCATGTGAGTGCAACACATCAGATATCTGTATTAACATGAAGAAGATATAGGAATAAGAGTTTGTAAGAATGGTTAGTACAAGAGTAGAGAAAGTCATGTGAGTGTAACACATCAGATATCTGTATTAACATGAAGAAGATATAGGAATAAGAGTTTGTAAGAATGGTTAGTACAAGAGTAGAGAAAGTCATGTGAGTACACCACATAAGATATCTGTATTAACATGAAGAACATATAGGAATAAGAGTTTGTAAGAATGGTTAGTACAAGAGTAGAGAAAGTCATGTGCGTGTAACACATCAGATATCTGTATTAACATGAAGAAGATATAGGAATAAGAGTTTGTAAGAATGGTTAGTACAAGAGTAGAGAAAGTCATGTGAGTGTAACACATCAGATATCTGTATTAACATGAAGAAGATATAGGAATAAGAGTTTGTAAGAATGGTTAGTACAAGAGTAGAGAAAGTCATGTGAGTACACCACATCAGATATCTGTATTAACATGAAGAAGATATAGGAATAAGAGTTTGTAAGAATGGTTAGTACAAGAGTAGAGAAAGTCATGTGCGTGTAACACATCAGATATCTGTATTAACATGAAGAAGATATAGGAATAAGAGTTTGTAAGAATGGTTAGTACAAGAGTAGAGAAAGTCATGTGCGTGTAACGCATCAGATATCTGTATTAACATGAAGAAGATATAGGAATAAGAGTTTGTAAGAATGGTTAGTACAAGAGTAGAGAAAGTCATGTGCGTGTAACACATCAGATATCTGTATTAACATGAAGAAGATATAGGAATAAGAGTTTGTAAGAATGGTTAGTACAAGAGTAGAGAAAGTCATGTGAGCGCAACACATCAGATATCTGTATTAACATGTAGAAGATATAGGAATAAGAGTTTGTAAGAATGGTTAGTACAAGAGTAGAGAAAGTCATGTGAGTGTAACACATCAGATATCTGTATTAACATGAAGAAGATATAGGAATAAGAGTTTGTAAGAATGGTTAGTACAAGAGTAGAGAAAGTCATGTGAGTGTAACACATCAGATATCTGTATTAACATGAAGAAGATATAGGAATAAGAGTTTGTAAGAATGGTTATTACAAGAGTAGAGAAAGTCATGTGAGTGCAACACATCAGATATCTGTATTAACATGAAGAAGATATAGGAATAAGAGTTTGTAAGAATGGTTAGTACAAGAGTAGAGAAAGTAATGTGAGTGTAACACATCAGATATCTGTATTAACATGAAGAAGATATAGGAATAAGAGTTTGTAAGAATGGTTAGTACAAGAGTAGAGAAAGTCATGTGAGTGCAACACATCAGATATCTGTATTAACATGAAGAAGATATAGGAATAAGAGTTTGTAAGAATGGTTAGTACAAGAGTAGAGAAAGTCATGTGAGTGCAACACATCAGATATCTGTATTAACATGAAGAAGATATAGGAATAAGAGTTTGTAAGAATGGTTAGTACAAGAGTAGAGAAAGTCATGTGAGTGTAACACATCAGATATCTGTATTAACATGAAGAAGATATAGGAATAAGAGTTTGTAAGAATGGTTAGTACAAGAGTAGAGAAAGTCATGTGCGTGTAACACATCAGATATCTGTATTAACATGAAGAAGATATAGGAATAAGAGTTTGTAAGAATGGTTAGTACAAGAGTAGAGAAAGTCATGTGAGTGTAACACATCAGATATCTGTATTAACATGAAGAAGATATAGGAATAAGAGTTTGTAAGAATGGTTAGTACAAGAGTAGAGAAAGTCATGTGAGTGCAACACATCAGATATCTGTATTAACATGAAGAAGATATAGGAATAAGAGTTTGTAAGAATGGTTAGTACAAGAGTAGAGAAAGTCATGTGAGTGCAACACATCAGATATCTGTATTAACATGAAGAAGATATAGGAATAAGAGTTTGTAAGAATGGTTAGTACAAGAGTAGAGAAAGTCATGTGAGTGCAACACATCAGATATCTGTATTAACATGAAGAAGATATAGGAATAAGAGTTTGTAAGAATGGTTAGTACAAGAGTAGAGAAAGTCATGTGAGTGCAACACATCAGATATCTGTATTAACATGAAGAAGATATAGGAATAAGAGTTTGTAAGAATGGTTAGTACAAGAGTAGAGAAAGTAATGTGAGTGTAACACATCAGATATCTGTATTAACATGAAGAAGATATAGGAATAAGAGTTTGTAAGAATGGTTAGTACAAGAGTAGAGAAAGTCATGTGAGTGCAACACATCAGATATCTGTATTAACATGAAGAAGATATAGGAATAAGAGTTTGTAAGAATGGTTAGTACAAGAGTAGAGAAAGTCATGTGAGTGCAACACATCAGATATCTGTATTAACATGAAGAAGATATAGGAATAAGAGTTTGTAAGAATGGTTAGTACAAGAGTAGAGAAAGTCATGTGAGTGTAACACATCAGATATCTGTATTAACATGAAGAAGATATAGGAATAAGAGTTTGTAAGAATGGTTAGTACAAGAGTAGAGAAAGTCATGTGAGTGTAACGCATCAGATATCTGTATTAACATGAAGAAGATATAGGAATAAGAGTTTGTAAGAATGGTTAGTACAAGAGTATAGAAAGTCATGTGCGTGTAACACATCAGATATCTGTATTAACATGAAGAAGATATAGGAATAAGAGTTTGTAAGAATGGTTAGTACAAGAGTAGAGAAAGTCATGTGCGTGTAACACATCAGATATCTGTATTAACATGAAGAAGATATAGGAATAAGAGTTTGTAAGAATGGTTAGTACAAGAGTAGAGAAAGTCATGTGCGTGTAACACATCAGATATCTGTATTAACATGAAGAAGATATAGGAATAAGAGTTTGTAAGAATGGTTAGTACAAGAGTAGAGAAAGTCATGTGAGTGCAACACATCAGATATCTGTATTAACATGAAGAAGATATAGGAATAAGAGTTTGTAAGAATGGTTAGTACAAGAGTAGAGAAAGTCATGTGAGTGTAACACATCAGATATCTGTATTAACATGAAGAAGATATAGGAATAAGAGTTTGTAAGAATGGTTAGTACAAGAGTAGAGAAAGTCATGTGAGTACACCACATAAGATATCTGTATTAACATGAAGAAGATATAGGAATAAGAGTTTGTAAGAATGGTTAGTACAAGAGTAGAGAAAGTCATGTGCGTGTAACACATCAGATATCTGTATTAACATGAAGAAGATATAGGAATAAGAGTTTGTAAGAATGGTTAGTACAAGAGTAGAGAAAGTCATGTGAGTGTAACACATCAGATATCTGTATTAACATGAAGAAGATATAGGAATAAGAGTTTGTAAGAATGGTTAGTACAAGAGTAGAGAAAGTCATGTGAGTACACCACATCAGATATCTGTATTAACATGAAGAAGATATAGGAATAAGAGTTTGTAAGAATGGTTAGTACAAGAGTAGAGAAAGTCATGTGCGTGTAACACATCAGATATCTGTATTAACATGAAGAAGATATAGGAATAAGAGTTTGTAAGAATGGTTAGTACAAGAGTAGAGAAAGTCATGTGCGTGTAACGCATCAGATATCTGTATTAACATGAAGAAGATATAGGAATAAGAGTTTGTAAGAATGGTTAGTACAAGAGTAGAGAAAGTCATGTGCGTGTAACGCATCAGATATCTGTATTAACATGAAGAAGATATAGGAATAAGAGTTTGTAAGAATGGTTAGTACAAGAGTAGAGAAAGTCATGTGCGTGTAACACATCAGATATCTGTATTAACATGAAGAAGATATAGGAATAAGAGTTTGTAAGAATGGTTAGTACAAGAGTAGAGAAAGTCATGTGAGCGCAACACATCAGATATCTGTATTAACATGTAGAAGATATAGGAATAAGAGTTTGTAAGAATGGTTAGTACAAGAGTAGAGAAAGTCATGTGAGTGTAACACATCAGATATCTGTATTAACATGAAGAAGATATAGGAATAAGAGTTTGTAAGAATGGTTAGTACAAGAGTAGAGAAAGTCATGTGAGTGCAACACATCAGATATCTGTATTAACATGAAGAAGATATAGGAATAAGAGTTTGTAAGAATGGTTAGTACAAGAGTAGAGAAAGTCATGTGAGTGCAACACATCAGATATCTGTATTAACATGAAGAAGATATAGGAATAAGAGTTTGTAAGAATGGTTAGTACAAGAGTAGAGAAAGTCATGTGAGTGTAACACATCAGATATCTGTATTAACATAAAGAAGATATAGGAATAAGAGTTTGTAAGAATGGTTAGTACAAGAGTATAGAAAGTCATGTGAGTGTAACACATCAGATATCTGTATTAACATGAAGAAGATATAGGAATAAGAGTTTGTAAGAATGGTTAGTACAAGAGTAGAGAAAGTCATGTGAGTGTAACACATCAGATATCTGTATTAACATGAAGAAGATATAGGAATAAGAGTTTGTAAGAATGGTTAGTACAAGAGTAGAGAAAGTCATGTGAGTGTAACACATCAGATATCTGTATTAACATGAAGAAGATATAGGAATAAGAGTTTGTAAGAATGGTTAGTGCAAGAGTAGAGAAAGTCATGTGACTGTAACACATCAGATATCTGTATTAACATGAAGAAGATATAGGAATAAGAGTTTGTAAGAATGGTTAGTACAAGAGTAGAGAAAGTCATGTGAGTGTAACACATCAGATATCTGTATTAACATGAAGAAGATATAGGAATAAGAGTTTGTAAGAATGGTTAGTACAAGAGTAGAGAAAGTCATGTGAGTGCAACACACCAGATGTTTTGGGCACTTTCGCGACAATATGAGTAGCTCTCTTGTCATTTCGGATTGATCGCGTTACTAGATTAGGTTAGAATGTACATACATACAACACAAGATTTTCTGTGTTTTTAAACTGGCTGAAAGAAGATCTGTAAAGCGTACAAAATTAATTTAACCTCCGCGTGGGCTAGAGCTCACTATATACGTATATACGTGTGGGTTCGTATACCATTCATGCACAGAGATTACCTTGGAAAACTGTCCACATTCCCGCGAAGGTTTCTCATTTAGTCAAACAATTTTACAATAAGCAGATGGCTTATAATAATAGTAATAATAAGTAGTGTTTCATGGAAAAGCGTTTAATTGTTATGTAACGTATTACATTTACATCATTCTCTCTACTCAGTTTTGTTTTACGTAACACATTCAAATGTCCTTTTCTACTCGCTCTTCAACAGGCAATATCTATCATAGAAAAAGTATTACATTCACGCGTTTTCTCTATTCACTTTTCTTTTAGAAACAAATCACATGTCCTTCTATACTCACTTTTAAAAACAACTCATACAATTTTCTATATGATTGAAACAGAAATGCAACGAATTAAATTCACGTGGTATTCTCTACTCACTTTACTTTTAAGTTTCATAAAGAAATATAAATGAAACCGTTTCTGTAAATGTGTATCTCATTTAAAGTGAGGGAAATATAAGGCTACGCTTTTTTAAGAATCTTTGGCACGCGACTGAGTAGAGAAGGCGATGTGAGTGTTTTCGTAAGAGCATGAGGAGGCATGAGGCATGGGGAATTAGCGGTTTCCTCGGACAAAAGGAAGGTTAACAGAAACGCCTTGCAGCGATGGCGTCAAAGCCTCCATGTTAAGTGAACGCGCAACAAAGGGCATAGGCTCTGAATAGGCAGGATGAATAAACAGTTGCCTGCGTCTCTCTCTCTATCTCAAGTTGCTATGGCCAGATTCTTTCTACAGGTGTTTGTAAAACCAGCCTTGTCTGCCAAACAAAGGCTTCCTCCGTAGGTAGGTAGATACCTGCTTCAACCCATTAGCACGCAGGACAGTAGATGAGGGTGCCCTCCCCTGCCCCCCCCCCCCCCCCGTTCTCACAGATTTCACCCTATCATTCCCTACATATCACTGTTATTAACGCACAAAATCTATAACTGTATACCCGACGTTGTGCGTGGTTTATACTTACAACATTTAGAAGGTAACTTTTGATATTGTAAATAAATACCTCTAAGATCACCAAAGTTTGATTTATGCTTCTGATCAAACGTGCCGTTTGATATTGTAAGACCTTATACATATTTGCAAATTGATATCCGTATATCTACCACTCTTCATGAAACAGTCATACTCGCTACTGAATGAGGCCTGTCGCAACCTGGATAAGATATAATAGTTACAATTTAATTCAAGTTACTTGATATATATATATATATATATATATATATATATATATATATATATATATATATATATCACTTATTAGTCGACTTAACTGTTATTTATTCACACATACAAGATTATTTTGTAATAACTTTGAAATTCAATGCCCATTACTTCTGTTCACGGCCTGAAAAAATCCATTGCATTCACCGGGTTTTGAACCCACACCTTCGCTTAGCCACTGACACGCACTTATGTGTAAATTACTGCTACAAGTTATTGTAAATCTGTTTTTAGTGTTTTAATGATTTACTAGTTGAAATGTAGCAATGGAAAGCGCAGCCCAAATATCGGGTAAAGCATGGTTTGAAAGTAAAGAAGGGATGATGCATGATGCAGCACAAGGGAATATGTTGGAATGTAACAGAGGGATGGGATGGGATGGACAAAGGGCAACCGAAGAATGTGCACATACATACATACACAGTCTGTCTGTTTGATGTTCGCTAGCTACTGGCATTTGATTGAATGATGCTGCAGATGTATCTATCACCTGTAACAAACTGTCATCGATGTGCAATGATTCCACCTAATAACTTGGAGCAGAACACACAAACTGTCACTGACATAAACTTGGCTAGTTACCTCCCTCCCCCCGTCTGTCTGTCTCTGTCTGTCCGTCTATCTGTTTGTCTGCCTGTCTGTCTGCCTGTCTGTCTGTCTATATGTCTGCCTGTCTGTCTGTCTGTTGGTCTGTCTCTCTGTCTGTCTGACTCTCTGCCTGTCTGTCTGTCTGTCTGTCTCTCTGTCTGTCTGTCTCTCTGACTCTCTGCCTGTCTGTCTGTCTCTCTGTCTGTCTATCTGTTTGTCTGCCTGTCTGTCTGTCTATATGTCTGTCTGTCTGTCTCTCTGTCTGTCAGTCTGCCTGTCTGTCTGTCTGTTGGTCTGTCTCTCTGTCTATCTGTCTGTCTGTCTGACTCTATGCCTGTCTGTCTGTCTCTCTGTCTGTCTGTCTCTCTGACTCTCTGCCTGTCTGTTTGTCTCTCTGTCTGTCTGTCTCTCTCTCTGACTATCTGCCTGTCTGTCTGTCTGTCTGTCTGTCTGACTCTCTGCCTGTCTGTCTGTCTCTCTTTCTGTCTGTCTGTCTCTCTGTCTGTCTGTCTGACTCTCTGTCTGTCTGCCTGTCTGTCTGCCTGTCTGTCCGTCTGTCTGACTCTCTGTCTGTCTCTCTGTCTGTCCGTCTGTCTGACTCTCTGTCTGTCTCTCTGTCTGTCTCTCTGTCTGTCTGTCTGACTCTCTGTCTGTCTGACTCTCTGTCTGTCTGTCTGACTCTCTGTCTGTCTGTCTGACTGTCTGTCTGACTGTCTGTCTGTCTCTCTGTTTGTCTCTCTGTCTGTCTGTCTGACTCTCTGTCTGTCTGACTCTCTGTCTGTCTGACTCTGTCTGTCTGTCTGTCTGACTCTCTGTCTGTCTGTCTGTCTCTCTGTCTGTCTGTCTGACTCTCTGTCTGTCTGACTCTCTGTCTGTCTGTCTGACTCTCTGTCTGTCTGTCTGACTGTCTGTCTGACTGTCTGTCTGTCTCTCTGTCTGTCTCTCTGTCTGTCTGTCTGTCTGTCTGACTCTCTGTCTGTCTGACTCTCTGTCTGTCTGACTCTGTCTGTCTGTCTGTCTGTCTGACTCTCTGTCTGTCTGACTCTCTGTTGTCTGTCTGTCTGTCTGTCTGTAAGGAAGACGGACACAGCTCCGGTGGGGCTAAAGTACAATGAACTTTTCTCCCCACAATTAGTTAAATACAACTTTTAATGCATTTATAGATGTGAATTATATACCAGGTGAGTCAGCTGCCCCTTATTTTCCGCATTTAATACTCTAACATGAAAACATCTGCCCCTATGCTAGGTTCAACACAAGTATTCAACATGGATATATTTATCTAAGTTACTAGGTAGCTCAGTCGGAACGAGCGCACGGCTGCTAAGTGTAAACGTGGTTCGAATCCTCTGAGTGTACTAATTATTTTACTGTGTAATGTTTACAATTAACGTTAGTTAAACAATTACTCGGTGTAAAGCTGTTATCATTTGACTTCGTAATTTTTTTATTTCTACTTTATGGTATTATTCCGGGGCTCTAATGACCCAGCTGTCGACGGGCCCTTAAACCCTAATCACTCACTCACTATGGTATTATTCCACATGAGGATATCTCCCCCGTTGTGGATGTGGAGTTGCTTGCACTTTGGCTCTTGCTTCTCCATAGATCCAAGGCATATCAAGCTGCTTGCCTTGTCTGTCGAGTACATGGTGAAGGAATGGGACGAAATATCGTGGGACAGTACACACGTGGAGTCGACATTCATAATAACACACTGCATCTCGCCAGTCCAATGGGGCTGAACTCATTATACGTATTCTATTACAAAATGCAGACAACCAAAAACTTTTTAAATTATATGCTAAACCCTCAGAGACTTTAAAATTTGATTATTATGAATTCGGTTTGCAAGTCTGAACAGAAAAAAAGAAGTTGTACAATCTCGAATGCGAACCCGTGTCCCTGAAGTTAGTGCACAGGAATCGTTCATAACTCTATTGAGCTATTTGGAGGCTTGACTTCGACTGCCAGCCCTAGAGCCAGTACTCCAGGTGCTTTGCCATGCCACTTCGCGACTTTACTTGCGTAATTTAGCCCTTTAAGACAGTTTTAAACCTTTGTTGGGGTTTTCATATTATTAATTAAATGGCAAAAACTATTATGCGTGTTATTTTTCATTTGTACGACATGTAATTTACGCCAAAATTTAAATCAGCCATTATTTCATAATTTGTGCGTTTTAACAGTATGAGTCCATGGTGGATAAGGCGTGTCTGTCATTTTATTTGCAGCCAACCCGGCTCTAAGTTCAAGGATCCGCCATTTTATTTTTACCTCATGTTGCTAATGTACTCATATGATAGGTCCGTGTTTACTTAATTGCGCTGCTATGTATACTCTGGCAACGCTGTGCATGTAAACGTATCTCATTGGCTGCAGATCACCAAATAAGGGTAATTTCGATGTGCAACTCTTCCCATTTGAAAAGCACTATAGTTCAGTTTTCACCATCCTTCACTTACTCCTCATCCGTGAACTAGTTCAATTTTTACTATCATTCTACTTAGTTCACAATGTTACTTCACCAATGTAGACTAGTTCAATTTTCACCATCACTTCAGTTAGTTCTCATCCGTGAACTAGTTCAATTTGTATTGTCACTCTACTTAGTTCACAATCTTACTTCACCAATGTAAACTAGTTCAATTTTCACCATCACTTCGCTTAATTCTAATAGTTCACGGATGTGAACAAGTTCAACTTTTACTATCACCACTTAGTTCGCAATGTTAGTTCAATTTATACCTTCTTGGCGACGTAATGAAAAACGAAGACGCAGTCTTTTCTTCCGGAGAAAATACACAATGGGAAGTGGAACGCAGGTCGAGGCTGTGATATTAAACATACTTATATTACATTAACAGGTGATCTAATTTGTATGACTTTTTACCATTTTTTTTATTTATTTATTTATTTATTTATTTATTTATTTTTTTTTTTTTTTTTGTTATTTTTGTTTCTGCTTAACGTTGCAGCAATCCCCATGTTAGAGGACCATGTAATTTTAGGCCAATATCTAACTACAATGCAGCAGTAGCTGTTGGTTCGCAGAAGGTATTTAATTTCTCTCCTACCACCCACACCTGGGATGGATTCCCTTATCCGCGACATGGGGACGCGCCCTCTAGAAATTGCAGGCTCCCCGAGGACACGTTGCCAGAACAACGACTGCAAAAGAAAGTATTGGAATGGATACTAGAAGAAAAGGGAACATCCGATGAAAACTTGGATGGATGATGTACAAACAGCTTTTGGACCTAGAACAAGGGAGAAACAGAGAGGCAAGGAGTTTGGCTTCCGGAAGACAGCGCTAGTTGTTATAAACCAGAGACGCAATAATAAGCTTTATGGAAATATTTGTTATAATAAACTGTAAACTGACGAAGGAGAAATTAACCAGCGGAGAAAAGTTAGGACACTCCATATTTGAAAACTGACTAAAACTATTAGCAACGTGTTGTAATTCAGTACTTAGTATTAGATATACGTGAAATGTGCAAGCAGATCAACAAATGAGGGTAATTTCGATGCATTGTGTGTTTTTTACTTAATTGTAATACATTATATGCTCGACCATGCCATAATGTAGCACTGAACCATTTGTTTTTATCCATTAATGTTGTTGGTATTCACCAATCAAAGGTGCACAAGTTCATAACACTACCAATAACCACCAAGCAAACGATCCGCATGTAGCGATCAATACTTCGGCGTCTGCACACATTTTCACGCAGCTGAAAGTGTATACGGAAAGAAGCTACTGTATTTAGTGTTAATATTTTAAATAATATCGGTATAATTCAATTTTGTCTTCTTGTTTTTGAATGTATACTCTTTTACTCTATGTATCATTGTGTCAACGCCAACATAACAATAAAAGTTGAAGACACAACTATCGATTGTCGTATCGAACCAGGTAACAAATACTTAAAATGTCGGACACCATTGACAACATTAGTAGAATGTTTTAAACTTGATTCAAGGGAGACCGTTTTCGGCAATTACCACGGTTGTATAAATATTATGAAGTTGCTACAGCTGGTTTTGTGAAATATACTCGCATATTGATTGTTGCTATTATGTTGTTGTATAATATAGTATTAAAGTTATAATTATGTCTTTGTTTAATATTCTTTAGGCAATCAAACTCCAAGCCCTATGTTACTGTATATTAATGTGCATATTTGTCAATTTCGTATTACATGAAATTAGATGATAAGAGTGTGGTGTATTGAACATGTGTGTTGTGTTTGTTGAGCGATAGCTCTCTCCCCTGACAGTGTTTCAACAGTGTGTTAATGATGCTGATGCTGCAGCTGGTTAACCAGATTTCTCAACACAATTGTGTTTTAAACAGAGCGACTGTCCGACTGACTCAACCCTTTATTTATGCACCATTGTGGTCCGTTACTGCAGTGCTCAGCATTGTTGCGCTCTCTCTCTACACGTGCAGCCAAACTTGGAGCAAGGACACGTTCGTCACATTCACATTACAATCTTGCCCAGTGTTCACTTTCGCTTCACCAAGTTCTCACTGTTATTTCAGCAATGTTAATTGTCATCTATACTCGTGACCTCCCGTTTCTTCTGTTTGACTGACTAGGGAGTTTAACACAGGACTTCTCTAATATCTCGAGTTGTAGCACTCACTTTACGTCACAATCATATTATCTCTACCTAATACTCGTGACCTTTAACCTGGATAAAAGCGCTTATCTCTTCAACCGGCCAGTTGTTCGATAACTGTCCATAGCTGGTCCCCAATATACTCGTATTATATGGACATGAGTTCCGAAAACTTTGTTCCCATATTACAACACATTATATGCAGCTCTTTCTTACATGCAGTGCCCTCAGCTACAATTGATACATGACCCCTAACGTGCTGATGTTTCCCTGCAGAACTGTATGTTTCGCAGCCTCTTATAGTACAGGGCTCATATAAAAGAACTGAGCAATATGTTTTAAAAATGTTAAGTTTTACTTCTATGCATTATCATAATCTGCAGACCTAATCGGCTCTAAATGACCAGTTATCGACAGGTCCTAAATCCCATTCAGACACTCATAAGTGTCCATTTCTTTGCATACATTTTCCCCGTCGCTCTATAAATATTAAAATACCTTACTATAGAAATCTGTTCCAAATGGTCTCAATAACTGTTGTTAAATAATCCAGCATGTAAACAGTGTTATGACAAAATAAAGCTCATGACAATATAATTTAAAAATATGAACTATTAATAAAGTTCACATCGATCGGTCACTAAAGATCAAATAGAAGCGACTCTTACAGCTACATATGTATGTATATCACTGCAACAATATGGAGGTGTTCAAACATCAGATAGGCGCCACAACGCGGGACAATATCAAATAAGAAAATGAACTGAAACAGTTACTACCTTTCCATCGAAAATTCAATACGTATTGGGTACATTCCCATTCCCGCGTTTCCATGTTGAACTCAATCCGAAAATGAGATCGCTTTGGTTATGAAAGGTTCAAACAGAAAAATTCAAGCCTTTATGTTGGTCGCTTAGTTTCTGTTGGTGAACCTGTAAAAGTAGTTGTACGTATTTTAACAAGGTTTTGGGGTTAGTGAATGTTTTTGAGAAGAATATCTATATTGTGAGATTATAGAAACAATAAAATTGGCTTTGTTGTTTTCTTTTATCACATCACTTTCACCAACAAAACTGAATGACGATGTTCAGCGTGTTACGAGAAGTTGGCAACCTTGGCGGATCCGTGATTCCATACGATCCCACTAAATGAACGGATCGGAACCCGAGGTTCCAACCCATGTCTCCATGCGATATAAGAGAACTCAATACGTCTTGAATTCCCAATTGAAACGTAGTAATTAATATTATTTATAAAATCCACTCCAGATATCAGCATGCGTTAATTTAATAAAGGTCTTAATACCAATTTTTCATAAACAATATTTTTATGAGTTTTTCCTTTTAAACGCAGTTTGAGGTTGGATAAATATCTGAAAATCTGCCTATACCATCCTTGATAGATGCTGAACTTAACTATCAAGTTTGGTTTTTCATCGAGTTTTCGATGTTTAATTACGCTAAGTCCATGCAATCTCAAGACATATATTTGCAGTCAAATTTTACCGTAAATATGCACAATAGAAGATAATAACCTCAGCTAAGAAAAATGGGATAATATTTCACATTTACACAAGTATTAAAAATACAGCTTTAGGATCAACAATTGATAGACATTAATCTGTTTAAGTTTGTGCGAACTGCACTTAACTGAGGCAAGGTGCACAAACTTGAGTAATAGAAGGGCATGATGGTGACCCGGTTCCTTTCATATGTTGGCAATACCACTTTCCCCGCCTTCCCCTACCTCGCTTTTGCCCTACTACTTGTGTTCTCTGCATCTTTTTAAAAGTTTGAGGGGGCAGTATCATGATCTTAACTTAACAACTTAAGAATTTGTGACGAAAATTGGATTTTGGTATATATGAAACATTACCCGAATAATTGATAGAGGTTATGTAAACTTTAGTAGAGAAAATATTTTTTTTCTCCAAAAGACTGAAAGTTGCTGTTGTTGAAACAATTGAGGCATGCATGGCGTGAGTCGGTACAGACGAACAGAAGAGAGAATGCTAAACTCAGAAGAAGGGGGAGAGATGAGATAATGATAGAGGAAGAGGGTAAATACGGAAGTGCGAATCACCAGTAGGTACCTACATTTGTATGCACCGACCTCTGGCTCGGTCCGTCGCAATCAGAGAAAATAGAGCCAATTTATACTCTCTGGCCAGAGTGCGAATTTGTTCCTGTTTCCAGTGGAAGTGGGGTCAGCTTTACCACGTCCGTCCTGCAGGGGCGTTCCCCTTGGGCACTGCTCTTCAAGACAATGTGCACCACACAATCACCAACATACGCACCTAAAAATGATGTCTTCATCACAAAATATATGATATATGTCATATGTCTAACCTAACCTATAAATGCTCCAGCGGAGCGAGAGTTAGAACATCGGATTTTATTTATATAGACTATTTCATGTATAGAACATGAATTTATATGTTAAATCTGACCAGAAAATGTTAAAGTATATAAAAAGTAGCGTCCCAACTGAGGAAAACCAAATACAAGATTGAGGTTATGTTATTCCGACCGACTGTAAGTCACGAGTTATTTTGTATAAAGAATAAAACAATCTCTAGCTAGATTTCGTTTGACTATGGTTTTCCATGTATATCACATCTTTAACTACAAAGATCACATCGCCAACGCTGTTACTGGTTTAATAGTGGGTTTTCGGTTTTCAAGTTTTACACTACATAACATCACACGTACATTCTTACTTACAGATCTTAGGAAGCATAAGGAACATCCATGGCTGGAGAAAAATTGCCATCCCCCTACCAGGAATCGAACTCGGGACCCTTTGCACAAGAGGCAGTTGTTTTACCGACTGAACTGCGGAGTCAGCACATTTTCTCTTCTTGTTATAACAGGAAATCAGTTTATAACCTCAAAGAAATCTATAATTCACATCTATAAATGTTTTAAAAGTTGCTTTTAATTAATTGTGAGACGAAAAGTTTGCTGTACTTTTGCCCCACCCGAGCCGTGTCCGTCTGCCCTACAAACAAAATATCTCACAAGACAGACTGCAGACATAACCTTGGTCACTGATGTATGTATGTATAAACAACATAGAAACCTTACGTACAACGTATGTTATCTTACAGTTCAAGTAAGTAAATGACAAATGTTTCCTTTATGTTACTCATTGCGCGTCTGTTTTGAGATCCTTTACACAATATGTCGACACAACTCTAACGTGATTCTCAATACACTGATACCAACTTTGGTAAGAAAGAGAAAGTATTGTTTTCGACTTAAAAATTCAATGTCGATATTTAACCGGAAGCATATGTTTTGAGGTTCCTTGAAAAAAAACAGGGTCTGTCTGTCTCTGTACACAGCATAACTCAAAAACGAAAAGTCGATTAAAAACCAAAGTTGGTATTTAAGGATGAATTTTAAATAACTCGTAAACCATAATAGATAGACCAAATCGTACTGTACAAAAAATGTGGATCTTGCTAAAATACACAATTTATTTCCGAATGAATCTTTTTTTGTGAAGGTAGCCATTTCGGAGATATTCCCTGTTGTTTATGTGAGTTGTGAAATAGTTGTACTTTTCTCAATTGAAAAGTCGTTATTCACTTTTTTATCTCTTGGGCGCACAAAGGGAATACAATCTAAAGGTGTTCATATAGCGACGAGTTAATCTGTAGTGAGTGAGTGAGTAGAGAAAGTCGTGTGAGTGCAACACATAGATGTCCGTCTGGTCCATCCTCACCCTATACGTCAACTATTGCTGCTCAATAAAAAGTTTCCGCAAGAGATCACACAATTTTCGTTATTTTTGTAATCTGATTTATTATTAGTGTTTTCTTTCATCGGTTATAAGAGACAATTTACACTAACATAGACATAAGAGTTTGAATCGGAACTGAAAAATTCAATGCCCCAACTGGGATTTAAACCACAAACCTTCTCCTTGTCAGGCGGGTGCTCTAACCATTATGCTACTGCGACAACTTGGCAGTAGGACATTGAATTTTATTCTCCAACCGATTTGTATTTCTCCCGGTAGACCACAACATTCTCAAACATTGCTCAGACGTGGTTTGTGTGTTTAAAACATCAACAGTAGGTTTGTTGACATAAATAAATAATAATAGACATGAAAATATTGATTGTGTTTGTGATGAAAAGCGAACACTGAAAACAGAGACAGAGAGAGATGGGGAATATGAAGGGAAGGGAAAGTAAGAAATGGACAAACGCATGCATGTATGGCATGAAGCGAAGTTAAACAAGGAAGATCCGATCAGTGAGTCAGGGGCTTGTGCCCCCACGCCCCCCCCCCCCAACTATTGATTATCGATACCCTCTCTCTCTCTTTCACTCTCACTGTTGGAATTTTTGAAGTGTTCACTTCACAGTTACTGCATTCCAGTTGCTGTAGCTACAATATATTGTTAGACGAATCACGTCCTCCACTTCAAACTGCACCAAATGAAAAACACTACAGTGCAAAGAACGCCATTGTGGTTGCTCAAGTAACATCTAGCCAAAAGAAAATCTCTTACGGTTTACCAGTTATACAAAAGTCATCCAGAGTAAACAGGACTACATAGGCTATAGCCAGAAAATTCAAAATATACATTTTATTTGTCATACAAATATCTTAAAAGTATGGTATTTTAATCAAAATCGTTAGCAGCATTTTGGAGAAAATAAAAATTTTGGAAAAATTATTCATGTAAAGGGTAGTTTATAGTGGAGGAATTTTATTCAAAATCTTGGTGTCGTATCTTTAAAAGATGTTAAACTCAAATACCAACTTTGGTTTTTAACCTGCTTATCGTTCTTGAGTTATGTTGCCCACAGTGCGACAGGTACATGGAACTGTTGTTTTGTATTCAGGGGGCCTCAAAACGTACATATATTTCCGGTGAAATCTCGACATCGAAATTTTGTGTGGAATATAATATCGTCGTATCATCATGTGGGTTGCAGTGGTGGCACTGTCTTCCCTGAGCGTTATTTTGACCGCCCTCTCTCCTCTCTCCCCTTATCCCTCCCACCCAAGGGTATCCCATAAGGAGCATACACACAAAATTTCTGGTTCCATACTCGTAGCATCTCATATGGTATTCACTGTGACATTACTGCCACTCAAGGTGAATATAACTGTAGAAGACAGACGCTGGTGTCTCCACCTGTATGTAGCAACAGGTACCTATGTTGTACTATGAAACTGCCATCTCCAATACCAGCAATAAATCATAGACTCGCACAGTCCAATGAAGCATCAGCTACAGACTCGCTCAATAACTCACAATTACATTCTGGTGCAAGTAACGGTTTTATTAAAACAGCATAAGATTGAGACGTGTAGACTGGACCACTTCCGAGATATTCTTTGTTATTTGTCTGACTTTCTCAAATGGCAGGTTCTTATTCATTTTTTACTTTCCCTACCAGTAAGTGGAGGAAGAATTGTATTCCACCTAAAAATTCAATGTCGAGTTTTCACCGGAAATATATATTTTGAGGCCCGCTAAATCCAAAAAAAGCATAACTTGGTTGAAACCAAGCTTCGTATTTAAGGATGCGACACAAAGAACCATCAATCGATGACCCTTGGATGTTTATATGACAAGTGAAGTCAGTCTCGGTTGCCTCTGTGAATGATTTCCGAGGGATTACACAGGGAATACTGTTTCGCACATGAATACAATTTTGCCTCATGTGAAAACGTATTTTTGCTTCAGAGGTCCTCAAAACTTGTATTAAATGTTTCTGTAGATAGTAGGTACGTAGTGTAAGTGAGCAGTAATGGTTTGTTACATGTAGGAGAGAGAGAGAGAGAGAGAGAGAGAGGGGGGGGGGAGCGAGAAGGAGCAACAAGAGCCCTGCTCTCGTCTTACACGGGAGGAGTTAGTTTCAAACATAGTCAATTGTAGTTATTTGTTCCGCACGAGGAGTACAGCCCCGAGCAAGTAGGGTTTCCTCCTGGTGACGTGACTTGACTCGCTAGACTCGCCTCGACTCGACTTAGTTCCTATTGCTACGTATGTACAAGCCAACGCAGCGTTAGAATTAAAACACTCCTCGCATCAAACTTCCTTATAACACTTATACAAGGTAACTATTACTCTAAAAATAGATCCTCTGTATCAAGAGGACTTCAGAAATATTCCCAACATGTATACGTATTCAGTAAGATCGTCGAAAACAATTTTGAGCAAAAGAAAACTTCTAGAAACACACATACACACACACACACACACACACACACACACACACACACACACACACACACACACACACACACACACACACACACACACACACGGACCTTTTTACTTTCTCTACTGGTAAGTAGGGGAAGTATTGTATTCCACCCAAAAATTCGATGTCGAGATTTCACCGGAAATATATGTTTTGAGGCCCCTGAATTAAAAAAAAAAAAAACATTTTTAGAAAAAGGTCCGTGTGTGTGTTTGTGTGTCTGTGTGTCAGTCTGTGGACAGCATAACTAAAAAACGAAAAGTCGGTTAAAAACCAAAGTTGGTATTTAAGTTTAATGTCTTTCAAGGATGTGACACGAAGATTTCAAAGAAAATAGCCCCACCCTAAACTACCCTTTACATGCAAAAATTTTCGAAAATTTTGATTTTTTTGAAAATGGCTTTAACGATTTTGATTAAAATGTCATATGTTTGATATATTTTTATGACAAATGAAATGTATATTTTGAATTTTCTGGGTATGGTCCCTGTAGTCGTATTTATTCTGGACGACTTTTGCATAATTGGTAAACCCTTAGAGATAGACCAAATCATACTGTACAAAAAATGTAGATCTTGCTAAAATACTCAATTTATGTCTAAATAAATTTTCTTGTAGGGTGAACCATTTCGGAGATATTCCTTGTTATGTGTGTGAGTTTCGGAAAACTTAAAACTTTCGTGAAATGGAACATCGTTGTTCAATTTTTATATGTTAAGTGTGCAAAGAGAACGGAATCTCAAAGCTTTAAAAGATTTGACTATCACTCACAGTTTACTGTATTCCCATATTCCCCTTGTACCTACAAGGAAATAAGCAATAAGATAATTTGTACAAACGTTTCTCTCAACTATCACGAAGAAGATATAGGAATAAGAGTTTGTAAGAATGGTTAGTACAAGAGTAGAGAAAGTCATGTGAGTGTAACACATCAGATATCTGTATTAACATGAAGAAGATATAGGAATAAGAGTTTGTAAGAATGGTTAGTACAAGAGTAGAGAAAGTCATGTGAGTGTAACACATCAGATATCTGTATTAACATGAAGAAGATATAGGAATAAGAGTTTGTAAGAATGGTTAGTACAAGAGTAGAGAAAGTCATGTGAGTGTAACACATCAGATATCTGTATTAACATGAAGAAGATATAGGAATAAGAGTTGGTAAGAATGTTAGTACAAGAGTAGAGAAAGTCATGTGAGTGGAACACATCAGATATCTGTATTAACATGAAGAAGATATAGGAATAAGAGTTTGTAGGAATGGTTAGTACAAGAGTAGGGAAAGTCATGTGAGTGTAACACATCAGATATCTGTATTAACATGAAGAAGATATAGGAATAAGAGTTGGTAAGAATGTTAGTACAAGAGTAGAGAAGGTCATGTGAGTGTAACACATCATATATCTGTATTAACATGAAGAAGATATAGGAATAAGAGTTTGTAAGAATGGTTAGTACAAGAGTAGAGAAAGTCATGTGAGTGTAACACATCAGATATCTGTATTAACATGAAGAAGATATAGGAATAAGAGTTGGTAAGAATGTTAGTACAAGAGTAGAGAAAGTCATGTGAGTGGAACACATCAGATATCTGTATTAACATGAAGAAGATATAGGAATAAGAGTTTGTAAGAATGGTTAGTACAAGAGTAGAGAAAGTCATGTGAGTGTAACACATCAGATATCTGTATTAACACGAAGAAGATATAGGAATAAGAGTTTGTAAGAATGGTTAGTACAAGAGTAGAGAAAGTCATGTGAGTGTAACACATCAGATATCTGTATTAACATGAAGAAGATATAGCAATAAGAGTTTGTAAGAATGGTTAGTACAAGAGTAGAGAAAGTCATGTGAGTGTAACACATCAGATATCTGTATTAACATGAAGAAGATATAGCAATAAGAGTTTGTAAGAATGGTTAGTACAAGAGTAGAGAAAGTCATGTGAGTGTAACACATCAGATATCTGTATTAACATGAAGAAGATATAGGAATAAGAGTTTGTAAGAATGGTTAGTACAAGAGTAGAGAAAGTCATGTGAGTGCAACACGTCAGAGTTTTCTATAGCTGTTTCTTTTTGTATTCAGGGGGCCTCCAAACATGCATTTCAGGTGAAATCTCGACATCGAATTTTTTGTTGAAATGCGTACCTACTATACATGGCAGAAAAAGTGAAATAACTATTAAGACAATTTGTAGATATGGGGTGAGTGTGTGAGTGATTAGGGTTTAAGGGCCCGTCGAGAGCTGGTTCATTAGAGCCCCTTGCAGATATGTTTATCTGGTTTAAGTGTGTAATGAATTTTCTATATATACGTTTCATCTTGGAATATTTAAAAGCTATATAGATAAGCCAGGGCGTGTGGTTTTAAGCTGAGTCCCATGGTGCGGGTTTGTTGTTCCACGACAACTAGCACACTAAACAGAGAACAGCTTACGAATACAAGTAGCCGAATAGAGAAATGTGTTCTGTTTTTTCTCATGCTGTGAATGACATTAGCAGGGGAATATGATGCACATCTGTAGTACAAATTTTCGTTCCATTGTTGATATGGCGGCGGGCATGCAACCCTTCCTTGCCATCATTTGCTCGACAGGGAACAAAAGGGGAGGGTTTATTACTGACTGTGTGTTGATTCTGCTCCCTGCGGGGGCGCGGTGAGAGGGGGGGAGGCACTTTAATTTACACGTATAACCACATCCAATAGCTGTGCAGCAGTAATAAAATATTTCTAGAATGCGTAATGCACAAACTTTTACTGTTATTGCCTCAGAGAGATTTGCATAAGGCGGTGTGTGTTGCGCATGTCAAGTAGAGGTTCATGTGAATGATTACACAGAACAATTCCCTTACTTTAACTCAATACCGAGGAGGGAGGCTTAAGGGTTAACGTCTGTGCTCCCGGGTTCCTCCCTATGGGCCGAGGAATCTCCTAAATTGAATATTTAATACCACGACCAATATTTCCAGTCTAACTCTAAAATAGAAGCAAACACAATGAAAATCAGCTGCAGTAGCGAGAGTGCTGCTATCTGTACGTAGATAATAAAAACAACTATACTGAAGTTACAGTTGTCTAACACTAAGGCATCTATACACACGTGTTCCAAGTTCACATCTGTCCCTTATGTATAGGAAAAGAGGTCATATGTTAAGATCTACTTGCTATGTGATAGCTTTGAAATTCCAGCTTCTTTATATGCTCAAGACATAAAAAGAAACTAATAGCGTTGCGCTATTTGAGAAAAGCAAAAATATTTGACAGCTCAAAGCAATAATAGAAAATACTCGGACATAATTATCACCGCTAAAAAATTGAGATCTACTTTTAAGTATTGTATTTAGTGTTGTAGCTGGAAATGAAAGGGTTATGGAAAAGCCAGATAACAAAGTGTTTTATGGTTATATCCTAATCAAGAGGATAAGAATCTTAAATAAATGGATGTGATAATGAAGTCTAAAAGTTTCTGCTTTGGGTACTGTTCTTAGCACATAGATAATTTATTTCATCAATTAGGAAGTATAAATAAACATTAGACAATAAGGAGTCACTTTTCTTTTATAATTATGTAGTTATTCCATATGCTGAAAATGCAGAACTAGTCCTGTTGGAAATTACATAATTATAAACGATAAGCAAGGTTTTGTCACTATAGTTATTAATTTTATAATAAAAAGATAGAGAAATTTATATATCAAAAGACTGTAAAAGAAGTTTCTGTCAAGAAAATAAAAGATAATTGTAATTTTAAAGAATTCACTTGCCGTCCTTGGGCTGATTAAAAAATTAAAAACTGTTTAAAGAACATGAATAATTTTAGTTCCTCAAAATAAATGTGATATAAAACATTTGCTAAATTTTTCTAAAAAGGATAACATTTCAAATTATAAAAAATCTGGCATTTCTCAATTTAACTATTTAGATTGTAACCAAACTTATATTGGTAAGATTAAATGCAGTGGTGGCTGGCAATGAAGGACTGTAGGATGGCACCCTCCCAATAAATAAAAATAAGAAAGAAAAAGTAACATTACATCAAAAAGACTAGTTCAAGTATCCTTGACATCAAACATCATGCCAAAATACATTGTTACACTTCCTGTTTGTATTTACCCATTCTGTTACGTTTAAAATGTTTCTACACTGCCACATGCTGTGTGTAAAAGAATCAAAATAAACGTAATTATATGCATTTTGAGTCAATAACACTAAACAACACTCACTTCCCAGTACATGTTTCAAAGAGTAGCTTTCCTCCATTATTAACTGGACATCGACTGAACTGGTGGTGGTTTTAAGAACTTGTAAACCAGAGCGCCTTGTGGTATACCAAAATTGCAAACTCTGTCTTTGTTTTTCCAGATGAAGATCTGTTCGCACATAAACAATTCTTGATTTCCTGATATGTGTTTTAATAATGTTGAATTGAAATTAACGTTGTGATTTTCTTTCCAAAAATGGG
Source organism: Tenodera sinensis (assembly GCA_030765045.1). Taxonomy (NCBI): domain Eukaryota; kingdom Metazoa; phylum Arthropoda; class Insecta; order Mantodea; family Mantidae; genus Tenodera; species Tenodera sinensis. The sequence goes on from CM060966.1 coordinate 6,774,917, forward strand.
TGGCAACTGCTGATTTTTCTAAATGTTTGTGTTTTTTACATCTGAAATGTTCTTTTGTTCTTGTTTCCAAATTCCTCTTAGTTTTCGTATATACACCTGGTGGCAGTTATTGCATTCTATTTGGAAGATTCCAGGTTTATTTGCTACAATGCTGTCTTTAGTGTTTGAGCCAAGTAAGTTTTTAATACTATATCTGTTGATTGGAGCCAATTGTATATTGTATTCTTTAAAAATCTTTTTGAATTTGTCAAATGTTTTTGGGTTAGACAAATTCAAAAATATATAAATGAACGTTAGTAGACTATTCATTAAATGTACGTCTGCTATATTTAAAATTATAGTTTGACTTCGCCTCTTCAATTAAAATATCAATATCCTACCCACAATACTTGCTAAATATTTTGTCTTTTTGTCTGAAGAAAGTGCAAGAAAGAGTAAGTGCTGTAAGTAAAATTCCTGAAACAAGTATAAGACACATTGTCAAGGAAGAACTCAGGTGTTTCCATAGCAACGCTAAATGCCAAACCAGTGTTGTCGGCATTTTTTTATATATAACACGTGATTAGAATGTGTGTGACCTGCAACCCAGCAGTAACATAAACTGTGCATCTTATCTTCTGTTTTCCCTGCAATATATACAATGCCTCCTTCCAGCTGCAACTTGCCTGTGTGCTGACAAGTTCGTTTGCATCATTCTATTTATGTGGTTATTTGCCTTGTGTTTACATATGTCTGAATCTGAGTATCTGTGCGTATGTTGTGAGCACTTACAATTGTCTCTTTTAAGGAATATTTAACAATGTCCTAAATATTGACAAAGACAGCGTAGCCAAACGAAAAACTTTACTCGAGAAGTGAATAAAATTGTGTTTGATACATATTCCAATTAAAGGATTATGCAGTTGATGGTATTGCTGAAGAACATGGTCCCAAAATTGTTTGGTTTGGTTACATTGGGCAAAACAACAAAGATTTCACTATCTGTAATAAAGCTACATCAATAAAAAGCTGAAAACTGTGAACAAGTGATTACTGATACAAAGGGCGTAATAAGTGCAACATACAAAATGAGCAGTGTCATTTTCAGCAACAACAGCATGATGCAAGCGATTCAGATATTAGCGCCATTTTCCCACTGCAGGGAAATTCGTTCGGACATGGATTGTGTTTCGGTGGGATCTACATTTTTTGTAGGGAGTCTTTATTTTTCCAACCTCTCCATTTCTCAATAAAATCTTAACCCCTAACATGCTGACCTGTCATGGCATGTAATACGTCCTGTGATTGGTTATCAGAGGATGTGGTCGGTGAATTTATTTTGATAACTCTCCCGGTCAGGTCGGCGAGACCCGTAAACCAACGACAGGTGTGGTCCTCCAGACATTCTGGGGGTTGTGAGAGAGCGATGTGACCGCCAAAACATAAAAATATGGTGCTCTCTAAAAAACGGTTACTATTACTGCTATTGCTCTCTTTATATTGGAGAGCAAGAGGATTAATGACTTCATTGTTAGAAATCCAGCATTAGCTAACAACAACATTTTTATTTTCGGTACTACATATAGTAATTAGAGAAAGTATTGTATTCCACCCAAAAATTCAATGTTCAGATTTCACCGGAAGTATATGTTTTGAGGCCCCCTAAATGCATTCTGCGGACAGCATAACTCAAAAACGAAAAGTACTTCGTATTTAAGTTAATGTCTTTCAAGGATACCACACGAAAATTTTGAAGAAAAATCCCCACCCTAAACATGGAAAATCTTTCGAAAATTTTGATTTTTTTGAAAATAGCTCTAACGATTTAAATTAAGATATTTTTATGATAAATGAAATGTATATTTTGAATTATCTTGCTATAGTCCATATAGTCCTATTTACTCTGGATGACTTTTGCATAATTGGTAAACTGTAAGATATAGACGAAATCTTACTGTACAAAAATGTAGATTTTGCTAAAATACACAATTTGTCTAAATAATTTTTTGTATAGTAAACCATTTCGGAGATATTCCTTGTTATTCGTGTGAGCTTTTGGAGAACTTATACTTTTGTCAAATGCAACATCGTTATTGATTTTTTATGTCTTAACCGTACAAATAGAGCGGAATTTGAAAGCTTTAAAAGGTTTGACTATCGCTCAAAGCCTACTGTATTCTAATATTCCCCTTGTACCTACAAGGAAATAAACAGTAAGATAATTTGTACAAATGTTTATCTCAACTAACACGAAGAAGATATAGGAATAAGAGTTTGTAAGAATGGTTAGTACAAGAGTAGAGAAAGTCATGTGAGTGTAACACATCAAATTTTTTAAAATATAGTAACATTTTGTGCATCTTTGTCAGTTATACAAAAGATGTTTAAAAAAAGGAGGACTTCAGAAAATATTCATAGGAAATTTAGCATATACATTTCGTGTGTTATAAAAATGTTTTAAATATATAGTATATTAGTCAAAATAGTTTTAGCCAGTTTTATTTGTAAACTTTACTTTAAGTCTTTGTGTTATTTTTGTAAGAATTTAAGATGTTTAATGTTTTAGCGACTTTTTATGTTTCAGTTATGCTGTTCACAAATGAATCTTTTTGTAAAAATGTGTTTTATGAAGAGTTTAAGGTGTTTTAAAACGTGTATTTCTATTGTAATCCGGTATGTATGGGATAGATAAAATAAGAAGTTATAGCCTTGATGCTTTTGAAGATCGTATTGTTGGAGTCAGGTAGAGTTTACTGGAGGTGGTTATGTTGGCAGACATGGGAGTAGACAACTAAATGTAGAGTATTGTTGATGAAGAGGGTGTTGTAGCCTTTAGGACGCTAGTCACGTACATGCAGATGATGCGACTCGCTCCACACACACACACTTTCTCTCTCTCTCTCTTCCGGATCTGCATATTAAAATAGAGTAATATGAGCCTTTTTTCCTCCATCCATCATTCTCTGTGGACAGGCGTAATCATTTCCTACTCTAAACTCAACACAAACGCCTTTTACTCTTTATCAAAACTTATGTACATACTGTACTGACTTTATAACCTAAATAAGTTCATTTTAACATACTGCATTAGTTAAAGTTCGAATAAAATGTAAACCAAAGCACACCATAAGATATAGTACCTTAAATACAGTTAAGTATCTGTGAATTTTCTAGATGTATGATAAGCCTAGTTAAGACTAGTTGAATTTAAGAATATTCCTAAAACTATTACATGATAAACACGACGAATAAGCCCACGTGACGTTTCTTTGTGATATGAACGTCAGGTTATCGCGGAGTGATACAAACTGTACATGGACTATATTAGCAATGGCACGTGTTTAGTTTGACGTCATTTGCCAACAGTTGAAGCAGGAATGATGCTTTTGTTCCATCGCGATAATTATTGAGCTATGTCACGATTTTGCAGTTTTAAAATAAATAAAGGGAGTCAGATTCGATATTTAATGTGGATTTACAACAGTAAGTAGGGGAACTTTCTGAAACTGCGCGCTCTTAGCGGTTACTATATTTCACTGTTGGCAGAACTGTCAATCTCTATATCATATGTTTTAAAAACTACTAGAAGTAAGAATACGCATTACTAACGTTGGACACCACTCCAGTTGAAGTATTAATGATAATGACTGTACATCGTTCAAACACCACACACACACGCGCGCGCGTGCGGACGTTTTTCTAAAAAGTTCTTTTTTATATTCAAGGGTCGTCAAAACATACATTTCCGGTGAAATGTATAATTTTTGGGTGGAGTACAATACTTCCTATATTTACTATACGTAGTAGAGAAAGTAAAAAGGACCACAAACATAGAATGCTATTTATTATGATTTTTCATAAAAGAAAAAATGTGTGGGAAATTTTTACGGGCGTTGTTGGTAAACATGAAGTTAAGCGTTTAGGATGTGTAGTTTGTACAGAAGTAATGTGAGTGCTGCACACAGATTGACGCGGCGGCGTGAATACGCATGCGTAGAGAAGGTAACACGGGCTGATCCCTGATTTGCCACAGAAAGAGAGTAGAGGGAATATACGTAATATGTCGTGGAAACAAAACACAAGAGAGGAAGCTTTGTGTCTCTGGCATCTGTTTTTCCCCGCAGTAGGTATCTACAAAACACAGTCGGAAAATCTCTCAGGGTCAGGGGATTTGGGCTCAGCGCTCGTAACTAACAATCCCACCATTTTTACCAATTTCACCAAAAATGGAACAACCCAGTGCAATAAGAAACAGGAAATACACTGAAAAGAAAAGAACACAAAACATAACAAGAAAAAACACATCAGAAGGAATGAACATTCATTCTGGCAGAAAAAAAAATCTCATGTGCTGCACTCACATGACCTTCTCTGCTCACTCTTGTATAAACCATTCATAAAAACCCATTATTGCTCTATCTCTATATAAACATTTGTATTAATAATTTGTTACATGGTTCGTTATAGATACAACGGGAATAGAGGAATTAGATGGTCCCTGCACTTCCTCGCCTTGCAAGTTGTAGGTAATCTGTTTAAAAATCGTTGTTAAGTTTCCTATGGGAGCTCTGTGTACTGCTATGATTTATGAATTACCTACTACCTAATTCCATTCTTACTGTACTACATTCAAATTTCTCACAAAACAATACAACATTTACGTTGGTTTTGGCACATAACCTCACTCCTCCACAATTCAATCCAGTTGTACGAAAACCAGAACACAACGTGCACTTGCTGGGTATCTCAAAGCTTAAAACATGTTAAAGGAAATGTTTGGTGTTAATCAAATTATTAATTTTGGTTTTCAGTGATACAATGTTACTTGTAATGTATTTCAGTACACAAGAGGGTAATGGAGGTCCTATATACAGCTCCCACAGGAAATCCAACACGATTTATAAACATACCAGAGCTTGGCATGAGGGGAAATGGAACTGAAGTGCTGGGACCACTTAATTCCTATATTACCAATTTTTTTTGGGTTTAACTAAACTTGTAGTCAAACTATGTTTATAATACAGCACATTAGCGTCATACGACTACATATGTGTCTTTCATAACCTCAAAGATACCTTAGAGCGCATCTTTTCAAATTGGTAAATGCACTTAGCATCAAATAACTCACAGTTGTCTGTTAGGAACTGTAATGTTGGCAGTGTTAGAAAAGCACGGATACACAGACGAGATTGGCTATCGTGCTTGGGAGAAGATTGTCTCATGTTTGTTGTTGAAAGATTGGTAAACACGTGATCTGCGTGAATTGTTACTTTTAGACGCGCGCCCTGGTACAACACCGTTAGTCGGTGTACACAGAACTGCCACAGGGAACTTACTACGTCTTATAAACAGATTACAGCTTACAAGGAGGGCAAATGGAAGTGAAGCGTAGGGACCACTTAATTCCTCTACTACCAAACAATGTGGTAGACTTAGTAAGGCCACATTCAAATGTTTAAGTGTGGCAACGAAGGTGGCCAATAGCGAACCTTGTCACACGCTACATATTCTAAAGTAATTAGTTGTCTCGGCGAGTGCTAATTTCTGTAATAAAACGTGCGTACAAACTTGCCAAATGATAACAGTGTTGTTGATCATTACTTCAGAGTGTTTACGCAACTTGAGCCAAATTGTTCACTACCGTAGAAGTTTCTGGCGTGAAAATTGAAAAATATAAACAGCGCATGCGTGGCAGTGCTCACATGGAACAATAACTGTCCCCCAGTGAAGAGGGGATGCAATTGCAGTATAAATTAATGTCTTAGTAATGCCAGCAACATAGATGCTAAATCAGTTGACGATCAAACTGCACATAAGAAGGCTATCAAACCTTCTAAATTAGCAATATCCCAGGTTAGGAAACCTTTGAGTGCAAATAACGCAAACAACACGTTCTGTGCGTTTAAAAAGCATCTCACAATCGCATATGAATAACAGCGCAACAAATACATACATTCCACCTATTGCTATGCAAAATAAGTATGATATATTGACAGATAGTGAATCAGTCGGTCATTCTGAACCTCACAAAGATAGATAAAACACCACCAATCTGCTTACACGGATTGAAAATTATCAACTACTTATCCATAGCATACGTGCTCACTTAAACTAAGGTATGAATGTTTTCATTTCCACGACAGACGATTTGCGAGTATATTTTGGCTCCATAGTTAACATACAGGAACCCTGAAGACATAACCTTTTCTGTTATCATTCGAAACTTACACCTGCCCGGTTTGGAACTTAAACCATGGGAGTAATGTAATACAAACATTCACAATTAGCATACCTCCAAACTATCGATATAGTAGCAATCGTACGCACTGTAAGAATGTCCACAGATATGAAACAATTTGGAGAACCTTTATTTGAAGAAGTGGATGAAATAATAGAAAATTATGAACCAGAAAACACCAACAGTTATGGTTTATAATACTACTAACCTTATTTTTAGATATGCAACTGTTCATTTTGTGTAGTTCCAAAAAGGTTCAACAGTAAATATATAATACTTATTCCATTAACTATAAGCAGGTCTTGCTGGACAAAACTTCAGCTAAGGTTATCTAACATGTTCCGTAAGTAGTTTTGTTGTATTATTCAGTGACGTAATCAAACTAAATCTAACTCTAGGTTATGTACACAAAATAAATCGACACTTGCAGTCGCTCGTCATTTTCTTCGGAATAACATAACCTCTAATTCCATTAGTTATAATAACTATTTGAGGAAATCGATCGATCGAACGAAGTAAATGGCTATCAGCTTGCCCAGTACATTTGATTTGTTTTTCGCAACATCGCACTGTGAACATTTTCAGCGCCTGTGCTGGGACAGACAAATTGGGAACAAAGAGTATGAATCAGTGATTTGCTGATTACGAATAAGCAAAAATTGGCAATTGCTGCTGAGGGAGAATTGGTGTGTGTTTTTGCAGGTAGATGAACAATTCTCATAACACGAAGCTGGGCGTATGCAGGCGACAGGTATAAGCGGACAATGGGTGGGGGTTGGACAATAGCGGCGCCTTGCTGTGCACTACCCGCTCCACATGCAATAATGAACATGATATGCTCACTTGTTTACATCCCGACATATTGCAATTCCCTTATTGTCCACCATAACTACCACTGTTTCAAACTACATCACACTGTTGCACTCACACTGCCTTCTCTACTCACTCTTGCACTAACGACTCTTACAAACTCTTATTCCTATATCTTCTTCAGGTAGTTATGATAAACATTTCTACAAATTTCTTATTGCTTATTTTCTTGTAGGTACAAGGGGAATATGAGAATACAGTAGACCTTGAGCAATAATCAAATCGTTTAAAGCTTTCAAATTCCGTTTTCTTTGCACGGTTAACATATAAAATCAGAGTAACTATGTTCCATTTAACAGAAATATAGGTTTTCCAAAACTTACACAAATAACAAGGAAGATCTCCGAAATGGTTCACTCTACACAAAAATTTATTGAGACATAAATTGTGTGTTTTAGCAAATTCTACATTTTTGTATAGTAAGATTTGGTCTATCTCTTACGGTTTACCAGTTATGCAAAAGTCATCCAGAGTAATCAGGACTACATGGGCTATAGCCAGAAAATTAAAAATATTTATTTAATTTGTAATAAAGATATCTCAAACATATGGCATTTTAATCAAAATCGTTAGAACCACGCATGCTTGAAAAGCATTAAACTTAAATACCAACTTTGGCTTTTAACCAACTTTTCGTTTTTGACCGGCGGATGTTTTTCTAAAAATAACTCCTTTCTTTTTAGATTCAGGGACTCTCTAAACGTGTATTTCCTGTGAAATCTCGATATCCGAATCTTCGGTGGAATCGTGTACTTTCATACATATAGATAGATATATGTACCATGATAGAGGTATTTCCATTACAAACTATATGTGTTGAATTTTGTATAAACAGTCACTGAAGTTGTGTTTATTCTGAACGACTTTTGCATAGCTGCTAAACTGTAACAAAACACTACTACATAAAAATGAAGATTTCGTCAAAGCATACAATTTATGTTGAAGAAATATGTCTCTGGAGCTAACCGTTTCTGAGACATTTCTTGTTACTGCTTTCAGTTTTGAAATACCTGTACTTTTTCTCAAATATGAGCTCATTATTCATTTTATGTCTCAGGTAAGCAAATAGAATGAAATATTAAAGTTATCACAAAGCGACCAGCTCTTAAAGTATTTGACTGTCACTTAAGATCTGCTATATTGCCTTTGTACTTACAGGAAAATTATTAATAAGATAATTTGACATATGTTTATCTGTATTAACATGAAGAAGATGTACAAGAGTGAGTAGAGAAAGTCATGTGAGTGTAACTAGTCACGTTATTGAGCCAAGAAGTTACGTTATATATGTTTGTATGTTAGAAGGAAGAAAGGGAAGGAAAATGAAAAAATAGCATCATTTAAGGTTTCCGGTAAAAGAGAGAGATAAAGTTTTAATCAAATGAACGTTTACGTAAGATAAAGTTGTGAAGTTGTGAAGGAAGTTTCTTTAAGCCTGTGCAAGAAATAAGAGAAGGAGCAGCGAAATAGCTCAAGTGAAAGTTCACAAGAAAAACACTTGAGGAGGAAGAAGCAGCAATAGACATACAATCGAGCGGATTCTCTGGTAACGATAGATCGACAGTATATATACAACCACCTTTATTAACCTAACAACAAACTGTAAACACGTTCCAGGTTTTTACTCCAGGCTTACCAACTACTCAAATTTCCACTTTATTTTGATGTAGGTATTTTATTGCTGGAGCCTCTATGCTTATACGTACGACGGTCACTGGTCTCTGCGCATGTTACTTAAATAAAACAGAAATATTGACATTGAGTTGACTCAGAGTTATTAATCATTGTGTACGCAAGTGTTTTTCACACTTGCACCACGTACATAATGTTATATATGGTTATATTTTAGGAACAGTTGGTGGTACTAATGCAACTTAACAAACAGACCGCGCCATAATGGGAGGAGAACGCCACAGTCAGTTCTTGAGGTAGCCCAATAACTTGTTTCCTGTATACGAAGTGTCCATATGGCCCCACGTGCTATCCTAACCCTACTTCTACTTCAGGTATAAACCAGTAAGTCCTCGTTTGTCCGATGTATAATCCACAATCAGCTCGCGCTATTCCCGGGCTGCAAATGGCTTTGTCGTTCATTGCAATGGCAATTGCATATTCATCGACACCGGTTTTCAAATTTGCTTGTACTCAGCGTAATAATCGATTCAGTTTGATGCGCATGCGCATGCAATAAAAAGAGCAGTCCCTTGTTAATTTCAGAGTACCTACTTCCAAATTAATGTGACCTCTTTACCTTTCGCAGTCATCAAACTTTATTACAAACAATCTGATGTGTTGCAGTCACATGACCTTCTCTACTCACTCTCGTACTAACTATTCTTGCAAACTCTTATTCATATATCTTCTTTTTGTTAGTACACATAAACATTTGTACAAATTATCTTATTGCTTATTTCCTTGTAGGTACAAGGGGAATATTACAATATAGTAGACTTTGAGCGATAGTCAAATCTTTTAAAGCTTTGAGTATCCGTTCTCTATGCACACTTAACATATAAAAAATGAACAACGATGATCCATTTCACGAAAGCAAGTTTTCCGAAACTCACACACATAACAAGGAATATCTCCGACATGGTTCACCCTACAAGAAAATTCATTGATACATAAGTTGTGTATTTTAGCAAGATCTACATTTTTTGTATAGTATGATTTGGTCTATCTCTAACGGTTTACCAGTTATGCAAAAGTCGTCCAGAGTAAATACGACTACAGGGGCTATAGCCAGAAAATTCAAGATATACTTTCATTTGTCATAAAAATATCTCAAACATATGACATTTTAATCAAAATCGTTAGAGCCATTTTCAAGAAAATCAAAATTTTCGAAAAATGTTCCATATAAAGGGTAGTTTAGGGTGGGGCTATTTTCTTCAAAATCTTCGTGTCGCATCCTTGAAAGACATTAAACTTAAATACCAACTTTGGCTATTAACCGACGTTTCGTTTTTTACTTATTCTGTTCACAAAATCTGTTTCGAATGTGATACTTGTTCAGTGCCAGATAGATAGATTGGTTATGTATGTAGGTAGAATAACGTGACTTCAGAGCTGGACAAAGCCTATACAGAGGTAATCCTTGTTGACAGCGGCGCATGAAAATATTTTTTGAGTTTGTGATGCCAGAGGGAGAGAGAGAGAGAAGTTTATCCCAGTGGTTGATATTGCCGATTATAACCTAGTGCTCTATCAAAGGGTCATAAGCCGATCGCTCGCTCGCTCGCTCTCTCGCTTTTAAAATGTCATTTATGACATTACAGTAATCCACAGTTACGACTGACTATGAAATCATTAATCCCAGAGCGAGCGAGCGAACACGGCGATTATTTTGTGAACACTCGGATGATAATAATAGCTTACAAAATTGTGTTGAGGTATTAATCGTGTATCGTTTTGTTTCGCCAGGTAGCAGCACACTGTTACCACATCTCTAAAACTATATTTAGCGAAACGTTTCGAGCATTTGAACACACCTTGTCATTTCCATATTATACTGGCATTTAAAAATGAAATAAAGAGTATTTCAGCTGTCTTATATCAATTATTACTTTCGCTACCTACCCCACATATAGTAGGTAAATAAACAAAATGCTATCGACCGGAAGGAGAGAAACAGCCACATGAATGAATAGCTGCAGATAATAAGATGAGCAACGTTCACTTTGATGCCCCAAGCTGGCTGGTATTTCTCTCCTCTGTTATTAACAACTTGTGTTTTCATTCCATTTGTGTCTCGTCTTCTAAAGCTCACATACTCATGTACAAAACGACGGTAGATCATGGTAATGTATTTCAAACTGCTTTGCTCTTCTACACTAGCTATTGTACATATCTAGGGAAAATATTGGCTCTATGACTTGCGTAGGGGGGGGGGGGCTTAACCCCTCGACCAAAATGCGAGCCGAAGCGTTGCCACGACAGAGCAGAAGACAGCGTTCCTACATTTTCCCAGTTAGAAGCACCCCGGCGGAGGCTGGCCTAACTGACCTCGGGCTTGTATCATCCTATGGGAGGCCCGGAAACCAGTGGCTCGCCTTCCAATCCAAGGGATGAGATTTCCACAATCATTTGTTTCCCCTGCCATGCTGCTGCCGCGACGCTCACCGACACTTCCAACTCTGAACAGAATGAAGGGTGAAATGAAATGACAGGAATAGACATATGGAAATACTTCGCCTGGCGACCGAAAATAGGTCTGCCACGGGAATCGAACCAGTGACCTCGCTAATATGCACCATACACCTTACTAACTGAAAAATTCCGGTAGCTAAGGGAATTATTAGATTTTAAAAAATTCAGTACCAATATTTCATCGAAAATACATGTTTTGAAAGTCCCAAAATATAAACCAAAATATTCTTAGGAGAAGGTATGTGTATCTGTGTGTATGTGTGTGTGTGTGTGTGTGTGTGTGTGTGTGTGTGTGTGTGTGTGTGTGTGTGTGCGTGTCTGAACAGCATTATTCATAAATGAAAAGTCGGTAAAATACTAAATTATGTATTTAAATTCATCGCCGGATTCGACACGAAATTAACAAAAAGGGAAGGGGGGGGGGGGGCAAAAATCTCTCATGTTACAGGAAATTTACACGGTACATACAACGCAATATAATGTGCTTAAAAACGACAGCTCCATATCAGTAGATTTACGGGCATGTAAAAGAACTCCTGCGGGACGAAATTTCGGAATAAATATTATTATTATTATTATTATTATTATTATTATTATTATTATTATTATTATTATTATTATTATTATTATTATTATTATTATTATTATTATTATTATTATTATTATTATTATTATTATTGTTATTATTATTATTACTATTATTGGCAATATAATGGAACGTTTATTGTATTACCTTTTAAGTCCAAATTGGAAAACCTTATCCCATCAACAAGTTCCTTCGCTGAGCGAGTAAGGAAGATGTGGATAGTTGCGGAAGGTAGAGATTTGTATGGTACAAACTGAAGGAAGGCACTCTCTCTCTCTCCCTCTCTTTGAGGAGCTAGTGAACTGGAACAGTTGAAACAAGAGACGAGTTCAACTTTCGCAATACAAAGTTGTATACACTCGAGTGATCACTGTAGCAAATTCCTCAATACATCCTTTCATGTATTTAAATTGAAGCATTTCCAATTTCAATTGGATTCATTTGAAATGTTGACACAGCAATGAGGGTTTAATGTGAAGAAGCTAGCAGCAGCACTGTGTTATGAGCGGAGGTATACTTATATACTAGAAGGAATAAAAAATAGACTAAATAAATAAAAACACCGGGAAGACAGTGCAAGGGCAGTGTTGAACCAGAACAAATACTACAAGAAGTAAAGCAAGTAGAGAAAACCACGTGATTGTAATACGCATTCAGATGAATGGTATACCAGCCCATAAGGGACGAACACACGTTTTATACATACAATATAAATTATACTTTGACAGTTAATGTCTGTATTCACATATTTCAATATTAGCAGGATTGTATGATGAATAAAAACAAAGTAAACAGTCACTTACTGGCCCAAAATCACCAGCAGCAGTTGATATATGTACATATGTGAGTACTTTGGTTATGTTCGGAACCTCTCTCTCATGTCCAAGTGAAAACTTCACTTACTTGTACTTCTTATGGCTTGTACTGTATCAATAACTAACAGATCTGTGTGTTACGCAAGTAAATGGCAGGTTACACATCTGCACATTTATCTTCAATATATTTGTATAGATTTGCAATATATTCTTAGTGCTAATATCGTTTAACAATTAAACTGGTGTTCTGTTGTTTGCGTTGCATTGCTGCCAATCCACTAGAGCAAGGAAGTAAAATATTAGCTTTCGTTCCTTGCTTCAGAGATATTTCAAATGTTTATCTTCCTTGATTGGTTGTTCACATGTTTGTTCATTATTTTCCTTACGAACTAAAAACGTATTGAAAATTATACTTCGAGAATTAATATTTGTACTCACAGCTTCCATTCGAAGTTCCTCGAGGAAATCGTTGATGTTTGGAACATCATTATTACTAGCATTGACGAAATTTCCTCTAACCTCGTCGGTTACTTCAGCTATCCATGTTAAAAATGACTCCTGTAACCAGACGCACATGGAGTTGAAATTACACACTAATATAAACTAGAATTATACCCACATATTCACAAAAGTAAAGGAGCAATCATTTCAGGTATAGAAAAAGCTTTAAACTTTAATTTGCAGATATACACGAAGATTTGTAAGGAAATGTTCAACCTCAAACTAGCATCTTCTCAAAAATATTGGTAACGATTTTAGTTAAAATACCATACGTTTAAGCTATTTTCTTGCTAAATGAAAAGCATATTTTCAGTTTTCTGGAATAGTCCCCGAAGGTTTCTTCATTGTAAATAAATGTTGTGTAACTTATATAATGTAAGACATAACCTAAAATTTTATTACATATAAATGTAGATCTCATTAAAACGCACAGTTTTTTTCCGAGATATTTCTTGTCATTTCTGAAATTTTCTACAGAAACAACAAGATGTCAAAGACATCCATAGGGACCATCTCTTAAACCTACTGTATTCCCCTTGTACCTACAAGATAATGTTTATAAATGTTTATTTCTATTACGTAATATGAAGAAGATAGAAGAATAAGAGTTTGCAAGAATGTACGTACAAGAGTAGAAAAAGTTGTGTTTTTAATTTGCATGTTTGACAATGTGAAGAAGAAGTCTGGTAAAAATTCCCCCACTAGAAGCTTATGTCTTCTCCCCTTTGTAGAGAGCTTTATGCGGATGATGTTTCCGTGCAGCAATTTACTTTGCTTTGAGCGTGCTTCGCCCCACAGGGAGATCCGACCAGCTTACTCCTCCAGGCTGCAGGCCGGGCCCTTGTATTGTTGTGATTTTCATTCCCTCACTCACTACACAACACAACAAAACAGTTTCAGCTTTTTTTCTCCTTCTATGTTAATTCCTCTATCATGTCCTTAAGGAGGTCACAACAATGACACAGGATTTGCTAAACGACCCGCTTTTCAAACATCCTCTCTTCAATAAATGAGAACACACGCAAGAAAATCTCAAACCACTTTCTCTACTGTGTACGGTAAGTAGAGCAAGAATTGTGTTCCACCACAAGATTAGATGTCGAGATTTCAGGACCCCTGAATACAAAAAAGGCACTTTTAGAAAAAGGTCCGTGTGTGTGCGTGCGTGTGTGTGTGTATCAGTCTTTGGACAGCATAACTCAAAAAAACGAAAAGTCGGTTAAAAATCAAAGTTCGTAATACCACGCACAGATTTCGAAGAAAATTACTGTACCCTAAACTACCCTTTATATTAAAAATTCTTCGGAAATGTATATCTTGAATTTTCTGGCTATAGCCTATGTATTCCTGTTTGCTCTGGATGACTTTTGCATAACTGGTAAACCGTAAGAGATACACAATATGAAGGTCTTGATAAAACACACAATTTATGTCTAAATAAATGTTTTCTGTGCTAAACCATTTCGGAGATATTCCTTGTTATTTGTATGAGTTTTGGAACACCTAAGCTTTCGTCAAATGAAACGTCAGTATTCATTTTTTATGTTAGCTGTGCAAAGAGAAAGGAATTTAAAAGAGTTGATTATCACTCTAGGCTTACTGAATTCCCATATTCCCCTTGTACCTATAAGGAAATAAGCAATAAATAAGTTCTAAAAATGAAGAAGATATAGGAATAAGAGTTTGTAAGAATGGTTAGTACAAGAGTAGAGAAAGTCATGTGAGTGCAACACATCAGATATCTGTATTAACATGAAGAAGATATAGGAATAAGAGTTTGTAAGAATGGTTAGTACAAGAGTAGAGAAAGTCATGTGAGTGTAACTCATCAGATATCTGTATTAACATGAAGAAGATATAGGAATAAGAGTTTGTAAGAATGGTTAGTACAAGAGTAGAGAAAGTCATGTGAGTGCAACACATCAGATATCTGTATTAACATGAAGAAGATATAGGAATAAGAGTTTGTAAGAATGGTTAGTACAAGAGTAGAGAAAGTCATGTGAGTGTAACACATCAGATATCTGTATTAACATGAAGAAGATATAGGAATAAGAGTTTGTAAGAATGGTTAGTACAAGAGTAGAGAAAGTCATGTGAGTGTAACACATCAGATATCTGTATTAACATGAAGAAGATATAGGAATAAGAGTTTGTAAGAATGGTTAGTACAAGAGTAGAGAAAGTCATGTGAGTGTAACACATCAGATATCTGTATTAACATGAAGAAGATATAGGAATAAGAGTTTGTAAGAATGGTTAGTACAAGAGTAGAGAAAGTCATGTGAGTGTAACACATCAGATATCTGTATTAACATGAAGAAGATATAGGAATAAGAGTTTGTAAGAATGGTTAGTACAAGAGCAGAGAAAGTCATGTGAGTGCAACACATCAGATATCTGTATTAACATGAAGAAGATATAGGAATAAGAGTTTGTAAGAATGGTTAGTACAAGAGTAGAGAAAGTCATGTGAGTGTAACACATCAGATATCTGTATTAACATGAAGAAGATATAGGAATAAGAGTTTGTAAGAATGGTTAGTACAAGAGTAGAGAAAGTCATGTGAGTGTAACACATCAGATATCTGTATTAACATGAAGAAGATATAGGAATAAGAGTTTGTAAGAATGGTTAGTACAAGAGCAGAGAAAGTCATGTGAGTGCAACACATCAGATATCTGTATTAACATGAAGAAGATATAGGAATAAGAGTTTGTAAGAATGGTTAGTACAAGAGTAGAGAAAGTCATGTGAGAGTAACACATCAGATATCTGTATTAACATGAAGAAGATATAGGAATAAGAGTTTGTAAGAATGGTTAGTACAAGAGTAGAGAAAGTCATGTGAGTACAACACATCAGATATCTGTATTAACATGAAGAAGATATAGGAATAAGAGTTTGTAAGAATGGTTAGTACAAGAGTAGAGAAAGTCATGTGAGTGTAACACATCAGATATCTGTATTAACATGAAGAAGATATAGGAATAAGAGTTTGTAAGAATGGTTAGTACAAGAGTAGAGAAAGTCATGTGAGTGTAACACATCAGATATCTGTATTAACATGAAGAAGATATAGGAATAAGAGTTTGTAAGAATGGTTAGTACAAGAGCAGAGAAAGTCATGTGAGTGCAACACATCAGATATCTGTATTAACATGAAGAAGATATAGGAATAAGAGTTTGTAAGAATGGTTAGTACAAGAGTAGAGAAAGTCATGTGAGTGTAACACATCAGATATCTGTATTAACATGAAGAAGATATAGGAATAAGAGTTTGTAAGAATGGTTAGTACAAGAGTAGAGAAAGTCATGTGAGTGTAACACATCAGATATCTGTATTAACATGAAGAAGATATAGCAATAAGAGTTTGTAAGAATGGTTAGTACAAGAGTAGAGAAAGTCATGTGAGTGCAAGAGAAATATATATTTTTGAGACAGCATACGCGCGCGGATTATGTTTGGGATCTAAGTTCATTTTTCAAGAATATTATAACAAGATTTTCTTTTACTAAAATCCCGCAACCCCAGTCTAACCTGCACATACAATATTTTTCGAAAATGTTCATTTCCTCAAAAATGCGTGCCGTGATTTTTATTAATAACCATATACTTAAAATATTGTTATGACAAATGGAATCCATATGTCGAGTTTTCTGTGAAGATTTTCTGAAGTTCTCTTTATTCTTAATGAGTTTTGTATGACTGATAAACTGTAAGAGATACAACAAATATTACAATACACAAAGGTAGATCTCCTTAAAACCTACAATATATATGTTTTTGAACCTTTCAATGCTAATACTTTTGTGAAATATGAAGTTGTTATTTTTGTTTTATTGCAAAACAAAATCCTTCATGAAGTCTTATGTTTATAACAGCTAGCGCCTTCTTGCAGAAGTCAAACGTATTAATGCTTAGGCTGCTTGTACATGATCCATCCAAGTTGTCATCGGACGTTCCCTTACCACTGCAGTCTTTTCCTCTCTATAATATCTGATTCTTCTTTTACTCTCATAATTTGCTTTATTTATTTCTCTGGTTTGAATTTGAGATATCTCTGCACCATATGCAAGAATACTTTGAATTATTGTCTTATAAATCTGTAATTTCCTATTCTTTCTGATATTTGTTCACACCAAATAGGATTTAATGCCTTTATTGCCGTCTATGTTTTATTTCTATTAGAATTTTCCCTGGCTGGTCTATATAAGTAATTCTACTTATTGTCCAATTTCGAATTTTATTGATTGCTCTCCAATACATAAATATTTAGTTTTCTTAATATTAATGTTAAGTCCCCATTGTTGATATTCTTAAAAATTCTTAATTCCTTAAGAACTTGTCGTTTATGGCGATAAAAAGCTTGTCTTATAACAAAAGTATGCACTCCATATAATATGCGTTGTTTACAAGACATTAAAAAATATAAAATTCTTGATCACATAAAGTCATATTATTTCTTAACAAAGAATTGGATTGGTGTCCAAGTGCGTCATAATGTTTATCAGCAACTCACAATTCTTCCTTTATCAATTCGATTACTAGCATCCAAGTTTTTATCGTTGAAACCATGACCTTTCTTCGCTTTGCTGTCATGTTAAACATGTACAGTGAATCACACACGAAAACTGAGGAGATTGAGGGAGGTGTAGTGATCAAGGTCAACGCTTTCTTCCGACGCTGGTGAGAGGTACCGCGTCAGCACCGTGTGACACACTACTAAATGGTTCCTAAACCAAACAAGTAAACCCTTGTGTCGGAAAGTAGACCACGGGGATGAAACCCAAGACCTCGCTTATACGACGCTACCGCCTGCGCCAACTGGCTCGGCGGGGGTTGGTGTATAAACCCTCCATACGAGGAGGGTAATCAGAGACTAAACAAACTGTATGAAATTCACCAGGAAGACAGAAGCGCCCTTTGAGGACCTGATTAGCTAGCAGTTTGTTTCTTCTTTGTTTTATTTCCAAGCTACACAGTTGTCAAAGGGTGCGTTAAATAAAACATGAAGGTTCGCGATGCTCTCAGACATAAAATTGGGCAACTTTTTATTGTATAATTTGGTTAAGTCTGTCTTCAGTAGCTGCTGCAGCACCCCTCCCCTCCACCTCCTCACTCTCTGTCATTTCCCCTCTTTTCTTTCACTTGCTCTTCCCGTCTGTCTGTCTGTCTGCCTGTTTTCATAAGTCCATAAGCCACTTTGCTAGTCTTAAAGGGGAGTAAAGTGAACAAGGAGACAGCTTCTTCACATCGATATTATCACTCAATAGCCCACCACAATTACCACCACTGCCTACCGTCTTTTTAAACGCACATCAAACTTGTTTATATTTTGTAATGCTTTCGGAGTTCATTGCCAGTAGCTTGTCCGGTTTACTGAATGGATATATGTATCTACCTATACGACTCAACTTTTAAAATTCTCAACTAATAATACTACCTTCTAAAGATTAACACAAAAATTTAATACTCGAAATTTCCTCCATTTTGCTCTAATAGTTTAGAAAATGTACTAATAACATTTATTTTCTCTTGCGTCCCTATAAAGTAACCTCACTTCACACGTTTTAAAACGTTGATCTAATATTTTAATCCAAGATTCAAAATACAATTACTTTTTAAGTTTTCCCTAGGTTTCTCTGTGTCTGGTTCAGTTTGGACTTACAAATATACTTTTTCTTTTTGCCCCAAAACAGTCATGTTTGTGTTCGAAAAATAAGAATATCTGCCTACACACATCTGACAGTAAAACCAAGAGGAAGTTTCATTTTTATGTTTCTAGGAAATGTGTAGCAAAGTTCATTAGTGCAATACAAAATCTGCTCCACAAGAACGTTTTACAGCAAAAGGAATAGTGAGACAAGGGCAATAAAACAAATCGAATGGATAACCGCACTAAAACACACGCAATATTTCAACATGCAATAAAGGATTAAAAATTACATCTGAGTTCTTCGTATTTACTAGTATCTTAATTATTTTGTAGAATTAAATTTTTTCGGATTTTGGTAACATTTCAGCCATACATATCCTTAAGTGCCATTATTTAAACATTTTTGTTCACCCAAAAATCAATTTGAGGTTATGATGTTTACAACTTAAAACCGTTATTACCAAATTAACAATATAAAAATCAGCTTAGAAATGCATTTGTGGAATAAGCTCGTCTAATGCAACAAATTATAATTGATAGAAGAATCCAAAACAGTTCGGTTTTTCCTTACGTCCAAAGTTATGAACGTAGTTTGGCTGCAAGTTTAGTTCAAGCAAGCGAATAGTTTAACTACAGGAGCAGTTTTATAAGCGTAATGGTGTTGGTAAACCTGAACCCGCGGAAAGGAGACGATTGTATTCTTACGCAACAACTAAATGCTGTTGGTAGACCTGCTAGTTTGTGTCCCGACATAATGGCATATTGGATGAAAATTATACATAAAGCTTAAAGGTTAAACATTCCCAACGAAGAATAAACTTTGCAGTAAAGAACCTTGTAATAATTTAGGCAACTTCAGTGTCTTGTTTCGTATTTTATTGGCACTGAACAAAGTCTGTTATATACAATATAGTACAAATTGTTCCTCAGAACCTGTTTTTCTATTTTCTACAAGTTAATTATGGCCGAAATATAACACTGTCGCAGACATACAGAAGACTAGAAGACAGACAGTTGATGTAAGTATGTTTATGTGATGTACAGATTAATTGTATTACACGGGCCTATTTTTATGCTTACGCTTGATCTTCAAATATATTGTTATTTTAATATACAATAACCAAGTTCTACATTTTTGTATAGTAAGATTAAATCATATATACATTAAATATGTTAAATCAACATATACATTTCATTTGTCATACAAATATCTCAAACACATGGCATTTTAATCAAAATTCTTAGAGCTATTTTCGAGAAATTCAAAATTTTCCAAAAATTCCCCATGTAAAGGGTTGTTTACGTTGGAGGAATTTTCATCAAAATCTTCATGTCGCATCCTTGAAATATATTAAACGTAAATAGCAAATTTGGTTTTTAATCAACTTTTCGTTATTGAGTTGTGTTGTTGTACTTGAGCTTTTGGATGGAATACTATACTTGCTCTATTTACTATACGTAGTAGAGCAAGTAGAACTACTATTGTAGAGAATACAAAATGTAAGACTTAACTGTCTTCATGATATAAGGGAGAATCTCTTTTCGATCTCCCAAGGTGGAAACACAGGTATGTATGTATGTACCATAAACAGGACAAGTTCGGTTAGGTTACCAGGTTGCCATACAGAGTTAATCCCATTACTGCTGCTCCAGTATGTAAATTGTCATCTCTACTTGCCTCATGACACTCAATTACATTTACTAACATTATAATATTAAATGAACATACACTTCACAATGCATATCATGTAACTACGGCAAACAGCATTAGGTTAAAGACGGGACAAACACACAAAGGACATTCTGATAATGAAGGCACACACACTAACTACTGCAGAAAATCACAGAACATTCATTTACACAAATTCAAAACTGACTCTTCTAACTTAACATTAAAGAACAGAGAAACAATCAAATGTGTTACACTCACACGGCTTTCTCTGCTCTTGTACTAACCATTCTTACAAACTCTTATTCCTATATCTTCTTCATGTTAATACAGATATCTGATGTGTTACACTCACATGACTTTCTCTACTCTTGTACTAACCATTCTTACAAACTCTTATTGCTATATCTTCTTCATGTTAATACAGATATCTGATGTGTTGCACTCACATGACTTTCTCTACTCTTGTACTAACCATTCTTACAAACTCTTATTCCTATATCTTCTTCATGTTAATACAGATATCTGATGTGTTACACTCACATGACTTTCTCTACTCTTGTACTAACCATTCTTACAAACTCTTATTCCTATATCTTCTTCATGTTAATACAGATATCTGATGTGTTACACTCACATGACTTTCTCTACTCTTGTACTAACCATTCTTACAAACTCTTATTCCTATATCTTCTTCATGTTAATACAGATATCTGATGTGTTACACTCACATGACTTTCTCTACTCTTGTACTAACCATTCTTACAAACTCTTATTCCTATATCTTCTTCATGTTAATACAGATATCTGATGTGTTACACTCACGTGACTTTCTCTACTCTTGTACTAACCATTCTTACAAACTCTTATTCCTATATCTTCTTCATGTTAATACAGATATCTGATGTGTTACACTCACATGACTTTCTCTACTCTTGTACTAACCATTCTTACAAACTCTTATTCCTATATCTTCTTCATGTTAATACAGATATCTGATGTGTTACACTCACACGGCTTTCTCTGCTCTTGTACTAACCATTCTTACAAACTCTTATTCCTATATCTTTTTCGTGTTAGTTGAGATAAACATTTCTACAAATTATATCACTGCTAATTTTATTTTAGGTACAAGGGAAATATAGGAATACATAGGCTTTGAGTAATAGCCAAATGTTTTAAAGCTTTGAGATTCCATTATATTTGCACGGGAAGGATATTAAAAATTGAAACGCTTTGAGGTTAAGATAAGTGAATAAAACAGGGAAGTTTATCGCTTGGAAATGAACCAAGGTACTATAAGCAGCAGTTCCCATTGTGTATTGTACTGTTTGAGTGGAGGAGACAGGAACATTAGTGAATAGTTTACACACGAATGCTATGAATACACAGTTAAAATTGTCAAAGGAACACAGGACCTCGTTTTATCAAGTGTGTGTTTTATCAGCCATTAAAATGGAAGTAAATGTAGGTACAGGGAATATTCAATTTATCTGAGCGGAAACTACGATTATTTTTTTGATAATATGCTCCCAATTCTCGTTATGAATGCATTTTCTATGCGATTTAAATGAACAGAGAAAGGAATCGTTAAACCCCCAAGTATTTTGTCGGTTCAGTTAATCCAACTGAATAAATTTAAAAGGTATTTAATAAGCAGACATTTCCATGCAGCATAAAAGCGTTTTCCTTCTTTCTCTATAACGTATAGTAGACAGGGAAAATATTGCATGCCACATGAAAATTAGATATCGAAGTTTCACTGCGTGCGCCTGTCTGCATCTAAACTCAAAAACGAAAAGTCAGTTAAAAATGAAAGTTATTATTTAAGCTCATCTTTTTAGAATGGAACTTACCGATTTTCTAGAAGATTCTCTCACCACAAACTACCTTTTACATGAAATGTTCTTAAACCTTTAAATTAAATTTGCTTAGTCACACAAATACACACACACACACACACAGACACACACACACCCACACACCCACACACACACATTGAAATGTAATTTTGGGCACATATTGGCCATGCTAGCGAAGAAGCAAACTTTTCCCAGATAAGAAATCTGGAAGTTAGCGAGTGAAGTGAAGTGAAGTGCGTGCGTGAAGTTGAAAGGATATGTAAAATCAATTGGATCGTGTTACGAATGAAAGATGAGATACGACTTCTTGACTGCCATGCTCGGAATAGCTAATGTTCCTGGTAAACAAACTGCATCAGTGTCAAGCACTACTGCAATTATGTGACCAACCTCTGTGGCAGCAGGTCGTGGTTCGGTTCCAGCCTCAACCAGCATTGCACTATCACAGCATTGTCCCTGGACCTACAAGAAAATTAGCAATAAGATAATTTGCACAAATGTTTATCTGTATTAACATAAAGTGGATATAGTGCTTGGTTAGTACAAGAGTAGAGAAAGTCATGTGAGTGTAACACATCAGATATCTGTATTAACATGAAGAAGATATAGGAATAAGAGTTTGTAAGAATGGTTAGTACAAGAGCAGAGAAAGCCGTGTGAGTGTAACACACTGGAAAGTAAGACATAACCTATACTATATGCATTCTTGCAATCACAGAAGAATAGGGAAACGCCATCATACGATTCTAAGTTATTTCCGAAAACAACGCTGCTTACGTTGCAAATAAATATAATTTTATAATAACAACAATGACTTCATTTTATTTGTGAAGTAGTGTTATTAAAGACCACTCACTGTTGCTTTCCGAATTCTCTCAAGTAATATACAACTATATAAAAATAAGAAAATATATTAATTTTGATTAGTTCACCACTACAAAACCAGTTTATAACCTCAAATAAATCTCACTTTACATTTAAAATTAACAAATAACCTTTCCTTTGGAACAATATATTAATTATTAAAAGAATAATTGTTATAAAACAGTTGTCAAATTGAAATGGCGTGAAATTTGGATTGTTAATGCATTGTAATGTGTAATAAATTGCTTTCAGCGATTTATGGGACACAGTTGGCAACACTGATTGAAAGACTGCCGAGGTGATAGTTCAAATACGAAACTTTGTGTGAAATAGTCTAGATAAATGTCTCGGGAGTTGGTGACTCGAGAACTGATAGATGACTTGGAAAGCACTTATTATATAAATTTAGATAACACGTACATACCTAATCAAGAAAATCTGAACATCGGTTTAGCCTATTGCGTAGATGTGAACTGAGTCTTTATCTGAATTAACAAGAATTACAATAACAGAAGAGTGAGTAGAGAAACTCGTGTGATGCAGTATATACATAATCCATTTTTAATTTCTGTACTACCTATAGTAAGTAGAGGAAGTATTGTATTCCACTAAAAAATTCGATATCGAGATTTCACCTTAATATATACCTATGTTGAACTTCCCTTAAAAAAAAAGCATTTTTACAAAAAGACCCGTGTGTGTGTGTGTGTGTGTGTGTGTGTGTGTGTGTGTGTGTGTGTGTGTGTGTGTGTGTGTGTGTGTGTGTGTCTGTCTGTGGACACTATATCTCAAAAACTAAAAGTCGGTTAAAATCACATTTGCTATTTAAGTTTAATGTCTTTCAAGGATGCGACACGAAGATTTCGAAGAAAATAGCCCCACCCTAAACTACCCTTTACATGCAAAATTTTTCGAAACTTTTTATTTTCTTGAAAATGGCTCTTAACGATTTTGATTAAAATGCCATATGTTTTAGATATTTTTAAGGCAAATGAAATGTATATTTTGAATTTTCTGGCTATAGCCTATGTACTCCTATTTACCCAGGATGACTTTTGAATAACTCGTAAACCATAACAGATAGACAAAATCTTGCTGTACAAAAATGTAGATCTTGCTAAAACACACAATTTATGTCTGAATAAATTTGTTTGTAGAGTGAACCATTTCGGAGATATTTCTTGTTAATTGTGTCAGTTTCGGAAAACTTAAAACTTTCGTCAAATGCAAGACCGTTATTCATTTTTTATATCTTAGTCGTGCAATAAGGAGACGCAATTTCAAAGCTTTAAAAGATTTGACTATCGCTCAAAGTCTACTGTATTCCCATATTCCCCTTGTACCTACAAGGAAATAAGCAATAAGATAAATTGTACAAATGTTAATCTCAACTGACAGAAAGAAGATATAGGAATAAGAGTTTGTAAGAACGTTAGTACAAGAGTAGAGAAAGCTATGTGAATGCAACACATCAGATATCTGTATTAACATGAAGAAGATATAGGAATAAGAGTTTGTAAGAATGGTTAGTACAAGAGTAGAGAAAGTCATGTGAGTGCAACACATCAGATATCTGTATTAACATGAAGAAGATATAGGAATAAGAGTTTGTAAGAATGGTGAGTACAAGAGTAGAGAAAGTCATGTGAGTGTAACACATCAGATATCTGTATTAACACGAAGAAGATATAGGAATAAGAGTTTGTAAGAACGTTAGTACAAGAGTAGAGAAAGTCATGTGAGTGCAACACATCAGATATCTGTATTAACATGAAGAAGATATAGGAATAAGAGTTTGTAAGAATGGTGAGTACAAGAGTAGAGAAAGCCATGTGAGTGTAACACATCAGATATCTGTATTAACATGAAGAAGATATAGGAATAAGAGTTTGTAAGAACGTTAGTACAAGAGTAGAGAAAGTCATGTGAGTGCAACACATCAGATATCTGTATTAACATGAAGAAGATATAGGAATAAGAGTTTGTAAGAATGGTGAGTACAAGAGTAGAGAAAGTCATGTGAGTGTAACACATCAGATATCTGTATTAACATGAAGAAGATATAGGAATAAGAGTTTGTAAGAATGGTTAGTACAAGAGTAGAGAAAGTCATGTGAGTGCAACACATCAGATATCTGTATTAACATGAAGAAGATATAGGAATAAGAGTTTGTAAGAATGGTTAGTACAAGAGTAGAGAAAGTCATGTGAGTGTAACACATCAGATATCTGTATTAACATGAAGAAGATATAGCAATAAGAGTTTGTAAGAATGGTTAGTACAAGAGTAGAGAAAGTCATGTGAGTGTAACACGTCAGATATCTGTATTAACATGAAGAAGATATAGGAATAAGAGTTTGTAAGAATGGTTAGTACAAAAGTAGAGAAAGTCATGTGAGTGTAACACATCAGATATCTGTATTAACATGAAGAAGATATAGGAATAAGAGTTTGTAAGAATGGTTAGTACAAGAGTAGAGAAAGTCATGTGAGTGTAACACGTCAGATATCTGTATTAACATGAAGAAGATATAGGAATAAGAGTTTGTAAGAATGGTTAGTGCAAGAGTAGAGAAAGTCATGTGAGTGTAACACATCAGATATTTGTATTAACATGAAGAAGATATAGTAATAAGAGTTTGTAAGAATGGTTAGTACAAGAGTAGAGAAAGTCATGTGAGTGTAACACATCAGATATCTGTATTAACATGAAGAAGATATAGGAATAAGGGTTTGTAAGAATGGTTAGTACAAGAGTAGAGAAAGTCATGTGAGTGTAACACATCAGATATCTGTATTAACATGAAGAAGATATAGGAATAAGGGTTTGTAAGAATGGTTAGTACAAGAGTAGAGAAAGTCATGTGAGTGTAACACATCAGATATCTGTATTAACATGAAGAAGATATAGGAATAAGAGTTTGTAAGAATGTTAGTACAAGAGTAGAGAAAGTCATGTGAGTGTAACACATCAGATATCTGTATTAACATGAAGAGGATATAGGAATAAGAGTTTGTAAGAATGGTTAGTACAAGAGTAGAGAAAGTCATGTGAATGTAACACATCAGATATCTGTATTAACATGAAGAAGACATAGGAATAAGAGTTTGTAAGAATGGTTAGTACAAGAGTAGAGAAAGTCATGTGAGTGTAACACATCAGATATCTGTATTAACATGAAGATATAGGAATAAGAGTTTGTAAGAATGGTTAGTACAAGAGTGGAGAAAGTCATGTGAGTGTAACACATCAGATATCTGTATTAACATGAAGAAGATATAGGAATAAGGGTTTGTAAGAATGGTTAGTACAAGAGTAGAGAAAGTCATGTGAGTGTAACACATCAGATATCTGTATTAACATGAAGTTATAGGAATAAGAGTTTGTAAGAATGGTTAGTACAAGAGTGGAGAAAGTCATGTGAGTGTAACACATCAGATATCTGTATTAACATGAAGAAGATATAGGAATAAGAGTTTGTAAGAATGGTTAGTACAAGAGTAGAGAAAGTCATGTGAGTGCAACACATCAGATATCTGTATTAACATGAAGAAGATATAGGAATAAGAGTTTGTAAGAATGGTTAGTACAAGAGTAGAGAAAGTAATGTGAGTGTAACACATCAGATATCTGTATTAACATGAAGAAGATATAGCAATAAGAGTTTGTAAGAATGGTTAGTACAAGAGTAGAGAAAGTCATGTGAGTGCAACACATCAGATATCTGTATTAACATGAAGAAGATATAGGAATAAGAGTTTGTAAGAATGGTCAGTACAAGAGTAGAGAAAGTCATGTGAGTGTAGCACATCAGATATCTGTATTAACATGAAGAAGATATAGGAATAAGAGTTTGTAAGAATGGTTAGTACAAGAGTAGAGAAAGTCATGTGAGTGTAACACGTCAGATATCTGTATTAACATGAAGAAGATATAGGAATAAGAGTTTGTAAGAATGGTCAGTACAAGAGTAGAGAAAGTCATGTGAGTGCAACACAGATTTTTTAATTAAATGTTTTTATTTTTACTTTGTTTCAGGTAAGTATGAGCGACTTGTACTCTAGGAACGTTAATGATTGCTTCTCCATAGATCTACGTTCCCTCTGCTACCAGTAGGTAAGTAACTACTCATTGTAATAGCAAATGAAAGCTTTGTCGACAGTTGACAGTCGACAGTTGGTAACACTGTTTGCGCTACTGCTGGGATATAACTCGAGTATGTTTTACGAGAGGTTTGTTGCAACTAGGTTCTGAACTAATGCCAACATTTCCTTACGCACATGCGCAATCGAGCACGCTCTCGGAACTGGTTTGCAAGTTTGTGCGGTTCAACATCAGTTGAACCGTTATTAATATGTGATTCTGAATAACCTGAGCACGCGTTGTAGCTATACGAGGTTTGTTCCAACACGATCTTGAATCAGTTGAGCATGCGCAGTAGCTAAGCAGTGTTCGAACATGACAGAAAATCCTTCAGACTGGTTCTGAATTTCCAACATTTTGGTAACTGGTTCGGAAACAGTGAAATCGGTTCTTGGTCAAGAGTAGGAGCTGCAAATTCTACGCATGCGCAAATCGTGTTGTAGATTAATAGCCTACTGCGCGTGCGCAGTTATTCAATATTAGATGGTTCAAGTAATGCTCCAACAAGCAGTTTCTTACGCACATGCGCAATCCAGCACGCTTTTGGGAATGTCTGTCATGTTGCAATCCTACTTATGTACTGCGCATGCTCAGAAGTGATTGTGGATCGGTTGGAACAAAGCTACTAACACAGTTTTGTAACACCACGTGAGTGGTATTTACAATAAATGTGTTTTGATTTATAAATAAGAGCAAGATCACTCAATAAAATTGTGATTCTATGTAAACCAAAGTCTATACTTCTATGTGGTGATATAAACAAAGCACGTGTCTGGTTCAGCCTTGTAACCTTGCGCAGGAAAATATAGTTCCCAATCTTATTTAAAAATATCTTAGATTTAATACAAAAACCAAGGTAACTAGAGAAAGAACAAAAACTATGAACATATCCGTCCATTACAAATGTAACAGTGAAATAGTCTCAAACGTATTCTGTTTTCTACTTATATAAGTAATCTTGTGAATTATTTTGAGTAGGTATATATTGCACTTGCGCAGTTAGAACAAGAAGTTTCGTATTTCAGAGAGAAACCGTAAAATATAGTGGAAAAAGAGGTTATAGTGAACGTTTTTTTGCAATTTATGCAGAAAGTATCGCAGTAATTGAGGACGGGTGAGTTTATCAGCAGAGTTACCCGATGATTCAGTGAAATTGTGAGAATAAGGTCGCAGAAGGAAGGAGGTAAATGTAATTGAGTGTTATTGCCGTAAGGGACATGCTTCTGTGAAATAGAAACGAACTACAAATAAACACAGAACTGCTACACTATTTACCAAACCAGTTTGATGCTATTCTTGGTGCTCTGAGTTTGTGAACAGTAACAGAGAAGTAATAGGAGGTTCTATTTAGAGTGTCTCAAATCAGGTGAAGTTATAGAAGGTAATAAAATATGGTATCACTTTGTGTAGAACATGACAAAACGCGGCTCTGTAGCAATAAAAGCGCTCAAGGATAAAATTACACAAACATCAGTAAACGGCAAGATAAAATTGTTCATACCAGACCGGTATTTCTCAGCCGGTGGGTCGCGACCCATAGAGGGGTCGCGTGGCAGTGTATTGGGGGGCGGGGGAGTTTAAATTCTATGTTTATTTTCTGCAAAGTTAATAAATGTAACAATTTAATAAGCAATAAATAAAAAGTACATATAAAATAAATAAAGAACATTTGTTCTTTTTAGATACCCCTTAATTTTAAAACATTATCAAAACTACACATCAACCGCATAAACCTAATTATGCTCTTTTTAATAAGTTACAAATTTAAAAATCTGATGTGTTACACTCACATGACTTTCTCTACTCTTGTACTAACCATTCTTACAAACTCTTATTCCTATATCTTCTTCATGTTAATACAGATATGATGTGTTACACTCACATGACTTTCTCTACTCTTGTACTAACCATTCTTACAAACTCTTATTCCTATATCTTCTTCATGTTAATACAGATATGATGTGTTACACTCACATGACTTTCTCTACTCTTGTACTAACCATTCTTACAAACTCTTATTCCTATATCTTCTTCATGTTAATACAGATATGATGTGTTACACACACATGACTTTCTCCACTCTTGTACTAACCATTCTTACAAACTCTTATTCCTATATCTTCTTCATGTTAATACAGATATGATGTGTTACACTCACATGACTTTCTCTACTCTTGTACTAACCATTCTTACAAACTCTTATTCCTATATCTTCTTCATGTTAATACAGATATCTGATGTGTTACACTCACATGACTTTCTCTACTCTTGTACTAACCATTCTTACAAACTCTTATTCCTATATCTTCTTCATGTTAATACAGATATCTGATGTGTTACACTCACATGACTTTCTCTACTCTTGTACTAACCATTCTTATTCCTATATCTTCTTCATGTTAATACAGATATCTGATGTGTTACACTCACATGACTTTCTCTACTCTTGTACTAACCATTCTTACAAACTCTTATTCCTATATCTTCTTCATGTTAATACAGATATCTGATGTGTTACACTCACATGACTTTCTCTACTCTTGTACTAACCATTCTTACAAACTCTTATTCCTATATCTTCTTCATTTTAATACAGATATCTGATGTGTTGCACTCACATGGCTTTCTCTACTCTTGTACTAACTATTCTTATTCCTATATCTTCTTCATGTTAGTTGAGATAAACATTTGTACAAATTGTCTTGTTTATTTCCTTGTAGGTACAAGGGGAATATTAGAATACAGTAGGCTTTGTGTGATAGTCAAATCTTTTAAAGCTTTGAGATTCCGTTCTCTTTGCACAGTTAAAGTATAAAAAAATGAACAAGCATGTTGCAACGTTTTTTTTACAGTAAGATTTTGTCTATCGCTAACGGTTTACCAGTTATGAAAAAGTCATGCAGAGTAAATGCGACTACATAGGCTATAGCCAGAACATTCAAAATATGCATTTCATTTGTCGTAAAAATATCTTAAAGGTAAACCATTTTAATCAAAATCGTTAGAGCAATTTTCAAGAAAATCAATATTTTCGAAATATTTTCCATGTAAAGGGTAGTTTAGGGTGGGGCTATTTTCTTCAAAATCATCTTGTCTCAGCTTTGAAATGTGTTAAACTTAAATACCAACTTTGCTTTTTAACCGACTTTTAGTTTCTGAGTTATGTTGTCCACAGATTGGCAGACACGTGCGCGCGCACACACAATTTATTTTCTAGAACAGCGAAATACTACTAACTGGTATACAGTCAGTAATGCAGCACAAACGGATAATCTGTTGATATGTAACACGTTGATATTTTGAAGATGTGATTGTATATGTTCAGGTAAACAACTGCGCAGTTTCCGACACGCCTCATGGGTTTGTTACCTATATCTGAGGGGAAGACTCGGGAAAACACCACAACCGAGATTCGAAGTCGTTACCTGTTGAATGTGAGACAGTCACTCTAGCACTACACCACAGAGGCGGGCTGTGTATGCAGATAGAGGTCTAGTTTTAGCCATTTCCCAAAAACAAAGTTTAAGCTTTAAAATAAAAACAGATAGAATATCTTTAGAACCAATCAATATATTTCGTATAAATCAGGTTCCAGTATAGAACGTTGCTGCCATTTTGAACAATTAAATTACACAAGTAATTATCATTTATCAATTCTGTGACAAACATGAGCACCTGTTGCTGTTAAATTCAGTTTATCACTTAGATACACAACTCACAAATGACCGGAACTCGACATGAACTTGGGTCGACTGCCTACTGTTCCTTAAACAAGAACCAAATACAAAGCAAACGCTGTGGAAAGTGAGCCTACTCGAAACGGCCGAAACGATCCGGCATATGAGGTAGACCGGCATTAGCTGCACCTAAGCCCGGGTAGGCAGGAGAGTATGTACTGAATCCGCGGCCCGCGTCGCGCCGGAAATACCAACATAAACAAATATATTACTTTATCGGCCACAAGGCTTTCACGGAAATTCCTGTGAATATGATAATACATCATAAATTAATTTATGATGTATTAGAATTACTTCTATTGCTTTATGTATGTCTCTTTTGAGAGTTTCTGTCGTACGTGAACTTGTAAGGGAATATTTAAAAACTGCATGGCTGCCAAATTGAGTTTTCGTCGCAGAGAGAACCCAGGACTGCTGAACGCGCAGGGCACGACATTCAATCTCCGGTATCTATCTGTGTGCGCCCCAGAAACTTCCAATGGCTGGCCCTTTTTTCCCTTCACGATGAAATATGAATCAAACATATCTGTTCGGCGCGCCCCAAATATTGATCTGTTGTTGCATTAAATGTCTCAAAGAGGAATGTTATTGCTACATGCCTTTTTTATGTTGTCATTAACCGTCGCTTTTTACTCGTTCGCATCCCGTTTTCAATAGCTGCAGTATCGTTTGTAGGGCTCTTTCTGTCACAGACTAGTGTGTGTGTTTGAACACGGTGTTTCATAACCAAGCACTAATGCAAATAAAACTACTCAGTCTTGCACTAACTATTTATCTGTAAACGACCGGCAAATTCTAGACTCACCTGCAGCACAACAGATGTTGATCAATCAATCAATGTGATCACATTGCCTATATCTCCAAAAGCAGTTCTGTTTACCAAAAATCTCCATATCATTCATGAAGTTCTTAACCACGCTGCCAAAGTTGGGACTTGGTGCGCACTGTAGAAATATCAGTCCTATATTTTATGATAAAACAGTTGATTTACAAGTTTATTGCCTGCACATGACTTGTGTGTTTAAAAACACCATCGTTAGTTTGCCTAATTATTTCCATATGAAGGTTATTTAATCCCGGGACATAAAATACTTAAAACGCCTTTTTTTTTTTTTTTTTAAATTAACGTCCTCCAACATTGCGTCATATCGGACGATGAGTGAATGAAACGGGTAAAATGATGCTCAAATGAGCCCGAGGTCCATGGAGCTTTTTTAAGTTACCCGACATTCGTCTTCTCAGGATAAGGGAAAACCTCGGAAAAAACCTTACCCGAATAACTTACCCTAAGCGAGATTCGAACTCGCGACCTCTTAAACGTGAGGCAGACACGCTAACCATCACGCTATCGAGGCGGGCTAAGTCGCCCTTGAGGTCTTTATCTCTGTCGTATTCCCTTGTGGTCTACAGGGAGAAACACGAGTCGGTTGGAGAATTCATCATATTGGCAAGTTGTCACATAGCTTAATGGTTAGAGCAGCCGCACCTGAGTCAGAAAGTCTTTGGTCCAAATCTCGGCTTTGGCACTGAATTTTTTAGTCCAATTCTAGCTCTCAAACATTGCCCACTTACGGCTTGTGTGTTTAAAAATACCAGCAGTAAGCTTGTTGGCATAAATAAATAATAATTACCATGTGGTTTAAATAACTTTCCGCAACTAAATGAAATGAAAGCTTTTGTGTCTGGTTTCAGCAGGATTCATTGAATGAATTGGAAAGGTTATAATGACAGAATAACTACCCGAGGATTGTGGCCACCTCGTTTCCCTGATTTGTCTCTATGTGATCTTAATTTATGGGGAACGCTAAAGAATGAACGACCGACAAATCATGGATACAGTTATGTGTTTACTTAATCAATACCTTTATTTCTATATTTTACCAATCATTTGATCAAAGCATATTTAAATCCATCACATTTTCCTTAAACTCGAAGAACAAAATTGCAAATTGATTTCAGTTTTTGGTGCTTCTACGTTAGAAGTAAACCTCAAACACAATAACTTCACATCAGCTTTTGTTTCTCCTGAAATATATTGTTTTTAGGACATATTATTTGAAACAATACTTCAATTACGAAAAAGTGTATTACTTAGCATTTTATTATTTCATTTAAAGACGTAATATTCATTTCTTCCTTTTTAGTTCTGATGATCTAAGTTCAATCAAGTTAACTGCAGATTTGATCTTAGATCAAGATGAGATGAACTGAGATCAAGGTTTTTGAACTCAGATTATCTTTTATGCATCCGGTACTTTTGTTTTGTCTAGGGTTATACTACATACATAATTTGTTGGCGGTGGAATATTTTGATTAAAAGTGGTAGGTAGTTGGAAGGAAGCGCGCTTCAAGTGGATCATAGTGCCTTAAGCCTTGCTCCAGGGGGTCGGGCGGGTGATTAGCTGGTGCTCCGGGGGTTGTTCACAGGGGAAGTGAGATTAGAGTCATGACATGACCTCATTAGTTCTCTATCCTGCGGCTACTTTTCGCTTTCCCCGTCTTACCTACATCAGAGATTTAGCTGTTAGCTTAGCGCCTCCAGGCTCCGGGCTCGGTTACCTCCTCAACACAACACAACACACACACTCTCTATGGCACTACAAACTTTACACCACATGTTGCTACATTGTGACGTCAGTAGACTCTATCACGTGACCACAGGCGGTGTTTCTACAACTGTGTCACTTCGACAGTGTGGTGTCAAGAAATCCGCCTCAGACTTCAACATAGAGATGTGTGCAGTGTCACAAGATGGCCTCGTAACGGTCGCCTTCCAACCGCCTCCACGGAACACGAGAAAACAGCCGTGTCTAGGACATAATGCACAGTTGAAATCATAGAAGTATTAGGTCATTGAAAAATCTGTGCCATATTTAGCCAAGACCACAAACTTCATTCAAGAATTATCATATGTAATGCCAATTTATGTGTACAATTTAACTATCACAAGTTGCATTAACACTATTTCGCGAATTAAGGGATGATATGGAATTTTATTTAAATTTAATTACTAACCTCTTAAAATAACCACGTGCCATGATTGCACCCAAAAATTCCACGTCGAGATTTCACCAGAAATATATGTTTTAAGGCCCCATTAATCCAAAGAAGCATTTTTAGAAAAAGGTCCTCTGTGTATATCTGTCAGTCTGTGAACAGCGTAACTCCAAAACGAAAATTCGGTTAAAAACCAAAGTTGGTGTTTAAGTTTAATGTCTTTTAATGATGCGACTCAAAGATTTTTAAGAAAATTCCTGCACCCTAAACTGGCAACTGCGAAAATAGAAATGAATAATTGCTTATTACCGAGCCGCCACTGCAACTCGCTATGGCATACTCATGTGTAGTAAGATTGAACGAGAGATTGGCAACGTAGAAAAGGTTGGTATTATGTGGAGGCAAAGCAACACAATGCTAATGTTGAAACGGTATTTTCACTAACAAGAGCACAGTAAACAGATGAAAGTAACAGATTATGTACTTATGGAGTTAGGGAGATTGTTTTAGTGAACTACCGCCCCCGTAGCGCAGTTGGTAGCGTACTTGCCTGTGGCACGGGGGAACCGGGTTCGATCCCTAAGTACCAGCAGAGGTGGGAGACGCAGCGGCTGGGTGGCAAAACTTGGCTCTTCATGGGCTGTTGCGCTGGGAATTACTTCTTTTTACAATTTTAAAAATTTCAGTTGTGTCCTAAATTTCTATAAAATAATCTGATAACTCTAATTACGACACGGTTTTATCATTCAGTAATTTTCCTGATGATGCCCATGTTTACTGCCGTTTCTTCCAAGAACACAACCAACACATTTTACCTTACCTTACCTGTTGTAGCAGTAATAGTTTCTTAGATAACAATAATAATTCACTCCTTCCCCTGTTTGTACAACTTCAATACCTTCAACACAGTCCATATTTACATTCGTATCTGGGACTCGTAACTCGACAGTTACTACCAACTGTCTAAAAAATTATTTTTGTTATTTAGAACATTTCCCATATCAGTTCTTCATACTGCGCTTGTATTATGTGTGCAATTATCAAACAGCGAATGATTTTTGTTGTTTATTTTTCGCAGTTGGCACTACTACATATAATCAAGTTGCATGTTTATGGCGTGTGCTCGTGAACTTTATAATTGCATTTTGTTCCCAAGAGCCATAAACTAGTGCGTACGTATGTGCAATGATATACGTTCATACAACAGTGGTAATAAAGTGTGTCGCTCCTCCATGCTCAAGTTCTCACTGTCGACAAATCGCTTCAATTAATTAAACGCTTATTACATATTATTTATACTTCTCATGAAACCTTCTCTATAGGTTATGTGCAATAGCATATACGTATATAAGTATTGGAATTCACTGCCTATCTTCCTAAGTAAGGAATGCATTAAAAGAACTCTGACATGAGCACTCACATGACTTTCGCTACTCACTCTTCTACAAACTGTTGCTAAAAACACTTATTCCTATATCTACTGCATGTTAATACAAATAAACATTAGTACAAATTATCTTACTGGTATTATTCTTGTACGTACAAGGGAATATGGGGATATACACTACGTTTTAAAGGAGTATTGAAATCGATTTGAGTCCACTCCCATTCTCAATACACGCTTTTTACTTTCTCTACTGGTAAGTAGGGGAAGTATTGTAATCCACCCAAAAATTCGGTGTAGAGATTTCATCGGAAATATATGTTTTAACATCCCCTGAATCCAAAAGAGCATGTTTAGAAAAAGGTCCGTGTGTTTGCGTGTATGTCAGTCTGTGGACAGCATAACTCAAAAATAAAAAGTCAATTAAAAACCAAATTTGGTATTTAACTTTAATGTCTTTCAAGGATGCGAGACGAAGATTTTAAAGAAAATAGCCCCACCGTAAACTACCCTTTACATGCAAAATTTGGATTTTCTTGAAAATGGCTATAACGATTTTGATTAAAATGCCATATGTTTGAGATATTTTTATGCCAAATGAAATGTATATCTTGAATTTTCTGGCTATAGCCCCTGTAGTCGTATTTACTCTGAACGACTTTTGAATTAGTGGTAAACCGTTAGAGATAGACCAAATCATACTATACAAAATTGTTAATTTTTTTATATGTTAAGCGTGCAAAGAGAACGGAATCTCAATTTTTTTAAAGATTTGACCATCGCAAAAAGCCTACTGTATTCCCATATTCCCCTTGTACCTACAAGGAAATAAGCAATAAGATAATTTGTACAAATGTTTATCTTAACTAACATGAAGAAAATATAGGAATAAGAGTTTGTAAGAATGGTTAGTACAAGAGTAGAGAAAGTCATGTGAGTGTAACACATCAGATATCTGTATTAACATGAAGAAGATATAGCAATAAGAGTTTATAAGAATGGTGAGTACAAGAGTAGAGAAAGTCATGTGAGTGCAACACATCAGATGTTTTTCCACATCGAACTGTATCCGCAATGACATCGATTTGGATACGAAAGCCTCAAACCTTTACATTGTTTTATGTTGGCGAACCTAGAAAAAATATTTTTGAGCATATTTTAATTAGGTTTGTCAGATTCAGTTTTGTGTAAATCAAAGTGCTTAATGATTATAATTAACAAAGTATTAGAGAAAATTGAAAAAAAAAAAAACTACAAGGAAACTAAGTCGTAAAACAGGAAGTTATTGTCAAATAGGTACAAAGTTGTAAGAAGATGAAGAATTGTAATAATTCACATTGTAGTTTGATAAAGCGATAGATAGCTACACGTTATGCACCAGTTGTGATGTTCCTGATACACTGTAGCTGCCAAAAGAACAAGGCAGCAAAAATAAGCGCTTCTCCCTGACAAGAAGCACTCAAGTGTTGTGTTTCAATATATGTAGATGCTCATAACCTCCTCGCTACACTTAACTTCACCTCGTATCTCCAGCATAGCAGATATACCTCGATTTATACCTATCTGAAACTATACTAACGAATCAAATAGGAACCCCTGGTTGGACCCTAGAGAGCGTCGAAAGTTAAAAACGAACGGTTGTGTCAATTTGTTAATATTCGGTTTGGTATCTTATAGCCAGCTACGAAAATAATTCGTAATTAAAATTATCAATGTTATTATTAGTTGTTTACTTTTAAATCACTTTTAATATTAAATAGTATTAACTAAATAAATTATTAATCATTACATGGAATACTGTATATAAATAACACTTTAGGATAATTATTGCGATATGAAACCCTCACGTGGTATTACTACATGGAGCACTGTCACCAACTGTATCACATAAATCTGCTGGAAAACAATTTATTATACATTACAATCAAACTGTCACTTCATTTCAATTTCACAACTGTGTTTTAGCATTATAATTAATGTCTTTTTCTAGAAGAAAGGCTATTTGTTAATGTTAAAAATAAACTGAGATTTATTTGAGATTATAAACTACTTCTCTGCTTTGTTTCGTTTTCCTCCATTGGCAATACTGAAGTACGCTAATCGAAACGAATATGTTTTATATTCTTTAACATTTTGTAGTCAGATATAGTATTTAAATTCGCATTATATGTATTTATGAAATAGTCCATATAAACTTCGAGGGTCTGCTCGAAAATTTAGTGTTTGGGTCAGACGTTTAATTGTGTTACTTGTGAGAATATTGGTAAGTAAAGCCCGGATTTCTAACCACAATAACAGTAAAATAAGCGAGCAAACAAGCTGAAAATATGCAGCAAATTAAACAAAAACGAATACTTGCAAATATGATAAATAGTTTCATAGAAGTCCTCGATTACTTAAGGCTGTTATAATGAGAATTGCCTACTTCTATCAGTGAAAAATGATTTGTACGAGTAATGAAAATGTTGTTTGGACGTCGGATGACGTCACAGGCGCATGTGAAAAGCACCACGGTACTTCGATGAATTCCTCTTCAATATGCGTTTCTTCACCAGAAAACTTTGTTAAAAATTTGACACGGCATTTTGTAACAGGAACTTCTCTCTAGCACCTCACTGGGTTTGTTAAACGTAATTCTTGCAACTGAAATTTCGTCAATCAGACAAAAGGAATTATTTCGAGCTTCCAGCTGATCTAGAAGTTTGGTTAAATGATTAAATGGTCGTACTGGACCTTTTCTTTGGTGCCGCTTTTAGCAAAACATGACTGTGTTGTGGCAATACTGACTGCTTCTTCTGCGTTTGGGGACTTCAAAACAGTTTTCACTTCAGTGATACATGTGTTAGTTCCACATAACCTCTAACCACGTTCCCCACTGTTCCTCTTGTACTTCTGAAGCATTTAGCCCAGAAAATAGGGAATAAGTGATACATCACGGATAACTGTACCTTCAATGTACAGTTCTGCTAAAATTAGCTGTTTTAATTAAACATTGTAAAATAAGTAAGTATTCCTGCGAAATAAACTGCTTATCTTATCTTTTTGTTTAACCTTAAAAGTGTGGAAAATGTTCAGAATTTAGGTTAGAAATACAGGTTTTATTCATAAGGAATATGGGAAAGCAAACGAAATTTGCTATTGGAATTTAGAAAGCTAACTTTGCAACTGCGGGAACTGAGTTACTTGTTGGAAATTCCTCTTACATTAGTGAATTACTAGATTGGTTGAACCAACCGTTCTCTAGACATAATTAAGAATTTAGAGTCTAATTAATTTATAAGGATAGGTGGTGTTTAAGTTAGCTGACATTTTCTTACGGTGGTTGTCATGACAAAAGTTAAATTGGCTCGGAAGGAAAACTTGGAGGGGTTAAGTAATCCCTGCACCTCGAGCTGTGTTGGTCCTCGGAGAACGACCCAGCACTCTGTGTGTGTGTCTGTGTGTGTATATGTATGTGTGTGTCTGTGTGTGTGTGTGTGTGTGTGTCTGTGTGTGTGTGTGTGTGTGTGTGTGTGTGTGTGTCGCATATTGGGCCACACATTTCAATAACCCTTCGTTCCTGCTTTAAGAAGCGATGCGAATACCACTCTCTGGGGAGCGTAACTCGTAAACGAAAAGTCGGTTAAAACCCGAAGTTGGTATTTAAGTTTAATATATTTTAAAGATGCGTCACGAAGATTTTGAAGAAAATTTTTCCGCTCTAAACAACACTTTACATAGAAAATTTCTCAAAAGGTTAGATTTTCTCAAAAATTGCTCAAAAGATTTTAGTTAAAATCTTTCGTCAAATAGAACATTCTGATTCATTTTCTACATGTCAACCATGCAAAGAGAACGGAATTTGAAAGCTTTAAAAGATTTGACTATCGCTCAGAACCTCTGTATTCTAATATTCCCCTTGTACCTACAAGGAAATAAGCAATAAGATAATTTGTACAAATTTTTATGTCAACTAACACGAAGAAGATATAGGAATAAGAGTTTGTAAGAATGTTAGTACAAGAGTAGAGAAAGTCATGTGAGTGTAACACATCAGACTTGAGGACCAAGCAGCCGTTTCTGTGGTTTAAACACGGATCTCCAGCACCGCCGCACGCCACGAACCTGAGAAACAGCTGCAAGATGAAATGAAAACGTGATAAATGAGAGAATACTCCAGCATTGAACTACCAACCAGGGAAAACGATGAAAACTGGTGCGACTTTTTAACATGGTTCTTGATTGATTTATTTGGTCGCCTTACCTCGCTTTGCTATGAGATATTTGTTTATGCCTCGGCGATCTGTCGGCAGAACAATGAAGATTCCTTTACTATCTCGGCTCGCACTTACAGAACAAAGCATCCATTGAACTCCATTTGCATTTATCAATATTTGTTCGCACCTTTATGAACTATTACAATCACCAAGTCGTTATATGATTTCGTTGCTTTCTTAACTATTTCTTATTCTTTTGGCACGTCCGAAGCTATTTATTATCTTTCGATACGTCACTCAGAAATAACGTCGATGTAAATGTTTACTTTTTCGGAACTTTGCCGAGAAAAGACGTCCATTGTAGTTGAATTCTTCGATGCAAGAGACTTTGGAAGTTA
The DNA here is from genome assembly GCA_030765045.1 of Tenodera sinensis. Classification (NCBI taxonomy): domain Eukaryota; kingdom Metazoa; phylum Arthropoda; class Insecta; order Mantodea; family Mantidae; genus Tenodera; species Tenodera sinensis. Next base: position 6,814,968 of record CM060966.1, read on the forward strand.
CCAAGACCATATCGTTAGGATATTGTGTTGCTCAACAATACCCCCTCATGACGTCATATTTCGCGTGTAGTATTCATCGCACAATTATCTCGGATAACCAGAGGATAATACTGAATAAACGAAGTCAAATTAATGCTTTATTTAAATATTTATTTGGGTACATAATAACTGTTTCAAAACCCAGATTTGGAATCGAAACGAGTACTTTTCTAATGCCCGCCTGCATCAGCTTAAAGAAAATAAATAGTAGGGAGTCTGTTTATTTAGTTTAAGAGAGGGTGGGTGAAAGGGGGGAGGGAGGGGGGGAGGCAGTTTTGTTTCTGCAGAGAAGACGGGAGGCAGTACGTAATTGGCGCAGAAGTGAAACTTGGTCCGTCAATACGACTGAGGGAACTAGCTCACGTCCAACTTTCCAAGTCAGGACTCTCTTTATTTGCTTTGGCTTTATCTCCCTTTGTCTAGCCTTTTCCTTACATCATCGCACCTTATTCTTCAAATTTTGCTTCTGAAGGGTTGAGCTATACTGCTGCAATACACAGACACTCGTAACCTGACCGAACCAGTCTTAGGAAGAAAAGAAAATAGATCCAACACTTTTTAATGTTATTGCTGTTTAAAATATGTTGGCAGTTATGATTAACGTTTCTACACTTATAAGTTTTATATAAGAACAGGAAAATCCCCACTGAGTCGTTTTTAAATTGTGAACTCATGAACAGGCTATGCCAGTCGGCCAGTAAGGAATATGTTGGCTAACTTACGAGTTGTGATAACATAATCGAGTGTTGATAGTTACACATTAAGGGAAAACTGTTAAAAAGTGGTGAAAAACAAACCGTGTTAAATGTATTTCACAATCTAATGTCCGTGTGTACTTGTGAATGATTTATTAAACATAACCTCACTCAGAATATACCAGAAACAAGCAGCGAAGTCACACGAGTTTCCCCACGTGCTACGCGGACTAATACATTAGCGGTGTTGATGTAAAATGGCTTCTTGACGCCTAAATTACTGTAAATGATAACACTTTTTATGGAATATTAGCATCGAAACGATGAAATTACGCTACTTCTAGCACCAGTCAGAAAATGAATGACGTAATAGCCATGACGTCATCGCCGCAATTATGTCATACGAATAATTTTCTCAAATATGACTGTAAGAAAATCTGAAATGCTCTCTCCCGGTAGAGAGGCAATATTGAAACACAAGAGTTACCTCATTAATAAACTCGCAGCACTTTGTTTAAAATGTCAAATTGAATACAATCCATATTTTCAATACTTGCCTTCCATTTTCCTCTATAAGTGTAGATCATATTACGTCGTACATCTGTTATAGAAATGTATTAATTACTAGATCACTCGGTGAACTTCGTAGCAGCTAAAATTCTGATTGTAACTCTTCATAAGTGATTACTAATATTCCAACTCCTATTCATTCAGATCGATCATATTAGACGCATCATGTACGGTTTGGATGTTATTTGGTTATTAAATGAAACTCCGTTGTAATTCAAATCAGTTTATTGTATTTTACTTACATAAAATATAAATACCATTAACATTCTCTGGTAAACTTTGTGACAAACTACTTCTTCTGTTTTCTTTTCCTGTGCATAAACAAACAAAGATGATGACTTTCCGACACGCGAACACGCGACATAGGTTGTCCATGACCGAAACACAGAAATCCAAGTTAATTTCGCAAACTTCCAAACAGTGGCTTTCTGGTTTTTTGTTGGTCAGACTCACGGAGAATTGCAGCCGTTTGAAATCGATCCTCTCCTTGAGATTACGAACACTGTAAAATGACATGGAATTGTTTTCACAGTCACTCAAATTTGTTGCACTTACCTTTAGAACTTTACAATATTGAAATTCTTAAACTAATTCCTCGAGTCGCACTAAAACAAAATTGAATGAAGTTTCTGTTTATTTTAGATTTGACTATCACTCTAAGTCTACTGTATTCCCATATTCCCCTTGTACCTACAATAAAATAAACAATAGGATAATTTCTGATATAGGAATAAGAGTTTGTAAGAGTGGTTAGTACAAGAGTAGAGAAAGTCATGTGAGTGCAGCACATCTTTTTTTTTTTTTTTTTTTTTTTTTTTTTTTTTTTTTTTTTTTTTTTTGTTATTAACGTCCTCCATATCGGACGGTGAATGAATGTAATGGGTGAAATGATGGTGAAATGAGCCCGAGGTCCATAGAGTTGAAAGTTAGTCGACATTCGTTTTCTCAGGATACGGGAAAATGTGGGGAAAAAACATTATCTGGGTAACTTACTGTAAGCGAGAGTCGAACTCGCGACCTCTTGGACGTGAGACAGACACGGTACAGAGGTGGAACAGTCCACCACGTTAGGAAAAGTGGAGAGCCTTCGCCCTTCATGAGAGCGACATATAGACTATGTTTATCTTATAAGTATACGACAATTGCCCATTGTTACATCAGGGCTAGAACGTTACGGACCAATCTAATACAACAGTAGGTATATTATGCAACGAGTCTATAATGGCAGTAATCAAGACGCGAGTGTATATTAGGAAACGAGCAAAGCTATTTAAGTTTCATACAACACTTTATGTTCGAGCATATACCTAATTTTATAGTTGAAATATTGTACCACTCACCAGGGACAATGACCTACATATTGCATCAGCCGATATCTGGGTTCTGCGCAGGCGCTAAACGATCGATTCGTTTCCAGCACGTCACAGTTACATGATGAAAATGATAACCTTGCAATGCTACGTAACTTTCAAAAATAGAAGGCAAACTGAATATATTGCTTTTCAGAGGAAACTTTATTTCATGTATAAGTTATTGTACAATTATTAAAATTAATTTGCTGGGCTTGCTTATTGTTAGATGTTGATGTGGGTGTGGTTGTCAGTGGCGTCTCATAAGATATTTGCAGTGAAATGTTGCACTCGGATGTTTGCATTCTGTGCAGAGGAAGGTAAATTGGCTATCTCATTTTGTTGGTTCGGTTCTCCCCAGCGAAGGAGCGTAACCTGATAACATGTTGGCAAGCCTCCCCTGTTATTTGTCCACGTAGGTAAGAATCACATCTTGTGTGTAACAGGTGAGAAGGCAGCCTTGTTCAATCCACTCCACCTTCTGAACTATGTGTACAAAGAATTACTGTATCCCAATGTGTGTCATTCTGTGAACGGCGTACCAACTTAACAACGAAAAGTCGCTTATGAACCAAAGTTGGTATTTAAGTTTGAAATCTTTCAAGGATGCGACCCTAAAATTATGAAGATAATTGCTCCACCCTAAACTAACCTTTATATGAAAACATTTTCGAAAATGTTGATTCTTTCAATAATGATTGTATCGATGTTGATTAAAATGACATGCTTAAGATATTTTTATGAGAAATGAAATGTATATTTTGAATTTTCTGGCTATAGCCCATGTAGTCCTATTTACTCTGTACGACTTTTGCATAACCGATAAACCTTAATAGATAGACCAAATCTTACTATAAAAAATATAAGTACGTTGAACCAGCATAGCACTTTTTCCTAGATATTCCTTGTTATTACTTTTCCTCCCGTTTCTTCTTTCCTTCTTTTCATCGTAGGAGTTTTTATCCTAATGGAAACACTTAAGTGCGATTTTCGCAAGATGTATTTATGAAATTTTTGGTTCGATTGAATTACGAATGTAAAAATGTTTAGTAAGGCAATTAAATATATATTTCGAAAGCTGTCAATCAGCGCATTGAACTTCGAACAATTACCATTCAGCCAAATAGGTAACAGTGTTTCATGTTATGTTTAATATGCATTTTTTATTTTTAAATAGAAGGTCCTTATACATTTCATCTCTTGGCCACACAGGGAGAATAAATTTCGAAGTCATCAGAAAGTGACTAGGTTTAATACATTTAACTGTCACTTAGTCTATTATATTCCTCTTGTACCTAAAAGAAAGTTACTAATAACATAATTTGTACAAATGTTTATTTATATTAACACGAAGAAGATATAGGAATAAGAGTTTGTAAGAATGGTTAGTATAAGAGTAGAGAAAGTCATGTGAGTGTAGGACATCCTGGTACAAGAGTAGAGAAAGTCATGTGAGTATAGGACATCCTGGTACAAGAGTAGAGAAAGTCATATGAGTGTAGGACATCCTGGTACAAGAGTAGAGAAAGTCATATGAGTGTAGGACATCCTGGTACAAGAGTAGAGAAAGTCATATGAGTGTAGGACATCCTGGTACAAGAGTAGAGAAAGTCATGTGAGTGCAGGACATCCTGGTACAAGAGTAGAGAAAGTCATGTGAGTGTAGGACATCCTGGTACAAGAGTAGAGAAAGTCATGTGAGTGTAGGACATCCTGGTACAAGAGTAGAGAAAGTCATGTGAGTGTAGGACATCCTGGTACAAGAGTAGAGAAAGTCATGTGAGTGTAGGACATCCTGGTACAAGAGTAGAGAAAGTCATGTGAGTGTAGGACATCCTGGTACAAGAGTAGAGAAAGTCATGTGAGTGCAGGACATCCTGGTACAAGAGTAGAGAAAGTCATGTGAGTGCAGGACATCCTGGTACAAGAGTAGAGAAAGTCATGTGAGTGCAGGACATCCTGGTACAAGAGTAGAGAAAGTCATGTGAGTGCAGGACATCCTGGTACAAGAGTAGAGAAAGTCATGTGAGTGTAGGACATCCGTGGCCCAAGCTGACGTCACGCCATGTTCATTTGTTACTGACCTTATCCAGAAGAGTGTCCCGGCCAAGCGTGTATATTGAACTGATATTTCAACCTCATTTAACATTTCACATGCTCTGGTGCCTTCCTTCCTGCCTTCCATCACCATGACGGGCGTGCAGCCTGTTACGAGTACACAAGAAGATACCTTCTTTGGCGGATTCAAATCGATTTGAATCCGGTATCTGTGTTCATGTAACAAAACTTGGATCCAATCGCAGTTGTAAGAGCATCACATCCAAGTATTCAGTTTGATCTGAATCCGTGTTTCCATGAAGTGTTCAATCCGGAATGAGAACTTACATCAATTTGAATACGGTAGGTGTTTTCATGCAAGAAAATTTCGATCCGATCCCAGTTGTAAGAGGAGGAGACCCCATGATTCAGTGAATTTACGTTTCCTTGGAGTATCCAGTCCGGAATGAAAACTCAAATCGATTTGAATTCCTCATGGATACGTGAGAGGTCACAACACGACTGAACGTTTTGTGTAAGTTATCTTATAACACTATTTGGTGGGGATTTACACTCGTTATGTGAGTTGTCACTAGGACGACTGGAAGGAAACAACACTGAATCCCGGCGGCGGTGTTACTTTCCCAATACTCCTGACTTATTTACAACTTTAGTAAAGTTTGCAGTGGGCAACTCCGGTATATGTGCAGCAGGGAATAGGTGCACTAGTGATTTGGGGAATGTTGATGAGTGGTCCAAAAGAACACGTGGCCCAACCCTCGCTACATGTTAATCACCAGCAAGGACAGATTAGTGTGCGTGTGACCGCAATACATGGTCTCATACATCAGCCCTGGGTTTGACTACCGGATAACATATCGGGGCCGTTAGGCGACAACCACAGGTACACGCTTCACTTCTCTTCCATTGGCTAGCGCTCCCTAACTAATTCATCTTACAGTGCTAGTGACGCACAAGTCATAAACCTTGCGCTTCATTTGAAGTTCTTGTTACAAAGTATATTTTACCTTACTATTATAAAGAAGCATTTTGTAGCACAGAAGTGCAGGATTCTTTGCTTCATCGCACAACAGTTTAGATAGTAAACATAACCTCCACAAGCAAGCCCTTCGCCAATATGCTGGTGCAGGTTATTATAAACATTAATAGAAAACGGGTCATACTTTTGGATCATACCGATACTGCACCTGAACCAACTGTTGGTACGTATAACCTTAAACTGTGTGCGAACGTATTATTTCTTTCTTTCTTTTCTATCATTGTTTATCTCTCTTTTTCCTTTCTTCTATCTTTCTTTCTCTTTTTGTTTCCTTCCTTCTCTCTTATTTCTTTGTTACTCCCATTTTTGTTTCCTTCTCTGTTTCTATTTCTTCTTTACTTTTTTCTCTCTTTCAGTTTTTTCTGTCTGTTTCTCTAATTCTTTCTCTCTATTTTCGTATCTGTACTTTCTTTCTTTCTCTCTCTCTCTTTCCTTATTCAGAGTACAAATAGTTTTCCTAGTTAATTAATCAAGAAGCAAATAGACAGGTTTTAAATCGATATAACAAACAGTGTGGTTATGAGTAATTTGTGGAATTGGAATGTCCAAAAGGAAGCAAGAAATTCCACGTTTGTGGCTGGAAGGTGGAGGTGACGTCACAAACCACTAATTAAAGCCTTGGATTGTGGAATGTGTGATATGATAATAAACCTGCCTACTGGTATTCTGTGTCAACTAATAATATCCACAGATTGTTCATTAATGACGGTCATCTCATAACACAGCAGGCTTAGTTTAGTTTCTTGTAGGTACAAGGGGAATAAAGTAGAGTGACAGTGGTCAGTATGTGATGACTTTGAAATTATCTTCTCTCTGCGCGAGCAAGAGATAAAATAATGGCCTCGAATTTTAGAACGTCTACAACTGTTGCAAAATTTTTACAAATAACAAAGAATATCTCCGAAATGGTTTACTCTACAAAACAGATAATTTTACATAAATTGTGTGTATTAGTAAGATCTACATTTTTCTACAGTAAGATTTGGTCTATCTCTTAGGGTTTACCAGTTATACAAGTCATCCGCCATGAGAATATTTGCTAAGCATATGGCATTTTAACATTTTTACTTTCTCTACTACTTATAGTAGAGGAAGTATTGTATTGTACCCAAAAATTCGATGTCGAGATTTCATCGGAAATAGATGTCTTGAGGCCCCTCAATCCATAAAAAAAAGTTTTAGAATAAGGTGCGTGTCTGTCAGTCTATGCACAGCATAACTCAAAAACGAAAAGTTGGTATATAAGTTTAAAGTCTTTCAAGGATGCGACATAAAGATTTTGAAGGAAATTCCTTCATGGAAATTTTTTTCGAAAATTTTGATTTTCTTGAAAATGGCACTACTTTGATTAAAATGCTATATTTAAGATATTTTTTATGAAAAATGATATGTATATCTTGAATTTTCTGGCTATAGTCCATGAAGTCTTATTTTCGGGATGACTTTTGCATAACTGCTAAACCGTAAGAGATAGACCAAACCTTACTATACAAACAATGTAGATATAGCTAAAACACACAATTTATGTCTGAATAAATTTTTTTTGTACACTGAACCATTTCAGAGATATTCCTGGTTGTGTGTGTAAGTTTTGGAGAACTTACGCTTCTGTTAAATGGAACACCGCCATTCAATTTTTTATGTTAACCGCGCAAAGAGAAGGTAATTTGGAAGCTTTAAAAGATTTGACTACCTTGTTCCTTCACTGGGGGGTGTGGAGGTGTCCCCCTTTATGTTTTGGGTGTTGTATCGATCAGGTCAGTCAAATTAATACACAGTGGTCGGAACATAACATAAATAACCATTACGTTGTGGAGTAGCATAGCTTCAAATCCCGGGCCGAGCCAGCGAGCGAGTGAACTAGCGGATTTATGGACAAGACAGGGTTTCTCTGTAAATAAACCTATTAGCCTTTTATCGACGATTGGACCAATTAGACACTCAAAGGCTGCAGTAATGGACTCCAGGAAGCTGTACAGCGATATTACTACTGCTGCAAGATTGATCTTTATTGCCCACTCCCTCTCTCTGGATTTCCCTTTATTGCTCTTTCACAAACACCCCAAATAGAACTAAAAGTAACACAGCTTCACTATTTCTATTACCTACGTACTTAGGTGGACGAGTTACAGTAGGGGATTTCACAACAAACACACATTTCCGTAAAGATGGTCCCTGTGTGTGTGTGTGTGTGTGTGTGTGTGTGTGTGTGTGTGTGTGTGTGTGTGTGTGTGTGTCATGTTAACATGTAAAAATGAATAACGATGTTCCATTTGACAGAAGTATAAGTTCTCCAAAACTGAGACAAATCACAAGGAATACCTCTGAAATGGTTCACCCTACAAAAAAGTTATTGGGACATGAATTGTGTGTTTTAGCAAGATCTGCATTTTTGTACAGTAAGATTTGGTCTATCTCTTACGATTTACCAGTTATTCAAAATAGTCGTGTTGAACTATTGCTATACCTGCTGGTATGCTATTCGCCTCCTAACTGATATGAAAGAATCATAATGGCATATTTAACTTGCTCAAACATGTTATACTTGGGCGAGTTCAAATGAAGCTGTCTAGGAATCGAACCGTGGTACTCCGCGCTGGAGTGATCAGATCAGATCGATTACTCGCGGTTGTTGTGTGTCAAAGAGGAGCTGCTGCCTACATATTGGTTCATCAGACGCTTCTCAAAGGAAACTTGTGTATAAGGCTTTTGTGCACGTATATATCAATATATACTGAACCCTTCACCCATTATGTCAGCAGTTGTGAAGTGATACCTTCCTACCTTCAATTACTACAAGGAAAACTTAACAAACAACATTATTAAAATACACATCTTCCCTCAAATAGGAATAAAAGATAGTTAAATCTGAAAGATAAACAGATCAAGATAATTTTTTAATCATTGTCCGTTTTCACCTTCTCTACTGGAAATATGTTTTGAAACCAACTGAATCAAAAAAAAAAAAAAAAAAAAAAAAAAAAAAAAAAAGCATTTTTGAAAAAGGTCCGTGTGTGTGTCTGTGGACAGCATAACTCTAAAACGAAAAATCGGTTAGAAACCAAAGTTGGTATTTAAGTTCAATGTCCTTCAAAGATGCGACACGAAGATTTTGCAGAAAATAGCCCCACCCTAAACTACCCTTTACATGGAACATTTTTCGAAAATTTTGATTTTTTTGAAAATGACTAACGATTTGGATTAAAATGTCAAATGTTTGAGATATTTCTATCACAAATGAAATGTATATCTTGAATTTTCTGGCTATAGTCCCTGTAGTCGTATTTACTCTGCACGACTTTTGCATAACTGGTAAACCGTTACAGATAGACCAAATCGTATTATACAAAAAATTTAGATCTTAATAAAATACACAATTTACGTCTAAATAAATTTTATTGTAGGGTGAACCATTTCGGAGATATTCCTTATTTGCGTGAGTTTTAAAGAACTTATACCTCCGTCAAATGGAACATCGTTATTCATTTTTATATGTTAAACGTGTAAAGAAAACAAAATTCGAATGCTTCAAAACATTTAACCATCGCAAAAAGCATACTGTATTCCCATATTCCCCTTGTACCTACAAGGAAATAAGCAATAAGATAATTTGTATAAATGTTTATCTCAACTAACACGAAGAAGATATAGGAATAAGAGTTTGTAAGAATGGTTAGTACAAGAGTAGAGAAAGTCATGTGAGTGTAACACATCAGATATCTGTATTAACATGAAGAAGATATAGGAATAAGAGTTTGTAAGAATGGTTAGTACAAGAGTAGAGAAAGTCATGTGAGTGCAGCACATCAGATATCTGTATTAACATGAAGAAGATATAGGAATAAGAGTTTGTAAGAATGGTTAGTACAAGAGTAGAGAAAGTCATGTGAGTGCAACACATCAGATATCTGCATTAACATGAAGAAGATATAGGAATAAGAGTTTGTAAGAATGGTTAGTACAAGAGTAGAGAAAGTTATGTGAGTGTAACACATCAGATATCTGTATTAACATGAAGAAGATATAGGAATAAGAGTTTGTAAGAATGGTTAGTACAAGGGTAGAGAAAGTCATGTGAGTGTAACACATCAGATATCTGTATTAACATGAAGAAGATATAGTAATAAGAGTTTGTAAGAATGGTTAGTACAAGAGTAGAGAAAGTCATGTGAGTGTAACACATCAGATATCTGTATTAACATGAAGAAGATATAGGAATAAGAGTTTGTAAGAATGGTTAGTACAAGAGTAGAGAAAGTCATGTGAGTGTAACACATCAGATATCTGTATTAACATGAAGAAGATATAGGAATAAGAGTTTGTAAGAATGGTTAGTACAAGAGTAGAGAAAGTCATGTGAGTGCAACACATCAGATATCTGTATTAACATGAAGAAGATATAGGAATAAGAGTTTGTAAGAATGGTTAGTACAAGAGTAGAGAAAGTCATGTGAGTGTAGCACATCAGATATCTGTATTAACATGAAGAAGATATAGGAATAAGAGTTTGTAAGAATGGTTAGTACAAGAGTAGAGAAAGTCATGTGAGTGCAACACATCAGATATCTGTATTAACATGAAGAAGACATAGGAATAAGAGTTTGTAAGAATGGTTAGTACAAGGGTAGAGAAAGTCATGTGAGTGTAACACATCAGATATCTGTATTAACATGAAGAAGATATAGGAATAAGAGTTTGTAAGAATGGTTAGTACAAGAGTAGAGAAAGTCATGTGAGTGTAACACATCAGATATCTGTATTAACATGAAGAAGATATAGGAATAAGAGTTTGTAAGAATGGTTAGTACAAGAGTAGAGAAAGTCATGTGAGTACAACACATCAGATATCTGTATTAACATGAAGAAGATATAGGAATAAGAGTTTGTAAGAATGGTTAGTACAAGAGTGGAGAAAGTCATGTGAGTGTAACAAATCAGATATCTGTATTAACATGAAGAAGATATAGGAATAAGAGTTTGTAAGAATGGTTAGTACAAGAGTAGAGAAAGTCATGTGAGTGTGACACATCAGATATCTGTATTAACATGAAGAAGATATAGGAATAAGAGTTTGTAAGAATGGTTAGTACACGAGTAGAGAAAGTCATGTGAGTGTAACACATCAGATATCTGTATTAACATGAAGAAGATATAGGAATAAGAGTTTGTAAGAATGGTTAGTGCAAGAGTAGAGAAAGTCATGTGAGTGTAACACATCAGATATCTGTATTAACATGAAGAAGATATAGGAATAAGAGTTTGTAAGAATGGTTAGTGCAAGAGTAGAGAAAGTCATGTGAGTGTAACACATCAGATATCTGTATTAACATGAAGAAGATATAGCAATAAGAGTTTGTAAGAATGGTTAGTACAAGAGTAGAGAAAGTCATGTGAGTGTAACACATCAGATATCTGTATTAACATGAAGAAGATATAGGAATAAGAGTTTGTAAGAATGGTTAGTACAAGAGTAGAGAAAGTCATGTGAGTGTGACACATCAGATATCTGTATTAACATGAAGAAGATATAGGAATAAGAGTTTGTAAGAATGGTTAGTACAAGAGTAGAGAAAGTCATGTGAGTGTGACACATCAGATATCTGTATTAACATGAAGAAGATATAGGAATAAGAGTTTGTAAGAATGGTTAGTACAAGAGTAGAGAAAGTCATGTGAGTGTAACACATCAGATATCTGTATTAACATGAAGAAGATATAGGAATAAGAGTTTGTAAGAATGGTTAGTACAAGAGTAGAGAAAGTCATGTGAGTGCAACACATCAGATATCTGTATTAACATGAAGAAGATATAGGAATAAGAGTTTGTAAGAATGGTTAGTACAAGAGTAGAGAAAGTCATGTGAGTGTAACACATCAGATATCTGTATTAACATGAAGAATATATAGGAATAAGAGTTTGTAAGAATGGTTAGTACAAGAGTAGAGAAAGTCATGTGAGTGTGACACATCAGATATCTGTATTAACATGAAGAAGATATAGGAATAAGAGTTTGTAAGAATGGTTAGTACAAGAGTAGAGAAAGTCATGTGAGTGTAACACATCAGATATCTGTATTAACATGAAGAAGATATAGGAATAAGAGTTTGTAAGAATGGTTAGTACACGAGTAGAGAAAGTCATGTGAGTGTAACACATCAGATATCTGTATTAACATGAAGAAGATATAGGAATAAGAGTTTGTAAGAATGGTTAGTGCAAGAGTAGAGAAAGTCATGTGAGTGTAACACATCAGATATCTGTATTAACATGAAGAAGATATAGGAATAAGAGTTTGTAAGAATGGTTAGTGCAAGAGTAGAGAAAGTCATGTGAGTGTAACACATCAGATATCTGTATTAACATGAAGAAGATATAGCAATAAGAGTTTGTAAGAATGGTTAGTACAAGAGTAGAGAAAGTCATGTGAGTGTAACACATCAGATATCTGTATTAACATGAAGAAGATATAGGAATAAGAGTTTGTAAGAATGGTTAGTACAAGAGTAGAGAAAGTCATGTGAGTGTGACACATCAGATATCTGTATTAACATGAAGAAGATATAGGAATAAGAGTTTGTAAGAATGGTTAGTACAAGAGTAGAGAAAGTCATGTGAGTGTGACACATCAGATATCTGTATTAACATGAAGAAGATATAGGAATAAGAGTTTGTAAGAATGGTTAGTACAAGAGTAGAGAAAGTCATGTGAGTGTAACACATCAGATATCTGTATTAACATGAAGAAGATATAGGAATAAGAGTTTGTAAGAATGGTTAGTACAAGAGTAGAGAAAGTCATGTGAGTGCAACACATCAGATATCTGTATTAACATGAAGAAGATATAGGAATAAGAGTTTGTAAGAATGGTTAGTACAAGAGTAGAGAAAGTCATGTGAGTGTAACACATCAGATATCTGTATTAACATGAAGAATATATAGGAATAAGAGTTTGTAAGAATGGTTAGTACAAGAGTAGAGAAAGTCATGTGAGTGTGACACATCAGATATCTGTATTAACATGAAGAAGATATAGGAATAAGAGTTTGTAAGAATGGTTAGTACAAGAGTAGAGAAAGTCATGTGAGTGTAACACATCAGATATCTGTATTAACATGAAGAAGATATAGGAATAAGAGTTTGTAAGAATGGTTAGTACAAGAGTAGAGAAAGTCATGTGAGTGCAACACATCAGATATCTGTATTAACATGAAGAAGATATAGGAATAAGTGTTTGTAAGAATGGTTAGTGCAAGAGTAGAGAAAGTCATGTGAGTGCAACACATCAGATATCTGTATTAACATGAAGAAGATATAGGAATAAGAGTTTGTAAGAATGGTTAGTACAAGAGTAGAGAAAGTCATGTGAGTGTAACACATCAGATATCTGTATTAACATGAAGAAGATATAGGAATAAGAGTTTGTAAGAATGGTTAGTACAAGAGTAGAGAAAGTCATGTGAGTGCAACACATCAGATATCTGTATTAACATGAAGAAGATATAGGAATAAGAGTTTGTAAGAATGGTTAGTACAAGAGTAGAGAAAGTCATGTGAGTGCAACACATCAGATATCTGTATTAACATGAAGAAGATATAGGAATAAGAGTTTGTAAGAATGGTTAGTACAAGAGTAGAGAAAGTCATGTGAGTGTAACACATCAGATATCTGTATTAACATGAAGAAGATATAGGAATAAGAGTTTGTAAGAATGGTTAGTACAAGAGTAGAGAAAGTCATGTGAGTGCAACACATCAGATATCTGTATTAACATGAAGAAGATATAGGAATAAGAGTTTGTAAGAATGGTTAGTACAAGAGTAGAGAAAGTCATGTGAGTGTGACACATCAGATATCTGTATTAACATGAAGAAGATATAGGAATAAGAGTTTGTAAGAATGGTTAGTACAAGAGTAGAGAAAGTCATGTGAGTGTAACACATCAGATATCTGTATTAACATGAAGAAGATATAGGAATAAGAGTTTGTAAGAATGGTTAGTACAAGAGTAGAGAAAGTCATGTGAGTGTGACACATCAGATATCTGTATTAACATGAAGAAGATATAGGAATAAGAGTTTGTAAGAATGGTTAGTACAAGAGTAGAGAAAGTCATGTGAGTGCAACACATCAGATATCTGTATTAACATGAAGAAGATATAGGAATAAGAGTTTGTAAGAATGGTTAGTACAAGAGTAGAGAAAGTCATGTGAGTGCAACACATCAGATATCTGTATTAACATGAAGAAGATATAGGAATAAGAGTTTGTAAGAATGGTTAGTACAAGAGTAGAGAAAGTCATGTGAGTGTGACACATCAGATATCTGTATTAACATGAAGAAGATATAGGAATAAGAGTTTGTAAGAATGGTTAGTACAAGAGTAGAGAAAGTCATGTGAGTGTGACACATCAGATATCTGTATTAACATGAAGAAGATATAGGAATAAGTGTTTGTAAGAATGGATAGTGCAAGAGTAGAGAAAGTCATGTGAGTGCAACACATCAGATATCTGTATTAACATGAAGAAGATATAGGAATAAGAGTTTGTAAGAATGGTTAGTACAAGAGTAGAGAAAGTCATGTGAGTGTAACACATCAGATATCTGTATTAACATGAAGAAGATATAGGAATAAGAGTTTGTAAGAATGGTTAGTACAAGAGTAGAGAAAGTCATGTGAGTGCAACACATCAGATATCTGTATTAACATGAAGAAGATATAGGAATAAGAGTTTGTAAGAATGGTTAGTACAAGAGTAGAGAAAGTCATGTGAGTGTGACACATCAGATATCTGTATTAACATGAAGAAGATATAGGAATAAGAGTTTGTAAGAATGGTTAGTACAAGAGTAGAGAAAGTCATGTGAGTGCAACACATCAGATATCTGTATTAACATGAAGAAGATATAGGAATAAGAGTTTGTAAGAATGGTTAGTACAAGAGTAGAGAAAGTCATGTGAGTGTGACACATCAGATATCTGTATTAACATGAAGAAGATATAGGAATAAGAGTTTGTAAGAATGGTTAGTACAAGAGTAGAGAAAGTCATGTGAGTGTGACACATCAGATATCTGTATTAACATGAAGAAGATATAGGAATAAGTGTTTGTAAGAATGGATAGTGCAAGAGTAGAGAAAGTCATGTGAGTGCAACACATCAGATATCTGTATTAACATGAAGAAGATATAGGAATAAGAGTTTGTAAGAATGGTTAGTACAAGAGTAGAGAAAGTCATGTGAGTGTAACACATCAGATATCTGTATTAACATGAAGAAGATATAGGAATAAGAGTTTGTAAGAATGGTTAGTACAAGAGTAGAGAAAGTCATGTGAGTGCAACACATCAGATTTTTTATGTTATTTTTATTATATTTTAAGATCATGAAGTTATTATTTTAAGGTTATGTTTACCATTGTTTAGCTCATAAAAGGTAGATCCGTAGTAATGTGATATGGAAGGCGTAGCGCAGTTGAAAGAGTCGAACCTGGGGCTCCTGAATGTAGGGTTGTGTATAACACATACATACGTTGGCCTGTTTTACATGAATTGCCTACTCCAGTGTAGTGTGGCTGAAAGAGTCGAACCTGGGGCTCCTGAATGTAGGGTTGTGTATAACACATACATACGTTGGCCTGTTTTACATGAATTGCCTACTCCAGTGTAGTGTGGCTGAAAGAGTCGAACCTGGGGCTCCTGAATGCAGGGTTGTGTATAAAACATACCTACGTTGGCCTGTTTTACATGAATTGCCTACTCCAGTGTAGTGTGGTTGAAAGAGTCGAACCTGGGGCTCCTGAATGCAGGGTTGTGTATAAAACATACCTACGTTGGCCTGTTTTACCAGAATTGCCTACTCCAGTGTAGTGTGGTTGAAAGAGTCGAACCTGGGGCTCCTGAATGCAGGGTTGTGTATAAAACATACCTACGTTGGCCTGTTTTACCTGAATTGCCTACTCCAGTGTAGTGTGGCTGAAAGAGTCGAACCTGGGGCTCCTGAATGCAGGGTTGTGTATAAAACATACCTACGTTGGCCTGTTTTACATGAATTGCCTACTCCAGTGTATTGTGGCTGAAAGAGTCGAACCTGGGGCTCCTGAATGTAGGGTTGTGTATAACACATACATACGTTGGCCTGTTTTACCTGAATTGCCTACTCCAGTGTTGTGTGGCTGAAAGAGTCGAACCTGGGGCTCCTGAATGTAGGGTTGTGTATAACACATACATACGTTGGCCTGTTTTACCTGAATTGCCTACTCCAGTGTATTGTGGCTGAAAGAGTCGAACCTGGGGCTCCTGAATGCAGGGTTGTGTATAACACATACATACGTACGTTGGCCTGTTTTACCTGAATTGCCTACTCCAGTGTATTGTGGCTGAAAGAGTCGAACCTGGGGCTCCTGAATGCAGGGTTGTGTATAACACATACATACGTACGTTGGCCTGTTTTACCTGAATTGCCTACTCCAGTGTATTGTGGCTGAAAGAGTCGAACCTGGGGCTCCTGAATGTAGGGTTGTGTATAACACATACATACGTTGGCCTGTTTTACCTGAATTGCCTACTCCAGTGTAGTGTGGCTGAAAGAGCATCCGGATTATTGGTACGTACGTACGTATGTGACATGCAATCGATGCACGCAATTCTAACTCTTCTTGCCGACATGTGAGCCGGCTCAGTGCAATTCGTTTTCACAAAGTGCTTTCAACCCCCACCCTCCCACCCTCCCTCTATGTTAAAAATCCCCCCCCCCCTCTATCGCCCTAGCTAATGTAGGGTAGGTAACTTTCCGATCGTCAATTAGTACATGAATCGATAAGAGATATATCGAGGTAGTATTCGTCCAATTTAAACAAAGGGTTTTAATTCTTTTGAAGCAGGGATTATTGGCTTTGTGTAGGACACGACTCACAAATTATTTTCATTTCTATGGCTTACTAATTAACTGCGACATGGGAATGTGGGTTTCTATTCATTTCTTGAACAAGACCACAAAAATTTACAAGCATTTAAAGGGACGTGTGTAAATTTACATCACTAACTTATTCTTGTGTGGGTTACCTCCTCTTTGTATGAGTTACAAGTCAGTGCCTGTCGAGGAGCAGGAGCAAACCCGTGATGGATGATCAACCCAGTGCTTGGCGTACTGGTGAAAATATAGTACATGGAATATATTGACTAAACAAATGACAGTAAAACTTTTTCCTCGCTTCAAGGAATGGGCTAAAGCCTGTTTCAACTTCACAATGACCATCTTTCTCTTAAGTCTTCCTGTATCTCCTCTTCTAGTCTTGTCTAACTAATTGTTCTGTTGCCATTCTTCCTACATGCTCTTCCGTTTTCGTTTTCCCTTACTGTATTCTTTCGTTTATACTATAAATGTTTAATTCCTTTCTTATTTCCAAATTCCTTATTTGGTTTCTCGGAATAAACCTCTTTGTTTTCCTAGCAATTTTATTTCTGGTGATTGTATCTTTCTTACTTATTGCTCACTTGCATACGGTGTTGCTGTTACTTTATGTAACTTAATTTTGTTCGCTAATGTTCTATTCATTGCACCACTTATTATTTGAAATGTATTTAGCTTTGGAGAAGTTCATAACCTATATAAGAACCTTAAGTGAAGGTGAGATAATGGTTCTATTGGTTTCCCATATAGTAATATTTTAGAGCGTACTGGGTATTTTCCTTTAAAACTCATAACTTTGCTCTTTTTTACAACATTTTGAGGTTATGTACTTTATTTTTCCAGTCCAAACAACGCAGAGCAATGTGTAAATGAACTTTCATGTTTCATATAATTACTTGGTCATCGGTAAATAGTGAAGTGCTTAAATACGTATTTTTAGGTGACATTTTTACTTTCTACAGTAAAGTAGAGGAAGTATTGTATTCCACCCAAAAATTCGATGTCGAGATTTAACCGAAATTATGTTTTGGGGTGCCCTAGTACGCTTCCTCCCTTTTAAATCATTACTCTAAAAGTAATGCAAATATTAAAATAATTATTTTTACAAAATACAGTTAATATCTGCTGCTTCCAGTTACATATCGTATAGAAGGGAAGTCTTGTGTTAATGTAAATTGGTGATATATTCTTGGTATTTACAAAATGTTTTGTATTTTACGTTTTTGTATCTGACCATTTCCTACGGAGATACTTTAGTTTTGTCCAAAACAAGCTGGCAACACTGTGTGGGTGTCACTTTCACTAACTCAGTACATAAACAGACACCACAGCGTGGTTTCTCGTGAACCTTGCCGTGTCTTCCATGATTACTGTATGAGTGTAGGCCAATCAGAAGTGTTATCTCCCTCCAAACGACCGACTTGTTTACATCCAGAAGCCGGTTCAATTCCCTGACCAGCCTCAACGCAACATTGTCGAGTTACTTCACGTCTGAAAGAGCTGCTCGTAGTATTCCTTTAATTCCTTTAAGTGATTAATTATTTCGAAACCCCGTGTATCTGCTTCACTCTATTACATTCATATTTTTAAGTATTAATTTTTGAACATTTTAAACTGTACGTGGCGCGTTAAACTCTAATGCTGGTGATTCCTTAAGCAGGCAGGCAGGTATTGCCATTATTTGAAGGGAGTTGTTGTTGAGGAGTTTTTGTTTGAGAGATTCTCGTCTACCTGTCTGTGCATTTCTCCCTTCGCTGGGATTTATGAACTCAAGGGATGGATCCTTCTTCCTGTTTTTTGTTTTACCATTATTTCGTGTTCGGTGATGATTAGCACAACCTTCTGCACATTTCCCACGCCATTTTCTCTCTCTAGTGCTCTCCATTACATTTTTCCCGTTCTCTCGTTTCCTGAGAGCTCCTCGCTTTCCCTTTAATATAGCCAGAGTAATATTCCAGGCCCACTTCAACATTTACAACCGCCTCCCTCAGGTATTTCCAACAGCAAAATATACTTTTTACATACTTTAATTTTTCATGTCGCTAATGATAGCGATTTATTAAGTTTATAAAATACACTCTGCCTTTCAGTTTGATTTATTACAACAATCAGGGTTCAATGCACTTAAAATGTACTCTGCAATACATACGTATTTTAAATTACATCGACGGATGTTAATTGTCTTTAAACCAATTGATAAAAAATTATAACTTAATTCTTTAAGGACACGCACCTGTGTAAAAAGGCTAAAAGTTTCAAAAAGTGACAAAATGGTTTTTTGTTTCATTGAGTAATATAAACCCTCTGCTTTATTGTGATATGATTTTTATAACCTTTTGACGTTTTCCACTATGGGACTTGATTGCCTGTAAGTGATTGCTCGGGTCCATACAGCTTCATTATCCTTGCTATCTCTTCAGTTTCGTCGTGCTTTTATTTTAGCACTGTTTGCTTCACACGATGCAGTTTTAACTACACCAGAATCAAACTTGGTGTACTTGGAAAGAAATAATGATAATTGTTTCGTAACCTCAACAACTTCTCAATAATTAAATATTAAAATTTACATTTCGAAATTTAAATGAAAAATCTGATGTGTTGCACTCACACGACTTTCTCTACTCTTGTACTAACATTCATACAAACTCTTATTCCTGTATCTTCTTCATGTTAATACAGATATCTGATGTGTTACACTCACATGACTTTCTCTACTCCTGTACTAACCATTCTTACAAACTCTTATTCCTATATCTTCTTCATGTTAATACAGATATCTGATGTGTTGCACTCACATGACTTTCTCTACTCTTGTACTACCCATTCTTACAAACTCTTATTGCTATATCTTCTTCATGTTAATACAGATATCTGATGTGTTACACTCACATGACTTTCTCTACTCCTGTACTAACCATTCTTACAAACTCTTATTCCTATATCTTCTTCATGTTAATACAGATATCTGATGTGTTGCACTCACATGACTTTCTCTACTCTTGTACTAGCCATTCTTACAAACTCTTATTGCTATATCTTCTTCATGTTAATACAGATATCTGATGTGTTACACTCACATGACTTTCTCTACTCTTGTACTAACATTCATACAAACTCTTATTCCTGTATCTTCTTCATGTTAATACAGAT
Source organism: Tenodera sinensis (assembly GCA_030765045.1). NCBI lineage: Eukaryota > Metazoa > Arthropoda > Insecta > Mantodea > Mantidae > Tenodera > Tenodera sinensis. The sequence continues at coordinate 6,834,784 of CM060966.1, forward strand.
ATCTGATGTGTTGCACTCACATGACTTTCTCTACTCTTGTACTAACCATTCTTACAAACTCTTATTCCTATATCTTCTTCATGTTAATACAGATATCTGATGTGTTGCACTCACATGACTTTCTCTACTCTTGTACTAACCATTCTTACAAACTCTTATTCCTATATCTTCTTCATGTTAATACAGATATCTGATGTGTTACACTCACATGACTTTCTCTACTCTTGTACTAACCATTCTTACAAACTCTTATTCCTATATCTTCTTCATGTTAATACAGATATCTGATGTGTTACACTCACATGACTTTCTCTACCCTTGTACTAGCCATTCTTACAAACTCTTATCCTTACTTGTTGTCAGCACAACCTGAGACAGAGAGAGAGCTCGTATAACCCCTAAAGGCTGGTCCAGGTGGTTGTTGTCAGCACAACCTGAGAGAGAGAGAGAGAGAGAGCTCGTATAACCCCTAAAGGCTGGTCCAGGGGGTTGTTGTCAGCACAACCTGAGAGAGAGAGCTCGTATAACCCCTAAAGGCTGGTCCAGGTGGTTGTTGTCAGCACAACCTGAGAGAGAGAGAGAGCTCGTATAGCCCCTAAAGGCTGGTCCAGGTGGTTGTTGTCAGCACAACCTGAGAGAGAGAGAGAGAGAGAGAGAGAGAGCTCGTATAGCCCCTAAAGGCTGGTCCAGGGGGTTGTTGTCAGCACAACCTGAGAGAGAGAGAGAGAGAGAGAGAGAGAGCTCGTATAGCCCTAAAGGCTGGTCCAGGTGGTTGTTGTCAGCACAACCTGAGAGACAGAGAGAGAGAGAGAGAGAGCTCGTATAGCCCCTAAAGGCTGGTCCAGGGGGTTGTTGTCAGCACAACCTGAGAGAGAAGAGAGAGAGAGAGAGCTCGTATAGCCCCTAAAGGCTGGTCCAGGGGGTTGTTGTCAGCACAACCTGAGAGAGAGAGAGCTCGTATAGCCCCTAAAGGCTGGTCCAGGGGGTTGTTGTCAGCACAACCTGAGAGAGAGAGCTCGTATAGCCCCTAAAGGCTGGTCCAGGTGGTTGTTGTCAGCACAACCTGAGAGAGAGAGAGAGAGAGAGAGAGCTCGTATAGCCCCTAAAGGCTGGTCCAGGTGGTTGTTGTCAGCACAACCTGAGAGAGAGAGAGAGAGCTCGTATAGCCCCTAAAGGCTGGTCCAGGGGGTTGTTGTCAGCACAACCTGAGAGAGAGAGCTCGTATAGCCCCTAAAGGCTGGTCCAGGGGGTTGTTGTCAGCACAACCTGAGAGAGAGAGAGAGAGAGAGAGCTCGTATAGCCCCTAAAGGCTGGTCCAGGTGGTTGTTGTCAGCACAACCTGAGAGCGAGAGAGAGAGCTCGTATAACCCCTAAAGGCTGGTCCAGGTGGTTGTCAGCACAACCTGAGAGAGAGAGAGCTCGTATAGCCCCTAAAGGCTGGTCCAGGGGGTTGTTGTCAGCACAACCTGAGAGATAGAGAGAGCTCGTATAGCCCCTAAAGGCTGGTCCAGGAGGTTGTTGTCAGCACAACCTGAGAGAGAGAGAGAGCTCGTATAGCCCCTAAAGGCTGGTCCAGGGGGTTGTTGTCAGCACAACCTGAGAGAGAGAGCTCGTATAGCCCCTAAAGGCTGGTCCAGGGGGTTGTTGTCAGCACAACCTGAGAGAGAGAGAGAGCTCGTATAGCCCCTAAAGGCTGGTGCAGGAGGTTGTTGTCAGCACAACCTAAAAGAGAGAGAGAGCTCGTATAGCCCCTAAAGGCTGGTCCAGGAGGTTGTTGTCAGCACAACCTGAGAGAGAGAGCTCGTATAGCCCCTAAAAGGCTGGTCCAGGGGGTTGTTGTCAGCACAACCTGAGAGATAGAGAGAGCTCGTATAGCCCCTAAAGGCTGGTCCAGGAGGTTGTTGTCAGCACAACCTGAGAGGTAGAGAGAGCTCGTATAGCCCCTAAAGGCTGGTCCAGGGGGTTGTTGTCAGCACAACCTGAGAGAGAGAGAGAGAGCTCGTATAGCCCCTAAAGGCTGGTCCAGGGGGTTGTTGTCAGCACACCCTGAGAGAGAGAGAGAGCTCGTATAACCCCTAAAGGCTGGTCCAGGTGGTTGTTGTCAGCACAACCTGAGAGAGAGAGAGAGAGCTCGTATAACCCCTAAAGGCTGGTCCAGGTGGTTGTTGTCAGCACAACCTGAGAGAGAGAGAGAGAGCTCGTATAGCCCCTAAAGGCTGGTCCAGGGGGTTGTTGTCAGCACAACCTGAGAGAGAGAGAGCTCGTATAACCCCTAAAGGCTGGTCCAGGTGGTTGTTGTCAGCACAACCTGAGAGAGAGAGAGAGAGAGAGCTCGTATAGCCCCTAAAGGCTGGTCCAGGTGGTTGTTGTCAGCACAACCTGAGAGATAGAGAGAGCTCGTATAACCCCTAAAGGCTGGTCCAGGGGGTTCTTGTCAGCACAACCTGAGAGAGAGAGAGAGCTCGTATAGCCCCTAAAGGCTGGTCCAGGGGGTTGTTGTCAGCACAACCTGAGAGAGAGAGAGAGCTCGTATAGCCCCTAAAGGCTGGTCCAGGTGGTTGTTGTCAGCACAACCTGAGAGAGAGAGAGAGAGAGAGCTCGTATAACCCCTAAAGGCTGGTCCAGGGGGTTGTTGTCAGCACAACCTGAGAGAGAGAGAGAGCTCGTATAGCCCCTAAAGGCTGGTCCAGGGGGTTGTTGTCAGCACAACCTGAGAGAGAGAGCTCGTATAACCCCTAAAGGCTGGTCCAGGTGGTTGTTGTCAGCACAACCTGAGAGAGAGAGAGAGAGCTCGTATAGCCCCTAAAGGCTGGTCCAGGGGGTTGTTGTCAGCACAACCTGAGAGAGAGAGAGAGAGCTCGTATAGCCCCTAAAGGCTGGTCCAGGGGGTTGTTGTCAGCACAACCTGAGAGAGAGAGAGAGAGCTCGTATAACCCCTAAAGGCTGGTCCAGGTGGTTGTTGTCAGCACAACCTGAGAGAGAGAGAGAGCTCGTATAGCCCCTAAAGGCTGGTCCAGGGGGTTGTTGTCAGCACAACCTGAGAGAGAGAGAGAGAGCTCGTATAACCCCTAAAGGCTGGTCCAGGTGGTTGTTGTCAGCACAACCTGAGAGAGCTCGTATAACCCCTAAAGGCTGGTCCAGGTGGTTGTTGTCAGCACAACCTGAGAGAGAGAGAGAGAGAGAGCTCGTATAACCCCTAAAGGCTGGTCCAGGGGGTTGTTGTCAGCACAACCTGAGAGAGAGAGAGAGCTCGTATAACCCCTAAAGGCTGGTCCAGGTGGTTGTTGTCAGCACAACCTGAGAGAGAGAGAGAGAGCTCGTATAGCCCCTAAAGGCTGGTCCAGGTGGTTGTTGTCAGCACAACCTGAGAGATAGAGAGAGCTCGTATAACCCCTAAAGGCTGGTCCAGGGGGTTCTTGTCAGCACAACCTGAGAGAGAGAGAGAGAGCTCGTATAGCCCCTAAAGGCTGGTCCAGGTGGTTGTTGTCAGCACAACCTGAGAGAGAGAGAGAGCTCGTATAACCCCTAAAGGCTGGTCCAGGTGGTTGTTGTCAGCACAACCTGAGAGAGAGAGAGAGAGCTCGTATAACCCCTAAAGGCTGGTCCAGGTGGTTGTTGTCAGCACAACCTGAGAGAGAGAGAGAGCTCGTATAACCCCTAAAGGCTGGTCCAGGTGGTTGTCAGCACAACCTGAGAGAGAGAGAGAGAGAGCTCGTATAACCCCTAAAGGCTGGTCCAGGGGGTTGTTGCCAGCACAACCTGAGAGAGAGAGAGAGAGAGAGAGAGAGAGAGAGAGAGAGAGAGCTCGTATAACCCCTAAAGGCTGGTCCAGGGGGTTGTTGCCAGCACAACCTGAGAGAGAGAGCTCGTATAACCCCTAAAGGCTGGTCCAGGTGGTTGTCAGCACAACCTGAGAGAGAGAGAGAGAGAGCTCGTATAACCCCTAAAGGCTGGTCCAGGTGGTTGTCAGCACAACCTGAGAGAGAGAGAGAGAGAGCTCGTATAACCCCTAAAGGCTGGTCCAGGTGGTTGTCAGCACAACCTGAGAGAGAGAGAGAGAGCTCGTATAACCCCTAAAGGCTGGTCCAGGGGGTTGTTGCCAGCACAACCTGAGAGAGAGAGCTCGTATAACCCCTAAAGGCTGGTCCAGGTGGTTGTTGTCAGCACAACCTGAGAGAGAGAGAGAGAGAGAGAGAGCTCGTATAACCCCTAAAGGCTGGTCCAGGTGGTTGTCAGCACAACCTGAGAGAGAGAGAGCTCGTATAACCCCTAAAGGCTGGTCCAGGGGGTTGTTGCCAGCACAACCTGAGAGAGAGAGCTCGTATAACCCCTAAAGGCTGATCCAGGGGGTTGTTGCCAGTACAACCTGAGAGAGAGAGCTCGTATAACCCCTAAAGGCTGGTCCAGGGGGTTGTTGCGAGCACAACCTGAGAGAGATAGAGAGAGAGCTCGTATAACCCCTAAAGGCTGGTCCAGGGGGTTGTTGCCAGCACAACCTGAGAGAGATAGAGAGAGAGCTCGTATAATCCCTGTAGCCTGGTCCAGGCCCTTGCTCTCGGCGTACAAACCACTGTGCGCTATATAAAAGTGGTACTGTACATTTGACTTCATTTGCTGGTAAGAAAAGTGAATGTTGTGTAATGGGAAGAGCAGTGAATAGCGGCGCCTCATACAGTCAGTCCTTTTAATTAAATGATATCGCGACTTCAGTAATGAGATTGCCTTTTTAGACCTCCTTCGTTCCTTCGTTCGTTGGTTCGTTCTGCTGCGTGAAACGAAAATCTCTTAATGACGCAACTTCTACCGCTTTTAACATTCTTTCTTCCCTTCAAATGATCGTGCACCACCAAGATTTAGAAAAACCCTTTGGGGCACAGATTTTCACTTTCCCCACTCAGTCTTTTACTAGCCATTCTTATTCCTACATCTACTTCATGTTAATACTGATAAACATTTATACAAATTATCTTATTGCTTATTTTCTTGTAGTTACAAAGGCAATATGGAAATACAGTAGGCTTTGAATGATAGTGAAATCTTTTAAAGCTTTCAAATTGCGTTTTCTATTCACGGCTAAGATGTAAAAAAATGAACAACGATGTTGCAAAGTTTTTCGAAACTGAGACAAATAACAACGAATATCTCCGAAATGGCTCACTCTACAAAAATTTATATGCATTGTGTATTTTAGCAAGATGTACATTTTTGTATAGTAAGATTTGGTCTATCTCTTGCGGTTTAGAAGTTACTGAGATGTCATATAGAGTAAACAGGACTACTTGGGCTATAGCCAGAAAATTATCGTGTTTCATTTGTCATAAACATATGTTAAACGTACGGAATTTAAATCGAAATCGTTTAGAGCTATTTACAAGAAAATCAAAATTTTCGAAATGTCAATGTAAAGGGCAGTTTAGGGTGGAGAAATTCTCTTTAAAATCTTCGTGTCGCATCCTTGAAAGGCATTAAATTGAAATACCAACTTTGGTTTTTAACCGTCTTTTTGTTTTTGAGTTATGCTGCCCACAGACAGACAGACAGACAGACACACACACACACACACACACACTCACGGACCTTTTACTAAAAATGCTCTTTTTGGATTCAAGTAGAAATATGTATAGTAATGGATCTGATAGTCGAATTTCAAAAGTATGTGTTATTTGGGTGGGTAGTTTACCTTATGACGTCATGTAGATAGCTACTGTCTGCTGTTTGCGCTCTAGACATGCGTGGTATAGTAAACGGACGGTACAAGATAGTGCTTCATAAAGCAGCATGAGTGAAACAGGAATATCTCTATCCACATGGAAAACCCATCATCATCACGTCCTAACTATGGCAACTTTGTAGAATCAATGAACTTGATGGTTAACTTGCAGGTCACTTGTTTCAAACGAGACTCTCTCTCTGGCTTCCATCGTTATTATCCTATTCCCTCTACAAACCTGGCACTCTACGCAGCTGAATTTTTCCACTCACTCCTCTATTTACTATACTTAAAAACTATGCAACAAGCTATTATTATATCAATAATAATAATAATAATAATAATAATAATAATAATAATAATAATAATAATAATAATAATAATAATAATAATAATAATAATAATAATAATAATAATAATAATAATAATAAAGCAATAGAGCTTCGTGGGCCAAGGCTTACCGCCCGGCCGCTACGTCCCCTACCTCTACCTACTATAGTCGTCGGGGTGAAGAACTGGAGGGTGGGACGTGGTGAGCCACCTCGAGCCCTCCCGGCCCGTTATACGGCCTTTGTGACCTACTGATGCTGAAGTAGCTGAAGTGATTCTAAGAAGGAAACCTCAAAGCTCACAATATAACAGGAAATATATTTAATATAAGCTCCGTAGGCAAGGAGGAAATACGTCAGTGATATTTAACATTCTACGTCCTGCTGATGTATGCTCTTTTTACAGGTTAGTAATAACAGCATGGGCTGTATCATCCTTTAATACGTGATATAATGTTAATAAATGTAACTTTCGTGGTAGTTAAACTCTCTGGATAAGTTGATAATCCCTCGTGGCACTAGTTATGACTAATAGAGAGGTTGTGAACCTGCAGAAGGGGCGGAGTACTCAGGAATACCCCACAACTGGCTGTCGTGCATCTTACGTCAGTCAATAGCACTTGAGTTTGATGCTTGGCTGGGCACTCGACCCATGTACCTACCAGATTACACGGTCAGTAATCACAGTGTCCTCACTTCCTTGCGAGTGTTTCCTCAGCTGTGCCAGTATTACGAGCTATAAACACCCAACGTACGAATGTAGCCAAATCTCAAAAAGCTATTTTAATAAGTGTTTGTTCACTAAAAATTCACATTCCTTTTCCCGGAGATGGCCATACACACACCTAATTTAAAGTCATACATCCTGAAACACTAAGAAACGATTACCGAAGTCGTGGCACTTGTGTAACTACATATTGTAGTTATAAAAAACGTGTTTATGAAGTACGAGTTGTTGTTGTTGTTCCACAGAATATGAATAGTTATTGCACTCCATAGAGTAGAAAACAAAAGATTGCTATCCATATATGGCCATTATGTAACAAACAGAAGACAGTTTAAAAACTGACAATCGATGCTTTGTTACATTTATCAAAGACCTTTATTATAGGCATATACATGTATGTAGTGGTTACCAGGTTAGAAAATTCTTGCTTTACGTTCTTGTATTTATGTATGTCGTAACTAGGTTTGTTACCAGGGCATTCTAGATAACTGTATAATGAGAGAACACTTCTGACTTTATAAATTAGTGAAAGAATACTTGATATAAACAGAAAGGATTTCTCTAACTGTTACGCAATATGCGTAGTTTCTGAAGAGGTTAACTTGCGCACTGAAACACCAAATATTATATCGTTGTATCAGTTAATACTGTGTGTATAATATCAAACAAATGTAGTTCTTATGTTATTAAATAACCATGGTACGAATCTAAAACAATATACATGTTTTTAACATTTTATAATTATCTAAAATGTATTCAATCATAGCGGCACGTAATTTTCACTTTCTCTGCTACCTATAGTAAGTAGACCAAGTATTGTATTTCACCCACAAATTCAATGCTGAGATTTCACAGGAAATACATGTTTTGATTCCCCCTGAATCCAAAAAAAAAAAAAAAAAAAAAAGAAAGCATTTTTAGAAAAAGATCCATATGTGTGCATGTGTTCCTTGTTACTACCTGAAATACCCGGGTAGTCCTTGGTTTGATGGTTTATCAACCAATAATTAATTTATATTGATGACAAATGATCAAATCGAGGACAACACCGGGTATTTCACCTAGTAACAAAGAAGCACAAGACTATTGGACAAGTACGTTCTATATTGATGTATGGGGCAGTGGGGTGTAAATAGGGAAAAGAGGTGAAGAATGCGGAAGAGTTGATTACGCCACTGACGCCGTGTGTAGCTGGTGAGATCAATATTATGGTGTGGTGTGTTCTGCTGCATGCCGCCCGCCCGTCCGCCCGGTCCAGGCGACCGCCCGACCGCCCGACCGCCCGACCGCCCGACCGACCCAGTGTCTCTTCCCTCCTTCCTCAGGAGAAGGACGCCAAATATCAACACTCAACACTCTACCAGCGCAGCCCATCAACCAGTTTCAAAAGGAGAAATTAACACACGAGAAAGCAGCACCAGTACAAATATCTGGAAATAAACCCACACCTAAGAGGGGACATACCACGGTGGGGGTTAACTTCATAGACAAGGAAACAGTTCCACGAGTATATATAACTAGCGTCACAATGAAGTACTGTATATACAAACAACGTTTTGTGTAATTTTAGTATTAAAATACGTAAAAATGATTAATAAATTTGTATCAGAAATGAATGAGGTAATATGATGTACACTTATAGAGGAAAATGAAAGGAAACTATTGAAAATATGCATTGTATTCCCATTAACATCTGCATCGAACTGCTGAGAGTTTATTAATTACAGAAAAATCAAAATATACTTACGAAAAAGAATATGAAAAGCTTCTGGCTGGAGAAAGGAAAAACTGTGTTAGTTTCCTACAGGCACATTGGAGAAAATTACGTTGTGGCGATAATGGCAGTTTTGTTTGTTGCCATGGTAATTACGCCATTTATTTTGCGTCACTGATGTCAAGAAGAGGGCGATTTCGTACGATTTATGTCGTCATAATGGATTGCATAAAATAATGTTAGCTAATGTAAAATAAATTATGAATAGTAGAAATATGAACAGAGGAATGAGAAACATTAAAACCTTTGAAGGATTAGTTAAATAGAAAGTAATGGTAGGTATATTGGTACACTCGTAGCGGGGCTATTTCCGCGAGAAACGCTGTACGGACTTCCGCACCTCCAGCAAGTGAGAGGTTACTGGCGACGCTAGCCCTGACCCTAACCGCGTCCCGGCGACTCCACCACTACCACGTGCTACAGCGGGTGATGGGGTAGCTACCCCTGTGAAAGTAAGCTATCCTAGCTGACAGTACATACATACTTACCCGCACCCAGAAACCTTATCCGCAGTAATAATCTGAGAACACTGAAGGAAATTCCGATAAAGTGGCTAAGCTGCTCGCCTGTATTTCTTGACTCGGCTACGTACCGTATCTTTACACATGGTTACCTTTTTAAACGGGACCCTGCTTCTCTCTACGTAAAAGAAAACTGAGTACAGAAAACTTTTCGAGTGTAATATGTTGCACAGTAAAATAAATAGCCTAAAAAGCCTTCTATATAAAAAACATCATTATCTGACGAGTCGTTTGCTCTGGTATCCACATTACATTAGAAACATAATTAGTAAAATAACATTGGGTTCTAGGGTGAAGTGTGACGTGGCTGGAACGAAGCTGGCGGTGCACCTATCAGAAGCGCGCATGGTTAAGCCACTCACACGTGACAGCAACAATAGCGCGTCATACGAACAAAGGAGCTTTGTTTCTAACATCTTCCAGCGGCTTCTCGAACGTTCTAGCCACATTTCCCATACGCGTGTGTATGCGGAATCTCGAAAGGTCGACGTGACGTCATCTACAGTATAAATAAATGACAAAGAAAAGGTTTAGGTGGTACACATCGCCCGAGCCTTCGAGTTATTAGTTTTTCTCCAGCATGGTAGAAGACACCAGAAGAAGCTGCCGTTGAAGCGACCAGGCAACCGTCAACATGGCAGTGGCTGAAGCTCTACCTGGCCTTTGCGCCCCACTGGTCTCACCGCAGTCTCTCCTGCTCATGGAGACAACGTCGTGTTTGTGGGAGCACATACGTAGATGTTCTAACACTACGTAAAACAGCGCTGGACTTCTGTCATGAAGGTAATCAGAATCCGTTCAACTGCTCTTGTGTCTTCAAGGACAAGTCGCGCTGTTACCCCCGGGTTGGACCTCCTTGGCCAACTCCTGAGAATAGAGCCCAGCCGGATATCCTGGACACCTCTACCGCGGATAGGTGAACTTCCTCGCCAAGATCCTAGAGGATGCATAGGTTGATATAGTCAACCTCTCCATCAAGACTAGTGTGCTCGAGGACCTAGTGAATCAACTCAGTCTCGACCTTGCTGCCCACTACACTAGGTACTCCCAACAATGCTGGACTTTGAACACCTGGCCACGCATGAAGACATCTCTACGCGGCTGATGAACATCTCTTTATCCGCAGGCTCGTCGTAGAGGACGATGCTGGACGAACTACTACCTATAAAAGCTCACCCTCCTCGGCGGCACACTCTTGAAGCTCCGGTGGCTTACTGCCATGGACATCGGAAACTTGACTAATCTCTCACCCGACTCCCTTCAAATCCTCGTCATGAATTCCTAAGGACTTAATCAAGGCATTACTTCTTTCCTTCTCCTTTCCTTTCTGCTTCTATATCCTTTGTTTCCGCTGGAGGAGTTTTTAAAGAGTAGCGCCTTCGGGCGAAGTTCACACTCACCACTGTGCCCTCCAACACAGTACAAGTCCATAAATGGATTTTTCATCCACTCTAAAAAGTGAGAGGAGTTGAGTTTGAGTTTTGAGTGAAAGTGAACAAAGACATTGAAAGAGCAGTTGTGAACTGTGATACCAGGAAAGTCTATAAACTCTGTTAATAGTCTTGATTTATACAGTTCCACAGAGTCACCTTGTTAATCGCTTCACTAACGTATACGAAATCTTCTTCGTGTCTCGCTACGTGGGGAAATTCTTTGCAATGTAGTGCCTAAGGTCAACGCTAGGAATGCAGCGGCCGAGGTCAACGCTAGGAATAGCTAAAAGCTTATTCCAATAGACATTTTAAACGCAACTTTCAAAAATAAAAACTAAACATAAAAGTAGGATATAGGTATTTTCGGTGTTTGTCCCACGGGGTGTTTGCAGCTCCTAGTCTATTGTTGCAAGTGACACATATAGGCAATGTTAATCAGTGTTTGTTCAGTAGAGGTGCACAATGTTGCCAATTACTGGTGCACCAGCAGCAAACACACACGTACTACTGTTTGTCCATTATCTGAACACAAAACTTGACCCAAATCGTTATACATGTTTAAGAATTGCTTGTTTAAACATATTAGAATTCCACTCACTGGCCGCTCGGTTGAAATGAACCAATCATATACCTACATAACAATTTCAAATTTGAGCCAATGAGAGTCTTTACTTACGATAATATGTTATTATAACTTTATCTGAATTTAGCCTCCAGTCATCTGCGTACAGAAAACCGAATATCTGCTTTACCATTCATACAAATGTGACCAAAGTTAACATATCGTATATAAGTATCGGAGAAGGTTTTTATGATATCTATGTAACGTACTACATTTACACGATTTTCTCTACTCACTTCTCTTTTACGAGAAACAATCACTTCTACAAACAATTGTTTTCTATATCTTTAAAATAGAAATACAGCATATTATATTTACACGATTTTCTCTAGTCCCTTTTCTTTTAAGTAGCACATTCACATGTTTTTCTCTTCTCACTCTTCTACAAACAGCTCATATACATTTATACATTATGGAAATACAAATGCGACGTACTACATTCACACCGTTTTCTCCACTCGGTTTTCTTCCTCTGGTATTTCGCGTTGTTCAACACTGCTTTTGCATAGTGCGTTTTCGGTGTTTTTGCCAGTAAGAAGAGGAAGTATTGTATTCCACCCAAAAATTTTAAGTCGAGATTTCACCGGAAATATACGTTTTGAGGGCTTCTGAATACAAAACAAAGCATTTTTAGTAAAAGGTATGTGTGTGTGTGTGTGTGTGTGTGTGTGTGTGTGTGTGTGTGTCTGTGTGTATATGTATCTCTGGACAGCATAACTGAAAAACGAAAAGTAGGTTAAAACCCAAAGTTGGTACTTAAGTTTAATGTCTTTCAAGGATGCGACACGAAGATTTTGAAGAAAATTCCTCCACCCTAAGCTACCCTTTACATGGAAAATTCTGATTTTCTCAAAAATGAATAAAGATTTTGATTAAAATACCATATGTCTGAGATATTTTTATGGTAAAATAAATGTATATTTTGAATTTTCTGCCTCTATATCTTCTAGTCCTATTTGCCCTTGATGACGTTTGCATAACTAGTAAGCCATAAAAGATAGACCAAATATTACTGTACAAAAAATGCAGATCATATTAAAATACACAATTTATGTCCAAGTAAATTTTTGTAGAGTGAACCATTTCAGAGATATTCCTTGTTATTTGTGTGAGTTTTGGAAATCTTATGCTTCTATCAAATGGAACATCGTTATTCATCTTTTATATCTTAGCCGTGCAAAGAGAACGAGATCTCAAAGCTTTAAAACATTTGACTATCGCTCAAAACCTACAAGGAAATAAGCAATAAGATAATTTGTACAAATGTTTATCTCAACTAACATGAAGAAGATGTAGGAATAAGAGTCAGTAATTTTAAGTTTCAAGTGTGGGATTTAACCGAGTTTTCGTTTCGTTTACCATTTACGACATGGAATTTTCTGGTCGAATACAATTCTTCCTCTACTTGCTGTAGGAGGTAGAGAAGGTAGAAATCGTGTAGGTCCATTGGGCTGGTTCTCTTTTGTGGCACACAGAGCTTTGGGAAACTCTGGTGGAGTTAATCCCAACAGACGTGCAAAATAATGTCCGGAGAGTCACGTCTGAAATCCTTGGTTCCTCCTCCCCTCTGTGTAGCGGGAGTTGCAGAAATTCCATCTATCCACGTTCACTTTCTGCTGCACACAAATGTGGCACATCTATTCACAGATGTGACCTGCGCTTACTGAGTCTTGCTGATACTTCAGCCTGTTCATCAGTTTTGGGATTCTTATTTGCACAAGATGCTCCGTACCTTAAGGAACATGTCTGCGAAGTTTTAATCCCATAACGTGCGGCAACACATCTTTTGGATGCCATTTTTAAAGTGGTACGCCTGCCTTTGAAGTGCGCATGCTCACACCTTGCATTTCAAATTTAACCTCACTTTTTCACGGAAACGGCTTTTCTGCTACATTCTCATATTAAAAATCTTCCCCCAAGCTACAGAGCTAAACATATTTTGCAATATAATTCAGAATATGTGCGGGTCATGGTGAAAACTGCAGTATATCATATGAGACGAGTAGGTATATATCTTGTTTTGAAAGTGGAGTATGTTTTACGATAGCTCTCTCTAGTGAGTGTGCCTATGTAAATTTAGCGAGATACCAACTTTCTAATCCGAAGCCACAGAAGGCAGCTCTCTGTACTTTTTAGACGCTTGTCTCTGCAGCTCATTGTCATGCCAGTTTCTTGTGAGGAAACAGCTAAAAGTCATTTGGAGCTGAGTCCGGGCTGTATGGTGGTTGATGGAGTGATCCATTTCGGAGATATTCCTGGTTATTTCCGTGAAATCTGGCACACGTAAACGTTCGTCAAATGAAATATTGTTATTCAATTTTTATATCTAGTACCTTATTCCTATTAAGAAATAAGTAATAAGATAATTTATACAAATGCTTATCTGTACTAACATGAAGAAGATATAGAAATAAGAGTTGGTACGAATGAGTAAAGCAGGAGTAGGGAAAATCATATGAGGGCAACACATCGTCCCCTCCCTCCCCTTAAAGCGCATACACCTCACTTTTCGACCGCGCCGTAGCCGAGTGGTTAGATCATTCGCTTCTCACCAGATATGGTATTCGTCGTGGACAAAGCGGCGTTGGGGCGGGTTTCCTCCGGGTTCTCCGGTTTCCCCCGCCATCTCGTTCCACCGGTGCTCCATCTTCATTCCATGTATCATCAGTGTCACCGCCTGTGGTGCCGTAGTAGTAAAAGCGGAAGTTAAACACTAACAAAGTTACTGATGAACTTAATCTTTTCACTACAACTTTTCGCATTGATATAACATCCACACACGTATATTGCAGCTAACACTTCACTCACGTTAGTTACTTCGAGATCTAAGTCGCCATACCGTCAGTGTCGGTTGAAGCTGGTCCGGTTTGTTCACCACTATCATGCAAGTGGAATAAGTTGTTGATCTTGTACTTATCCCTCCCCCGCCCCCCCCCCCCACACATACAACTTGTACCCTCCAGTAGAACTAGCTCATTCATACCCACAACTTCATCACTACCGGTACCATCATCACCATCATGTTTTGTTTCTGCGGCCGAAAGCCGCCCGCTCATCATGCAACTTTGTCAACACAGACTAGGAAAATACGCCTCGAGTTTCTTCTAAGACACTCTATCCTCATTATTAAAGTCTGGATTTCTAATCACACTAAAATGTTGAATATAAGCACCAAATTAAGCAAAAACGAATATACTCAAATAAGATAAACAGTTTCAGGGAACTCTTACCTGTTAGAGTACACAATGAAGATCATCTTGTGTACAACTCCTGCATCTATTATTGAAAAATGATCTATGCACTGAAAATGCACAGCCCATGAGAAAGCACCACCATTCTTCTTCGGTGAATTCCTGTTGAATGCAAGTCAGTGTCTAGGGTCAGACGTCTGTTACGTCAGACTATCACTCAAGGCCTACTGTATTTCCATATTCCCCTTGTACCTACAAGAATAGTTAGTGCAAGAGTAGAGAAAGTGAAATGTTGTGATGTTTGCAGGTGTGACTCTCGTCTTTAAAAGTGGCTCTACTTTAAAACATAGAGAAGGAAGGAGGGTCGTGTCGCAGCTACTTCAAGTTGACATGTTTAACATAAACAGTAAGTTGTGCTGGAGCCCCCCCCCCCCCCCCCCCCCAGGGATGTGATGACCTATATCACTTGCCCAGCCCAGCGCTCCCTGGCATCTTACTGCAACATACACCATTAGCACTTCTATACCAACCAATCAGGCAAATATCTGCTTCATCTTAATACACATAAACATTTGTACAAATTATCTTATTGCTTATTTCCTTGTAGGTACAAGCGGAATATGGGAATACAGTAGACTTTGAGCGATAGTCAAATCTTTTAAAGCTTTCAGATTCCGTTCTCTTTGCACGTCACACATATAAAAAATGAATAACGACCTTACATTTGACGAAAGTTTGTTTTCCAAAACTAACACAAACGACAAGGAATATCTCCGAAACGGTTCAAGCTACAAGAAAATTTATTGAGACATAAATTGTGTATTTTAGCAAGATCTACATTTTTGTATAGTACGATTTGGTCTATCTCTAACGGTTTACCAGTTATGCAAAAGTCGTCCAGAGTAAACAAGATTACATGGGCTATAACGAGAAAATTCAAAATATACATTTCAATCTGGTGGCTATCTAAAATAATGTGTGATGAATGAGTGTAAGAGATTTAAGATTGGAGGTTAAGTTTGTCCACTTTGCGGGGCTAAGTCCTAATTAAGAGTTGTAAGACGAGAAGATGGACAGCAAACAAACACAGTCCAGCAAGATAGTTCCTTTTAGTAGCATGTCCTTCCTTATTGATTGATCGACTTTCCTTGATATTTGTTTCAGTCCTTCTTCCATTCCATTACTCTCAGACGACGAGAACAAGCAGGGCAGGGCAAGAGACCTTTCATTTCCAAGCCTTTTCTCGTTACTTTATCCTCTACTCTGTCATCATGTCATCCTGGGTTCAGCTGTTCGTGTGAGTGCTCATGTACCTAGTTGAGTGATTCACAAGTTAATGTCACATATATGTACATAGCAGTGACGTATACTATCAGCGAAGCCCATGTCTAAAATAAACTAGAAATTAATAAGCAATACTAATAATATTTGCAATACTAGCCAGTTTCCTTCATGAAAAATGAACACGAAGGATGGAATATGTCGTAGCCTTCACTGAGATGACGGCCCAGGAGATATTAGTTGGCAGAAGGCAAGACTTCGCAATCCCATGATTAGATTAGGTTAGATTAGATTAGATTAGATTGCGTTCACCGAGTTCACAAGTAGCCATGGAGGCTGGTGAACATTGAACATATCAATTGTGACGTACAAAACATTGTCAATAAATATACAGAATGAGCACATAAAAACTCGTATATGTATACAGGAACAAAAAGAAAGAAACAAACAACAGCAAAGGGGATAATGGAAACACAATTAAAGATTACCTGAAATTTGTCAGATAAGAACTGAATTTTGTGTTAGATTTACACTAGGCATGTACAGCCATATTCCACTGTTTAGTTGTAATATAATAATAATTCATCTAGAGATCACTTAACCTTTCACAGGATGATTTGTCATTTGTCATGTCTATACTCACACGAACATCTCCGAAATATGCCGAATGAAACACGAGTTTTGCACATTTAATCCCAGCTTTAGGTAAACATAAGAGATCAATAACGCATATAAAATGTTTCACAATGTTATCAGTGCTATAAACTACAGCCACACACAAACTGAAATAAGGAAAAAGTTTAAAGATAGGACATATTAATTTTTCTATGAATATCCAAGTATTGCTTCTTGAAAACCAATGAGTTTACTATCCCCCTCAACATACTGTAACTTTTAAACTTGTCAATTATTTTATTTTATTTATTTTTACATTTAGCGATGTTTTCGCGCAACTCAAATTAACACAATTACAAATCTTGCACTAACAAAGTTTGCCTTTCTAACCTCTCAAAGTTGCTGCTCATTAGCAACGATGACGTCATACCAAGGAGCATTCTACTTTGGATACTTTGTCCAAAGTGATCTGAAGCAATCTCACAATACTAAGCGTTGTTGGTTGTATTTTATTTATATTGTTTTTTAGACTATCGAACATAAGTCTACAAGTTGTAGCGATAAAATCGGCAAATCACGGTCAACGCCGGGAATTTCCTCTATAGTCTGTTCATCTAGAGATTAGAGGAGACGTAAACAAAGCCACGTGCGTTTTGACCACAGCGCGCCCTCTTGACGCTTTCGCCATGTAAATAGTCCCTTGAAGAAATACTGTTACTAAGGTCTAAAATGTCACTTAATGTTTGCTAAAGCATGAACTAAGTGTACTAAGCGTAGCTAAAGTGTAAGAAGTACGCACTTACGTGAATCTGTAACCAGCCTAATTCATTCTGCGCGCGCATTATTCAGTATGACAGTAACATGGCGGAACAAGTGAGTGCTGTAAAACATAAGCGCGGCAAAGCGTTGCGAAGTGGTGAAAAGACAATAATATTGAACGTGTTTAACAAGTTCTGCGAGAAATATCCCGAACTTGCTATCGAAGACGTGATAAAATTAACATTCGAGTTTACCGGTGTGTCAGTTGCAAGTATTTACAGCACACGCAAAGAGAAATCATCAGTTGGTGAAGATCCCAGCCAAAAGCTTCCACGTGCCAGATAAATGGTGGATGTAGTTTGCAACGAATTTGTGAGTGTGAGATCTGCAATCCGTCGAAAAGTTCGTCAGTCAATGAATCCCCACCTTAAACAAAGTGCTGTTGGCAGTTAACTCTGATCCCGATCTTCCAGATTTAAAACTAACCTCCCTCCACAAGCTGCTTCTGGAGATTGGTTTCGAGATTGTGAGCAGGAAATGAAAATGTGTTATTGTGGACAGAGATGACGTAAGTAGCAGTTAATTTCCATGTGCTACATGTTATTTGAATCAAATAAATATATCCTTTTAGTAGTGTAAAAGGCATATTATACCTACGCGTAGGGGTAGGTAACTGTGTTGCGTCATTGTGAATGCACGTGGCCGCGGAGTGATACAAACCGGTGCTTTGTTTATATCTCCTCTAATCTCTTGATGAACAGAGTATAGTTCAATATATAGCTTTTCCACTGCCGACGTTTGCAGATAAGGCTGAACTGGAACAACAAGCAGCAAAAAGGTAAGGAGCTGAGATGTTGTCTTAGAAACAAAGAGGCATCTTATTGTACCACAAGAGAACTAAGGAGCCTAATATAGTTTCAGAGCTCGTCTGGCCTGTTCACAATAACGATGTTTCAACACACTGGACGATACTGGGGAGTATGGCTGAATATTTTCAGGAGATTTTTCGCTCTAGTGTTGTTAAGTTAAATAGGTCAAGAGAGGTATAAGAGCGTCACTTTTACGGGGAAGGTAGTAATAGCGTGGGATAACTCTATTTCAGGGAAAGAATTTGTCAATTACGCTACTATCTGAGGATACGAACACTGGCCATAAAGACGGTCCGCCCCGTAATCTACGGTAATCCCTTCTCTTCCTTGCTGCCTCTTTTCAAGAAACAAGCAGATAAAGAAGACTCTTTCAGATTAAATGGTCATTACTGGAAGCGATCTTTCCACTGCATAAAGGGCACAACTTTGTTTCCTTCTTTACTGACAAAACACCCACAGGACTTTCTCTACAAACTCTACATCTACTTCATATTGACAAAGATAAACATTTATACAAATTGTCTTATCACGAAGTTTCTTGTAGGTACAGCCGGCTTCAAATGTTTTCCGATGGACAAGAGGGTGCAGAGGAAAGAGACGAAGAATTTCCTAACCATTCAATGTTTTAAACTTCAATCTGAAATTTTACGTCAAATAAATGATTTCATGTTCGCTGAATAAAAACAACTTACAAAGTATACAGTGCGCATGCGTGTGTCTCCATGAGTAGAGTGATATGACGTCACTAATGCCGAATATTTGGTTTCCGTCCTCCTCGCTGCGAGTTAGTTCTGGATTTATAACGTTAATGTTGTGTTCTTTACATTGAGATTACTTTCTTAAGACCGAGTCTATGAGAAATGTTGGAATGATATTCTCTTTGGGCTTATAAACACATTACACCTCTTACCCTTGTAGACAGGTATGAGCTGGCAAGTCGACCTTTGAGACCACGTGGCATAACCTACCGATAAACTATACTGCCTTCCCAGCGCGGCTAGGAACACGAGACTGGGAAAATTTTTAGATCTGGCTGTACAAGGAGAATATAGTAGACTTAGTTAAGTGAATATGAGTAAAAGTACAAACTAGATCCGTGTGTGTGTGTCTGTGTCTGTCTGTCTGTGTGTGTGTCTGTGTGTGTCTGTGTCTGTGTCTGTCTGTGTGTGTGTCTGTCTGTGTCTGTGTGTGTGTCTGTCTGTCTGCGTGTCTGTCTGTGTCTGTCTGTCTGTGTGTCTGTGTGTGTGCGTGCGTGCGTGCGTGTGCGTGTGTGTGTGTCTGTGTGTGTCTGTCTGTCTGTGTGTGTCTGTCTGTGTGTGTGTCTGTGTGTGTCTGTCTGTGTGTTTCTGTGTCTGTGTGTGTGTGTCTGCGTGTGTGTCTGTGTGTGTGTCTGTGTCTGTGTCTGTCTGTCTGTGTGTGTGTCTGTGTGTGCGTGTGTGTGTGCGTGTGTGTGTGTCTGTGTGTGTGTCTGTCTGTCTGTGTGTCTGTCTGTGTGTGTGTCTGTGTGTGTCTGTCTGTCTGTGTGTGTCTGTGTCTGTGTCTGTTTGTCTGTGTGTGTGTCTGTGTGTGTCTGTGTCTGCGTGTGTGTCTGTCTGTCTGTGTGTGTATGTCTGTGTGTCTGTCTGTGTGTGTGTCTGTGTCTGCGTGTGTGTCTGTCTGTGTCTGTCTGTGTGTGTGTCTGTCTGTCTGTGTGTGTCTATGTCTGTGTGTGTATGTCTGTGTGTGTCTGTCTGTCTGTGTGTGTCTGTGTCTGTCTGTGTGTGTGTCTGTGTGTGTGTCTGTCTGTCTGTCTGTCTGTGTGTGTCTGTGTCTGTCTGTGTCTGTGTGTGTGTCTGTGTGTGTGCGTGCATGTGTGTGCGTGTGTGTGTTATCAGTTACTGCAAGTAACGTGGGAAGAGTGTTTGTCTTTCTAACTTCCCGAACAGTGTTCATGATCCTGAAGGCTGTCAACATTCCTGGCATTGCACGTTTACCAAACGTATTTTTAGAAATGTATTGCTATAGACATGTTGGAATACAATTGTTTAATATAATTTTGTGACAAAGCGAGTCATTTCAACAACAATTGAAAATGCAAAAATGACTCAAATTTTTTAGTTCTATCTCTGTATGTTAATTACAGAAGTAAATGATAATTGAGTGGTAATACTTTTATTTTTTATTTATATAACAGTATAGGAAAATGATAGAGGCATACAATGAAAAAAGTTAAACTGTTAACAATGAAGAAACAGAATGTAAAATAAAAGCAAATTTAGAGACTAAAAGTTTCACTTATGTTGGTAACTGCTGTAAGTTCGGACAATTGTTTCGATCTTTATCGCTCAGCTACTTAATATCTCTACGTGTCGCCAACCTTTGAAACCAAAACATAGCTATAAAAGCAATGTATTGCTGGTATTTGAAAATTCATAATGTGATTCCTGGTTTTTAAAATGAGTATCGTTTTCCAAAACTATTAAATCTATGGTTCCATTTAATTATTTTAATAACTTAACCTCTGGATTTATCTCATGATTAGATGAAGAGCCGATTTATCAATCTGTTTATGTGTAATATTTCTAAAATGCTCCTTCATTCCGGTTTTCAAATGATGTTTAGTTTTACCAATACAAACCTTGTCACAATTCAAACAGCTAAATCATTATCATGTGTCAAGTATGTGAGTGTAATTAATTAAAGTTGAAGCGCGTGTATCCGTCCTTGACAAGGGTGGCTGAAGAGGTTAGGTATGTGGTATATGATTCGCTAAGTCTTAATGTCAGGTTGGCTTTTGCTGGATTCAAACAGCTCACACACACAACTAAAAGCGTCACACTCAATTCAGTGAATATTTGTGTAAGTCGTTGATCCTGGCTGTTACTGTGATGCGAGAGTTTGTGGTTTACATTTGTATTTGACCAAAGTACACTCAGACAGGTAATCTTGCTGCACATGAGGACAAAAACATGCTTGTACAAATACTTAACTTAATCATCAGGATATGCTTGGGCATTTAGGTACACTTGTTCACTATATCATACTGTGACACTGGAAAGTCCGTGGCGTGACGTCACGTCGTCAAGGGAAGGGACTTAGTGTTGAAAAAGGTTCCAGTTTGAGGTTATACTTGTGCATTGGCATAAATTAGTGAATATGAAGCCATAGCTGATTGTAAAAGTAGGTGAAATAACTAAATGGAAAGGTAATAGCGTCACAATATATATTTGGCGTACCTGAAACACGGGTCTAACGATTTGGATCAAACTGTCTTCAGGTAAGGTTTATAAACATAAGTGTCTTCTACAAATAATTATACAATTATCTGTATGTTTAAAGTAGAAATGCTACGCATTACGATACATTCACACTGTTTCCTCCACTCCCTTCTAGGTACACATTCTCATTTCATTCTCTACTCACTCTTCTAGAAACAATTTTCCTGAAAAGAAAACCACGCCTTTTCACGTAAAAACTATTTTTATTCCCTCTTTTAAAATAAATAATATAAATTTCTGTATGTTTAAAATAAAAGTGCTATTGCATTCATACTGTTTTCTCTACTCACTTTTAGGTGACACATTCACAAGTTTTTTCTCTACTTCTACTAAGAATTCATATTACGTGATTTCACATATATGTAAGCCTTAACCTCAAAAACCACTTGACCGGTCACCGTGAAATTCTCTACTCAGTTTTGTTTTACGTAGCAATTCTCTACTCAGTTTTGTTTTACGTAGCAATTCTCTACTCAGTTTTGTTTTACGTAGCAATTCTCTACTCAGTTTTGTTTTACTTAGCAATTCTCTACTCAGTTTTGTTTTACGTAGCAATTCTCTACTCAGTTTTGTTTTACGTAGCAATTCTCTACTCAGTTTTGTTTTACGTAGCAATTCTCTACTCAGTTTTGTTTTACGTAGCAATTCTCTACTCAGTTTTGTTTTACGTAGCAATTCTCTACTCAGTTTTGTTTTACGTAGCAATTCTCTACTCAGTTTTGTTTTACGTAGCAATTCTCTACTCAGTTTTGTTTTACGTAGCAATTCTCTACTCAGTTTTGTTTTACGTAGCAATTCTCTACTCAGTTTTGTTTTACGTAGCAATTCTCTACTCAGTTTTGTTTTACGTAGCAATTCTCTACTCAGTTTTGTTTTACGTAGCAATTCTCTACTCAGTTTTGTTTTACGTAGCAGTTCTCTACTCAGTTTTGTTTTACGTAGCAATTCTCTACTCAGTTTTGTTTTACGTAGCAATTCTCTACTCAGTTTTGTTTTACGTAGCAATTCTCTACTCAGTTTTGTTTTACGTAGCAATTCTCTACTCAGTTTTGTTTTACGTAGCAATTCTCTACTCAGTTTTGTTTTACGTAGCAATTCTCTACTCAGTTTTGTTTTACGTAGCAATTCTCTACTCAGTTTTGTTTTACGTAGCAATTCTCTACTCAGTTTTGTTTTACGTAGCAGTTCTCTACTCAGTTTTGTTTTACGTAGCAATTCACATGCTATTTTCTACTCGGATTATACACAGATGCCACGAAAGTGAAAATTGGAGAGAACTGAAATATTGTGTAAAACGTGGATAGAAATAAAAGCAGGAGCAATAATTTATTCGTGTTCTTTTTTCCCCTTTCTGTTCCGGCAGCAGGAGCACTGAGTTATTGTCTTCTTCTCATATTTTTTGTGTTTCTGTATCCAGCCGCTCGCTCGCTCGCTCGTTCGTCTTGTAATAACCATCATCATCATCTTTATGCAATTAAGTTGCTCCTCGTCTCCTTCCCTTTGTGTTCCCGCTGCCTGTCCCTTGTTAAGGAACAAGACAAATTTTCACAAATCTAATAGTACACAAGCGCAGTAATTATGTTCCTTCCATTGTGTCTACATCTTATCGGAGTTTTCCCCAGATTCACAGCAAGACTACTTACCTATCTGCTATGTTTCAGTCCTGATTCCACCTGAGTATTGTGTGACTTGATAATGATATGGCTCGTGTTTGTGTGTGTGTTTCAGAGGGTTCTCGGTTGTGACCCCGGAGGTGGCAGCGCCAGGCAGGACCACGGCAGTGCTGGTAACTCTACACGGCGGTTCCAGTGAGAAACTGAACGTTACTCTGCGACTGGTGTCTGACAGAGTCGAGGAAGTCACCCAGCTGCTGGCTGAAGTCAGTCACGAGATACGGGGTAAGTACCTCATCTCAAGCTTATATCATATCCACTCGGCTACCTGGTCTTAGCTGCGGCTAACCGACACAACAATCCTTCCAGCACGTTCATATTCCAAAACGTTTTGGATTGTATTCGCGCCTTATACAGAAAGAGCCAAAAATATCGCAGTTTTTCCACTGCGCACCCAATAACGCAGCTGCTGTATACAAGGTCACGCGGTTAACTTGCTTTCTGTGTTCTGAAAGTGCAACAACGAGCGCCGAGGACGCGTACAGACAAAACACAACGCAGTCGGTCCACAGTCTTTTGTTCCTCTGTGTGCAGTGGACAGCGTCAAACACAGTTTGGTTCTCATCAGGATCCCAAGATAATATCTTATTGTTAGATTGTCAGTTTTAAAACAATATATGACACATTCCCTACAAAATACGTCCCAGCACACGAGAATGTTGAACACACTGAAGAAGAGGAAGTTATTAGCTACAAACATTCAGTGTACAGGTTTCACTTAATACTATATGTTTTTGCAATATTTGATACTCATTGTGAACACATATTTGCTAGTGTAAGCTAAATTCACATCTCATTTATGCATTTCCATGGCAAGAAAGCTATACTTACGGTACTAGTAGGAAATGACGTCA
This sequence comes from Tenodera sinensis, assembly GCA_030765045.1. Taxonomy (NCBI): domain Eukaryota; kingdom Metazoa; phylum Arthropoda; class Insecta; order Mantodea; family Mantidae; genus Tenodera; species Tenodera sinensis. The sequence continues at coordinate 6,858,399 of CM060966.1, forward strand.
CAGCCTCGATATACCTTTGTTTAGACTTGACTGGTAAAACCGATGCGCATGCGCAGCTTCTTTAATAGGAGTGTCGCTCATTCTACTGTTTGATAATAACTATTAAAACTCGAGAGATTCAATTCGATAACATAAACAAATAACCTAGAAACTAAGGCATGCGCTAGAATCTATTGCGAAATCTTGGCCCACATAATTTCCTCACATAGACAATTCATTTCTTGTTAATGTGTGATAAAATATGTAAAAGCAATATTGATTTATTACTGCTTTTTAAGGTTTTTTGAACCATTACAAAAAGTAATTCACTAACTAGGAATTGTAAGTTACTTATGACACCTGAACCTCGATAGTTGTAAGCCGCATTCTCGATCTCATAACTATTGTCTACAGTTCATTAGAAAAAGAGCAGTTTTAAAAAATATGTTTGAAAATCGTAACTGAAAATCTAAAACTCGCTTAGAAATAAAGTTGGTACATAGCCTCAGTATATTCCAACTAACATGAATAAGAGTTTGTAAGAAAGGTTAGTGCAAGACTGAGTAGAGAAAGTCATGTGACTAGGTATAGATAGTGAAGGGCATAAAGAAGAGCTCTGGCAGTAGGTCGAAGGAGCAGAACACAACACAAGAGATACAAGAAAGTGGCGCCAGTTGACGTCAAGGTCTACTGCATCCCCCCCCCCCCCCCTGTCAAAACTGTTTCTCTGTCTACAGTGTGTGCTAGGTCCTTATAAAACTGACACCCACACTCCACAACGTCTTCACTACTCACTCTTCTACAAACTATTCTACCAGTTGGATGTCTCATGCAATATTCCAGAGGTCGCCGGTTCTACGCCGTGGCCGACCTTTTTGACCCATGGGTTTTTCCCCCTAGATTGTCAGAATAATGGTGGGAAACGTTTCTACATCTCCTAATTTTCTTGTCCCAATTTATTTCATTTCAAACTAATTATTCTGGATGCAAAGTGTTGGCGATGGGCGAGTTAGTGCTGCCGTGTGCGGGATTTGCGCACTTTAACTGCTGTTGTTGATGAATGCGCGGGCTCGTGATTCCCAGACCTACCGCAGGGGACCGCTGTCGACGAACCCTAGTATCCAGATCAACGTCACTATTACGTCGGCTGGTTGCTTGCTCTCTACCTCCCAGGGATGTACAATACCCTCAGTGTGAAACCCCTCCCTACATACTTCACCTCTAACATGGCAACATGGCAGTGGGACATTAAATTCTTTAATTGAAGCGCATATTTCCCAATAAACCACAAGCAGATCACATACCATACTCTACCCTACTGTCAACTCACTATACTGTAACTAATATAAGAACCGGGCTGGCCCTGAAATTGTAAACTCTCTCGGTGATATTGCAGGAGAACAACTAAACTACGCCAGCACTTTTACCACGAGATAAAGTATTGAAAATTCAACCAAATAACGACGGTTGTGTCGGAAAATATTATTTGAAATAAGTTCTACGTACAGTTTAATAGATGTATGTTTTGTTGTAGAAGGTTTCTCCTATTTAATTATATTACACTAGAGCCAAATAATTTTAATAGGGACAACGGTCTACGACAGAGCACAGCTTCGATAGAAGAAAGCCATGATTCTCAGATGGCCGTTTATTTCTTATACAACTCTCAATGTAGACCACGAGTTTGAGATTCATTTCCTGATGATGGACGTGGAGTTCAATATGGCCGAAACCTCGGCTAGTAACCCGAGAATATGTAATTCACAAATTTTAGTGATTTACCAACTCTGTAAATACATGAAGCCGCTGTCCCAAGGTGAAAGTATTATGTACCTACCATAAACAGGTGTCTTCATGAATAAATGTAGGGAAAATTGTGTGACTGTAATACGTTGCATTTATATTTCAATTATAGAAAATTATATGAATTGTATGTTGAAGGGCAAACAGATGATACACGAATGCGCCACGTAAAAAAGCGAGTAGAAAACCATTTGAAAGTAATGCATTGTGTAGTAAAATTGTTGCCATAAAAACTTTGTCCATGAAAAAGTACATATACGTGTGGAATTTCGCGATGATCGATTAAGTGGTTTTCGAGATTAAGTTACATACATACAAACATCCAATTTGTATATATATATATGAATTGTTTGTAGAAGAGTGAGTACAGAAAGAGATGTGAATATGTTTACTAAAAGTAAGTAGAGAAAACAGTGTGAATGTAATAGCGCTTCTGTTTCAAACATACAGAACATGGTATGACTTATTTTAAAAGTGGGGATAAAAGTGTTTTTGGTGCAAAATCACGTTTTTTATGGAAAATTGTTTATAGAACACTGAGTAGAGAAAGAGATGTGAATGTGTTAACTAAAAGTGAGTAGAGAAAATACATGTATACAAAAATGTAGCCAAACCTTTAGAGCCGTTTCTGAAATACGGGGAATATATATATACAAGAATTGCACTGTAGAAGCAGGAATGAAAAATGTTATTTTTTATGTAAAATCGCGTTTTTTCGGGAATTACACCTATATAGATGAACTTAAAAAGCAAAACTCTATCTGAATACAAAATTTGATTGAAATCGTTAGAGCCGTTTCCAAGTTACGCGGAATAAATTTATATACAAGAATTGTTCGTTTAAGAATATTAGATTAGATATACTAATTTGAAAACGTAAATCAATAACAAGCAATATCTCGGAAACACTTAACTCCACAAAATACATAAATGGTGTATTTTAATGGGGTCCATGGTTTACTATAGCGATATTTTGTGTATCTCTTATAAAGTTTATCAATTATACAAATGTTATTCGGAATAAACAGGAGTAAAGAAACTATGTCAAAAAATTGTATTAACGCAAAGTGAATATGAGTATAAGCATATTTTGTAAGAATAGTGAGTAGAGAAAGTCACGTGACTGCAACACACAAACCAAGTAATAGTGAGCACTTTCTCTTGTTTCTGTGACGAGGAAAGAGGGAGATAATTACAAAACTGCTCGCCGGACTGTAAACCCGATCAGGCAATTTGACTCACCCTATTGGATCCCCTTCTGCATTTTTGATATCTTCCTCCATGTGTTTGGTGACGAGTGAGTCGCCTCTTGAACTCTTTCACCTGTATGAGCAAATTAAAACAGGATTAGCGATGCTTTGCACAGGCGGAAATAACCAACAGAACCATTACCTACTCGTGTGTAAACAAGAAACAAAATCTGATGTATTACACTCACATGACTTTCTCTACTCTTGTACTAACCATTCTTACAAACTCTTATTCCTATATCTTCTTCATGTTAATACAGATATCTGATGTGTTACACTCACATGACTTTCTCTACTCTTGTACTAACCATTCTTACAAACTCTTATTCCTATATCTTCTTCATGTTAATACAGATATCTGATGTATTACACTCACATGACTTTCTCTACTCTTGTACTAACCATTCTTACAAACTCTTATTCCTATATCTTCTTCATGTTAATACAGATATCTGATGTGTTGCACTCACATGACTTTCTCTACTCTTGTACTAACCATTCTTACAAACTCTTATTCCTATATCTTCTTCATGTTAATACAGATATCTGATGTGTTGTACTCACATGACTTTCTCTACTCTTGTACTAACCATTCTTACAAACTCTTATTCCTATATCTTCTTCATGTTAATACAGATAAACATTTGTACAAATACTAATGTTCTGTAAGTATTTACGACTCAGGTTTAACATACCATAAGGTAAATTAATCGAAATCAACTGTTCTTCCATGCTACTCTTGTATATGGCAAAGATTCCAATGTTAAACTGATTTAACGCTAAAGTTTACCCGAATTCCCTTTTATCGAACAATGTTACCTTTAACAAACAGTTAAAGTGAATGTTAGGTAACTTAACATCGACGGAGCATTTTACTGATGTTAGAAGTCGGAAAATGGCTGCAGCAAACCAAACTAAGTTTGCTGCATTTGAATAACACAGTTTTACAGTTTGATATGAGGTTCTGGTTTAAACCGTTGTAAATGTGTTTCATTCCCAACTCCGTTTTACATGTACATAAAATCACCACAGTTGCTTACTGGGACTGGGGAAAAGCGTATTCCAATTAAATTATTCGCGGATGTTCCTGCAGGATTCATTATTATCCTTTAATTGAACTTCGTCGGCTTTTTCGCACACAACAATACCTCTATACTTCGTAAAAAGTTGTATAATTAATAGTTTTCTTGTGGTGAAACAATAGTTCCTGTGCCTATACACTTTTTCATGATTCTAACCTCAAACAGTCAGTAAAATCATAGTTCTTTATGTTGCTACATAGAGCGCTGCGATGTATAGACAAAAGTGCATTGGGACGCGTTCAAAATCTATCGCACATCGCCTTCTCAAAAGGTTCGTCTTTAGTTGTGTTTGACGTTAAAAAACTTAACTAACATTTCGCCGTAAAAATTTAATGAAATGTCAAAGTCTTAACAAAACGCCGATAAAACAGTAGAAGTACTGTTCAACAATCACAAATACCACAGCAGGAAAGAGAGGCCAAAGTAAGAATTACATCTGGATTATATCACTTTTTCACAACTTTAAGAAAGGAGGATATTATTGTTTTATAATCATTATTTGTAGAAACACATAAAGTATAACTAACTGAAATGTAATTACCATTTATTTAGCAGTTCCTGTGTAACCAGCAGGCGTAAAATAAAATGGGAAATAACATTTTTCGAGTCACATAATCACTATGTAAGTAACAAATTCTAAAAATGTTTATCTACTCGTATATTAACATGAAGTAGATAGAAGAATAAGTAAGAGTAGCTTGTACAAGTGAGTAGAGAAAGTCATATGAGTGTAACATGTTTGTTCTTTGCGTTAAAGGAACAAACATTTAGCATGAAAAGAATGACACTTTTTAGGGAATTTGATCGACGAGTTACTTTAAAGAGCGGATAAAGTTAAGTAGATAAAGAGGAGAGAAGTTGGTGTAGGGGACCCAAGTACTTATTGATTACTTGCTCTGCTCTCTCTCTCTCTCTCTCTGTCTCACAATAACTTCACAACATTTGCGACGGTAAAGTGTTCATAATTTGGTCCCTTCTACGTAATACATCAAGCTGAAGGACAAGCGATATTAGCACAAAGTTTACAGGGGTTGGTAACCCTGTCCTAGGGGCCCAGCTCGTGTGTTTGTTAACCTCAACTCTCTAGACATTTCCCTTCTTTATCTGGAAACATCTATCTCAAGTCATATGATAAGGCGTGTCACCTAACCTATAAATTCTAGAGCGGAGAGAGTTATATTTATATCCACTATTTCATAAATATAATATAAATTTAAATAGTATATCTGAATACAAAATGTTAAATTATATAGTAAATATATTCGTTTCGAACAGTGTACTTCAGCACTGCCAACCTAGGAAAATGAAACACAAGAATTACCTGTATTTGGATCTTCTCTTGTAATAACAGAAAACCAGTTTATAATCTCAAATAAATATCACTTTATTTATAACATTAAGAAATGATCTTTCTTATGGGAAAACACATTAATTAGTAAAAGAAACGCAGTTGTGAAATAATGTGTAATAAATTGTTTTTCAGCGGATTTTTGTGACACAGTTGGCGACATTGAGTAAACATAATAATGACAAGTTATTGATATATGATAATAATACCACGAGAGGGTTTCATACGACGATAATTTTGTGAGCACGAGAAAAGTTATACCCAATATGAAAACCTGGAGAGGCATTTGTTTACAGTATTCCAGGAAATAATGTATAATTCATTGATTTAATGCTATTTAACATTAATACTGGTTTAAAAGCAAACGATTTACAATAACACTCATATATTTAATTAAGATTTATTTTCACAGTGCAGCTAATACGGAAGGCTGTGAGAACAACAGCAACAACAATTTTCACCTAGGGTAACGAGGAATTAGATGAATATAAAGGAATGTTAGTAGATTCTTCTATATTTTGACTTCGCCTCTTCAGTTAAAATGGCAATATCCTCAGTAGGATATTCAGCAAATGGCTTGTCTGAATGTGCCAGTAATACAGATGTAAGAAACGCAGGAGCTGATATAACCAAACTGATGATAATGCGGCATCAGTGGAATGATCATTGTATATATTTTAATGCCGAAGATAAAAGCTTTCAATTACATTGGTATTTTGCAGCAGGTTGTGAAGTGTGAGGTTAGGTCAGGTGAGGTCAGGTCGTGAATTAGTTAATTAGCGTGGTCAGTAGTGTAATTAGATGATGACCACAGTAATATGGACGTGGTTTACACAATGATCCCAGATCAAATGCATTACCTGCCTGCTGTTTAAAATCACAAAGTACAAAAGTCAGTTGGGACCGTGAAGCTCATATATGTATGACGATTTTTACATTTATACTCGTACATTTAAATGTTCCACGAACCTTCAGTCATCGGTTGACAGTGATATTTGATTTATATTGCGATACTTTTAAACGTCTACCGCGCTACATTTAAATGTCCCTTTTGTACTTAAATTTTGGGAAGTAGTTGAACAAAATATGGGCCCAAAAGGGCTCAAAAACAACCAAATTGAGTGGTTAAGATATCAATGTACTATCTCTCTCTACTTCGTCTATACATCTACTTCCTTTAAATCGCTAAATGAAGCAAAAACAGGTTCATAATAGGCTAGCACTTGTGGGTCTGAAGATGTTTCCACGTAAGAAATCACATCATCCATGTGGTCTCTTATTACGGATAATTTACGTACACACTTAAAAGATTCATCATCACTGTTGTCGTGTTCATCTTCATCCTCTTGTACAACACTTGCAGCAATCTCTGGGTCACCCTCATCCATGTTCACTTACATTATTCCATGCCTTCGTCAGTGTATTACAAAAATCGCATGTTTCCAGTCACTGAAATCATATTCAGCTTCAATAACTGTGTCCACACATTAGCTAATGTTGTCGTCTTCATCTCTTTACAAGCTGCAGCAAAGCTAAAGATGGCGGATTTGATATTATACGCCCCTAAATTGTCCAGTTTCCTAGCTTCTCGCGTGTCATTTTCTTGCTTCAAGACGACCATAACCTCTTCAAGAAACTTCTTACTGTACAATCTTTTACAAGCAGCAATGATAACTAGACCTGTAATGAACAAAGTATTAAACTCACCACAGAATGCCCAATTCAGACTGAAGCTAAGTCATGTGAGGTCTTGAGCACGTGACGCCTAGGTACACGAACTTTCACGAATGTAGCCGAAGAGGCGCGAACTAGCCTTCTCGATCAGACAACAGTGGAATGTTACAATTTAGACATCGCAGATCTTCTAAATTTTATTTAAATGTATTTTATAACCAACGCCAAATTTAGTCCGTTGAACAGAGGTCCGACAGTTTACTGTATTTCTATATTCCCCTTGTACCTACAAGAAAATTGATAATAAGATAATTAGTACAAATGTTTATCTGTAGGTATTAAGATGAAGCAGATAGAGAAGGTGATAGAGTGGGGTGAGTGAGTGTGTAGGGTTTAACGGCCCGTCGTGATAGAGTGGCGTATATCAGTATGTGTTGAGTGTGAGACGGACAGACGGACAGGACTTTGGATAGTGCTGGAGGTGAGAGACAGGGAGGGAGGGTGAAGAGAAGGGAAGGCCGCATTTGTCTGAACCTGCTGGGGAGTAAATTAAATCTTGCTCAATTAGAAAGCAGCCATCTGTATTAGAGAGAGCGGCCGGGGTGGAAAGGAAAGGAAAGGCTTTATACACAGTGGCAGAGGGGTTAGCGTACCGGGCCAGAAGATTATCACACGGCCCCTTTCATCTTCCCTCCCTTCTCTACCACTCTTTCATATCTTATAAACTTACTGCATTTATTGTACAATTCGCACGCAGCGTGGGTAATTATTATCCCAAATGTGAAAACATCGAGTGGTATGAGTAAACTTAATAGTGATTAAACTTAATATAATATTGATACATTTGGCACTACGACTAATACATTAGGCTGTTAGAACAACAACAATAGTTTTAACATTTAATCTTTGGCCTCTCCAATTAAAATATTAGTATTCTCTCTAGAACATTCACCAAATGCTTTGACTGTCATTTTTAATGTCCCGCTAATGCACATAGATACTTGAGATGTTCAGAACAGCAGGAGGTGATATAACCAAAGTGATAACATCAGCTGATAACTAAAGTCACAATCGCATCGTGTGTAGGAGTGCCAGTATTGCCGTGAGTGTGTTCGCCCAGACCGAGAGGCCAGCCATCAGTCCCATGCACACGGTAAGCTGACTAACAATTGTGGCTTTAGAGATAATACGGTATTAGCGGAATAGTTTTGATGCTGTAGTAGCCATTCGTCCCATTTAGCCATTATATCTGTGATTTTGGCCATTATTAATATCAATTCTTTTTTTCCTTTCTGTACTGCGTACACAGTAGGTAGAAGAAATATTGTAACAAAACCTCAGTTCCAATTAAGGTTAGGGACCCCTATATACCACTGTCTGTAAACCCTCCAGCAAGGGCCGCATTAAGAAGTTACTAACATGAACTACAACAGAGCACGACAGTAGTGCAGCTTTATTTGTTTCAGTCATAAATATTGTGATTCGGAATGTAAAAATATATTTTGGTCAACTATTATAAACCAGCACTGCAGGAGTCCAGTATTCTTTGGTTAACATAGTAAACATAACCTCGCCATATTAAACGCAAGCCCTTCTCCTAATATGGTGGTGCTATTCCAACTAAAACTCCATTCATTTGTTTGTAAAGCAACTGTTAATATTCAAATATATTCCAAAGTTAATTCATTTTTGTGTGTTAAACTATTTACATAGCTTACTCTCACATACTCGTATCTTACGATAGCGTTATACTTGGTACAGTTTTGTCATGAATAAAGAAATGCCATCATTATTTACTAAGCTCTAAACATGAGCGTCGGCAGACATTTTTCCAGGAGGGGGGGGGGCCACATGTTTCAAATTTGCAATCAGATAATATCAATTCACTATTTTATTTGCAAAATGTATAATATTCGTTGCATATAACCATGTTAATTTGTGTTAAATAGAAATTGATCTTTTAAAATAGTAGTTTAATAGTCAGTAATTGATTGCACATTAAGTTGACCAACTTCCAGGGAGGGGCCGCGGCCCCCCCCCTTGCCCCCCTTTCGCGACGCCCATGGCTCTAAATCAAGTGAACTTCGTAAGTTTACAAGAGTGTATAACAAAGCATGCACTGCTTTTCATGTAAGCTATGCTAGAGAGTTGTAAACAATAATAAAAACAGGGCGTTATATTTGGGAAGTTACCTTTTATGTCTCTTTAGTTCCTTTAATTGCTCAATAAAACTAAATATAACCAACACAGTTCTTACTTTACCCTTGTTACTGCGTTTACAATGTTTATCTAACCTAACCAAAAACACGTAAACTTGCGACCATTTTACTATGCAATTACATACAAGCACTCGTGCTGATTCGCTTAGCTTCGGCAATTCCCGGCATCTTTGCTCGAATCTTGTGAAACTTTGCCTCGCAAGTGTGTGTTGCATAGCGGACTTTCACTCTTCAATGTTGGCAGCAAATGTGACGTCATTGTGCATATTCCAACCAAAAATTCAAAACCGAGATTACAATGGAAAAGCACCTTATATCTAAAAACGTAGTTTAGAAAAAGATCGCGCGTGTGTGTGTAGAGGATAAATTTAAAACAAAAGCCCAACGTTTCACAAAACACATAACAGAGAAAACAGGACAAGCAATGATGGCTAGAGAAAGACAGCCAATGGTGCTATTCACAACACAAATAATGCCAATAGTGACCTTGCCCAAACCTCACGGCAAAAAATCTAGCCACACTAAACAGGATCAAAGCAGTCTACATAAGAAAGGCGATGGGAGTGTCAAAGACTTCGAAGTCCACGCTTTTATATCTGCTAGCAAGAGAATGCTATCTGATTGAAGACATCAGACTGCAAATGTTGCTATCCAACACCAAGTATTGCTAAAAAGAGAGAAGAAATACGAGCTACATCCAGGATTGTGTGCTACAGGGGCAGATCCTGGGCAACAGTGAACTGTGGGACGAGGCACAAGAATGGGTTTTACAATATCGTCTGTAATAACTGAACCAAATACCACGTGTGAGTGCAAATTGTGTAACTAACAGAACAAAGTGTATATCTGAGTATGCCAACATGTAACTTTGATCTGTATGTGACCAATCGGCTGCAATACTTGTAAAGTCGGTTCAACACCAAACTAGATACTTAACTTCAACATCTTCCAGGATGCATGACAGAGCTTACGAAAATTGCTATTACCTGAAAAATACCACCAAGAATTTTCCTTAAAATACTATATCTTTCAGATACTTTTATGACAAGTGACGTGTATGGACTTCGCTGTGAATATTCTCTAGAGTCCTCTTTATTCTGAATATGTTTTGTATAACTGATAAACCGTAAGAATACACACAATATGACTACACAAAAAATCTCGATCTGGTTAAAAGACACAACTTACGTCACATTTTTTGTAAAGTGAACCACTTCCGAGATATTCCTTGTTAAACGTTTCAAATACTTACACTTTCATCCGGTAGAAGTTATCATTGTTTTTTATTATCATTATTTTATATATATTGACCATACAAAAAGAATAGAATTTCAAAGCCATCAGGTGGCGACCATTTCTACAAAATGTTTATCTCTATTTACATGTAATAAATAGAAGAATGAGACTTCCTAAGAAAGTTTCTTGAAGAGCTATGTATAGAGAAATGTATGTGAACGTAACACATCTGAACTGTTTATTCAGCTGACATCTACATACATTTTATGTATTTCCGATAACATTAGAATCGAACTGAACTCTTGAATCCTATTTTCTTAACAGTGGGATCGGAGCGAAATTTTGCTGCATGCAACACCTTCTTCTTCTTCTTCTTCTTCTTCTTCTTCTTCTTCTTCTTCTTCTAATTCTTCTTCTAATTCTTCTCCTCCTCCTGTTCCTCCTTTTTCTTACTCAGACACTACAGCTTTACAAACGTTTTGGCCTTCTCAACAATTTGTTTCCAGACTTTTCTATCTGGTACGCAAACACCTATCGTATTCAAATCGATTTGAATCCGCCAAAGATGCTAACTTGTACTGCAACACGCTGCACGCTCGTCATTTTGTTTTCTTAGTGAAACTGATGTAATAAAACACAACAAAGTCACTTTGTTTCTGTAATCTAGTAATATATTCTACAAGCATTCAATAATCTACTTAAAATACGCAGAAAACATATTTCTATAGGTTCGCCAACATAAACCAAGTGAGCAACTTAAAAGCTTAAATTATATTTTATGCTTCAGTCTTCGGTGTCCGAATGGATCTCAATACGGATTGAAATCAACATGGATGTTACGCGGATCGTATTGAAAACAGGATTGGACTGAAATCGATCTCATCACAGATTGAACAAAACATGGAAGTTAGGCGGATCGTACTGAGAATGGGATTGAAGTGAAATCGATTTGAATCCCCCATGGAAACATTGGGAGTGTGAGGTAGATTGAGTTTGAGATTTTGCTCACTCTTCTTATTAAATCTCTCACTCAGACCAACACTGCGCGTGCACCTTCTTAAACAAAGAGAGCAGTTTCTGTTAATCAGCTCAAAGCGAAGTCTACAACATTAAGTTGGTGTTTCAAATTCACACATTAGCCTTTGTACTGTTTGCCCTTTATTAGCAGCCCAGCCCAGCCCAGTAGCAGTAGCACAGACATCAAAGAAACGGCTCTTTCCTTGCTTCCTTCCTTCAGCTAAAGGCCATCACCAGCTCAGCTCTGGAAAATGTCAGCCATGTGATGAAAAACACTGCATTCTGTTCACCGCCATGATGCTTAACACAGTTTGTCTATCATAATTATAAATAATATTTATGGACAACAAAAATACCAACAAACTAAGTAACATGATTGCTGAAAATATCGTAAACAGAATATGGAATGTTACCTATATCGTTAAATCTGCTCGCAGGAGATCTTAGACAAACATTGCCAGGATCGACACCAGCGGACGAAATAAATGCTTCAACATTGTACGTAAATACGAATATTAGAAATACGAGTGTTAGTGACGAAGGTTCCAAGAAGCGAATAAGGCATCTATGGACATTGTTGTAGTAACAGAGGAATTAATCTGGTAAGTAATGGACGTGTGTTTGATCACGTGATTACAAATCTGTCGAGATTTGTGTACGCAGCACTCGAGCTGTCGGATATCTGTGGAGAGACGGGGGATCCGCGCATGCGCACGTGTCAATAATATGACTAGCTACTTCATTTCATTTTGAACAGCTGGACGGACATCGATCTCTGTCGCTCTTCTTGTTGATGTCATCTATTCCTCCATCTATTTCATGTTAATACAAATAAGCATCTGTACAAATTATCTTATTGCTGATTTTCTTGTAGGTACAAGGGCAATATGGGCATGTAGTAGGTTTTAAACGACACCTAGTCAAATCTTTAATCCGTTCTCTTTGCACGGATAAGATTTAAACAAATGAATAACGATTTTCCATTTGTTTAAGTGTTCTAAAACTCACACAAATAACAAGGAATATCTCCGAAATGGCTCACTGTAAAAAATGCATATTTTCTGTACAGTAACATTTGGTCTATCTCTTACGGTTTACGAGTTATTCAAAAGTCATTCAGAGCAAATACGACTACAGGGGCTATAGCCAGAAAATTCAAAATATACATTTCATTTGTCATAAAATGCTCTCAAACATATGACATTTTAATCAAAATTGTTAGTTTTTAGAAAATTTCCGTGTAAAGGGTATTTTAGTGTGGAGGAATTAAATACCACCTTTGGTTTTTAACCGAGTTTTTGTTTATGAGCTATGATATTCACAGACAGACAACATACAAGGTCCTTTTTTGTAAAAATGCTTTTTTTCATTTAGGGGGTCTCAAAACATATATTTCCGGTGAAATCTCGATATCGAATTCTAGGGTGGAATACAATACTTCCTTTACTGCTATACGTGGTAAAGTAAAAATGTGGGTGGGTAAATGAAAATAATTAGTTGGTCATTCCGGTTTAAAAGGGTAGCATCGTTTAAAGCAGGTACGAGCAAATGTCGTGATTTAAAGATGGATCGCGTGTTGTAATTGAAGGAATGCTCGCATCAGAGCGCTTTATCGAAGTCTGTTTGTGACGGCGAGGAAATAATGAGCTCATAGCTACAGGTGATGCAAAGGTCAGACAGAGCCCCTAGTGGCGGGAGCCGCAATTACTAGCTCACGATTGGCCGGCTCTAAACGGCACAGTGACGAATCCCCTTCCTTCCTTCATGTTTACATGTCAAAGATGACAAAGAACGCAGACGAAAAGGAAACGAAGAAATAATAAATTAGATTTCCCTTCCTAATATTTTCTTCGGGGAAGTCTTTCGTTAAAAGAAATGGGGATATATTTCTGCTCGTTAGCCTTTCATGTGATTCTGTTAAGTCAAATTTAAATTGTATATTGGATTCTGCGACGGGAGAATGGGAGACAAAAATACGAGAACATCCACTCTTTTGTTTTAATTGTTTCATTTGTATAGCCTACTTTAACTTCATTGTTCATATTGAGAACTCACTGAACTGTAGTGTTTCATTATTAACATTAAACACACTCAAATTCGCTCCCGTATTCACACATCGAACTGTAAGAGATAGGGAATTATTCTGGTTAAGAATCAGTTGTGTACACTCACATGACTTTTTCTTCTCACTCCCAAACTATTCTTTCAAACGTCTATCCTTCTATCTACTACACAACTCAAAGAGATAACAAAGAATATATCAGAAATGTTTATCATAAGAAAAAAATGTATTTGATATAAATTGTGTTTTAACTAGATCCACATTTTTGTCTATATCTTACTGTTTATGTTGTACAAAAGTAATTTATTCATAATGAAGAGAACTTCAGAGACTATTCACAGAAAATTCAAGGTATACATTTTATTTGTCATGCATATATCCAAAATATATACATTTTATTCAAAAGCGTCAGGGATATTTTTGAAAAAGTAAAAAATATTCGAAAAATGTTCCACACAAAATGCAGTCTATTATGCAGTGGGGTCCTTGAAATCTTCATGTTGTAACCTTGGAAACATGAGTTCAGTATTTAAATCCCCTTTAGCATCGTGGGATCTCCTACTATTAACTTAAAACGGGAACGAAACTTCCTTAAGGTGTTGTGAATAACAAATATTCACTTTATCCATTCTCAAAGTATTGCAACTCTTCAGTTTTTAATTATTTATTTCTCCTATTTTTACAATTGGTGTGACCTCAAGTACACAATTACATATACACTTAAAAAACTCTAACAGTTACACAATCTCAAACTGATTCTAACTCGGTTACCCTGACGACGTGACGTCACGCCACGGAGTTTCCAGTCCATGGGAAGCTTTGCAATGTGACAGTGTTCACGTGTGCATTGTTGTAAGGTGGTTTTGTTTGTAACAGTTGACATACGTTAAGCGCTGGAAGCACCAGATCGAATCTGTGTATTGGAATTTCAAGAAGCAGACCACAGCGTGTATCGGACATGTGTAAACCGCCAGATCCTTTAGCGTTAAATCCACCTGGGCGAATTCATATTCAACAGTTGGTCGACTTGCGCTTTCTCTTGCCCATATTTTGTGGTTAGAACATGAGTCTCTTACAGTTTACCAGTTATACAAAAGTGATTGAGAATGAAGAGAACTTCAGAGAATATTCAAGATATAGAACCATTTCTTTTCTCATAAAAATATCTTAAATACATTATATGTTACTAAAACCACAATCCCACTTCTGACACCATAAGACAAAATCAGTGGGGTTATTTTTCTATTAATTTATTGTCTTCTAAAATTCTACCGTAAATACACATTTTTCTTCTCTACAGTGTTTTGTGTTATCGCAACTAACAATTTTTACTTATAATCTTGCTCAGTCCTTCATGGTTGTCGCAAAATTTGATGGTGGGTGGTTCGATATAAAATCCAATGATAAACTTGCTCCGCCCTGCTGCGTTGTATAGTTAAACACACTGTAGAGCGGTAGATATAAACATAATTTGCTCCAATAAAATGTATTTGTATAACAGAAAATATAATAGTAATAGTCAACTGAAAGCCGTCTTTAAATGTTGTGGCTACAATAGTCTCTTTCTTCACTTCCTGTATCCCTCATACCGTAATTATAATTATATATCTGCTCTTCTCTGGCCTCCTTATATAGTACTGGAAATGACATCACATACAGTTCCACATACACCGGAAATGACGCAGCTAGAAGTGTGGCGATCGTTCTCAAAACCCCTTTTGTTTCTACCGACTCGATTGTCTACCAGTTTCTTAGTGTTGGTGATTGGTTTTGTAAATAATCAATTCCACCCACAGTTACAGTTACAGTTGCCACAAATTAAGAATGACAATAGGTAATATACAAGAATGGAACCACCTCTGAGAACACGCTTTACTAATAAACCGAGCTAAAAAGTAGAAGAGAACTTTAAGTATGAAGAGTTAGTTCTATAGCGATATAAAGTTTACTAGTTCATTATAATGAATACATTAAATTTGTAATACGTTTAAAATAAAAAGGTTATATTAACAAAATTGTAAACTTTTACTGTAAAATAGCCCAGAGTTCTTTTCACGATATTTTTATAGTATATTTAATTTTATCAGTAGCTACAAATGAACTATTTATGCCATTTGATATGAGGCACCCCCCCCCCCCCCCGCCCATGCCTGCCATGCACCCCGAAACAACCAACCAGTACGAAAGATGAAGTGAAACAGACCGACTTGAAATTATGATCATTGTTAGCAGTCAGACAGGGAAACAGGCGAAAGAACCTATGGGCCAGGAACGTCCTCAAACCACGGTATGCTGAAGGGGAAGTTACTTGGGACGGTGTGCTGGAGCTCCACTCTGAGAGCACGCCGCTCGGCAAGAAGCAGCCGTCACGCTGAATGATGGGAATACACACACGTGTGTCTGATACGGCACTTTCTTTTGTTACTGAGACAGCCAACAAAACAAAACACAGTCGCTGTTCATGTCTCCGTGAGAAACAAATCACTGCTGTTTTCTGCTTTACCCCTCCCACTACCTTAACAAGCCTGCCAAAACATGCAAGAAAACAAGTCATGTATTGCACTCACATGACTTTCTCTACTCACTATTCTACAAATAAGTCATACAATTTTCTGTATGTTTTAAATAGAGATGCTGCATATTACATTCACGGTGGTTTCTCTACTTAAGTACTTTTGGGTAACACATTCACATCTCTTTCTCTACTCACTCTTCTATAAACAATTTTCCATAAAAAATATTGTTTACCCGAAAAATCATTTTATCCCCCCTTTTTAAAATAAGTCATACCATGTTCTGTATGTTTGAAATAGAAGTACTATTACATTCACACTGTTTTCTCCTCTCACTTTTAGGTAACACATTCACATCTCTTTCTCTAGTCACTCTTCTACAAATAAGTCATACAATTTTCTGTATGTTTGAAATAGAAGTACTATTACATTCACACTGTTTTCTCCTCGCACTTTTAGGTAACACATTCACATCTCTTTCTCTACTCACTCTTCTACAAATAAGTCATACAATTGTCTGTATGTTTGAAATAGAAGTACTATTACATTCACAGTATTTTCTCCTCGCACTTTTAGGTAACACATTCACATCTCTTTCTACTCACTCTTCTACAAATAAGTCATACAATTTTGTGCATGTTTGAAATAGAAATGCTACGTGTTACATTCAAACTGCTTTCTCTACTTACTTTTGGGTAACGCATTCATAACTGTTTCTCTACTCACTTCTAGAAATAAGTCATACAATTTTCTGTATGTTTGAAATATAAATGCTACATATTACATTCACAGTGTTTTCTCTACTCACTTTTAGGTAACACATTCATATCTCTTTCTACTCAGTCTTCTGCAAATAAGTCATACAATTTTGTGCATGTTTGAAATAGAAATGCTACGTGTTACATTCACACTGCTTTCTCTACTTACTTTTGGGTAACGCATTCATAACTGTTTCTCTACTCACTTCTAGAAATAAGTCATACAATTTTCTGTATGTTTGAAATATAAATGCTACATATTACATTCACAGTGTTTTCTCTACTCACTTTTAGGTAACACATTCATATCTCTTTCTACTCAGTCTTCTGCAAATAAGTCATACAATTTTGTGCATGTTTGAAATAAAAATGCTGCATATTCCATTCACAGTGTTTTCTCTACTTAAATACTTTTTGACTCTTAACAATTGCGACAAAAATGATTATTTAGTTAACGTTTTTCCTTTCACGTTTATCTATCTTCTCCTACAAAAAAGATTAAAAGATTTCTCAAAAACAGAGGCGAAAAACGCCGAGCGAAGCTCGGTCGCCCAGGTACTGTAACATTATACCAGCATAGTTGTTGCATATATTCCTGACATTCTTAAAATTAAATAAAATAAACCAATATAAATTGAAGGTATATGGCCATTAGGTTATGGAAATATAGTTCTATAGCGATTATTTTTACATCGACACCAGCTTTTAACGAATGTAAATGTAATAAACGGAGCGCGGCAAATTACACATTTCGCGAACAGAAAATACACGGAAAACTATACAATATGTAAGGACAAATAAAAGTTCAAAAACACATGGGACTTAAGATCATTATCTTTAACTGTAAACATTGTATTTCACTCTTAGAAGATTTTAGACAAACATTGCCTGTAATTTGTCGGACGAAATAAATGCTTCAACATTGTGGCGACACGTATGTACGTAAATACGACAAATGAGCCGAGGTATTCCCACGACAGTTGCTAGACGTTGAGAGAAGTTTGGTTGACTACTTCTCTGATGTAATGTTGGGGCTTGTGTCACGTGTTGAGAGATGAGAGAAATTTCAATTAATCCCAAACATCCCCTGCCCTTGCTAGGAACAAGATGTGTGGTTACATGTATCAGAGCCAGCGATAAAAAAATATTAACCTAATAAGTTGTTTTTGCTTGTTCCTCGAGCCTTAAACCGCCGACATTCCTGAGCAAGTTAAAGCGCGCATGAAAATGAAGTAAAAAATATAAAACCTTCCTTTATTTTGTAGCTCTTTTAAACTACTTACAAGGATCGCGTTTAATTAAATTTTGTTGTATGTGGATTCTTTTTGTATTTACAGTTCTTGTGTTGCACTCACATGACTTTCTCTACTCTTGTACTAACCATTCTTACAAGCTCTTATTCCTATATCTTCTTCATGTTAATACAGATATCTGATGTGTTACACTCACATGACTTTCTCTACTCTTGTACTAACCATTCTTACAAACTCTTATTCCTATATCTTCTTCATGTTAATACAGATATCTGACGTGTTACACTCACATGACTTTCTCTACTCATGTACTAACCATTCTTACAAGCTCTTATTCCTATATCTTCTTCATGTTAATACAGATATCTGATGTGTTACACTCACATGACTTTCTCTACTCTTGTACTAACCATTCTTACAAACTCTTATTCCTATATCTTCTTCATGTTAATACAGATATCTGATGTGTTACACTCACATGACTTTCTCTACTCTTGTACTAGCCATTCTTACAAACTCTTATTCCTATATCTTCTTCATGTTAATACAGATATCTGATGTGTTACACTCACATGACTTTCTCTACTCTTGTACTAACCATTCTTACAAACTCTTATTCCTATATCTTCTTCATGTTAATACAGATATCTGATGTGTTACACTCACATGACTTTCTCTACTCTTGTACTAACCATTCTTACAAACTCTTATTCCTATATCTTCTTCATGTTAATACAGATATCTGATGTGTTGCACTCACATGACTTTCTCTACTCTTGTACTAACCATCCTTACAAACTCTTATTCCTATATCTTCTTCATGTTAATACAGATATCTGATGTGTTACACTCACATGACTTTCTCTACTCTTGTACTAACCATTCTTACAAACTCTTATTCCTATATCTTCTTCATGTTAATACAGATATCTGATGTGTTACACTCACATGACTTTCTCTACTCTTGTACTAACCATTCTTACAAACTCTTATTCCTATATCTTCTTCATGTTAATACAGATATCTGATGTGTTGCACTCACATGACTTTCTCTACTCTTGTACTAACCATTCTTACAAACTCTTATTCCTATATCTTCTTCATGTTAATACAGATATCTGATGTGTTGCACTCACATGACTTTCTCTACTCTTGTAGTAACCATTCTTACAAACTCTTATTCCTATATCTTCTTCATGTTAATACAGATATCTGATGTGTTACACTCACATGACTTTCTCTACTCTTGTACTAACCATTCTTACAAACTCTTATTCCTATATCTTCTTCATGTTAGTTGAGATAAACATTTGTACAAATTATCTTATTGTTCATTTCCTTGTAGGTACAAGGGGAATATGGGAATATAGTAGGCTTTGTGCGATAGTCAAATCTTTTAAAGCTTCCAGATTCCATGCCTTTGTACAAATAACACGGAATATCTCCGTAATGGTTCACGCTACAAAAAAGTGCATTTGGACATAAATTATATGCTTTAGTAAGATGTACATTTTTACTTTCTCTACCGGTAAGTAGGGGAAGTATTGTATTCCAGCCAAAAACGGACCATGTTTCCCAGTGAGAGGCAATACCCACGCCGGTTCCGCGAACTGAACCCAGGTCTCTCACTTGGTAAGCCGTAGCACTACTACCACGCTTCATACAACTCCAGAGGTAGTCGAGAGGTGTCAGTTCTGGCCATGGAAATGGCCCACTTCTTCTAATCATGCGACGTTGAGGTGATTCCGCACATTTACATCAAAGTGTGCTGGAGCTCATGTCGGCTGTGTACTGCTGCTGTTAAAAACGTTACTGTAGTGCAAACTACACAAGTAACGCAGTAGGATAAGCACCAAGGACCCTAAGGAGGAATTTAGCGCATTTGCAGTTGTGTTCATTGTTCATTCCAGTACACAGATGACTAAAGGGTTGCATATATTTCGTATTACGATACCAAAAGGAATGTTAACAAATTATCACAACCGTTCTTTCTGAAATTTCGACGCTTTCCAGCGTCCAAACCGTACATTTCTGGGCAGATAGGAGTTCCTATTTGAAAACAGATGAGTTTGTCGTCCCACACAACATACTAAGTATTCTCAGTGGTTGTTTTTAACTAAGTGGACACCCAGTATCGAATTTCTTGCTCCCTCTGTTTGCTAGTTGCATTATTGTGATTGTGTCTATGTTCCTTATTTACTTCATTTACTTATTCATTTCAATCGACTTGCATAAGCATGTCTGTTCTCCTCGTGCACTCGCTCGTTGTTAGATGACTGTACACGAGTGAGTAGGAAAGTCATGTGAACGTAGACTTACAAAGAGATTAATGAGTGATAATTTTGAAGTGGAACAGACAAATTGGCGGACCAACTAATGAACGTGTTCGCAATTCTCTTTGTTCCTGCAACACAAAGAGCGCATATAAATCGCAAATCTGGAATAATGCCTTATTGTCATGTTGAACAAGTGAATATATTGATTTATGTCAAGTTGGCAACCTGCCTAGCACTTTATTTCCATTTGCCTCTTCTAGGAGACTGCAAAACGGAATATAATGGAATAAAAAGAGTTTCGGCTAACCCACCAATTTTCTTAAGAGCTTAAAAAAGTTACAGAAATATGTGGTGGCCTTGTTCTAGTTCGCAACAAACGGCAATAAATGAATGTTGATGGGATTATACGTCACAGTAACGTGCTTCTCAGTTTCATTTTACTCTACTCCACGTTTCTGTACCCCGCACATAAAGTATTGCGACGCGACAAAATCACAAAATCACTCCCTTACTTTTCTATCAAGTTATTACCTTCCAAAAGTTTTCTAACAATACACAGTTCTATTCTCGTTAATACAGACTACAGTCTTTCATGTTATTACAACTCACAACTCCTTACTTCTCATAACCTTGACTCACTCCTTTCATTGTCTTTCTTCGCCTTCTCTGTCGCTCATACACTAATTAATGTAACTGGTAAGTCTAAAATATCACTCTTATGGTCTGCTTATATACTGGGGATGACGTCACACGGACATCTGCCTAGTTCCACACGCAGCTAGAAGTCTTGCGAAGGTTTTCGAAACCGCTTTTGTCCCTGCCGCTTTGATTCTTGACATTCACGTATACAGAGCAGTCCCGCGAGGCAGCCCGAGCTTTAACGTGTATGCCCGCTCGCCGGCCTAGTATATGGTGTAAACTAGCTTAGTCCCGTCCGTCCTTCGTTGTGCGCCGAGCCCAACGTCGTTCTCGTATCACTTCATCTTTCATCCTGGTTGGGAGTGTGGATGTTGTATGTTATGAGTTCTGTTCTCTGTAAATGCTCATCCTCCGAATCGAGGGAGATCTGTGTGTCCTGGCCTACCAGTTGTGAGCAGGGAGTCGCTGCACAAGTCGCTAGAGATCTATTCTCTGGTCTCTCAATTCCAGCGGCCCTTTGTATCCTCTCACCTTATCAGTCCCTCACGGGAATGCCCCGTCAGGGACATAGGAACAAAGTACCAAGCTTTGAGATTCAGTTCCCGTGATTAGAGAGAGAGAGAGAGAGAGAGAGAGAGAGAGCTAGCTGTGTTACTATGTCTGGTGGGATATCGTCTCAACTGCACGACTCGTAACACATACAGCTCTAATCAAAGGCACGTGTATGTGGATTAGTATGAAGATGTTGTGAATGTAAGAGATGAGAAGTGGTAGTGGTTTGCAAGCAGTCTGCAGATTCCAATTAATTCATTGCTGCCAAATGGAAATCTTTTATCACGGGGAAATGTGAAGGATATTATTAGAATACGGAGGAGCCGTTTGTCACCGAGGATTAGTCTAGGACCGACCGAGCGAATGAAGCTACTACCTAGAGGAAGGTAATTGTTCGCCTTGGGAATGGTTAATTCCGGCAAATTACCTCTCTCGCCAGATTTCTTGTCTCTTCCCATTTCCTTTTCCGTTATTGCTTTTTTTCACCCTTCCTTCCATCCTTCTTCCTTTCTTTCTTTCCTGTCGAGGCAAATTTAAGGCAGGCGTGGAATATTCCCTAATGGAAAATCCTGTGGCGGCGGAAGTGGAACATTAATTAGATGGGTTCCTTGATTCACTTCCGTCCTTTTAATATTATCATTTGCCTTGGTCTCAACAACAACACAGATCTGTTAAAGGTTAGATAGACGCTAGGGTCCAGGTTTAAACCATGGATGTTCGCGTTGACCATCTTACCAAGCCACCTTCACAGACTCAACCAAGAACGTACTGTAACAATCTCACAATTTGACAAACCCCACTCCTGACACCAAATCTCCAAAAGTTACCTCAAGTTTCTTATTCACTTTATTTTTCTTTAAACTACTGCAAACATACGCACTTCTCTTTTATCGATGTTAACACAGTCTGCGGCCTTTCAACTGTTTACTTCTCATAAGCTTCACTCACTCCTTACACTGTCTTTCTTCACCTTCTCTGTTTCTCACACACTAATTACACAAATACACAGTACTCTTGTCTTTCATGACATTACAGCTCACAACTGTTTATTTCTTATAACCTTGGCTCACTTCTCTTGCTGTCTTTCTTCACTTTCTCTGACTGACGATACAATCTCTCAGCACTGATTAACTGCTTCGGTATCTTCGTTCACGAAGCCCCAGTACAGACACACACACACACACACACAACTAAAACCTGAACTCGATCATTCCCGCCGCCTCTCCTACTTATATACCGGGGATGACGAAACATGGCCCTATCCACGGCAAACCCGTTAGATAAGCCACGGCACCAACTGCAGTGACGTAATTCTTCTAGTTTGATGATGCCCCAATGAAGTAAACCTAGAATCGCCTAATACATCCATATTTTAAACAACCAAAAAACATTGTTCTTTGATTTCATACAAGTGATACACTTTTATCATGATGATATACAGACTACCATTACTACGTAACTTCCATATGCGCCGTAGTCTATCTCGTTAGACACGGTCCTTTCTGGGACTTCTAGAAATACCTTGGCTGTCACACACTTCTCGAATGATCTACAGAACTCCTTCTGGTTCTACCGCTCCGATTGTTATTACCTGCTCACAACCGTCGCACGAGGTAGTCTGACCATGGGTGCTTTTGATACACGCACCGCTAGTGGGGAGGGGCAGTCAAGCCCCAAACGTCCTTTGTTGTGCCTCGCGGCCGGCTCTAAATACAGAATGTTAGGGATATAAGTGCAGATATTTTGATAAGTGGCACCTTAATATGTATCTACTTCGGGGTGTTAATTGTTTTTTATTTCTCTTACTATGTATAGTAAGTAGAGGGAGTATTGTATTCCACCTAACAATTCGATGTCGAGGTTTCATTAAAAATTGAAGTTTCGTAAAATTTACTCAGTTAAAGGTTACTTTTGGTTGGGGGAATTTTTTTACAACCTTGAGGTATGTGAATTTAACATGTAGGATCATTAATAAGTGATTATACTTTTAGAGACGAGATGAACCTTCATATGACAGAGGAATATTATGTCTCTTTGTTTAGTTTATGTCATAGAACTGCCTCTTGAAACTGGTGTATTTTAAGCTCTTTCACAATTAATAATTTTTGTTAGGTGCTATGTTCTCCTGCATTTGTATTTTATCAACATGATGTATTAGTGCAAGACGAAGGTTCCCATTATCAACGTTTTTTGTTAATAAATGTGAGAAGTTGAGTTTGGGCCGAGCGCTGTTCATGGACACAGTTCCTTTATTTCATTAAATTAAACAACTCGGTTACTTTATCGTACGTTGTTCATTGAAACCGGAACACGATACGGTTCGTAAATTCCATCCGTCCGTCCGTCCGGGCCTGCTCATAAAAACTTGCTGTTTGCATTATTTTTACATTTGGAAATATGTAAATCACTTCCCACAGAGGGTAATTACATGTAATGCATTATGGGCTCAAGAGGGGAATAAAACGCCCGGGTCATAACCTTTCTTACTAGCGAGTAGTATCTGAATTTACACCAACCATATATGTATGTGCCTATGCCCATTGTATATTACCTGCACTACCTTCTTGTGTCCTCGTTAAAAAGCATCTTTAGAAAAACATGTGATGAATTGGAGATAAATAGGAAAAACCTTATTAATTGTAACAAAACAGAAAATCTTTATTATAACTTTTCACTCGTTGCTTCAAACACATTAGATACATAACTTTATTCACTTGTTTTTTCAACAGAAAACTTGAATCCAGGGAAAAGAAGTACCAACTCAGGAAACAAAAGCAGCTAAACCCTACAAATGCATTTTTATCTGTGAACAATATATACTACGTTTGCACGGCGAACTCAACGCGTATTGAGTACATTCTCATTTCCGCGTTTCCATGTTGAATTCAATCCGGAAATGAGATCGCTTTGGATATCAAAAGGCTCAAACAGAAATAATTCAAGTTTTTATGTTGGTCACTTGGTTTATGTTGGCGAACCTGTAGAAATGTGTTTTGTGCGCATTAGTGAATGTTTTTGAGGACAATTGTGAGGTTATAGAAACAATAAAACTGGTTTTGTTGTTTTGTTTTGTTAGACCACTATCAGTAGAAAACAAAATGACGACCGTAGAGCGTATTGCGAGTATAGTGCAAGTTAGCAAATCGATCGGTGTTTCCATGCAACACAATTCGATCCGATCTCACGGAATAAGAGGATGGGACCCAGTACTTGAGCTTCATTGGATCCGTGTCTCTTATTCAGTCCGGAAAAAGAACTCAACACGTATTGAATTATTCGCCATGGAAACGTAGGAATTATTTAAAAACGAAGTCGGTTAAATGCCAAATTTAGTATTTAACTTCTCATCTTGTAGCGTGCGACAGGTAGAACTTGACTTCTTGTCGTCACGTTGTCCCACTTACACACATATTCAGGGTCCACAAATCGTGCATCTCCAGGGAAATACACTATCGTCTGGTAGCACTTAAAATTGTGAAAATTTAAAGTTTTGTTCTTTTTGTTTTAATGTTATAAAAATATCTACATTTTTTGTATAGTAAGATTTGGTCTATCTCTTACGGTTTACCAGTTATGCAAAAGTCATCCAGAGTAAATACGACTACATAGGCTATAGCCAGAAAATTCAAAATATACACTTCATTTGTCATAAAAATACCTCGAACATATGACATTTTTAACAAAATCGTTAGAGGCATTTACGAGAGTATCAAAATTTTCGAAAAAGTTTTCATATAAAGGGTACTTTAGGATGGAGAAATTTTCTTCAAAATGTTCGTGTCGTATCCTTGAAATATGTTAAACTTAAATACCAACTTTGGTTTTTAACCGACTTTTCGTTTTTGAGTTATACTGTCCACAGACTGACAGACAGATACACACGCGGACCTTTTTCTAAAAATGCTTTTTTTTTTTTTTTTTTTTGTATTCAGGGGGCCTCAAAACATATTTCCGGTGAAATCTCGACAGCGAATTTTTGGGAGGAATACAATACTTCCTCTACTTACTATGTATACGTAGTAGAGAAAATAAAAATGGGCACATTAAGCTTTTTAACTGGAATACTTTCTACAGAATTAATTATCGTATATCTTAATTGTAAGCTATTTTTAAAATGACGCATTTGTATCTGGTATGTTGAACACAAGTTTTTGCACTTACTTGCGTTAACATGTACCCAAGTGAATTCCTTGTCTTCTCTGAACTAGTCAAAGAAATAATCTTTAACAAAAATGTGGATATCCGACGGTCCCAAAGTGCTAAGGGACACTTTCTAAAGATGAGCCGATTGTCTCATGTGTCCTGGTGTGTAATTCTGCATTCGACACGATGTAAAAGGTTGGGAAATAAATCTTTGCCAATTCGTAGAATATTACAATAGTTTTCCGGGTCCTCTAACCTCAATTCGTTTTGTAGTAGATCCAATATACCTCGGTTTGAGCCCTGTAACCATGACATCGACTTTAACTTGTAATACATCCTTTCTTCCTACTGAGACAGACGGACTCGTGGAAATATATCGCAAACCTATACTTAATATAGCAATCGCTAAATTAATATTTCCGTCCGCCATGTTTATTTCTCACGCTTGCTACGTGAACTGTCATTTTTTTGTACCAAAATGCATCATAGTGTGACAGACACTGCTTCAATGGATTCACAATGTTTTGGACCAAAAAGTTGGACCGTGGGACATAGGCTTAAAATATGGCAGGTTACAAAACGTAGGTTAAACAGGTATTTTGTTCTTGCTCATAGATATGTTGGGATCGAAATGAATTTTCCTGCATCTCAGTATATCTGTTGAAACTTGAGCATTTTGCTTACCGAATAGACCGTCATATTTTATCCCAGCCCTCCAAGTAACCTAACCAACAAGTATACCCAGAAAATCGCGGTTGTATTTCATAAACACGACTTTGTTATCTTACGACTATAAAATATATATTATGACTTACAGTTTTGTGTATGTAATAAACTTTCTTCACACGAGAGAAACACTATTACGTAAAAAAGCTCCAAAGACATTCATACACAAAAACAATGCCGATATACCGTAATGTGGTAGTCATTTGTCTTTCACAGAGTAGCCAACACACAAACTTCGCAACACCGCTAAATTTGAATACAGTATACAACGTGTGGTATATACTCAGTGTGGCAGGCTGGCACATAAGTAGAGTTGCTTAAATCGTTTACTACTGGCGCTAGAACGAAACAAACTCCATGTTGTTGAAGTACAAAGTTTATATCAGTTTTAAGGGGGAAAAAACAGGTTTTTCATTATCGCCAATATACAAGCGCTAAATGCCCTAGGACGTACAAAGTGCAGGGAGAGCCAACATTTGGACGTGGTGCCTTGAACTATAGCTTTGTAGAGGCGAAATCAGCTGTAGGTACTGAAAGTTTATTTTGATTAACAGAAGTAAATAGTAGATTAATATTTGTGTAACAACAGCTTGTAGAAGTGTAAGTAGAGAAATCACGTTAGGTTGCTACAATTAGGCAGCGATCAGTAGGTTTTTATTGGAACGCCACTGAAGTTGGTAACTAAGTGTGGAGAGGCTAATTCCAGATTCAGAGGCAGGCAGGCAGGCAGGAAAACAAAGCACAGATAGAGGAAGGAAGGAAGGAAGAGAGCAAATGGTGCTCTCCCGGTATAAGTTTTGTTCCACCTTGTAATTTGAGTAGTCGCTCTTCCGCCCCGGAACACGTTCGCTAAATGCATATTTCCTTAAGTGCTAGTGCAGTTTATAACCTGTTATTTGTTCCATCACCGTGAATAAATCATTTCACTTCCACCAACATTTACAGGTTAAACGAATGTTCTCCTTATTGACGCAAATACTTAGGTTCCATTCACCGAATAGCTTTATAAAATAAAACTTTCGGGAAAATAACATGCAAAGGCATTGTTAACAACCACAAATATCACAGTTTAAGTTACTTACGCGTTGTCACATTCGAAATCATCTGATTTTGTTTACTTTTAGTAACCAAACTACACAAAACTGTAAGAAGACACAAGAAACTTCAAAAACAGCAAAATTGATTGCGTTAGTACTCCATGACGATGTCAGAAGTGAGATCAACAACTGCTATATAAACTCGCTGTTCCCTTGTTATTTTGTGACGTCGTAAAAACGTAAATAATTATTCTGGTTATCCTGTAGGAGTACGTCCTCACGTGGACGATAGGCAGTTGTTTTGTGACTCATTTCCTTTAACTCGTTGGTGACGTACGTATTGCCAACGCTGGAAAATTGAAATCAGCGGGAGCATGTGAATGTTGCCAACCAACTTGTTAACGTTATTTGTTCTTATTTAGAGTTATTATTGTTTTGTAATTAAGTGATGTGACGTAAGTTCTTGTGTGGTGCGGTTGTGGTTTTAATCTGTATTCTACACTGATCAAAGGTACAACAATCCTTATTTGAGATTGTAAAATACGGTAATTTTATTACAGATTACGCAGTATTAACAACAATATTAATAAATAATAGTACATTGTTTTCGCGTTTTGTGATGCGTGGTTGGTAGTTTTAGCGAGTTGTACAATGTTAAGTTGGTAACAGATATTTCTGCCTTGCAGCGCCATCTTCTTCCGTTGTAGGTCAGTAACAATAGAACTGTCAGTGAACCACGTGACGACGGTCTCCTACAGTTTTACCATTATTCTTATGTTAGCAATATTGGAACCACGGTTATTGTTAGTTCTGTCAAGTTTTGTATGAACTAATTAGATCAGATGTGCGAAATGGACTGCAATGGTTTAGAAGTGTTTAAGGAACACACGTTAAATATTACTACATAAAATGCAGACCTCGTTAAAACACACAGTTTATATCAAATACATTTTTACGGTGTTAACTTTTCCGAGATATTCTTTGTTACTGGCGTGAATATTAAAAGAGTAGGTTGAAGTGGTGAGTGGCGTGTAGGCAATTGATCAGTTGTGTTCTTCAACAGGTTGCAGTAAAAGTGCACATAGGGAGGTAATTACGAGTGAATGTTTTGCACAAAGCAGTTCCCCAAGGGCTCGGAACAATAACTCGCTTTGAAAAACAAACTTCAAAACAGTGCATCAAACATTACCTGCCTCTTGATTCCAACTCAACACCTTCAACTCGACAATGCTTCTGTCACAGAGGAATGCTGTGAGCTCTATAACTCGACTAACATTAATTAGAGCAGGCACATGACTTTCTCTACTCACTCATCTACACAACATTCTTATAATCTAATATCTTTAAACGAACAAATCTTATATATGAATATACTTAGCGTATCTCGGAAACGACTCTAACGATTTGGATCAAATTTTCTATCCAGATTTGCTTTTTAAGTTTATCTGTTTAGCTGTCTTTCCTAAAAAAAAAACGCGATTTTACACATAAAAAGACATTTTTACTTTCTCTGCTGATAAGTAGAAGTATTGTATTCCACCCAAAAATTTGACGTCGAGATTTCACAGGAAATATATCTTTTGAGGCCCCCTCAATCCAAGAAAAGCATTTTTAGAAACAGGTCCCTGTGTATATGTGTGTGTGTGTCAGCCTATAGACAGCATAACTCAGAAATCTGATGTGTTGCACTCATATGACTTTCTCTACTCTTGTACTAACCATTCTTACAAACTCTTATTCCTATATCTTCTTCATGTTAATACAGATATCTGATGTGTTACACTCACATAACTTTCTCTACTCTTGTACTAACCATTCTTACAAACTCTTATTCCTATATCTTCTTCGTGTTAATACAGATATCTGATGTGTTACACTCACATGACTTTCTCTACTCTTGTACTAACCATTCTTACAAACCCTTATTCCTATATCTTCTTCATGTTAATACAGATATCTGATGTGTTACACTCACATGACTTTCTCTACTCTTGCACTAACCATTCTTACAAACTCTTATTCCTATATCTTCTTCGTGTTAGTTGAGATAAACATTTGTACAAATTATTTTATTGCTTATTTCCTTCTAGGTACAAGGGGAATATGGGAATACAGTAGGCTTTGTGCGATAGTCAAATGTTTTAAAGCTTCGGGATTCCGCCCTCTTTGCACGCTTAACATATAAAAAATGAACAACGATGTTCCATTTCATCAAAGTTTTATAATTTCCAAAACTGACACAAATAAGAAGGAATATCTCCGAAACGGTTCACTCTACCAAAATATTTATTGAGACATAAATTGTGTGCTTTAGCTAGCTCTACATTTTTTGTACAGTAAGATTTTGTCTATCTCTTACGGTTTACGAGTTATTCAAAAGTCATCCAGAGTAAACATGACTATATAGGATATAGCCAGAAAATTCAAGATATACATTTCATTTATCACAAAAATATCTCAAACATGTGACATTTTCATCATAATCGTTAGAACCGTTTTGAAGAAAATTAAAATTTTCGATAAATGTTCCATGTAAAGGGTAGTTTAGGGTGGGGCTATTTTCTTCAAAATCTTTGTGTCGCATCCTTGAAAGACAAAACTTAAATACCAACTTTGGTTTTTAACCGAGTTTTCGCTGTTGAGTTATGCTGTCCACAGACTGTCCACATACACACACGGACCTTTTTCTAAAAATGCTTTTCTTGGATTAAGGGGGCCTCAAATATATATTTCTGTTGAAATCTCAACGTCCAATTTTTGGGTGGAATATAACACTTCTATTTATTAGTAAAGAAACTAAAATGTCTGCAGAAGTCTTTTCGAGTGTGGGTGGAAAGTTTTGAAGGGTTAGGTGAGTAGCGGAAGTTAGTAGTTTGCAAGTAAAGCGCTCGTAGGATGATAAAAAGCGGCTGCAGCATTTTCACGCGGTCCTTCATCCATCCCACCTGAACGGCTCGGTAACCATATCCCTGTGTTCTGCCCAGTTTAACAGCACCTCGCGTTCACTTGTAAACAAGTTTTAAATCATTTAAGTGGCAATGGCCCAGCATAGTACAGAATAACACTAGCGCCACACTACACTCCATGCTAGTCTCTGGTTTCACCGATCGCGAGTTTATACCTGGCGCGGGGCGATAAATGTTTCCAGAGTAGAACTCTTTATCATGGCTTTCTTCGGAAGGGAAGTAAAGTAGGTGGTCCTGTGTCTTGTATTTACGGCACGTAAAGCAACCTTCAGTCTGATAATGAGTCTTCTTAAGGATTCTTTCACAGCCAATGAGACACTGAGACACTGCGGTATTGCAGGAGATTGCTTCCTGTATAACAGGCATGGGCACGAGAGAAGAGGTAGCGTTTGAACTTGCCTTAGTCACCTCACATTGTCTTGCCGAGTGACAAACGTAACACGTGCAGTGGTGGGTTCGTTCACCTGCGTGGTAGTAACAATTTAACTAGATATTTTGTTTACATTAAACATATTTTGCACATAATAATTATTTCTGTCACTAGGCAAAATATGTGACCCTTGAAGTTCATAAACTTCCTTTGTCTTATGCACGTAATATATGTTCAAAGTTTAAAACACTAAATAAGAGGTTGAATCAGAAATTGAAAAATTCCATGCCACAGCCTGAATTTGAACCACGGATCTTCCGCTTATCGAGCGGCTGCTTTAACCACTAAGGTACCATGGCCAACTTGCCAGTACAACATTAAATTCCCCAGCTGATTCCTACTTTTTCCCGGTTAACCACGAGGGAATCTCACACCAGAGATAAATACCCCAAGGGCGACTTACTATCGTAAGTACTTTATGTCCCGGCGGAAGATCCGTGTTCAAATCCCGGCTATGGCATTGGATTTTTCAGTTTCTGATTCAACCTCTTAAACATTGCCGACACACGGCTTGTGTGTTAAAAACACCAGCAATTAGCTTGTTGGCAAACATAAATAATAATTATAGTACTTTATATATTAAAAAATATAATAAGAAACTAAACAGTGGAATCATAACATCGCTTTAAATGTTTTGCCTTTTGAAATTATAAATGAAATCCTCGTATTAAACAGTAAAATGTTCTTTTTTTGTAACGTACAACAAATACCATTCTTCATGAAACAGACTTCCCATACTCGCCACTGAATGAGACGTGTTGGAAGCTGAACGGTAGTGAAGGGGAGGGATGGCAGGTGGAGTGGATCAGTCGAGCAGATTTTGCCCATGTCTGTTGTATTACATGGGTGAGATAGGGCGTACCTTAACGCTTGGTGGTGTATTGAATTAAGAGCAGTAGCACCTCGTGTTGTGGGAAGAAAGTGATTCAGTGGACCGACCGACCGACCGACCATTCTTCTTCCCTCGCTGCAACAACAGCAGCAGCAGCAATGATCACACCTCCTGGCGCTGGGGGAAATGTAGCACGTGACCACCTCATAACTCACCACACCTCCATACTTACACCATCTGTACAATATACAATGTTATTCAAACCTACTAAGCTTTTAAAATTGACGCACAACTTATACAATCACAAGATGTGCTTCTCGTTAATGTGAAGCAAAATCACACACTTATCTCAGGGTGTGCGTGGGTGCTTCCAAAAGAAGGACACAGATTCTTGAATATAACGATTTTTAATGAACAACCCATTTTTAAACTCTTTTCACTGGAGATATTGCCGACCAATATATGTATTCCTTAAAATTAATTCGCCAATCAACACTACTTGCGCACACAAATGATTTTTGAGATGCTCTCGTTATGTCTGTTTGTTGCTAAGTAATTTGACGTGATAACAAATCCAGTGTCCGTTGTTCTTCTGAGAGGAACACAAGCGACGCTCTCAAGTCCCTTGGGTTTGCTCTTCCCATCCATGAGCCTAACCCCTCTTTGTCGTGTTCTCCATATTTTTATTATTATTATTATTATTATTATTATTATTATTATTATTATTATTATTATTATTATTATTATTATTATTATTATTATTATTATTATTATTATTATTATTATTATTATTATTATTATTATTATTATTATTATTATTATTATTATTATTATTATTATTATTATTATTATTATTATTATTATTATTATTATTATTATTAACACTTATTCCTGAATCCTTTTCATGTTAATACACATAAACATTTGTACAAATTATCTTATTACTTATTTTTAGTAGGTACAAGGGCAATATAGTAGACTTTAAGTGATAATCAGATGTTTTAGAACTGGTCTCGCTTTGAGATTCTACTCTATTTCCATGACGAACAGATAAAAAAATCGTATGTGCTGCACTCACATGACTTTCTCTACTCCTGTACTAACCATTCTTACAAACTCTTATTTCTGCATCTTCTTCGTGTTAGTTGAGATAAACATTTGTACAAATTATCTTATTGCTTATTTCCTTGTAGGTACAAAGGGAATATGGGAATACAGTAGACTTTGAGCGATAGTCAGATCTTTTGAAGCTTTCAAATTGCGTTGTCTTAGCACGGCTAAGATATAAAAAATGAACAACGATGTTCCATTTGACGAAAGTTTAAGTTTTCCGATACTGACAGAAATAACAGAATATCTCCGAAATGGTTCAGTGTACAAAAGATGTAGGTATTTTGACATAAATTGTTTTAACGAAATCTACAATTTTGTACAGTAAGATTTGATCTATCTCTTACGGTTTACGAGTTATTCAAAAGTCATCCAGAGTAAACAGGACTACATAGGCTATAGCCAGAAAATACAAAATATATATTTCATTTGTCATACAAATATCTTAAACATATGGCATTATAATGAAAATCAAACTTTTTTGAAAATATTCCATGTAAAGGTAGTTTAGGGCGAAGATTTTAAACTTGAATACCAACTTTGGTTTCCAACCAACTTTTCGTTTTTGAGCTATGCTGTTCATAAACACACACACACACACACACACACACACACACACACACACACACACACACACACACACACACACACACACACACAAAAGGACCTTTGTCTAAAAGTGCTTCTCTTTATTCAGGGGACCTCAAAACATATATTTCCGGTGAAATCTCGACAGTGTAATTTGGAGCGGAGTACAATACTTCCTCTACTTAACATATGGGGTAGAGAAAGTAAAAATGTGTAATATACTGGGGGTTTGTAGTGAACTATTTCCGACATATTCTTTGTTATTCGTTTCATTTTTCCGATACTGATAGTTTTCTCAAATGTGGAGATATTAGTCATTCCTTTTAATGTCCTGACCATATAAAGAGAACGCAATTTTAAGGTCATCACATATCGACCGGTGCTTAAAACAGTTATCACTTAAATTTCACTATATTCCCCTTGTACCTACAGGAAAATAAGCAATAAGATAATTTGTACAAATGTTTATCTCAACTAACACGAAGAAGGTATAGGAATAAGAGTTTGTAAGAATGGTTAGTACAAGAGTGAGCAGAGAAAGTCATGTGAGTGTACCCAGAAGATGCTTTTGTTAAAGTGCACACGCAGGTATTACGTTAAAAGTGGTTTACTTTTCTTAGAGTGTTCTTTTGGTTTTTATTCGTTGCTTGGAAAGCGCCGGCACAAAAGACTTGTGTTGGGTGAAGTATTTAAGCAGAGGCATGTATGTATGCAGAATGAGTGGTTAGAGCACGGCCCCTTCATCAATAAAAACACGACTCGACTCGACTCGACTCGACTACCACAATTGCACACATAAATCTTACTTACTTGTCAAGCGGTTTGCAATGAAATACAATTAAAAGTGCGATGGATTTACTGCAACAGCAGTAGCAGCTTCGATTGGAATTGGCAAACTTGTGGAAGACAGGCACCGGCCGAGTCGAGTCGAGTCTACATCACTACCCTAAATTAAAACAAGAACAACCCTCCCTCCAGTAATTACCTATTGTCACTGAATTAGAGAGGCTATATGTGTTACACTCACATGACCTTCTCTGCTCACTCTTGTACTAACCATTCTTACAAACTCTTATTCCTATATCTTCTTCATGTTAATACAGATATCTGATGTGTTACACTCACATGACTTTCTCTACTCTTGTACTAACCATTCTTACAAACTCTTATTCCTATATCTTCTTCATGTTAATACAGATATCTGATGTGTTACACTCACATGACTTTCTCTACTCTTGTACTAACCATTCTTACAAACTCTTATTCCTATATCTTCTTCATGTTAATACAGATATCTGATGTGTTACACTCACATGACTTTCTCTACTCTTGTACTAACCATTCTTACAAACTCTTATTCCTATATCTTCTTCATGTTAATACAGATATCTGACGTGTTACACTCACATGACTTTCTCTACTCTTGTACTAAACATTCTTACAAACTCTTATTCCTATATCTTCTTCATGTTAATACAGATATCTGATGTGTTGCACTCACATGACTTTCTCTACTCTTGTACTAACCATTCTTACAAACTCTTATTCCTATATCTTCTTCATGTTAATACAGATATCCGATGTATTGCACTCACATGACTTTCTCTACTCTTGTACTAACCATTCTTACAAACTCTTATTCCTATATCTTCTTCATGTTAATACAGATATCTGATGTGTTACACTCACATGACTTTCTCTACTCTTGTACTAACCATTCTTACAAACTCTTATTCCTATATCTTCTTCATGTTAATACAGATATCTGATGTGTTACACTCACATGACTTTCTCTACTCTTGTACTAACCATTCTTACAAACTCTTATTCCTATATCTTCTTCATGTTAATACAGATATCTGATGTGTTGCACTCACATGACTTTCTCTACTCTTGTACTAACCATTCTTACAAACTCTTATTCCTATATCTTCTTCATGTTAATACAGATATCTGATGTGTTACACTCACATGACCTTCTCTGCTCACTCTTGCACTAACCATTCTTACAAACTCTTATTCCTATATCTTCTTCGTGTTAGTTGAGATAAACATTTGTACAAATTATCTTATTGCTTATTTCCTTGTAGGTACAAGGGCAATATGGGAATACAGGAGACTTTCAGCGATAGTCAAATCTTTTAAAACTTTGAGATTCCGTTCTCTTTGCATACTTCACATGTAAAAAAATGAACAACGATGTTCCATTTCACGAAAGCTTTAAGTTTTCCGAAACTCACACACATAACAAGGAATATCTCCGAAATGGTTCACCCTACAAGAAAATTTATCGAGACATAAATTGTGTATTTTAGCAAGATCCACATTTTTGTACAGTATAATTTTGTCTATCTCTAACGGTTTACCAGTTATGCAAAAGTCGTCCAGAGTAAATACGACTACAAGGGCTATAGCGAGAAAATTCAAAATATACATTTCATGTGTCATAAAAATGTCTTACACCTATGACAATTTTTATGAAATTAAAAAATTTCGAAAAATGTTCGATGTAAAGGGTAGTTTAGGGTGGAGGAATTTTGTTCAAAATCTTCGTGTCCCATCCTTGAAAGACATTAACCTTAAATACCAACTTTGGTTTTTAACCGACTTTTCAGTTTTGAGTTATGTTCTGCACAGACACACACACACACACATGCACCTTTTTCTAAAAATGCTTTCTCCATATTCAGAGTTCCTCAAAACGTATACTTCCAGTGAAATCTCGACTTCCAATTTTTGTGTTGAATACAATACTTGCTCTACTTACTATACGCAGTAGAGAAAGTAAAGAGGACAACAGATAAATACATGAGCAATCTTAGAGTATGGAACTACTCGAATCTACTAGATTAGTAAAGCTTAGTTAATTTAATTGTAATGTATGCAAATTCAAATAATGGGAGAAGAGTGGAACAAGAAAAATTAAAAAGGGACATAGAAAATAAAAAGGCAATTTACGTGGTAAGAAGCAGGATTAAAGTAAGGGAAAGAGGAGCGCCAGTAATCATAAGAACCGCACCAGTAGCAGTGTGTGTGTGAAATACGAGCTGCTTCCTCCTGCAATTAATAAGTCTGCTAGCCCCCACCCCCTCCCTCCTCCGCTCGTCTTCTTGTTTTAAACAAAACACGGCGTCCGGCGCGTCTTCTTGCTGTTGATGCTTGTAAAAACAAACTGCACCACCGCATACTGTCCTGTACAAATAGAAAACATATTGTACACCACACAAGAATACTAGTATTTGAATAAAAACATTGTTAGAAAAAGGTTCCTGTGGAGAGTAGGGGATGCAGGTTTAAGGGCACTCAACTACTTGGTCATCAGTACCCTTAAAACAGTTCTTCCCAAAAGTCAGACATAAAGTTATTATAGTTACCCTCACGAACGAAGGCGGCTGCGCAATAGAGAAATATCCAACGACGTCACAGTCACGTGTTTTCTAGCCAATCAGGCGTAGTCTGCTTCAGAGCGCGTCTCAGTACTTGCCTACAGTGAAATTAAATAATTGCAAACAATAATTCCACTGCATTGTGTGGTAGTACCGATGGCAGAACTTTTTGCGTTATTAACAGTCAAGCCAGAGAA
The DNA here is from genome assembly GCA_030765045.1 of Tenodera sinensis. Taxonomy (NCBI): domain Eukaryota; kingdom Metazoa; phylum Arthropoda; class Insecta; order Mantodea; family Mantidae; genus Tenodera; species Tenodera sinensis. Next base: position 6,895,475 of record CM060966.1, read on the forward strand.
ATGTTGTGTAATGTGTACAAATACTTCCTGAGAAAGATAGGAAACAGTTGCAACACAGCTACCTGCGAGTTATATGTCATTTACCGCCATCGTTCCTGACGGCTACTCTAGTAAAAAACGAAAATAAATATGCAAAACAGAGGGGCAAAAGCCAGAATATAAACCAAATTACAGAGATATCAAAAAAGTATAAAAATTTTATCTAAAGTTTTAAATTTTAACTTCATATTTATCTCCACTAAAAACTTAAAAAGTCTTTCGACCGTTTGCCAGTACCTCTGCAAGTCTGGCAGGTAGTTGCAGAGAGTTTCGAAGGTGGGCTAGGGAAAAGCACTCTAGCACCACGTGACTGGCAAAAAGGTTGTCGCACAGCGGACAAAGAGGAGCAGGGTCCCGTTTAAAAAGGTAACCATGCGAAAAATTGCAGCGGCCTATTCTTAATCGAGCCAAACTAATCTCCTTATGGCGAGATGTGCGACAGGAAGTTACCCAGTTTATCGGAAGTTGTTTCACTTCTACCACTCTTCGTGCACCGCTCTCCGCCCTTCAAGCCTAAAGTCGTCTGAGGTAACACGTGAGATGGTAGTACTGGGTTCTGTAGTTGCCAAATCCGCCATTTCATTCCCGGCAAACCCACGTGACCAGGAATCCATGCACACACCACGTCAACATGGACGGCATCCTGGATACGTTGTACAATAGGGTGAGAGTTGTACAGCTCGTTTAGGATGGAGGAATTTTCTTCAAAATGTCCGTGCCCCATCCCTTAAAGACATTAAACTTAAATACCAACTTTGGTTTTTAACCAACTTGTCGTTTTTGAGTTATGCTGTCCACTAACTGACACACACACAAGCGCGCGCGCGGACGTTTTCGTAAAAATGCTTCGTTTTGTATTCATGGGGCCTCCAAACATATATTTCCGGTGAAATCTACACATTGAAATACTTACCTACTAACCACACGTAGTCGAGAAAGTAAAAATAAAAAGTCCTCGCATTGTTGTGAGATAAACTATAACTTTTATATGGTGTTTTGTGTTAAAAGTTTGTCTTCGCTGCAGCTGTATAAAACACGCATAGCTGTGTGTAAACAATGAAAGGCTGTGTTATAGGTTAATCTTTGTTGCCAAATATCCGCTGATAGTCATTAGTATCTTGTGATTGTTTTCTCGTTAGCCTCCTGCACTGTTTATGTTTCCACGAGCATATTTTGCAGTTGGTAACAAAGTTTGGAAGGATAATTAGCAAAAAACGGCGCTCTGGTACAACATTGTAAACAAAATTTAATGTTACCACAGAGCTCGCCTTTTAACAACGTTATTCTACAAATTCCATAATTACGACTATTGGAATGCACAATTTCCAAGTGAGTAATCAAATACTTCACATTCTTTATTGCTTTATTTCTTTTTTGTTTCGGGCTTTAATTTAATCTTCTTCATGTCCACGTCTCTCTTGAACTGAATTCCAAATGGATTCTCATAACAAACAATTAAGCAAAATTGCAATCCTTCCCTTTATTTGCGACGTTCCTGGCGCTATTCCAAACAGATGAACGCATTGCATAATACAAACCTACATATAGCTACATACGTATGTGATGAAAGAATCAACGCACTTCAAAACCACACAAGCATTGCATTACGAAACAGTTGTTGGCTTTAGGTTATGTTCAAAGTATATACGTATTTGTACCATGTGTTATGTTTGTAGTTTTAAATGATAGACAATTTAATATCTAATAAAACATCTCATAAAAATAACGATTTCCATAGTGACTAACATGTGAATAGAGTAAGCAGTCATACCAACAGCATTCCTCAAAATCAGCTGATTAGCCAAAAGTGCATAACCCGTTATTTTAGAAGCTATTTAAATAATCAGAGTGAAACTTTTATCTGATGTAGATATATGTAGAGTTTACCACCTTTACAACAATGAAACAAGGGATACAGGCTTAGAAATAGTCGTCATTTTACATAATTAAGAGACAAACTCGGAAATATTAAAGAATTGTCAACAATATGTCAGGAAATGTGAAGGTTAGATATTCAACTGCAGAATTAAAGGTTTACATGCATTACGTTTCCATGGGGGACTGAAATCGATTTGAGTCTATCCCATTCTGAATACGATCACTGTTCCCATGCTCAATTCAATCCGGAATGAGTTAGATTTGAATACGCAAGGCTCAAGTACAAATAATGAAGTTTTTATGTTGGTCACTTGGTTTATGTTGGCAATGTTTTCTGTGTATTTTAAGTATGTTTTGAGGTTAGTGAATGTTTTTATATGAATATATTGCGAGATTATATAAACAGTAAAAGTGACTTTGTTGTGTTTTATTACATCACTTTCACTAAGAAAACAAAATGATGAACGTGCAGTACAAGTTAGCATCAAGTCGATTTGAATCCGGTAGGCGTTTCCATGTAAGAAAATTTCGATGCGAATCCACTTCTAATAGGATGGGATACAAGGACTCAGGTTGATCTGAAACTGCGTTTGCATGCAGTATTGAATCTGTTGTAATCGTTAATAAGAACAATGCAAGAAAGTGATGATGGAAGAGTAAGGTTAAGATGTTTGTTTCGTTCCCCAAGTTGACACGTTTCCATGCCACATTTGGCATCTTTCAACATCATTCTTCACCACATTACTGCATTCTTTGCCAGACATCAGAAGTTTGTGCCCGTCTCTGTAGCGTGCTGGCAGTGTCTGCCTCACGTTCAAGAGGTCTCGAGTTCAAATCTCACCTAGGGTGAGTTATCCTGATAAGGTTTTTTGCGAGGTTTTCCCTTATCCTGAGAAGACGAGTGTGGGATAACTTAAAGCTCCATGTACCTCGGGCTCATTTGAGCATCATTTCACCCATTTCACCGTCCGGTATACGTTGGAGGACGTAAACAAAAAATGAAAAGTTTGCTGTTAATCAGAGAATTGTAATGCATGCGCTCATTTGGCTGTTAAGTTATTGGCACACATCCACTTTACTTGAGTATAAGAGGCTCCTTACATATATATAACACGTTATTCGTTTGGACTTCATCTTTGGTGAAACTGAAATACCTTTTCGTCAAAATCACATATTCTAAACATACGTGGGAAATATTCAACACTGCAAATGAGACGATTTTCTTTTGTTCTAGAAGCTATTCAGTTATAGAGTTCGCAGTAGTGTTGAATAAAATACTGTGATTTGGTGATTGATAGTATCCCTGTTTTATATTATCTTTTATCTAATTTTACAGGACAAAGGCAATAAAATGTCTCCCTAAAACATGGGAACTCCCATAAAAAACGGGACGAGTGGGAATCTTGTTAGTTCTCTCAACTACGTTTATACTAAATGTTAGGTTATTAACCCTCCGTTGGGAGCCATAGTCGCAATGCATATAACATTGGACAACTTTACTTCTGTTACTTCTGATCATTTATCTGAGGGCTCCAGGTTTGTTTCCACGAACAGACATTATTATCAATCTTGTTCATTTTTATCGTTAGTCATGCTGTGTATCGCTCGTACTTGTAATAAATAAATATTAATGTTTCTCATTCACCATCGTTTGTACCTTCAAACCATAAACTTTATTTATTTCTAGTAATTAGAATGTTATTGCTGCACAGTGCATTTTTTGTTTTCTTAGCACCAAATACCTGCTAATGCGAGCGTAGTATTTAGGCGCTACGGACTGCCGATATCTATCACAAAAGTCTGATGTTACGCTCACATGAGTTTCTCTCCTCTTGTACTATCCATTCTTTCAAACTCTTATTCCTATATCTTCTTTGTGTTAGTTGAAATAAACATTTGTACAACTTATCTTATTGCTTGTTAAGTGTTTAGTCACTGACTTAGAGGTTAAACTGAATGCCCAATGAAGCGGGCGGTGGCAGCTTGTTCTTTATGAAAGTATTCATCTTGTCTGTTTCAGGACACGGGATAGTGCCTCTTGCTGTTCCCGCCGAGGCGACCGGCAGCTGTATACTACAGACCCTGGTGAACTGCACCAGTGCAGACGACTGCAGTCTACAGAGTAGCACGGAACTGCGATTGGTCGGTTCAGTACGTGACGTCATCATACGTCCAGCCCGCAAGTCCTACCGTCCCGGAGAAACAGGTACGTAACACGTGGTGTAAACACAAGCCAACCAACCAGCGGTACACAACACACCATCAAATATACCACCTTAAATATCAGCAATTGTGTGTGAGTTTTCAAGATTTATGGTAACCCTGAATGTAGCGATTATTCCTAAAACTGCCCACATGTGTCTGTGTGTGCGTGTGTGTGTGTTTGTGTGTGTGTTTGTGTTTGTGTGTGTGAGTGTGTGTGTGAGTGTGTGTGTATGTGTTTGTGTGTGTGAGTGTGCGTGTGTGTGTGTCTGTGTGTATGTGTGTATGTGTGTATGTGTGTGTGCGTGCGTGTGTCTGTGTGTATGTATGTGTGTATGTGTGTGTGCGTGTGTGTCTGTGTGTGTATGTGTGTATGTGTGTGTATGTGTGTGTGCGTGTGTGCGTGTGTGTCTGTGTGTATGTGTGTATGTGTGTGTATGTGTGTATGTGTGTGTATGTGTGTATGTGTGTATGTGTGTGTATGTGTGTGTCTGTGTGTATGTGTGTGTATGTGTATGTGTGTGTATGTGTGTGTATGTGTGTATGTGTGTATGTGTGTATGTGTGTGTCTGTATGTGTGTGTATCTGTGTGTGTATGTGTGTGTATCTGTGTGTGTGTATGTGTGTGTATGTATGTGTGTGTATGTGTGTGTATGTGTGTGTATGTGTGTGTGTGTGTATGTGTGTATGTGTGTGTGTCTGTATGTGTGTGTCTGTATGTGTGTGTATGTGTGTGTATGTATGTGTGTGTGTGTCTGTGTGTGTCTGTGTGTGTATGTGTGTGTGTGTGTGTGTGTGTGTGTGTGTGTGTGTGTGTGTGTGTGAGTTAGTCGCAGCTGTACGAACACCAGGTTATCGCGGAGGGATACAAGGTCTGGATCTAATGCTACATGGATCATAGCGCCTGTGTTACTGCAAGTGACGAGTGATTTTGTGTAACATAACCTCTACTTACATTTGGTTTCACTATTTTAGTGAATAATACAAGAACAGATGATAATAAAACAAACTACTTACTCAATAACATAGTTATTTTTGTATTTCTGAAGTTTAACATCATATATTTACTGTTAAATCTCTTTGTAAGTAGAAATAAGTGCTAGTTTTAACAATAAACAAGGTTTATAATTAAGGAAGATTGAAAATATTAACAGTGAAGCAATAGAATCTAAATTAAGAACAAATTAGAAAATAAAAGCTTCACTTATCTTAGTAATATTGCAAGATATTCAAGTATCCAACTTATTTTCAAAGCTATACAAACAAGTTACCATAGTTAAAAAGAATATGTGTGTCGTCAACCTCTGAAAACAAAAACCTATAAATACAATCTATTGGCGGTATTTCAAAATTCTTAATACGGTTCTTGTTTGTTAAAAATTAATAACTTTTCCCAAACCAGTAAATCTATAAGTACATTTAATTGTTTTAATAATTTTACCTCTAGATTTATTTCATTATTAAATGACCAGAAATGATCCGCTATAGCTGATTTATCAATTTGTTTATACTTAGTATTTCTAAAATAGTCTTTTATTCTGGTTTCTAAATGACGTTTAGTTTTACCAATATAAACCTTATCACAATCCAAACAGCTAAATTCATAAACGCCACATTATTTAGAATTTAGACTTTTATCGTTTTTAGAAAAATTTAGTAAAGTTTGTATATTAAATTTATTTTGAGGAACGAAAGTTATTCCATATCCTTTAAAAATTTGTATAAAAATGGTAAATAAACTTTTTAAAAATACAATTATCTTTTTTTTTTTTTTTTTTTTTTTTTTTTTTTTTTTTTTTTTTTTTTTTTTTTGAGGGTACAAACTTTTTTACAGCCTTTTGATACTTAGATTTTTCTCTCTTTTATGTATTAAAACCATTAATTACTGCATTGTTATAGCGTGTTTATATTGTGTCAAATTCTTCCTTATTAAGGGGTATCAAATTTGTGTGAAAAAGAATTAAAACTTGTATTTTTTATATAATTATCAGTATGAGTAGATTTTCTATAAATGTTAAAATTCAATTTATTGTTATTTATTTTTTATTGTTATGCGTTTTAATTTTTAAATCAGAAACGGAAGGCATCGACGTTAAATAAAATTCTGACTTCCAGTGCATACAAAGAAAAGCGAGTACGGATAGAAATCCAAGAACGGAAGACCAATAGTAAATCAGGTCGCACTATAAACAAATGACGATGACAACAATAACACAGAAGATGAAACTCTCGCTGTGAAGATTGGATACAGTGTTATGATTGTTGGACGCATGAAAACTGTACAGAACTTGAGAAGGGCGCTTTATTTTATAACTGTGATATATGTACGAGTATAATGTCCAAACAACCATTAATTTGGACATTTTATATCAAATAGATAGAACCCTCCAGTTTTAAAGTACCTACATGAAAATATGGCATATTTTTAATATGAAGATTATGAGGTGATATTGTCATTATTCAAAGGAGATCCTAAAATATATATTGTCTATAGTGGATAGATTGATAATAATGTTGAAATCTTTAATATAACTTCTTGTAGTAATGTCGTGTAACGGTGTTTTGCACACACGACTATAGATTTTGGGATTGTAGGTAAGCCCCGAGCCTTAACTCGAGAACAAGGCAGCTCAGCAATTAATAAGGCACAATTTAAAGGTGAGAAGAAGTTTATTAGTAAAACTCGAAGAAATTGGTAGAGTCCTCGTTGAATACTGGCAACAGGTCTGCCAGTGTTACACAAGACGACGTTCAGGACATAAGTAGCATCAAATCATTTCCAACGGGGTGTCTTATAGCTTTAAAGGCCGTTAACTCCCCCGTTGGGATAATTGCTTACGCAGCACAAAAAAATAAAACAAGGTCCACACACTTTCTAGGCTGACTCATATAAGAGCGTTAAGTTATTTATGTTTTCCAGTTAAAAATAATTACAAAGTAAACATGGACGAGGGATGGTATCATATTACTTAGGGATGCTTTACGTTGGCATGTCACAGAAGTTGTATTTCTATACGACAGTAAAAGTTGTGCTGTCCGATACCACCCGCACTACCTTCTCTAACTATAGGAAGTATTGTATTTCACCCAAAAATTCGATGTCGAGATTTCACCGCTAATACATGTTTTGAGGTCCCCTGAATCCAAAGAAAGCATTTTTAGAAAAAGGTCCGTGTGTGTCTGTATGTCAGTCTGTGGACAGCATAACTGAAAAACGAAAAGTCGGCTAAAAATCAAAGTTGGTATTTAAGTTTAATGTCTTTCAAAGATACGACAGGAAAATTTTGAAGAAAATTCCTCCACTTTGAACTACCCCTTACACGGAAAAATTATTAACATTTTTATTTTCCCGAAAATGACTAACGATTTTGATTAAATGCCATATGTTTAGGATATTTTTATGACAAAAGAAATGTATATTTTGAATTTCCTGACTATGGCCTATGTAGTCTTGTTTACTCTGATTTTTGCATAACTGGTAAACCGTAAGAGATAGATCAAATCTTACTATACAAAAAATGTAGATGTTGCTAAAACACACAATTTATGTCCAAATACTTTTTTTTTTTTTTTTTTTTTTTTTTTAGAGTGGACCATTTCGGAGATATTCCTTGTTATTTGTATGAGTTTTGAAAAACGAAAAATTTCCTGAAATTGAAAATCGTGATTCATTTTGTATTCCGCGCAAAGACAGCGGAATCTCAAAGCGTTAAAATATTTCACTATCGCACAAAGTCTACTTAATTCCCATATTCCCCTTGTATCTACAAGGAAATAAGCAATAAGATAATTTGTACAAATGTTTATCTGTATTAACATGAAGAAGACATAGGAATAAGAGTTTGTAAGAATGGTTAGTTCAAGAGTAGAGAAAGTCTTGTGAGTGCAACACATCAGATGTTTTACTGTAAGTGTAATATCCAGCAATTAAATAAAGGCAGGAATGTTTAGTAAAGCGCATGCGCGGCATGTTTGTGTTTCCTCGACTGCAGCAGCAGGACATGAGTGTAGTCTTAACGTTGGAATGCGCATCATCTCCAAACCACAAACTTGTTCATAAAGCAAGTGGTGACGTTAATGAAAGCAGGACTGCGCGCGCTTTTTGCTCCTACAACACGCCATTTATTATGACGAGCCATTCTTGCTACGTTACATCTGTAAATACAATGTGTTTATTGTTCCGGAAATTCCAACCGCCAGATAAAACTCTTTTCGCTACTAAATTATTATGAAAGATTAATCTCACAAGGAAGAACAATAAAAAATATATATTCTTGATAAGAGCGTAAGGTTCATTTTGTTCTTGGCGTTGTGGGTAGGAGGGGGGGGGGGGATAAATAAATGGCTAAAGTTAGCGAAGGAGGGTGAAAATGAGAACGTTTATTACATTATGCTTTATGGTATGGGTCGATTACTAACTGCGTCATTGTCCGGTTTGCTCATGTATTTGCATCAACAACCTTACTACTTTCATAAAACAAATACAGTTTGTGTTATTCCGAAACCATACCAAGAGACGAGTGATCCACTAGTAATATGATAATACGTGTGACCTAACCTATAAACTGAGAGTCAGGCAGTCCAGTTAAGTACATTTATATGCATTATTTCATAAATGAGACATACTATATCGCAAACATTTCACCAGAGAATGTTAAATTATACAAAAAATAACCTAAAATATATCATTTCTATCACTGTAATTCGCTTTACTCAGGACTGCCAACATGTATTTCAATATCTTGTTCTTATAAGGGAGAAACAGTTTATAATCTCAAATAAATGTCACTTTATTTTTAACATTAATAAATTACCCTTCTTCTAGAAAAAATGCATTAACTATGAAAAGAACAATTGTTAGAAGTACAATTGTCAAATTGAAACAGTAACATTTTGATTATAATGTGTGATAAATTGGTTTTCAGCGGATTTATGGGATGCAGTTGGCGACATTGAATAACCACGTTGTAATATTCGTATATGATAATTTAACACTTCTATATGTGAAGTAGTGTAATAAATAACATAACCTCTCTTATATTTGGTCTGACCATTTTAGTCAATCAATAACATAGGAACTGAAAGTAATAAAACTCCAAAAACAAATTACTTACGGAATATAATAAATAATTCAATATGAAAACGCGACTGGTATTGTGAACGGGGTTGAGCTCAAATCGATCTCATTCAGGATTGAATTCAACATGGAAATGTGCATCGTATTGAGAACGGGATTGAGCTCAAATCGATCTCATTCAGGATTGAATTCAACATGAAACGTGGTTCTTATTGACAACGGGATTGGGCTCAAATCGATCTCATTCAGGATTGAATTCAACATGGAAATGTGCATCGTATTGAGAACGGGATTGAGATCAAATCGATCTCATTCAGGATTGAATTCAACATGAAACGTAGTTCGTATTGAGAACGGGATTGACCTCAAATCGATCTCATTCTAGATAGAACTCAATATAATAGTATTGAAAATGGGATTGGACTCAAATCGATCTCACTTCAAATTAAATTCAACATGATACGTGGATCATATTGAGAACGGGACTGGACTTAAATCCATCACATTCCGTATTGAATTCAGTATTGAAACACGGATCGTATTCAGAATGGGACTGGACTCAAATCGATTTCAATTTGTCTTGGAAACGTAGTGCCCCGTTAGCTCTGTGCTTCTTGTATCTGCAACCAATGTGTAATGTTGCTATGAAGTAGATAGAAAAATAAACTTGCGTAATAAGTGTATACGTTTTATATATTATTTTCCAATCACCCTCGTAAAACTAAAAGAGAGTGAATAGAGAAAGTCGTGTGAATCAAACAAATGAGAGTTTTGTGAACGTGGTTTTTGTGGGAGAAGTGAGACTCAGATAAGGTGAAAACATAAATTGGTGGTGAAATGTCCATACCTACTAGAAGGCAACACCTACAAGGTATGTTCCCACACAGCCATATTTCACGAAACGTGCAGATGCACTCGTTCACAAATAAGAGAGTGGATTTAAATGATCTTTTGACCAAGAGACGATATATCTTCTGACGGCAGAGACATCTACCGGCTGTTTCCGGGGACTCGAGGCGACGCGAGGCGACGCTTTACATTACCCGTTTTCTAATACTCTCACTTTTCAGTGAGATATTGCCCTATAAAGTACAGTATGATCCATCTTAAATATCTGTAGACAGTATCGCCTAAAAGTAAAACTGAAACATTAACATTATGACACTAGTGCGATAAAATGATTATAGCACTGCATTGTGATCAACTTTGGTTTTTAGACCAATCACATGGAAATTACACATGCTTAATAACTACTTGGTTAATTTGTAATTTTTACATGGTTAATTTCTCATGACATATGTACATATCACAATTCGTTGTGCAGTTAACGTATACTACGTTACACTGACTTTCTAAAATGTTATTATTTTATAAAGTACATAAAAATACAAATATAAATTTAGAACAAAATATAATCGAACAACATTTGTGCCCTGGTGTGTAATTTTACCTTCGACACAATCTAAAAGTTTGACAAATAAATCTTGGTCAATTCGTAGAAAATTGCGATAGTTTTCCGGGTCCTCTAACCTCAATTCGTTTTGTAGTAGACCCAATATACCTCGGCGCATGCGCTGTTCTCATATCCATGTCCACTAACGTCTTTTACTTGTAATACATCTTTTCTTGCTACTGAGACAGACAGACTTGTGGAAATATGTATGTCCCAAACCTATACTTAATATAGGAATCGCTAAATTAACATTTACGTCCGCCATGTTTATTTCTCACGAGAACTATCATTTGTATTGGACCAAAATGAATCATACTGTGACAGACACTGTTTCTTTTGTGTGCAATTCCATTAGATACAAGTTTGATCGTCGGACATCGACTTTAGTTTCATTTTAAGAATCCACGTGTGAAAATGGACTAACACACGTATTACCTTTGTGGAGGTAAAGTGTCATGTTGGGTAGTGTTATTGATATTTTACAAATTTGAGTGTATCTAAAAAATGTGCTGTGCGCACTCACAAGACCTTTTCTACTCTTGTATAAAGTATTCCTGCAAACGTTTATACATGTACATATATTTAAACTAAATGAAGCTGTACTATACGTAGTAGTGAAAGTAAAAAGGTGACGTCTGATGATAACTTGGATGGATGATGTACAGTGTTTGAACCCACAACAATGGAGAAACAGAGAAGCATCGAGTTTGGCTTCCGGAAGACGGCGCCAGCTGTTATAAACCAAACATGATGATGAATTTTAAAATTCTACTGAAATATCCCTTAATATCTCTCATTGCTTTTCGAGTTGAAAATACGAGGAAATCCGTCACCATGGCAACACTTGCTTCACATGACAAATTGCTGACGCGCATGTCTGAACATGAACTGCAAGGAGGGAATCTTGGTTATGAAGGAGGGTAGGGTACGTATTGCTGAATAACCAGAGTTCCAGTTTCACAGACCTGCGCAACATCTCTCATTTTCTTCCCCGTCTCTCAAGCCTTTTTATTAAGGTCATAAACAAAAATGAAAGTTTTGTGGATAGGTATAATAAAGTAGATATTTTGAAAAGGAGGAAAGATTGTCAAGTTGAGTTTAAAAGTCCCAGGCGACCGTGTTGTTTATAGGACGAGGCGCAGCATATTCCACTCTGATTTAAAACGTTGTTGGAGGGAGTAGTCATAAAGTTGATGACAGAGGCCGCGGCGACCGCGGTCGCTTCGCTTCATTTACTCTAGTGCTCGCTCTCCTCGCGATAAATATTGACCGATGATGAGCACAGATAAAGTGTCTACTCCAAAATATACACCATTATGAGGTCACTAAATGAACAAACTGAAGCAACTCTATCCCACCTTCAATATGATCCGTGTTTCCATGCTGAATTCAATCCGGAATAAATCCATTTGGATACGCAAGCCTCCAGAATAAATAGAAGATTTTGTTAGTCAGTTTGGTTTACGTTGGAGACCGTGTAAAAGATATGTCTGGTTTATTCTGCGTATTTTAAACAGGTTTCGAGGTTACCGAATGTTTTGGAAAGGAATACATTACCAGATAATATAGCTTGTTCCACTCTTAGAAGACAGTATGGAGTTAAATGGGACATCTCTGTCTCTATCTAGCGCATACAAGTTGCCACTAGCCGCGTCCTTTTCTACCCTCGCTCTGTTGCCAGATTCCTAATAGCATGGTATAAATATTCATTTGTTATAAATTTCAGGTTTGAACACATTATCCTACGCAGAATTTTTTTCTCTATTAGTTTATATCCTTTTTAGAGTCATTATACATTTCTATAGGCCCAAATTTCTTCAAAAAACATTTTTTTCAATAGAAGTCCGATATGTGCTGTTTCTATACTCATCACGCGCTAACTAACAAACTAACTGCTAAAATGCATCTATATTTTTTTCTTAGGTGGAGTAAACCATACTGCTACTACCTGTCTACCTTGAATTCTCTATGTTTACCCAGTTAAGTGTTATAATTTTTTTAAATTAAATGTTTTCGGACAATTTTATATCTGTGCACTGCAAAAGTTACGCAGTGTGAAACTTTTTTGTTATTGAGTTTACATCAGGGAACCAGCGAGAACAAATGTTGACGAGGGTTGGAGAAAGTTTTTAAAATAAACCAAAAGGCAGTAACCTCTTTCTTTCATCGAGTAGGGCAAACAAAAGGTATTCATCAATTCAGCGTATTCTCGCGCCAGGCCTGACACAGAAGATAGTATAAGGAGCAGCACTAGCATTAGTTCCAAAGAAGTCGGTGTGTAACTGTGAGCTGTTACTGCGTTATTTGTTTAATAGTTTCGTAAATATTTGTAGTTATGGAGCGGGAAGCTAGGAAGAGACGATATATTGGTAAATTAAGAAGTAAGGAACGCCAAATAATTATGAAGGTGTTAGATTATTTTTCAAGTAAAATGCGTGTAAGTAAGGCAGTAAAAGAAACAGCTAAGGCTATCGGGTGTTCAGAAGCAGTAGTGTATAGGATTAAAAAGGAAGCAATAAAAGGACCTCTAAGAACGCCATCGAAAAAGAAAGCAAAAAGGGCGGGGAAGAAAAAATAAGTATATAGTGAATAGTGCAATGTGGAGTGCGGCGAATTGTTCATTCTTTACTGTTTGCAAATATTCAACCCACGCTGAATATAATTTTGTCACGGGTCAACAGTGAAGAGACCCTACCAAATTTGTCAAGGGCCACACTTAGTCGGTTCTTACATGATTTAGAGCCCGAATATGAAAGAAGAGGTAACAAGTGCATATTAATAGAAAGATACGATATCGATATCATCAAATGGTGACATAAATATCTAAAATACATAAAAAGGTTTAGGGACCAGGGGAAATCAATTGTTCATACAGACGAGTCATTTGTAAATTTAGGTCATACAGTAACAAAGGCGTGGAGGGATACCAAAGTTAAAAGTGCCCGTCTCGTCAAGCAGCAATTGAAGGACTAAGTACAGGACTCAGGCCACCTCGAGTCGCTCGCGGAGAAAGATTCGCAACTAGTACATGTTGCAACACTGCGCTCCATTTAACGTGTACTGTCTTCTAAGGGTGGAACGCGCTTTAGAAACAATACAATTGTCTCTGTTGTGTTTATTTACAGCATTTTTGCTAAGAAAAGAAAAGCGTGCTGCGTGTTACAACGACTGCATCTTTGTCGTATTGAAGCTGATTTAAATAGGTAGATTTTTGCATGCAACAAAATTTCAATCAACATTTAGTTAGATCTCAATCTGCGTTTCCATGCAGTATTCAATCCGGAATAAGAACTCAAATTGAGTTCACTTCCCGATGTGATCGTGGTGCTAGAAGGAACTACCTGTTTATCTTTTTATTTCAGCCGTTACCTAACCTAGAAAAACACTTGTGTAAATAACAACACATAGTCTTCTAAGACATAGTTTAAAGTAGGACTGTCTAAAATATATGAGAAGTCCTGTTACAGTCTTCAACATCTGGGAGCTTGAAGTAAAGTGTGCGAGTGATACAAATAATCGTACTTCAGTATTTATTATTTATATTACATTATGGTCCATGTGAAATTATAATAATTATTGAAGTTCGTGCAATCAAATTTTTCCCGTCATAGCTAAAGATATTGCTAAAGCACTCTAAATGGCATTTTTTTCTATGTTCGTTTCATTTTAGACAAAAAATATTTTTTTCTTTTTTGCTACTAAAATAAAAAGAATTAAGTTACTTCATAATTAATGCAGTGTCATGTGAAATAATTCATATATTTTAAAAAAAGAACCTTTTGAAGTTGTTTGTCTATTGTTTTTATACCTAGCCTACAAGTTTCAGTTAGATTTTATGTATTGAAAAAGGGAATAAAGCTGGTTTCTTAGAAAATTAGATTTAAACACAATTCATTCTTTCTTCTCATCTGAATTCCTCCTTCTCGGAGAAAATGCACGCCATTGTGTGCACTAAGCGCTGGCTTCTCACAGACTTCCCCACATTCACATATCTCAGAAGAAGGGTAACCATCACGTACCTGGGAGTGAAGCTGGATAAACGTCTGATAAACCTGGCGCATCGGCCAGCCTCGTGTTGCACTGGCTTCACGGCTTCAAACCTTGCCATATACCTAGGCTAGTTGAGTAAATCGCCGTAGCCTAGTCGTTTCACTATGGTAGGCATTTACAACGCTGAAGTGCGCTGTTGTATGCTACAGTATTGCTAATGACGTCATGTGTTGCGGTCCCGAGGCCCACGGTGCGGTCCGTACAACAGTCCCTGTGTTGCAGACTCGCCGACCGCCCCAAGCACTTCTTTTGTTTGCTGATTGATTAAAGCTTGTTGTTGACGTGTGTATCTTTACATTGGCGTGACCAATAACTGATCATATCATGCTGCTGCACACTTCCTTTATCACGTAATTAATTTGGAGACGTTGTTCTCTCTTAATTATGGGAAGTAGCGTGTGTTAAAAACACTCTATACCTCACTACATCAAGTGAATAAACTGGACGTAAACAAATCCCCGCTTTGTATAAACGTTTTTGTAGCTATTTCCGAGATATTCCTTATTATTGGTTCTAACTTCCAAATACTTACACCTTTCTTAAGTCGTTATTTGCATTCTAGTGATACAACTTCAAAAACATCATGCAGCAGCAAAATCGTTTAGAATTTGTCACTGTACCTGCAAGTATTGTAAAACATAGAACAAAAACAGTAAGAATAAGTTTTTGTCAAAATAATTTGTAAAACACTGACTACGGAAAGACATGTGAGTGCATCACATCAGATCTTCCTTTGTCTACCACGAGAATGTAATCTCTAAATAATACAGGAAGTGTGCACTAATTCGACAACGAGACTCCCTCAATAACAAAATACAGTAGAATCGCAATAACTCGACCTAATGTTAATGAGGAGCTGTCGAGTTAATTAACATGTACCAAATATTGTCACTCGCTCATACGCCTGCAAAAGTTGAGCTGAAATATACTCGTCAAAACACAAAGGAAACTAGAGAACAGAAATATGCTGGAGTAGTTCTTGATCCAAAACTAAATTGACAAAAGCATATCCAATAGTTTAGTGAAAAGGCGAAACCCGCACACATAAGAAGGAATATCTCCGAAATGGCTCCCTCTACAAAAATTTATTGAGACATAAATTGTGTGTTTTAGCAAGATCTGCGTTGTTCGTATAGTACGATTTTGTCTATCTCTTACGGTTTACGAGTTATTGAAAAGTAATCCAGAGTAAACAGAACTACAAAGGCTACAGCCAGAAAATTCAAGATATACATTTCATTTCCATAAAAATATATCAAACATATGACATTTTAATCAAAATAGAGCCATTTTAAAGAAAATCAAAATTTTTGAAAAAGTTTCCATGTAAAGGGTAGTTTACAGTGGAGCAGTTTTCTTCAAAATCTTCGTGTTGCATCCTTGTAAGACATTAAACTTAAATACCAACTTTGGTTTTTAACCAACTTTTCGTTTTTGAGTTATGCTGCCCACAGACACACACAGACATTTTTCTAAAAATTCTTTTTTTTTGGGGGGGGGGGAGGATTCAGGGGGCCTCAGAACACATATTTCTGGTAAAATCTCGGCATGGAATTTTTGAGTAGAATACAATACTTCCTCTACCATATGTAGTAGAGAAAATAAAACTGATTCGGCTTCCTAATTTAAATTTTTGGTTAGAATATAAATCAATTATTCAGAGGAAAGTTAAAACTCAGAAGGGATTTATACAACATGTTCATGAGATTAGAGGTAAATACATATCAAATACAAAAGTGGAAAAATTGGAGCAACCAGAAAATCCGCAACGTTATACAGAAGTATCTTTCAATTTAGAATTACTTTAAAAGGCGAAAGGCGTTATAAAAGCTTAGCAATGGAAGCTGTGAATACGTCATACCAAAGAAAACATATGACTCCATGTTTTCACCGATGGCTCACTAATCAAAGTGGAGCATACTGCAAACTTTACCAACTTTATGCTGAAGATGGAAAATTAAACATTAATTAGAAGCAATAAATGGCAATAAACATGACTAGGCTCCTTTCATAACGTGGCCATGCCATGTGACTCAATCTCAGCTATCCAACTGGAATGTAATGTTACCTCAAAAACAGACATATGAAAGATGCAGGATGAATCCCTTGCCATCGTTGGAGTAAAAGGGAACCAAAAGGCAAAACAGGGGACAAATATTGTGAATCCAAAGGTCTATCACTTCGTTGAGTAGAGATAACCATTAAAATTTGTTTAAGGCTGAAGGATATGAAGAACTTCAAAAATTCAGCGAGGGGGGAAATGGACATACTGTTAAATAAAGCAACACCACAAGGATCATCTAGAAGTGAAAATGTAGTAGCTTTTCCCACAGCAACACGCCATGGCATATGTACATCGTATGAAAATGACCAATTCGTCAAACTGCATGTTATGTAACAATGACTCTTCCACTCATACGTGAGTTTCTTGAAATCATGTACCTAACAATTTGAAATTTCAAGCAATGGTAACCTTGCTTCGCGAAAAAAAATTATCACACTTTCATTACTACCTCCTTGCTTTTCTTATTTAATGACGCAATAGAGGCGGTATTCAAATGTCAATATGGCTGACTCTGCCTCCGTGATGTATGTATTTAATCCTATGTTTGGAATCAGTTTGACAAATTTTGTGTTAAACGAAATTATAAATTAACAGCAGATATATCCAACTGCTGACATTACCAACATTTTAACAAAATGGAGCATCAATATGAAACACATAAGCCGTGCCATTGGACACTGATGTATATATTCAGGGTACATGTTTCTGTTGAGGTTAGTAATCACAACACAACCTTTAATTGGTGAAGTAGTCTTAATAAATGTAACTCGTGATTATGCAATTTTCCAGATAAATCTATAATCAGTCGTAACATTACTTATAACAACAGCATGACTTTAGAGCATGTGGTACACTGCAGATATTATACATAGAGTGCAACAAATGCTCAAGTGCATTGGGAAGTCAGAAGATTGATGGCAAATGGTTCACAAGTGCAGAGCATTAGATTAAATCTCGTACCTACTTTTGAAAATAAATTCATAATCTTGTTTATGTAAACAAAGCTTATGATTTAAAATAAAAAGCAATATATTAGTAATAAGCCATTTTGAACAATTAAATTAATTATGCAAACCAATGTTATAAAATTGAAACTAGGTGAATCTGGCATGGCAATGTTATTATGCTTTACCCATTTCCTATGTTTGATGCATACAGGGAAATTGTTAATTTTATGGCCCATTAATGTAATGGTTACAAGAATTAATGTTTGTGCTGTATCTCGTATCATTGCAGTTTTCTTCTGGATTCTTGCTCTGGACCATGATCTGCGTCTTGCACGTGACATCATCGGCAGTGTGTTTGTGCGCAATCCTGCTGGAACAAAGGTGGCACTTTGGGAAGAAGTCGCTCTGGATGAAGGTAATTTCTGAGTTTCCTTGTTTATTTATCTGTGTTTACTGAGAGCAGGCGGTACACAACCAATGAGAGAGAGAAAAGGCTGTTGATAAACTTATTGGAAAATTTTGTGTTATTCTGTCCTCAGGCTGACACACACAGACACACACACACACACGCACGCACGTGCGTGCGCGGATATTTTCTACGAATCCTATTTTGTATTCAGGGGGCCTCAAAACATATTTCCGGTGAAATCTCGACATTGAATTTTTGGGTGAACACAATACTTCCCCTACTTACTTTACGTAGTAGAGAAAGTAAAAATAGTTCTCGTATATTAGTTAGATTTATTTATTATTTCTACATATTTTGTGATTCTCTATTCCTTCTTAATTAGTCTCTCATTGTTCCCACTTTGGTATGTTTCCTTCTAGAGCTCTTATTTCCTGCGACATTTTTCTTGTTTATATTTAGTTTTAGTTATCTATGTGTTGTGCACTTTCGTTTGTGTTTAATGTTGAACATTAATAATATGTTTGCATGCTTCAGGTGTGAAGTCATTCTCAATGTCATTGGCAGACGAAGCTGAAGTGGGTAAATGGTTGATTCAAGTTCAGGTTGAGTCGGCAGTGTTCACATCTGAACTGAACATATCGTTTGCATGTTTCAGGTGTGAAGTCATTCTCAATGCCATTGGCAGACGAAGCTGAAGTGGCTAAATGGTTGATTCAAGTTCAGGTTGAGTCGGCAGTGTTCACATCTGAACTGAACATATCGTTTGCATGTTTCAGGTGTGAAGTCATTCTCAATGTCATTGGCAGACGAAGCTGAAGTGGGTAAATGGTTGATTCAAGTTCAGGTTGAGTCGGCAGTGTTCACATCTGAACTGAACATATCGTTTGCATGTTTCAGGTGTGAAGTCATTCTCAATGTCATTGGCAGACGAAGCTGAAGTGGGTAAATGGTTGATTCAAGTTCAGGTTGAGTCGGCAGTGTTCACATCTGAACTGAACATATCGTTTGTATGTTTCAGGTGTGAAGTCATTCTCAATCTCATTGGCAGACGAAGCTGAAGTGGGTAAATGGTTGATTCAAGTTCAGGTTGAGTCGGCAGTGTTCACATCTGAACTGAACATCTCGTTTGCATGTTTCAGGTGTGAAGTCATTCTCAATGTCATTGGCAGACGAAGCTGAAGTGGGTAAATGGTTGATTCAAGTTCAGGTTGAGTCGGCAGTGTTCACATCTGAACTGAACATATCGTTTGCATGTTTCAGGTGTGAAGTCATTCTCAATGCCATTGGCAGACGAAGCTGAAGTGGGTAAATGGTTGATTCAAGTTCAGGTTGAGTCGGCAGTGTTCACATCTGAACTGAACATATCGTTTGTATGTTTCAGGTGTGAAGTCATTCTCAATGTCATTGGCAGACGAAGCTGAAGTGGGTAAATGGTTGATTCAAGTTCAGGTTGAGTCGGCAGTGTTCACATCTGAACTGAACATATCGTTTGTATGTTTCAGGTGTGAAGTCATTCTCAATGCCATTGGCAGACGATGCTGAAGTGGGTAAATGGTTGATTCAAGTTCAGGTTGAGTCGGCAGTGTTCACATCTGAACTGAACATATCGTTTGTATGTTTCAGGTGTGAAGTCATTCTCGATGCCATTGGCAGACGAAGCTGAAGTGGGGAAATGGTTGATTCAAGTTCAGGTTGAGTCGGCAGTGTTCACATCTGAGCTGAACACATCGTTTGTATGTTTCAGGTGTGAAGTCATTCTCAATCTCATTGGCAGACGAAGCTGAAGTGGGTAAATGGTTGATCCAAGTTCAGGTTGAGTCGGCAGTGTTCACATCTGAACTGAACATATCGTTTGCATGTTTCAGGTGTGAAGTCATTCTCAATGTCATTGGCAGACGAAGCTGAAGTGGGTAAATGGTTGATTCAAGTTCAGGTTGAGTCGGCAGTGTTCACATCTGAACTGAACATTTCGTTTGCATGTTTCAGGTGTGAAGTCATTCTCAATGTCATTGGCAGACGAAGCTGAAGTGGGTAAATGGTTGATTCAAGTTCAGGTTGAGTCGGCAGTGTTCACATCTGAACTGAACATATCGTTTGCATGTTTCAGGTGTGAAGTCATTCTCAATGTCATTGGCAGACGAAGCTGAAGTGGGTAAATGGTTGATTCAAGTTCAGGTTGAGTCGGCAGTGTTCACATCTGAACTGAACATTTTGTTTGTATGTTTCAGGTGTAAAGTCATTCTCAATGTCATTGGCAGACGAAGCTGAAGTGGGTAAATGGTTGATTCAAGTTCAGGTTGAGTCGGCAGTGTTCACATCTGAACTGAACATATCGTTTGGATGTTTCAGGTGTGAAGTCATTCTCAATGTCATTGGCAGACGAAGCTGAAGTGGGTAAATGGTTGATTCAAGTTCAGGTTGAGTCGGCAGTGTTCACATCTGAACTGAACATATCGTTTGCATGTTTCAGGTGTAAAGTCATTCTCAATGTCATTGGCAGACGAAGCTGAAGTGGGTAAATGGTTGATTCAAGTTCAGGTTGAGTCGGCAGTGTTCACATCTGAACTGAACATTTTGTTTGTATGTTTCAGGTGTAAAGTCATTCTCAATGTCATTGGCAGACGAAGCTGAAGTGGGTAAATGGTTGATTCAAGTTCAGGTTGAGTCGGCAGTGTTCACATCTGAACTGAACATATCGTTTGGATGTTTCAGGTGTGAAGTCATTCTCAATGTCATTGGCAGACGAAGCTGAAGTGGGTAAATGGTTGATTCAAGTTCAGGTTGAGTCGGCAGTGTTCACATCTGAACTGAACATATCGTTTGCATGTTTCAGGTGTAAAGTCATTCTCAATGTCATTGGCAGACGAAGCTGAAGTGGGTAAATGGTTGATTCAAGTTCAGGTTGAGTCGGCAGTGTTCACATCTGAACTGAACATATCGTTTGGATGTTTCAGGTGTGAAGTCATTCTCAATGTCATTGGCAGACGAAGCTGAAGTGGGTAAATGGTTGATTCAAGTTCAGGTTGAGTCGGCAGTGTTCACATCTGAACTGAACATTTCGTTCAGCGGTGGCACTATGGGAATGGCTGTGCCAGAGGTCGCCATGGCTGAGGAGCACTATGTGGAGTTGAGGTTTGGGCATGAGATGAGACGTCTGTACAAACCAGGACTGCCTTTTGTTGGAAAGGTCAGATATCGCCTTACTTACCTACTATATACTACATCGTAGACATTTAGGTTCGATTCCTCACCATAGTGTGGTTTGTTTTATAGAAAGGTATGAAAGTTATTAGACTCTAAGCAAATTTTTCCTTATTTACTGTTTGAGGTTATGTGTACAAGTTATCAAAGCTTCAGTGAAAAAACGCTTACAGAATTTTCCACCAATCAAAAGTTGTGTCACAACTAGAACACAAAGAATGACATGATACATTAACTTTAGGTAATATAGTGAATATGAAGAAGAAGTCCTCCACACAGGCGCCTGTGTTACTATGCAACGAGAGCACAATTACGATGCAAGTTCCATGCAACTATTTATATTCGACCATGTTTAAACCATCCTGTGCGGCGTGTTATTGTCACTGTGTCCGACATTTTAACTATTTGTTACTCGATTCGAGTGTGCAGATGAGAATCGATAGTAGCGCCTTCAACTGTTATTATGTTGACCTTGACACAATGATACAGGGAGTATATATGCCATAATCTTTAAAAGCGTACATTTTCAAAACGACAAGACCAATTGAATTTATTAGAATGTTATTTGCAATATTAACATTAGTCACAAAATAAACAGAGTGCTTTATTCCGTATGCGCTTTCAGCTGAGAAATGCGTAGAAATGTGCGCAGATGTCGAACTACTGAACTTTTGATTGGCGGCTAGCAGCACCATGATGAACACGTACACCTTTCACTGGTCGATTCAAAGTATCCTTATGAACTGGTGCACAGTTGATTGGTGGATACCAGTGTCGTTATGAACTGGTGCACCTTTGATTGGTGGATAGCAGTGTCGTTATGAACTGGTGCACACTTGATTGGTGGATAGTAGTGTCGTTATGAACTGGTGCACCTTTGATTGGTGGATAGCAGTGCCGTTATGAACTGGTGCACCTTTGATTGGTGGGTAGTAGTGTCGTTATGAACTGGTGCACCTTTGATTGGTGGATAGTAGTGTCGTTATGAACTGGTGCACCTTTGATTGGTGGATAGTAGTGTCGTTATGAACTGGTGCACCTTTGATTGGTGGATAACAGTGTCGTTATGAACTGGTGCACCTTTGATTGGTGGATAGTAGTGTCGTTATGAACTGGTGCACCTTTGGTTGGTGGATAGCAGTGTCGTTATGAACTGGTGCACCTTTGATTGGTGGATAGCAGTGTCGTTATGAACTGGTGCACCTTTGGTTGGTGGATAGCAGTGTCGTTATGAACTGGTGCACCTTTGGTTGGTGGATAGCAGTGCCGTTATGAACTGGTGCATAGCAGTGGTGTTATAAAGTAGGGATATATGAGATGCAACACAGTGGCGTGTAAGCACTACATCATGGTATGGTCGGACATGCAATATCACAAGTCTCTGCACCAGTTCCTAACACTAAACACGTGCAACAATGCTACCCAGTTTATAGCGCACACTGCGAGTTATAGATCTGATTACCAAGTGTGGAACATTGTAGCTCGACACGAGGAGGTCCTGAAACAAGATATGAAGTGAACAGTGCCCAGTTTGTACATAAATGCCATACGTGCTGCTATAGATGATCGTGTGGAGGACATTTTGAATAACTAACTTACTTTGTATTCAGTATATTATAGTTAATAAACGTTTTGTTACTCTTTGTTGAGTTACCAAATGTTATAGTTGTGATAGAAATTATGATATCACTAGATAGCTTAACCATACAATGAATTGCCATACAAAGATGTGTATTGAGATCCAAGTTGGTCACAATGGAGAGCTGTAAACGTTTAATTATACAAGTACTGCAATGTGAAGTGTTTAGTTCGTATGGGCAATAAGGAAACCTGGGACCACACCTTGAACCATCACTTCCCCTCCAACCCACTCACTCTACTGTTTCTTGTTCAATTCACGTGACTCACCTGATTTCTCTCACTTCTCTGTTTCAATAATTCATTTAAGGAACCTAAGGCTTGTATTCATAAACGAGACTTTATATATATGAGATTTGAAAGTACTCAATTGCCAATTTGTTTCTCAAGAACGATACTAGTCTCGATTGGGACTTTATCTCGAAGTCGACGAATTTTCTCGACCTTCATCCTTGCCTTGACTTTGCGTAATGGCTGACATTCTAGCAATAGTAGAATTTGCCGGAAATATGGAACAAATCCAATGCTATGTTGCTGATGTTCTTATTCCTCGGCGTAACAAATCCTGCTTGAGTTTTATGGAAACAACGAATTCAGACCTGATAAACAGACCGTGGTGGATATACATATGTTTGTACACATCGCTACAGAAACTGTAAAAGAACCTCATGTTCCACTCATGGCACAATTATCAGTTCCATTGCGACATTGCGCTACAGGTAAAAATTATTTAGTTTATACTGGTTGCAAATAAATTTGAATCATTGCCACCTTTCCTTAAAATGAGGTATAGGTTATGGTGCGCATGCGTACTTTCAGGCACGTTTCTGTTGCATTGATCTCGATCCCATACCAGGTGACGATTCACAGTTAAAATCGAATGATTAATAATTTTCACTAGGTATGATGAAATGAAAAGGTAATTTAGTCTAACCACAATAACCCATTGTGGTTCTCATTTATTCTGAATAGTAGTTAAATAATTCTATTGATTTCGGGATTACGATGAACCTTACTTAACGTGACTTATTTATTTATTCATTCAGGGAATACTTGCCTGGCGCTGGTCCGACTTACAGGCTACAGTTAACATTACACATACATTTAACAAACTGTATATACCTACACTATATGCCGGCAATTTGTGGTTTCACAGAAACCCATACAGTGACCAGCTTTACGTCACCGAAAACACTTTTTGGTCTTATTGATTTTTCCCCACTGTTTCTGTCTTTTTTTATTGTTCCATTTATATCCCGCCTTTAACTGCAGAGGTCATATCGGCGGCCTTGCCTATTGGCAATGGTGTTACTCGTTTAACAGTGGCTTTTTCGGTCTTTGGGGTTTTTTATTAGTTGAATTCACACTTACACACACACACACACACACACACACACATACACACACACACACACACACACACACACACACACACTGGGCACACCAGAAAAATACGTCCCAGCACATTCACTATACTGTGTACAATTCACTTCACTATATGTAGTATACAGTTTTCCTGTGCGGTTCCCGAGACACAGGCCTCCACCGCAGCGAGTGTGTGGACTAGGGCCTGGGTTGCAAGGGGCCCGCATTAGTCGGCGAGCCGTGCCACGTCTACAACATGTTCACGGTGCTTCGGCTCGCCTTTGCCGATATTAGAGATCACGTCATTTTGGTGATTCCTAATGCGTGCCCACGCAGCGGAGGCTCTTTTTGTTATTGCCTCGGGAATGGACGGGATCTGGGCTTCGAGGTGAAGCGTTTGGTTAGTGGTTAGGAGGGAACCAGAGAGGATTTACGTGAAGTAAATATTAAAGCAGGGCTATTAGTAGCATGGAGAATGATTCTGATTGGTTATTAAACTCAGCAGACATGGCGGATATACAAAGTAGTTAGGATTTTCTATTTTGTGGTTATGTTTATCTAACAACGAAAAGAAAGAGAACACGAAGCTGTGGAGTAATAAACATTCTTAAACGGCGAATACAGCATTACTCTTATCATAAACTTCGGGTCTACCCCTAACAGTTTCTATTAAACTGTATTACTCCATAGTACTACTTCTCGCCGCTTGATTCCTGTTTCCCAATACATCCCGTCACGCTACGTTAAGTTCATCGTAATCCCGGCATAACATATCTCTTTAATAATCGCTGATTGACGTCAATCTTTTACATCCATCGCAAAAAACACTAAACCAAAAGCAAACTCGCATAACACAAGGGTAAATACCTACTCCTATTCGCAACCCGCGTGGTTTAAAAGAACGCCAATATCAATATCACCATGGCCAAAGCGATAAAGGGAAATGCAGACGCTTTGGTCAATGCCAGTAGCTTTTACATCTACAGGTATTCATTTGGACACTGTAGAGGGCTGTCGTTTTGGAAATCGGTTTAGTCAACATTGAAACTGGGTGACAAAATCTGAACACTGCGAAGTCAAAGTATCGAAACTGACGTCTATCAATAAGACTTTCAGGAAAGTTAAACAAAGCAGTCTCTGAAAAGTCTGGATTGAAAGTAGCGTTCATGAATACAAGAACAATTATGACATTGTTGTAACTGACGAATTAGCGCCAAATGTTGGCGGTTTCGGTCATACGGTATAACAATAAATAATAAATACATAAAAAAGCAGGTGATATTGGTTGAATTTGGTGGTACATATGGCAGTTGATGGAGGTACGGGTGGGGGATCTAAGACTCTCGGAGGGGAAGTGAAAAACTAGGTTAAATTGAAGTGTTCATATGCGGTCCTCTTCCCTTCGTGTGCACTACAATATTAAAAACTCTATCCCTAGATTGTGTTGTCTAGAACACATCCCACGGAAATAAGACGACCTTTCATTACACACAATCTCAAAACTATGTTAAAACTAATGGTGGGTGGCATATTTAAATAAGGAACTCACTCCTAAGAGAAAGTGAGACGCAGTGCGCACTTCCTTTGTTCCTTAATTAAGACCTCTTTGTGTTTCGTTGGCAGCTTCATTATAAAACAATAGCATGCAAATATTTTAATTAACACCTTCTGTAAGTCGCATAATACATTTGTTACCACTACATTATTCAGACAAAGCAATTGTTTGCATTGCGCTTTCTTTCTCGCCAATGCTGCTTGTGAAATTGGGTGAAAATTAGGAAACAAGTCTGATGTCACACTCACATCACTTTCTCTACTCACTCTTGTACTAACCATTCTTACAAACTCTTATTCCTATATCTACTCCATGTTAGTTGAGATAAACAGTTGTACAAATTATCTCATTACTGATTTTCTTGTAGGTACAAGGGGAATATAGTAGACTTAAAGTGATAGTTAAATATTTGAAAGCTGGTCGCTATGTGATGACATTGCTTCTGTACCTAGGACAAGCATCTTTTAAAGACGTGACACTAACATTTTCAAGAAAATTCCCCTAACCTTTACATGGAACACCTTTCGAAAATTACCATTTTCTCAAAAATAGCTCCAACGATTTTGATTAAAGTACACTAAGTTTAAGATATTTCCATAACAAATCAAATGTACTTCTTGAATTTTATTTGCGTATTCTCTAAAGTTGTCTTTATTCTGAATAACTCATAAACTGTAAGAGAAACACAAAATATTACTATACAAAAATGTTCATCTCGTTAAAACGCGTAATTTATGTAAGACACATTTCTTGTGGATTTAACCACTTCCAAGTTATTCCTTGTTATTGGCTTGAATTTACCAATATCTATATTTCTTCCAGTGGAAAGTCTTTTTATGTGTCTTGGCGATGCAAAGAGAACGGAATGCCAAAGCCGTGCATCAGAACCAGCTCTTAAAACATTTCACTCTCACATTGTACCTATAAGGAACCATGTAATAACACAATGGTATATTTATTAACATGAAGTAGAGAAACGGGTAAACCAGGCACAAAAAGGCCACTCCACTGGAACACGATCTGGCCTCACTCCACCCGCTGTTCCTCCCCTTCACTGCTGTTCAGCTTCCGACACGCCTCATTCAGTGGCGAGTATGACTTCTTCGGGACCCCAGTTTCATGAGAGAATTTGTTGTAAGTTACAAAAACATCAAAGTTTGCTGTTTAATATGCGAATTTCAATTTGTAAATGTAAAGTTACAATATCAAACTCCACTTTGGTCAGAAACATTTGGTGATCTTACAAATACGAGTATTTACTTACAATTTCAAAAGGTACTTTCTGAATACTCGTATTTGTAAACATATAAAAGGGACGATATGATTCCACTGTTTAGTTGTTTATTTTCTTATTAATTTATTTAATATAATGTTCTGTATTTCGTACTTCAAATTTTGAACATAATGAGTTTAAAATCAAGCAATTTAGTATGTTAATCATAAGAGTATTACGTGCATAACATAAGTGGATGTTATAAACTTGAATATTCTGTAATTTGCCTAACCACAGTAGGTGGCTGTAAGGCAAGAGAATGTGGCGTGAGTAAGGCAAGTTCAATCGCTGGTTCTCCTCTTGTGCGCATGCGTGGAGTAAGGTTTTGTAACAATAGTTTGTACTAGAGTATAGAGGATCCCCAAAAAACATCTGACATTTTCCCTCCATTATGGCGGGGTCTGGTTACATTTGGTGATATTCCATCTGTTAGGTTGCATTAGTATCACCAACTGTTGGTAAAATATAACCATGGTAATGCTACGGCCATAGTTGGTGTTATGTTGCCACAGAAACCCTTGTTTCTGACTCTATGGCAGAGAAACCAAACGACAGATTTTAAAACAAGATTCTGTTTAGACGCCATATGAATTAATTAGTCAATCTGTGGGCGCCATTGTATTTCTCGTGTGTGTGTGTGATTTTGCGTTGAATTGTTTTAGAGCAGTATACACAGGTATAGTTACTGTTGTTATTTTTGTGTTCGCAACACAGTGATGTATATTACGATATTTAGCGTTCGGAAGTTATTTTATCCAAAAGTGTTATTGCAGAAGAAGATTTGAGTAGGTTCATTATGTGTTGTGTGGTAACAATGTTCAAGCATTATTATCACCGTGTTACTTTAACCCTCTGATATTTGAGGTTAGAAATAATACTTTTAATCTGTACGTTGGCAGTACTGCTTTTTGGCGTAATTTAGTCTGCAGTTTAGTGTGATGTCGGCCATAGTGAATTCTTGGGAACTGGCAACAAGCTGTTTCCTGTATAGTTGAGAAAGTCATGTGAGTGCAACAACCCCGTAACCTGCATGGCCTACACAAAGCTGACCGGCCGTGGAGCACCAGGCCCCCCACTGGGCGGGGGGAGGGGGTTGACAACATTATTGCGTGTTCTCCCCAGTCTACAAGTGTGAATGAGAGTATAGATGGGTGTGATTTACGTCCAAAAATGTATACAAGTTAACACCACTGTATGTGTAAGTGGAGCAGTAAAGAAAGTGATAGGTATGTTAACACTAATGTGATGTTTGCAGGTGGAAGCTGTCAGCACAGAGAAGTCGGTGCGGGTTCGAGTCAAGGTGTATGACAACACTACAGCTATATACAGCCAGGACATAGAGATAACGTCCGGGGAAGGCACGTTCGTGGTGCCAGCGATCCTGGCGGACAGTGACATAATAACCCTGCAGGCAGAGCTAGTGTCGGTGGAGGGCAAGGAGATAGACAGTCACTACGTGCTGGCCAGAGAGCCTATACGCAAGTGGAACTCCTCGTCTGACTGCTACCTGCTCATCGAGGGACTCGAGCACACTCTCCAGGTAACTAATTCTCCAATATCACAACATTCGCATGCTTCCATCGTGCACACGGTGTGCCTTTATCCATTTCCCGCGCACAAATAGACGCCATCCAGCATTCCAGCATTCGAGAGCAGGTCGTACAGTTTCTCATATATGGTATGTTTGTCTGCACAGCACCTAGCCGCTTATTGCGACTTTATCTGTGCAGTAGAGAAGGGGTTCATAGTTTCACAAGCGTTTGTGTCTGTGGGCAGGGCTTCTTCCTGCATACCTAGGGCGGGATGGACCACACGTGCGGTGTTGTCCGTCCGTGTGGGGCCGCGCCCACTGTCAGCCTGGTGTGCCACTTGTAAGGCCACCAGTTACCGACAGTTTGGATGCAGGAAGGCGGGGGGGGGGGGGCAGAAATAGGTGTTGGGGTGGGGTATGTATGGAGTAAAAGATGAGAGTGGCATTGCCGTTTACCGGGGAGGACCAAGGGCATCCTTTGGCAGGCGGTAACTTTCCCTTCTACGAGGTGCTCTGTGGTCGTATTGACCTAGTGCCCGTACCAGTTAGTTGGTGTGGGAACTCAGTTTGGTGCGCATGGTTCGGGATCGCCCCCTCACCAAGTCTATGATGTAGGGGAGTCCGGAGTGGTTTTGGAGGATGTAAGACGGGAATCTACGCCCGGTATCGTATATTGTTCTTAACGCGCTGTTCTGCACAGTCTGCGTATGGTGGTGGGTGCCGCCGATCCCCAGGCTTCACAGCCATACAAGATCAGTGGCGGAATGATCGACCGGTAGATGCGTAGCTTTCAATAGCAACGCGAGTTTATATTCGTTCCTCTAGCGGCCAGAGACCGTATTTGATGCGGAGACATTGCATTAAGACGTGTAGTTTACTGTCCTAACGGCAGATAGACATACTATTTGATGCATGGGTCTCGGCTACGTAATAAACTTGTTGCGTAGAATACCTCTTATAAATGGCAGATAAATAAAAACAATAATTGAAATATAACGTTGCCAAATTAATAACCTGATATATTTTGTTTTAAAATGTTTTAGTAAAGAAACGCATGTAAATGAACGAACATAAACTTATTCTGCACCTTTATCAAGAAACTTAAACCCATACTTTTTGAACCTGAACATCTTAACGGTTTTGTGAATTTAAACAGTAAGAAACAGCTCAACATGGATAAACAAGTAAATATGAGTCTTTGTGGTGAATCAAATATCAGTCTTTCGTTAAAGGAATGGTTCGGCATGATCACCATTCAAAGCAGGACACGTTTGTATCCTTTTCACCATATGCTCATATGTGGCAGGTGTAATTGTGGTCATCTCCTAGAAATTACAAACAAAAGTAGGTATGAGAGGTAGAACTGGAGCTTAAAAATTCAATGCCACAACTGGGATTAGAACCACAGACTTTCCGCTTAGCAGGCGGCTGCTCTAACCATTGAGCTATTGTGACAAACTGCCAGTCACAAACAGTAAGTTTGTTGGCATAAATAAATAATAAAAGTAGGTATGCCAATTTGACAACATTTGGACACCTTTGAGAGCCTTATCCTGGAAGAGTTAGACTGTATTAACATGTCTAATTTTGAATTCTTCTTCAGAACATTGCGCTTTAATATCAATACATTTGCAGTGAATGAAACTACTCATCCTGAGACCTTCAGGATAGAAATGCTTTTTTTTATGATCATCTGATGACAAAAGGAGATTCCACGTATTTTGTATTTAATTTTTGGAAACAAAAAGAAATTATAAGGTGCTAGGTCAGAGCTCTGGGGTGTTGACATTTAGGACATCCAGATACTCACTTGTTAGTTTTGTTGTATGTGACGTTGTCTTTTGTCACACCTGACTGTTCATATAAAATGTTTTGTATTTCACTCACATCAATGTTCTCCAAATAAATTCATAAAACGTCCGTCGGTTTTCTGAAAGTATGACAATATTTTCATCAATAACAACAGATCTTGAACGTCCTTCACAAAATTCATCACTAAGAAAAAACTGATCTGTTTTGAATTCAATGCTCCAATTACAAATTTTGTTCACCAGATGCATTTGTAAGCCCAACTTCAGGCTTCTTGGAGGTTACCTTAGTGAGCAATGAGTGAAGGCATCTCTCGCACTAAGCTAACCTCCAAGAACCCTGTTTGATAATATATCTACTCTAATTACCTGCTTTCATTTAATGCCAATTGCAAGAAGAGGTTAGGCTTTAATGAAATTTTAAAATCGTAAAAAAATATATGGCGGAAATGTTGTCTAGTCAAATTCATTTTTGGATGAACACATAATCTTTAAATGAGGTTGATTAATAAACTATTACAGGAAGTACCTGCCAAACATACAGTTATTAGTCAAGGTCGTGAGCAATCTACGCTCTCTGGGCTCCAGTTCCCTGAACTACGCGGCAATCAACTCGTAAAACGTTAAAAATGCCTGTCATTTCATGTGTTTTTAGAAACATGACATTAGATATGAACACAGTCATGTACATATGTGTCAAATTGAGAACAGGTGTTCACAACGGGCGTGGCTCCCAAGCGAGGCATACATTCAAATGTCACATGCTGCAACGCCGGGGTACACTACAGCGAGCACATCAGAGACCTCTCTGCAAGGACGCAGGGGGCTGTATCCCATGCTGATGCCCATTGGTCTTAGCTACCTCATTTCCGAGCTCTCATAATCCTCCTCACACTGTGTGCCTGCGAAGTCGGGATATGGCCGCAGGCAGCTGGATGCATGACTCAAGGACTTCTGTCCCCCTCCGATTCCCCGTGGGACGCGTAGAGGATGGAATTAGGCACCGGCCAGCCAGTTTACCATCAAGACGCCTTGATTAGGTCTCTTGGGGACTATGATACAAGGATACGCCGCATGGCTTGTGGGCAGGGCATACCAAGTAACACAGGAGCAAATCCACTGGTAACTAAAGATGAGCTCCTTCCTCATTTAGCCCCGCTTAAAAGTTGCTCGGCTCTCAAATGTTTCCCAACCAAAATTAATAATTTAAAATGTTTAACATGTTTACATACTCGAGGGTGCAGGCAAGTGGGACAACAGTCAAGGATCAATAAGCCACACCTATCTAAATGAAAGCAAGCCACTCTTAAAAACCGTTCCATTAATCTCATAACCCTATTCGGGGTGAGTGCAGTACAGCATCACGGTCACTCATAGGGGACACTTTAACAACCTTCTCAGTGGCGATGTACAATTGTCATCCCTACAGTTACTAGCTTTCACAATATATGGTTTGCACAGTTTAGAAGAGGAAGGGATTCACTTGCGGAGCTGCATCTTCAGCAACAATGGATGAGACGATGGGGAAAGCAGGGACATGTTGCGGAACATGATAATTGTACATGTCAGGTTCAACAAGCCTTGGATTGGCAGCCGTCAGAGCAATCCTTAAAGAAATACTTCACAGCAAAAACCTTTGCAGCCATTGGATCCCTGAGCTGCTCACAAATGAGCAGAAACAGACAGAGATGCCAGGAAATTATACAAAAAATTGATGTGGGGAAGGTTCGAAAACATATTTAACATCTTAACAGCCGACGAATGGTGGATATATCAATATGATCCAGACAGGCATGCATATGGGCTTCCTAGGAGACGATCCTGCCAATAAAAGTGGGGCGAGGAAGGAGTCTTGGCAACATGCTTAAAGGGCTTCCTAGGAGACGATCCTGCCAGTAAAAGTGGGGCGAGGAAGGAGTCTTGGCAACATGCTTTCAGCTACTGGTTACATTGTGACAATTCCACTTGAGGGGCAACTGCAGATGGTACACCACGAAATGTCTCCTACAATTTTTCAATGAACTGAGAAAAAAGTGAAGTAAGATTGGTCCGACTGTAACTTTGTTACACATGACAATGCCTGTGCATACACTGCATGAGAAGAAACCGAATTTCTGCAGTAATAAAATATTGGCCCCATCCTATCCTCAGTGTAGAAGAAACACCGTTTCCAGACAGTTCAAGAAGCTTCGAATGCGGGGCTTGGTTAAGGGGTGCTTCGCAAAACGTCGATTTGCAGGAAAACCGTAAGTACCTAATACTTTAGCATATAAGCAACCCGGCACGTACTTTTGAAGGCATTCAGTGAGTTGAACTGTCAGCCTGAGCTATGTACAGCATTTGTGTCAAGGTTACGATACAACAGAACAGTTGGGAGTTTTAAGATTACGACTCGTCAATTGTGATTCAGTTTTAAAAGAAATAAAGTGACGTAAAAAGTAACTGTACTTGTTATTTGTCATAATACAAAGCGGTTATTTAATAAAGACATTATTTTTGCAGCCTGACGAGGAAGCCCATGTGATGGTGCTGTCCACGTGTCCATGTGAGCAGGACCTCCACTACGTGGTGACGACAGAAGGTCATGTTACAAGCTGGAGTCAAGTGACCCACAGTGAAGGTCTGGATGAACCTCCACCGACCCAGATGATCGACGGGGCAGCCATTTGCAGACTCAACTTCAGGTTAGCATTCACAAACTTACTTCCATATTACTTATAATACGTATTATTATTATTATTATTATTATTATTATTATTATTATTATTATTATTATTATTATTATTATTATTATTATTATTATTATTATTATTATTATTATTATTATTATTATTATTATTATTATTATTATTATTATTATTATTATTATTATTATTATTATTATTATTATTATTATTATTATTATTATTATTATTATTATTATTATTATTATTATTATTATTATTATTATTATTATTATTATTATTATTATTATTATTATTATTATTATTATTATTATTATTATTATCATCATCATCATTATCATTATTATTATCATCATTATCATCATTTTCACTGTCACTGTCATTATCATTATTATTATTATTATTATTATTATTATTATTATTATTATTATTATTATTATTATTATTATTATTATTATTATTATTATTATTATTATTATTATTATCATTGTCATTGTCACTGTCACTATCATTATTATTATTATTATTATTATTATTATTATTATTATTATTATTATTATTATTATTATTATTATTATTATTATTATTATCATCATTATCATCATTATCACTGTCACTGACACTGTCATTATTATTATTGTTATTATTATTATTATTATTATTATCATCATCATTATTACTATAATTATTATATTGTTATAATTATTATTATAATTTTATATTATTATTATTATTATTATTATTATTATTATTATTATTATTATTATTATTATTATTATTATTATTATTATTATTATTATTATTATTATTATTATTATTATTATTATGTCACTGTCATTATCATTATCATTATCATCATTATTATTATTTTACTAATCATTTTAGCAATAAGTGTGTTGTACGCTATTGTGTGCATATAAACTGTAAAGATGTAATACATTTATCACAGATCGCTGTTAAGTGCAATTTTTGTGGTGTTAAACGCCCGCTTCTACTGCATACGGCACCGCAGGCGGTGACACTGATGATACATGGAATGAAGATGGAACACCGGTGTAATGAGATGGCGGGGGAAACCGGAGAACCCGGAGGAAACCCGCCTCAGCGCCGCTTCGTCCACCACGTATCCCATATGCGGTTGCCTGGGATCGAACACGGGCCGCTTTGGTGAGAAGCTCTGTTATCTGCAGAATATAAAGCTTCCATAAGCTGTCACATTCAGTTTCGACAGTTATATTTAATTACATTTTGACTCACCTGACTTTCTCTACTCTTGTAACAACCATTCTTACAATCTCTTATTCCTATATCTTCTTCATGTTAATACAGATATCTGATGTGTTACACTCACATGACTTTCTCTACTCTTGTAACAACCATTCTTACAATCTCTTATTCCTATATCTTCTTCGTGTTAGTTAAGATAAATATTTGCAGAAATGCTTATTGCTTATTTCCTTATAGGTACAAGGGGAATATTAGAACACAGTACGCTTTGAGCGATAGTCAAATCTTTTAAAGTTTTGATAGTCCTTTCTCTTTGCATAAACATAAAAGCTGAATAACCATGTTCCATGTGACGAAGGTGTACATTCTCCAAATAACAAGGAATATCTCCGAAAAGATTCACTCTACAAAAAAAGTTTATTTAGACATAAATTGTGTATTTTAGCAAGATCTAATTTTTTGTATAGTAAGATTTGGTCTATCTCTTACGGTTTACCAGTTATGCGAAAGTCATCCAGACTATATAGGACTTCATGGGCTATAGCCAGAAAATTCAAGATGTACATTTCATTTGCCATAAAACGTCTGAAACATGTGGCATTTTAATCAAAATCGTTAAGAGCAATGTTCAAGAAAATCAAAATTTTCTACAGAATACTTAGGCAAAATATAAAATTTCTACACAGCTGGTTTCTTCAGTTGCGATAATATTTAAGTAAAAGTTTCAAAATACGAAACAAAAAAAATGTGAAACATAGTAATAAGGAATGTGGGTAGTAGCTGTTTGAGAAAATTCGCACAATAGTTCATATCATTTGCAGTGTATAAAAACAGTGGTTTAAGTGAACTATTCATGCATCGTTATGTATTGCATGCATCCCACGTATTTCGTTTTAAATTTTACAACAATTTTCAGGGTATTAAAAATTTAAAATAACAAATTTTCAGGACAGTGCATGGAGGAGAAATTATTTCATACTTTTAGTCCGTTTTAAAAACGTGGTGTACTAAAAATTATTTAAGAATGTTTAAAATTTAATTTCATTATAGAGTAATGAGATGCCTCTAATGGCGAATATTTAGTTTCCATCCTCGCTGTGAGGTTCTGGTTTTATAATGTTAATGTTGTTTTCTTTACACTGAAATTACTTTCTTACGACCAAATCTAAGAGAAATGTTGCCATGATATTTTCTTTGGAATTACAAACGCGTTATGCATCTCACCCTTGTAGACAGGTATGAGCTGGTAAGTTGACCTTGAGACCACCTGACATAACTTGCCTATAAGCTATTCGGCCTTCCCGACGCAGCTAGGAACACGTGGCTAGGAAAACATTTGGAGCAGGCTGTACAACAGCAGCACGTTCGCATTGTCATGATATAGCAACATCCTAGACTGTCTTTTGACTGCACCATTCAACTTTTATGGTAGCACAAGGACTGTTTGAGAGCATAGAGACTATGCGTCTGCAGTGCCATCTGTTGTCCACTGATCATGACACTATAAAGTGTACAATCCCTGAATATCCACACATCATGCCCATGTTTGATTAAACACAGTCCTTAGTGGTGTTGCATTGCCTTTCCGTCAGTATATTTCATAGTACGTGCCCTCCTGTAGCTTAAGGGGGTAGACACGACCTAGAATTTTGAAAGAAAAAATTAATAAATTTTTAAATATATATCTGGTGGTTTACTGGAAACAATGTGAGTCAGTTGGAAAATTTAAAATGGTGATGACATGTTACCATAATAGCTCAGTGGTTCAGCGATCGGATGCAGTCGCAAAGATCTGTAGTTTAAAAACCCGGTTATGACATTGAATTTTTCAGTTTCATTTTATCCTTTTCAAACATGTAAGTGTATTTTGTAAGAAATAATTATTTAAATATCTGTAATATTTTTACAGTAACGGTTTAAAGGGTTAGATGTTTTACACACTTGTAAAAAGGCACCTAGAATTTGATGTCTAAGTTTTAAAGTTCATTTCCCACCAAGTACATTTTGATAAATCTTACCTTAACAAATCAAAGTTTCATCCATTGTCAGGTATTGACTCAGAAAGCCACTTTTTCTTCTTAAAACGTACCAAACACTTTACGGTAGATGTCGCGCGAATGCACTTTGATTCGCAGTGAGCACATGCGGCAGGCACCATCTTGGTCAAAAGTTTTATATGTTGAATTCCTGGAGTAAGATGTGAACATCTTCCCTTGATATCGCTAGAAAATCAGCAATTTCACGCCGATCTTCCGAAATCATATCACACAGTTTTTCGATCATTTCCGGTGTAGTTAGAGTTTTTGGATCAGATGCACTGCCACGTTTAAACTCGACCTCCCATTTCTTCGTGGTGGAAATTGAAGATGAACAATCGCCACAAACACTTACAAGACGCAAATGAATTTCGGTCGGTGTTAAACCTTCTTTTATGAAGCATTTTATCACCGCACTATTCTCGATTTCTTCCGTTTTCAACACCACACACACCGCCACTCACCCGCAACTGCTTCTAACAAGTGACTGCAGTCAGGAATCTTTTAGCACGGGTGCCAACGTAAGGGGGAAGTATCACGCGAGTAGTTCAGCGAGGCCGCGGATTTACCAGTGTACCTTCGTATACTGGTGTGTGTGTGTGCATAACTCAAAAGTAAAAAATCGTTTAATACCAAATTTGGTATTTTAGGCGTGTGACCCTGGGCTGGCTTGTAAGTCTTACATAAGGGGAGGGTATTCAGGGAAAGAAAAAAGAAAAAAAATGTTCAAAATCTTCAAGAAAATCCTTCCACCCCAAACTATGGTTTACATGGAACATTCTAGAAAATTTTGGTTTTCATTAGAATGGCTCTAACGATTTTGATTAAAGTACCAAATGCTTAATATATTTTCATACGAAATGAAATGCAAATGTATATTAGGATAAATTGAAATATTGAATTAACGTAACGTAATTTAGAATTGTATAGATACCGGTAAGTATCATGTCGCATCCAGATCCACTTAATGTACCTACTTGCTACATTCACTACCTTCCCGTTCTCATTCCGGATTGAATACTGCATGGAAACCTGGATTCAAATCGAACTGATCCTCTTGGAAGTGGGATCGGATCAAACTTGTGTTGCATGGAAACACCTACTGGATTCAAATCGATTTGAACCCACCAAAGATGCTAACTTGCGCTGTGCTCGTAATACGCTGCCCGCTCGTCATTTTGTTTAATTAGTGAAAGTGAGGTAATAAAACATAAGAAAGTCACTTGTTCTCCCCCCCCCCCCTTCCCGTGGCACAACAGCCCATCCAGGCCAAGCCATGCCGCCTGACTGCTGCATGCCCCACCTCTGCCCATCACAGGCGTCATGAGTGGGGTGCAGTACTGGAATGCGGTCCTTTCGACCAGGGCCGCTACTTCTCAATCAAGTAGCTCCTCAGGGACCTAACAAGGCTGAGTGTACCCCGGACCAGTTCTCCCAGTGGCCACACCGGTACCTGGGAATCAAACCCGGTCGTTGTTTCTATAACCTCACAATACTTTCTTCTGAAACACGTTCACTAATCTCTAAAGCTATTTAAAATGCGTAGAAAACATTTTACAGGTTCACCAATTGACCAACATAAAAGCTTGAGCCTTGAGTATTCAAATCGATCTCATTCCAGATTCAACATGCATATGAGGATCGTACTGATAATGGGATTGGACTCAAAATCGATGTCAATCCCTTATGGAAATGTAGTAATAAATAACTAGAGAGAGGGAGAGACACTTATGAAAGTAAAGCACCTGTTCGGATGAACATGGCTATGTATTAATTACATTTGAATGTATTCTTGGGGGAAACAAAAAGCTTGTTTCCACTCGAATGGCTGCATTCGTTGTTACTTGTGCTTAATGAACTAACTCCAAGTTCCATTGAGCTGTGAAATTGACTTTTGTCTCTTGTTACTTGTAAAGTAGCGGACCGGACCGGACCATTGGTGATTATGGAAGATCATTAAAACTACGCCACCCGAGGATCAATACCGAAACTGAGACGAAAAACAAAAAGCCAATTTAAACTTTACAAACTACCAACTTTGTTTGTCGCATCTTCTTTCTTACTTCTCCATCTTGCTCTTTGAAATCTTGATTATAGAAAACTGAACTCTTGAATGGATTTCACTTACCTGCATCACAAAATAACAAACCCTACCAATATTCTTTCCAGCTAATGCGAATCTTGTATGAAAAATGCAACTAATATTAATGACAAAACTTATTTGATGCAATTCTAACTCACTATGACGGCATAAATCGTGCGAAATTATCATATTTCTCGCAAATGTAAACATAAGAATCACTCCAGAAAACGTTTCCTAAATACTTTTTGAATTTTCTGTAATGAATACCTAAGCTCTCAGCACTTCGTTCAAAATGTCAAGCGGAATACGATCCACATTTTCAATAGCTTAGCAATTACCTTCCATTTTCCTCTATAAGTGTTAAAACAAATGAAACATCTGCTTAGAAACCATATTACGTCATACATCTGTGATCTCTGATACATTATACTTTTACATTTAATAAATTTATCAATTATTCTTGCACATTTTAATACTAAAATTACATAAAACGTTGTGTATATATACAGAATGGAAGGGAAGTCATTACATTAATTTAAACAAGTGATAGTAATCGGTATTTGGAACACATTTTGTATCTTACGTTTTTGTCTCTCACCATTTCCTACGGAGGATCGTTTTGTCGAGAACAAGCTGCCGAAACTAGCGATTGTGCGTGTGTGTGCGTGTGTGTGTGTGTGTGTGTGTGTGTGTGTGTGTGTGCGCGTGTGTGTGCGTGTGCGCGCGCCACTTTCACTGGTTCCGTACATAAACAAACACTACTGCTACCACGCGTCTCCTTCTATGTACTGTACGAATGTAGACCAATCACAACCGTTACCTGCCAAAACTTTAGGACGAAAGTGAAAGTGGTGGACCTGTTTACATTCGGAAACTAGGTCAAGTCCCTGACCAACTTCAACGCAACGTTGTCGACATACCTCGTGTCTGAAAAAGTTGTTTGAAGTGTTCCTTCACGTCTTTTAAGTGCTTAATTATTTTGAAACCCTGTGTGATCTATGTCCAATAATTACTACCGAAGCTATGTCGGAAATAAGTTACTTTACGCATCTCACAAGTAACAAACTTATCTTCGTACATTCTTGTGGAATTACGCATCATCCAATTTGGAACAAAAACCATTTATTTTTTAGAAATCGGCTGATCAAAGAACAAAATGCCGTTATACTTGTTTGTTTGTAATGCCTCTATGGAGCACATATTAGAAGGAATGTAATGACTTGACTTCCATCCTGTAGGTATATTATTTACATTGCGGCACGTTCACTCGCACACTATATGTACATATACTCGTGTCACAGTCACTCACTGGTTACATAAATATTAAAACTCGTCATTAAAGAAGGCAAATGTAACTAATGTTAATGAGGAACTCTTTCTTAACCTGTTATAAAAAGACTAATGTGTTGCACTCACATGACTTTCTCTACTCATTCTTGTATAAACTACGTTAATAGAGATAAACATTTGTAGAACTTGGCAATTAATTATTGTTCTTTCACACTAGTCCTTCCTGTGTAGGACAGAGATTTGAGAAGTAGAATCAGGCAACAATTCAATGCTATAGCCAGGATTTGAACCACGGATCTTTCGATGTCTAGGAGTAACTTGCTAGCCCATAGATGGGGAGAACCGACACATTGTGTCACTTTCCCTACATCGTAGTTTTAACCCCGTCCACTCTGCTACACACCGGCTAGCTATCAGGCCACGCCCCCCATTGTCTCAGAGTTGTAGCGGTATTTCCGCCTGACAATGGGTGTCCAGAAATGGAACGTTAATCTGTTATAATTAAGAAAATATGGATAGTTAGTCAACATCCAGTTTATTATCTATATCAGACTATATCAGAGCCGGTGGACGGAATCGCTAATGTCTCTGCATATTACACAGAGAAGGGCTACACCGTAACCCTTCCACTCGCCTGATCCTTTGAACTTAAAATATGATACGAAAGTAAAATGACAGGACAGGGGGAAGAAAATAAGAGAAACTACAGCTTTCACCCACCAACCAGGAAAAACCACAAAAAAGACCGGCCAACCCAACGGAAATGGAATTCCAAAGTGAATATTGAATACATGTTACGCACGAAGCTGTCAAATGATATTAAATACAACTGTTGTATATAGCTAAACTATTTTTAACTTCTTTAACTCATTAGCACACACACACACGCGCGCGCGCGCGGCCCGTTTTATAATAATCCTTCTTATTATTTAGAGGGTTCCAAAACATTGTGACTCGAAAAGCTAGCTCATACCACTACGTTGCTTGGTAACGCGCGGACTGTGAAAAGGGACAATACTCAGGCGTGAACAAAGACCGATTCCGGACAGCTCGAGAAAACGTGTATTTTCCAGATAAATTGACGGGACCTTGTAGTCGGCTATACAAGCGAGCCATACGAACAGAGGAGCCAGTTTTAAGGGAGAGTTTAGTATTGAAGCATTTTGAGTGAGTGTATCGTCAGTTCAGATGAGCGATGTCCAACGTTTGCGAAAGAGGGAAGGGTAGATTTACCTCATTTCATTTTATGGGGACTGTGCCACTTTAACATTTAGCGGGGGTTTGGTTATAAGCACGTTGTGTTTGATTTACGAAAGTACTTTCAAATCTTATGTAATAAAACAGCTGTTCATTAGTGACTTATGTTTAATGTAAGTCTTAGAAGATACACTAGGTGTAACATTTTGACTTTTAATATAGTTCAATTTAGAGAAAGTGTGTTCACAAATATATATATCCCAAACATTCATGTCGGAGAGCAATGACTGACATAAATCCCAACTATGTTTTGTGGAACATTTGAAGGACATAGTATTTTGCAGAAGAATGATTTTTATTTGCAAATGCCATTTATTTTGTTATGAAATATGAAACGTTTTGATATCTTAGAAACTGCCATGGAATCGCCTGTTTGTGTCTGTCACTGGATACTGACTGTCTGCCTGTGTTTCTAGACTTCGCAGGCACTAGCTGACTCACTGTCTGACCGACGAACAGAGGTGGGGTAGTAGTCGCTAATTGTGTAAGCATCTCCAAAGAGAAAAGGTGTGATATTGCTGGTCTAGACAGTTGAATGTTGGCAATATTGGTGTGTATGGTGTTCCAACTTACTTAACTTCAACTACAATCACATTATTTTCAGTGATTCTCTTACCTGAATGTTACTAAGAAACAAAAGAGAAATGTTGACTGAAACTGCGACATTGTTATGTTTCAGTTTCATCATAAGAGCCATAATGGCCCCTGTGAGCCACCTGTTGGTGTACTACATCACTGCAGCTGGAGAACCAATCAGTGACGTCATAAGTTTTGATGTCAAGTTATTGCTACGACAGGTTAGTAAACACTTCCATTGGTATTTAGGTAACAGAGGCATCTCAGTTAAATTCTGCTGAAATAATACAAATGTCCTTGTTTTTTATGAAGCTTCTACTTTGCACTTCCGAACTACACAATTGTTTTCTTAACAAAGGGAATTTTAAAGCTCTAAGCTGTTATTTTAATGCCAATGTGCTATTTGGGTGAAATGCATTGTTTCTTTTCTTAACATTTTTCATGGTATTAAAAGTATTTGCATGTCTCATTTTTTTCTTTCTGTATACTTAGAGTAAGCAGAGGAAGTATTGTATTACACACTAAAGATTTCACTGGAAAGATGTTTTGACACTCCCTGAATCTAAAAAATAAATCAGAAAAACATGTGTTTCAGTGTGTGTGTGTGTGAATAGCAAAATCGAAAACAAAATGCCAGTTAAAAAACTTAAAACATTGGCCACTGGTGATTGAACCTGGGACCTTGAGAATTGAATGCCCAAACATGCACTTCTAAAACAATAAGTCCATTCTAACAGCTGCGTTCACACATGTACCTGAAAGAGTTTGCATAACAACAAACACTTTTGCCAATCAGCAGTTCATTGTTACACTGTACCTCTCACATTTCCTCAACATTTTTACAATTTACATCAACTAGATATTCAATGTTACGATAATTACAAATTTAAACATTCCTGTGCACTATAAAAGCTGTGCTGTTTAAGAATTTTAATAACATTATTTAAATTTTTGCTGAGGTTCAACATTTATTATGGATTCAGGTAGATGACGCCAGCATATGTGAAGCTATTTTCATAATGTTTAGTCTTGTATGTATTTACAAACAGATTACTTTAGCTCTAGTGTTATATGTATCAACTACTTTCTGTATTTCTGTATTTTCAGTGAGCTTTAAGAGTTTGATGATTGTAGAGACTTGGTTGTTCAAAGTACAGTTTACAGCTAGTTTTCTGTAGTAGAGAGATCTGCCATAATTCTAATTATCTTGTTCCAATGGCCCTCTGTTGGGCCCTCTGACCCATTTGGAATGTGCGTCCCAGTAGAGGTGTGAAATCAGGTTCCTCTCTTGTTTGGATTTGTCGCAGCATAGGAGTTGGTGCCCATTGCAGAATGTGCAGCTGTCCGAGTTCAGGATTTCTATTCCGTGAAGATGTTGGACCAGGCAATCATATCCCAAATAGACCTACTGCCTCCTTTCCTGGTTTTTTATGTTGACTGCTCCCAGTTTTTAGGTATGCTATCCCATGTTTTCCCTCCATTTTCATTGAAATATTCCTTTTGCTCCATTTTTGTTATGGTTCTGGCTTTGTGGTAAAGAAGAAAGGTACCTACCCTTGTTGCTGGAAGGTCGCAGCTATTTTGTTCCCCTGCATTCCCACATGTGAAGGGGTCACAGAAAGCTGACAGTTTTATGCAAGTTATTCAGTACACGTAGTGCGTCTCTTATTTCAATTGTGGCTTTTGCCTGAGGTTTTGATTTTGATGTGACTGCTTCTAATGCTGCTTTTAAGTCTACTAAAAGAACTGCTTTTGTGATTGTCTTTGGCCAGAAATGAACTGACTTAGGGCACATAAAGTTGCTTGGAGTTCACCTTCGTAAGTGGCCTGGTTTTGGCCTAGTGGGTAAACACTCCTGCCCTTATTGCTTCCTGTATTAGGGATCCATTCTCAGCCATTCTTCTACAGGATATCTAACATTTATTACTTCCAGGGTGATTTGTCTGTTTTTCTTTTTGGTCTTTCTAGCTGACTTTTCCTTGCAGACTTAGATTTACATTATGCTCTTGGTAACATAGTGGGTTTCTTTCCATTTCTAGTGGTACATTGAGATGTGTAAGGTATTTTGTTATTTCTTTTACCAGATTTTGTTGTGATTTTAGCAGTTGTATTCTGGAGTTATCTTTGGTCCAGGTTTGATCTTTCAGTGATTCTACCTGGAAATAGGTGCTGGCTGCTTGTTTTCATATTTCTTCTGGTATTAGAGGATTGTTGGTTTGTATGGATGTGGTTGTCTTCACCCTTCCTGTTATGAGCCTTAATGCTTTGCTCTGTATATTATCTAATTTGTTGAGCTGGGTTTTGTTTGCTGTAATTATTATTTCACTACTGGAAGTTATTATTGGTTTGATATAAGAAGGCTTCCAAGATGTTCAGAATGGACTTGTTGTTTTAATTGAACAATACTGGACTTTTGCTATTTATGCAGTTAGAAGGTTTTTTGTTGTATGACCTCATTAAATTTATAATAATACAATTTCAAAATGTTACGCTACCTGTTCTGTAAATTGTCTTTGTCATTTAATTTTCAATAGTATGCAGCAAAACAAATGACACTAAAATTATCAATCATTTGCTGTCCAAGTTTCCATAGCAATGAGTTGGACACATTTTGAACTCCGTATGTTTATTACACAGTGGAGAAGTTGTTTATCATGCAAACAGCAAAAGTATGAGGTTGAAATCATATACCACATGTATACTTTACTTTGAGCTCTGAGATGACATTGTTATCAAAGACAGTAATACATCTTTTCAGGTCAATTATACAAGGATCACTAGATATGTATTGAGATAGCAACATTCAAAAAGTCACAAATGTTTTGCTTATCACAGTTTCTCAAAGTATTCTCCCTGGTACTGTATGTAGTGTTCCATCCTCCTGAATCACTTCTGGAATAATCCATGTCACTGCAGATAACTCTTC
Organism: Tenodera sinensis; assembly: GCA_030765045.1. NCBI lineage: Eukaryota > Metazoa > Arthropoda > Insecta > Mantodea > Mantidae > Tenodera > Tenodera sinensis. The sequence continues at coordinate 6,940,045 of CM060966.1, forward strand.
TTCAAGCTGCTTCTTCAGGATGACATCTTCACTAAAGGGAACAGGAAGATGGTCAGACTATAGAGTGGATGAGTCAGTCTCACTTCCTGACTGAAACTCCATTGTTACATTAGCGGTGTGAGCTGATACAAGGTGTTCATGAAGTATGGTTGAAACCTAATCCCTAATGTCCTTGTAGGTTAGTCTTGGATCTTCCCTAATGATTGTGGTGATGTTACTGTCTCTTCATCTTTAAGAGATTGCCACCCCCTCTTAAATTCTATAAACCAGTGGAACACAGTATCATGTGACAGAGAATAATCGCCAAAAGTTCCCCTCAAACACCCAAGTGACTATGTTTCATTTGTTACATTTGAAGTAGTACAATATCATTGCATGAAAATGTTCTCTCTGAATCTCTATTGTAACATTCACACATTCCAGATTTGAAACACAAACTGACCAAAACTGAATGACACAACAATGGTCTGTCTGCTTCCATACACAGTACATAAACATACAGATCTGCATGTAACCAATCACAATACCTCACTCTTTCAGAAAAGTACTGTATACTCTGGCATTAAATTGTATAAAATACATCAAAGCAATATAACCAGTAAATTATGTCTCAAGGCACATCTAATTAATCACTACTTTTATTCCATCAAGGATTATCTCAAATATAAGTGTTAGCCATAAGGCTTTGACTGGAAATGTATGTTTGTTTGTATCTGGTATGTAGTCTCATAGTTTGTAATGCTAATCTTGACATATCTCCAATTTATGAGCATTAACTCAATAATATAAATGTTATGTGATGAATAAATAAATAAATGAATAAATAAAAAGTAACACTGGAGTATGGACAACAATGCACAAAGCATGAGGCCTTATTGACTTGGACCATTTGTAACACTGTATTCCAGTGCTGGAGACAAGTGTGCAAGTCGCAGATACCTGGGTGTTAACACTCTAGTGAGATATGTATGTGCAGGTGTCAGTGTCTGTGGAGGAGAGGAAGTACTGGTTCCCTGGACAGATGATGCCTGCGTCAGTTAAAGCAGAGACTGGAGCACTAGTGTGTCTTGTGGGTGGCCACGCTGGATCTGAAGGGAAAGGAACAGCAGGAGTATATGGACCAAGACACATGTATGTACCACAAACACATGCAATAGAATTAATAGCAACAGACAAAGCATTTAACTGCCAAACAAACACAAAATAATAACTAAATAAACTGGAAGCAGCACAGAGCACAACTCAATGTTAGTTTCTATAAATATTGAAAGATATGAGCTAGTTTAGAGCATAAATATTCATTGGAATTATATAGAACAATTAAAAGGGGTAAGGAGAAATACATATATACTATAGTTCTCACAAAGTAGCAATGATGGGATATGAAAGGCAGAATCAGAAATGAAAAATTTAATACCATAGCCAGGATTTGAACTATAGATCTTCCACTCTACATTCAGCTCTTCTTAACCAGTAAACTAGTATGGTAACATGGCGGCATAACCTTAAATTCATCTAATTTGCATTTTCCCGGTAGACTAAAAAGCAATCTTATATGCAACTTAGAATGGCAAGTATTTAAGTCCTGGAATTTAAGTTATTTTAGTTAACAGTTTCCATATATCAGACAGTCAACAGTTTTGAGTACATTAGAACAACCAATTATTATTGATTAGGCTGATGTAAGGATAGTTTGTGAACAGATGGATGTGTTTTTAATGAACTGAGCTTAAACTTGACAGAAGGTTGCAGTATATGTATGTGGGAAACCAGATAACATTTACTACTGCCTAATTAAATGTCAGGTGGTTAAAAAGATAACGGGATAGGTTTGGAATGAAAAATGCAACAAATTACCAAAGGATACAGCGCCTTATTTCTCATTCCTGGCTGGCTGAGTTGCCTATTGGTGTAATACATTTTACTCTGAAGTGTATTTTAAAATACATTAATATGTTATTTTGTATGAATGTTTTAGAAGAAGAAGAGGCTCAGGATCAAGGGAATTGGATTTTGCTTCAGCAGGAATGGCGTTCTTTCAAAAGAGATGTGTAAAAAGGAAAGGTCCAGGTTCAGAGTCTACAATACGCCTGTACAGACAAGGAGGTACTACGTCGGGCATTGTGACATTTGACCAACATCAGAGTGTAGTGGGCAGCACCACAATCGACCAACTGTGGCTCTGGAAGTGCTTCAACTACAGGTGATCAAACTTGCACTGTACAGTTTGTCTACAAATTATTTAACTTGAGATTACAAGTGACCTGTCATGGCATGTAATACGTGCTCTGATTGGTAATCAGAGGATATGGTTGGTGAATTTATTTTGATAATTCTCCCAGTCAGGTCGGTGAGACCCGTAAACCAGCGACAGGTGTGGTCCTCCAGACATTCTGGGGGTTGTGAGAGAGCGATGTGACTGCCAAAACATAAAAATATGGTGCTCTCTAAAAAGCGGTTACATTTACTGCTATTGCTCTCTTCAATAATGCATTGTCTGGCAAAACATTTAAACAGAATTGGGATATATTCTTCACCACTCTGTCCTCTATGTGATCTGCAAGAGGAAATGGATCGAGACCACCTTAAAATATGCCCGGCCACTTCTAGTGCCCCATCCATCAGTGAAAAATATTGGAGAGCAAGAGGATTAATGACGTCAGAAATCCAGCATTAGCTAACAACAACATTCTATAATTTATACTCTATTAATTGAAGTTTGCTCTTTAATTTGATAGGTACCCATCTTATCATTCTAGGCACAATACTTATACTTTAAGTATATTTTGAAAGTGCTACTGCATCTGTCATTTTGTATTGTATTATGGATCCTGTACACTTCACACAAAAAATTACAAGTTATACATTGGATTCAGGACTAAACTTTAGCAGCTGTTTTATGTGAAATTTTGCTCTATAAATTGGTACTACCATTAAAAATGGCAAATATATGTAATAATCATCATGTACATTATTGTTGATAGAGTGTAATACAAGTATGCAAGTTATTACATGATTCACAAACACAAACTCTCAATCAAAGTTAATATAGCACACATACAGTCATACAGAACAAAGTTCCAAATTCCTAGACACGCACGCCACTGCACTGGCCAACTTCTCACTGCTACCACTTACCACAGATTGATTTGTAATTGAGTTAAAACATGTCTCAACCAGCATGTGCAAGGTCATGCCTGCTGAACATACTGGGGTAGATAGCTTATTGAACGTCCCTCGTACCTGGGATACTGGTACCTGGGAAACCATCTCCAAAGCACCCAAGCATTATGCAATTGGATGACTTACTGTGGCTCATGATTCATTCAGGTATTTACACCTCCTCTTAGCAATTATCTTCTTATGACCCAGATCGTCGCTTAAATTTGTCTCATCATAGTTGATATTTAAAGCAGGAAGCCCTCTCTTTCCTTTAACCTGTTAAAATAATCTTATACTTCTTCAGTAGAAACAACTGCATGAGACCATTCAATATTCTGCCATATTCATTCTGACATTTAACAACACTGAAAGAAAAGTCATGACCTGGCATATTATTCTTAAACTCCTTAATATTTATTCCTTTCTGTCAAGGTACGCCTAAACTATGCATCTGGCAGATAGCCCCAGAAAGAACATGTGATAAGGTGATGTACAATATGGTTTTCAGTATCCTCGTCAACCCTCTGGCTTCAGCTGAATCCTACTTTCACTTTTTCTACATTTGTACGCCTATGTAAAGCTGTTGTGGGGATACCATGCTTCTCTGTACACCTTCTATAACTCTATTTTCTAATAATTTGAATACTTTCATGGATTTTGTTGCTGTCGTTATGCTTGTATTGCCCAGTTATGATGTTGGTTAATCTGAAGTAAACAGAAACAAATAAAATAGAAGGTACATTGCCCTAGAACCATCAGGGGACAAAAATGCAGTATAATTGAAATCCAGACCCTAATGATTACTGTGAAAATGCAATAAGAATTTCTAATACCTCATTTAGTTGCATTAAATGGGGAATAATTTCCATCACTCACTCACCACACTGTGGCACAGACAAATGAACCCTCATTTTAACTTTGTTGAATATTTTGTGTAATTTCAGTGGAAAATCTGAAATGGAGAGTTTAACCATCACTGCTCCTCTTGAACCTGGGAAATGGTCTCTTTGGGCACTTACGTTATCACCAAGTGTTGGACTGAGGTTTTCTGCCCCACAGACCATCACAGTATTCCGTCCATTGCAAGTTGACTTCAAACTGCCAACAAGTCTGCGTGTGGGCGAGGCAGTGGAAGTTGACGTGAAGATTGGAAACAACATCAACTCATGTATGGATGTAAGTAGGAGAGAGAAAATGTTTGTGTTTATGAGAATACATTATTTACTCAATGTTTTACTCATTGTTATGTTTCGAGAAGACTCTTTATTGCAGAAGTTTTCCTTAATGTATTTCAGCAAATACTCTTAGTAAGGCACATAAACTTTAACTGTGTATTTCTTTGAAACTTTTAAGACATTCAGTTGCAAATAAAGTGAGAATTTGAAAAGCTTAGGGTGCAGAAGTAGTACATGCACTTTTGCTAGTTTACTATAAGTATTGCATTCCACCCAAAATGTTGATACATACCTTCAACAAAAATGTTTTGACTTCCACAAATGTAACAAAAAACAAACAAAAGATGCAACATGAACCCTCCACCCCCCTAACCTTTATACAGAAACTTTTTTTATTTGTTGCTCTATTTGTTTTTATAAAATATCATATATTTAAGATATTTTCATGATAAATGAAATGTATATGTTAAATTTTCTGTGAATATTTTCTGAAGCTCTCATCATTCTGGATGAACTTTTTATAACTTATAAACTGTAAGAGATACACAAAACATTACTATACCAGAAATGTACTTCTCGTTAAAACACAATTTGTGTCAAATATATTAAATATTTAGAAATTAAATTTCACTTATCTTTGGTTATAAGTTGTTAATATTTCAAATACTTAAACCAGTTTCACAAGATGATCTCTTTCATCCTCAGTAGTGTTTACGGTAGTCCATAGTTGACGTGTTTTGAGAGTCTTGCTCTCATTGTCACTCTGATCTACTGAACAATGAGAGCAACATGTTCAGGTATTGTGTATTTTAGTGAAGTGTGTAAATGAGTTTTCCTACTCGTCCTTCACTGTCAACCACTCCTATATTATTATTTATAACTCTCTCTACTGTTTCCATATACAGTTACCTACCTGTAGTTGTATGCAAGCACTTGAAGTGCATTATGGTCAATTGTAGGTAACAGCACTTCTGGCACTGAGTGAAGGAGCTCATTTCCTCAGCAACGGAATGTTGTATGTGACTGAAAAGTTAAGACTGGGACCTCACGGGGCAACGTCGCTTGTTGTGCGTGTTGTAGTGACCAGTCCAGGACTCAAAAACATGACAGGTATGTATAGCTAAGTGCTTTAATTCACTCTCTACCACTTTGTTCATAAACATTCATTATGTTAATTTTATCCCCTACTATCATAGAAACCTAAACACTCGTGTGAATCACAGTACACAAATGAAACATTTTAATTCATTTCTCAATGTTTTACATTCTTCATTACATATTTACAGTAAGTAGAGGAAGTATTTCACTAAAAACTTCAATATCAAGATTTCACCACAAATGCATATTTTGAAAATCCCCGAATACAAAAGGGCACTTTTAGAAAAATGTCCATTTGTGTGTGAGAGCAGGCATGACTCAAAACAAGAAGTCATTAATTAGGCTCAGCATCTTTCTAAGATGTGACATAAAGATTTTCAAAACACTCTCCACACCCCAGACTACCCCATACTACCTCACTCGGAGAAGAGCACTTTTTGTCACACCAGGAACTCTTGTGAGAATGGTTGTTTACATAGCTGCTGGAATCTTCCACACAGCCTAGCCAACTGGCCAGTCGACCGGCCAGCCAGCACTTCTACCAATAACTCAGACCCATAGCAGCATCACAATATTTATTGAATTTCAAATATTCATCTACTGTATAAAAACAATCTTCTTCCAAAACAACTAACCTTTCCTCTATAATATCCAATGTTATCTATACTTTAATTGTTATACAACTCTATATAACTGTAACCTTCACTTCAAATCAAAGTTCTAAGGCTTTCACGGCCGGTGTCAATACTAGATGCAATATTAACCGGGCTTGTGGGCCGTGGTCTATTGGGTTCCTTCTTCTTCCCAAACCTTTCGTCTGCGACTATGGCAGACGAAAGGTTTGGGAAGAAGAAGGAACCCAATAGACCACGGCCCACAAGCCCGGTTAATATTGCATCTAGTATCTTCACTTCAAATGTTTACGTTTTCCTTTTTCTCGATACCATTTTTATTGCATAACTGTCAACATGGCATGACTTTTGCCATTGCACAAAGGTCACACATTGATTTATTAACAAGCAATCAGGACTTAAGTACTTCAGTATATTATCATCACATTAATATTGCAGGTGTTTACTATTGAAAAATATTAAACAACAATGTCTGTCACTGCAGGTTCACAGGAGAGAGTACATAGTGTATTGTAATACATTGCTCATTGTTGACACATCAGTTTGTGAACTGCTGAGATGTAGCCAGCCTATCAGTGCACCTGATTGGTTCAAGTAGGTACCTAAAGTATGGAAATTAGCAGACAGGCTAAGCAATGGCAAAGGATGTGAATCATTTGGTTTGCACGCGCCAAGTCAGTAACCATTCTATCCTTTAATTATGTTTATGTTTTATTTACTGGAGTTTGCATTATGATATCTGTCACTTTTGTTTGCCCTCCTTCTCCTCTCCTTTAGACACTGTAACATGGCCACGCTTGTAATATACTCGCTCTGGCTGTTACTATGCGCTAGTCACTGAAAGTCAACACGAGTCTTAAATAATAGATTTGCCACTGTTTTATGAAGCCTTCAAAGTGTGACAATTATGCAATGAAATATGGTAATTCAATTTTCTCCTAGCTACAAACTGGTATTATGGAGAATTAAATGACATTGACTCTTTGCCTTGTAGACTAAACTTCTAATATGGATTCAGCTTCCACTTATATTGTAATCAAATCTTCTCATATTAATGAAAAATAAAACTGAATTATGCTAGATGTTTTTCAAAATGTTATACCAATATAAAACAAAATTAATATTGTTGCAGCTGAAGTTTCTGGATTTGGAAGTGACACTTGCCAAGAAGCGAGCATCTCGACAGGAAACAGTTCGCTGGTGGGTTCGGTTGTACAGTCAGCATCAATGTTGGTGCATCCAGAGGGACTGGTGCGCACAGATACTGAGAGTGCTTACTTTTGTGCAAATGGTACGTACGTATGTACATAACACAGTAAGGGAAATAATTAAATTATGGGAAATCAACAAACATGAAGTGCTCATTAACAAATATAATATATTTAGAGGCTAAGCTTCGCTTAACTTCGGTGTAAGTATTTACACTAAGTATATATTTATATCTTTTAAAAAATACCCGTAGTGATTTTGATTAAAATATTAAATGTTTAGCATATTTTGCTCACAGATGAAACATATATGTTGAATTTTGTGTGAATATTCTTTGAAGGTCTCTTTATTCTGAATGACTTTTGTATAACTGATAAACTGTAAGAGGTAGACAAAATATTACTACATAAAAATGTACATCTTGTTAAAACATACAACTTGTTTCAAATGCATTTTTTGTGTAAATGACCATTTTCAAGGTATTCCTTGTTATTCATTTGCATTTTCAAATACATATTACACTTTTCTCAAATAGGAAGACATTCCTTATTTTTTTTTGTCTTGACTATTCAAAAAGAACAGAATTTCAAAGTTATCACATAGTGACCAGCTGTTAAAACATTTGACTATTACATAAGCCTACATGTTGATACTGTACTTATAAGAAAATGTGTAAAAAAAATCCATTTCTTCAAACATTTATCTGTATTAACATGTAGCAGATAGAAGAATAAGTATTTGTAAGAATAGTTTTTATAGGAGTGAGTGGAGAAAGTCATATGAGTGTAACACATCAGAGTTTTATACACACGCTCTCCCAGTTTAGGTGCAATCAATACTTTGATCTAGAAACATATTGTTACTGGTGTTTCTTACAATTTCACTGCCTATGCAAGAGATATCATAATGAGATAGGTACATGGGAAGTACTTGCTAATTGCTTTTGTGAATCAAAATTTTACTTGGCATTAACCTCACAAACTTCTGACTTGCAAATGTGCTTATGTTGTAGAAAATGTAGTGATATCAACATCAGAGAATTTCCGATATGAGTTTGTCTCAGCCCCAAGGAACAGAGCTGGGATTGTGTTTGAGGTTAAGGTTGCTGAAGGAGCACACATCGCATTGTCAGATGTGCGCTATACTTCTGACAGAATGTACCAGATTGTGTTGGGTGATGCAGAAAATACTATGTCCTGGATAGGAAGAGGCAAGCATGGTAAGAGACATGTTCCTAATGTGTCATTATACTCATGTACAGAATGTCCCAAAATTAGACCAATAAACTTTGACAGCTGATAGATGACATTATTTTAAACACTTTTTGTTAAACAAAGTTTTTTGCTGCAGTGCTTTGTTTAAGTGCTAGATGAGTTAATGTCATTACGAACTGTTTCCCACCCAGTTTAAGTATTTACAGCAAAGCAGTATTGCATTTATCTTAGTAAGGCACACAATCTTAATCCAAGAAACAAACACAGAACACAAACTAAACACAAACAACTCATTCTTTACAGTTAATCACAGCTTTACTGTTCAAAATTAGACCGACAAAGTTTTAAACTCGAGAAATGGCTGGTGTCTTTGCGAGAGTACAGCGGAATAGAGCACGCCGATGCACTCTTTATGTTAATCGCAATTGGTGTCAGTTCCACATTTACTTGCAAAAGTAAAGCTATAAAACTGTAAACAATGAAATGTTTGAGAGGTAGAACTGGAACTTAAAAAATCAATGCCACAGCTGGGATTTGAACCACAGACCTTCCACTTACTAGCAGTTTACCAGGAGAAATACGAACTGGTGTGAGAATTCATTTTAATGGTTTGAGTACCCACCTAGTAAGCGTGATTTAAAGAGTTGACTATCGTACAAAGTCTACTGTATTCTAATATTCCCCTTGCACCTACAAGGAAATAAGCAATAAGATAATTTGTACGAATGTTTATCTTAACTAACACAAAGGAGATATAGGAACAAGAGTTTGTTAGAATTGTTTGCAAAAGAGTAGAGAAAGTCATGTGAGTGCAACACATCAGATTTTTTTTCTTTCTGCTCCTCTATTTTTACTTTCTCTGCTGGTAAGTAGGGGAAGTATTGTATCCCACCCAAAAATTCTATGTCAAGATTTTGCCGGAAATATATGTTTTGAGACCCCTGAATCTAAAAAAAACATTTTTAGAAAAAGGTCCGTGTGTGTGTGTGTATGTGTGTCTCTGTGTGTCTGTCTGTCTGTCCATTCGTCCGTCTGTCCGTCGGTCCGTCGGTCCATCCGTGCGTCCATCCATCTGTCTGTCTGTCTGTCTGTGTCTCTGTGGACAGCATAACTCAAAAAAGAAAAGTCGGTTAAAAACCAAAGTTGGTATTTCAGTTTAATGTCTTCCAAGGATGTGACATGAAGATTTGGAAGAAAATAGCCCCACCCTAAACTACCCTTAATATGGAAAATGTTTCAAACATTTTGATTTTCTTGAAAATGGCTCTAACGATTTTGATTAAAATGTTATATGTTTGAGATATTTTTATGACAAATGAAATGTATATCTTGAATTTTCTGGCTATAGCCCCTGTAGTCGTATTTACTCTGGACGAGTTTTGCATAACTGGTAAACCGTTAGAGATAGACAAAATCATACTATACAAAAAATATAGATCTTGTAAAAATACACAATTTATGTCTCAATAAATTTTCTTGTAGGGTGAACCATCTCGGAGATATTCCTTGTTATGTGTGTGCGCTTCGGAAAACTTAAAACTTTCGTGAAATGGAACATCGTTGTTCATTTGTTTTGCGTGTTAAGTGTGCAAAGAGAACGGGATCTCAAAGCTTTAAAAGATTTGACTATCGCTCAAAGCCTACTGTATTCTAATATTCCCCTTGCACCAACAAGGAAATAAGCAATAAGATATAATTTGTACAAATGTTTATCTTAACTAACACAAAGAAGATATAGGAATAAGAGTTTGTAAGAATGGTTAGTGCAACAGTAGAGAAAGTCATGTGAGTGTAACACATCAGATTTTTAGAAAAAGGTGTGTGTGTCAGTCTGTGGCCAGCATAACTCAAAAACTAAAAGTAGGTTAAAAACCAAAGTTGGTATTTAAGTTTAATGTCTTTCAAGGATGCGACACAAATATTTTGAAGAAAATAGCGCCACCCTAAACTACCCTTTACATGGAAAATGTTTTGAAAGTTTTGATTTTCTTGAAAATGGCTCTAACGATTTTGATCAAAATGTCATATGTTCGAGAAATTTTTATGACAAATGTATATTTTGAATTTTCTGGCTATAGCCCCTATAGTCATATTTACTCTGGATGATTTTTGCATAACTGGTAAACCATTAGAGATAGACCAAATCATACTATACAAAAAATGTAGATCTTGCTAAAATACACAATTTATGTCTGAATAAATTTTCTTGTAGGGTGAACCATTTCGGAGATATTCGTTGTTATGTGTGTGAGTTTCAGAAAACTTAAAACTTTTGTGAAATGAAACATCATTGTTCAATTTTTTGTATGTTAAGCATGCAAAGAGAACGGAATCTCAAAGCTTTGAAAGATTTGACTATTGCACAAAGTCTACTGCATTCTAATATTTTGGGGGGATATACTTTTACCTGCATTAAATCCAAATCCACTGTATTTTGGACCGTGCTATTTCGGGCTTCTACTGTACTCCACATTTAGCATCATCCAATGGATATCCTTCAAATTTAGCAGTTCTTTGTTGAATTTGCTAAGGTTTTTATATATCAGGTCAATCAATTATAATTTATTGTTCTAACACACTTGAACTGGACTTTGTGGGTGCACTTTGAAAGGTAAACTCAGAAGAATTTAAGGCTGTACTAACATGTTGCCATGGTAACTCAGCTGCACATAGAGTGGAATATTTGTGGTTAAAATTCTGGCTGTGTATTGTGCAGGTTTTGGTGTCCGTCTTGCTAGTGTTCTGACGCCACATCTACTGTCAGAGGCCTCGTTCAGCACACTGTGGGTAGCATGGGACAGAGGCACAATAGCAGTTGGAGAGGGGCCAGTCGTACATAACCGCACTATGCTCAAATGGCGTATGGATAAGAAGCTCAAAGTGCAACACATTGGCTTTGCATCTGGATGGGGTCATACGGCAGAATTCAGGTAACTTCATTGTCAACAGAAACTCATAACCTCAAATGGTATTTATTAACACTATTCCATGTAAGATATTATAGGATAAGATGTTTTATTGTCATGCATGTGTGCATTAGAAGTTGAGCAAAAGCTCTGTAAACAGGTCAATGCTTAAATAGATTAAGATATACGTATGAAAGACAGCCATTTACACACAATATAAGATAGTACTTACAATAATGCTACATAAGTAGTAATGATGATGATTTTAATGATAATAATGATCTGTTATAAACACATTCTAACATTGTACATTCACGTATTCCATTACTGGGTGGTATGCCTGGTCAATAAGCAAACTTTTCACTATAAATATTAAACATACAAGCACTATTAACACTGAAATGTTGTTGTTCAGTTCTGAGAGAGCATCAGTCACTCTACAGCTGAGGATGAGAACCAATCATCTTGAAAAGGTTTCAGTTTTTTCGACATTGTAAAGTGAAGCTGAATGTAAAAAAGTGCCTCAAGTGAGTCAAAAAATTGAACTCAAACTGTTAACTGTTCTATTAAATAGTTTAAAGCCTCTGATTTTGGGAGGAATTTGTTACAGGATTTAATTCTACAATAAAGTGCACTTTTTGCATGTAGAATTAACCTGTGCATGAGCAGGGTTGCCAATCTTTAAAAGTAAAATTATCCTACCGACCAGTCAAAATTATCCATTTGGATTCAAAGTTATTGTACATCATAAACCAAATGGTACAACAATAAATATATCAGCATAACACTTATGAAAATGTAATAGTATTGTTTATGGTATCCACTGACAAGATTGATGGTCTCAATCAATATTAAAACTTTAGCACTTATGTTTCTAGCACTATTCATCTGAAAGTTCATCTCCCTCAACTGTTGCACCATTATACAAATTTGCTGTTGAGATAAAGTTTAACATCTTCTTGGTGACTTTGTAGATTTTTGGACCTACCACATTCTTTCATAGCTGAGTGACAGAATAAGTCCATTTACCATATTCAGTGCCAATCTGTTTCTAATTTTGGTTTTTATTAAACCCAGTTTAGGGAAAACTCTTTCAGAAGAAGTGATTCTGTGGGGCAACGTAATGCAAACTCCGCCAGTTCTTTGAAATCAGTATTTCCACTAAGGTGACATGTGTTTGCGCGCTTGCCTCTGGCGAGGAGGACCCGGGTTCGATCCCCGGTACCAGCATGGGGATTTTATCCCCTCTGGGAGGTCTGGCACGGGGTGCACTCAGCGTAGTTAGGTCCTGGGGGGACCAATTGAGGAGCTACTTGATGGAGAAGTAGCGGCCCTAGGTCTAGAAGACCGCATAACTGGCCGGGAGGGCTCGGGGTGCTGACCACGTCCCACCCTCCAGTACTGCACCTCACCAATGACGCCTGTAGTGGGCAGAGGTGGGGGATGCAGCGGCTGGGCAGTAGACCTTGGCCCCTCGTGGGCTGTTGTGCCGGGGTTTAGTTTAGTTAGACATGTGTTTAACAGCACTCCAGAAACTGCCAGGTTCAGGCATGTCCTTTATGGATGGAATATCAGTTATTCCGAGTTTTCTCCATTGATCATCAATTTTCTGAAAGTACCCTCTTCATTGATATTACCAGATCTGGGTACACCGGCAACAAGAGAATAAAGGGTAGGAGGCTTGGTAGGATATGAAATGGTTTTCTTAGAGGGGTGGAGACAGGCCATAGGGCATAAGTGGTTGTGATTAATTTCATTTTGTTGACAAAAGGATATCAGTGAAAAGGATATCTTGCCGGTATCAAACTATCATACATTCACCCCATAATTATCATACGGATTAGCAACCATGAGTACAAACATTCAAATCATCATATGCCCCAAATTATCATACAGGCTGGCAACTCTGTGCATGAGTGACTTTAACCTACTTAGTGCCATGTATTTCTCAAGTCGGCTGTAGACAGCCAGAGGTCCACCACCCATCACCTGTGTAAAGCGTCATAGTATTATGGAAAACTGTGTATAAGTAACTGTGTCCAGTGGATAAAGTAGTAAATCTGTTTTTAAATCAAGGTCCATTTAGTAGTCCCCATCTGTAATATCAGCATAGCCTCTCATTGGCTTCTGAATATAAAATTAACCCTGAGGACACACAAGTGTTTATTTTGCATGCACTTTAGGCATGTAATGTGCACACAGCTAAGCTTCACTAGGAATCTAATGAACAAGACACATGCCCAGTGTGCAATCAAGGTCACAAATCAAAATACACGTAAACATGCATCTTAACAGTGAGTAGAATTGAAATGCTAGAATGCACGTAATCTAAAGGCTGCATGCGCTCTCAACTGCCAAGCATAACGAGAGAACAAGCAAAACACTTGTCATTTAGCGTGTTTAGTTTGGATTCTTCTTCTCCAGTACCTCTACAATTGTGAAGACGGATACAGAGCAATTAATAAGTGAGCTTGAAATTCGTCCTGTATTATGGGATACTGCTTGTGATGTATACAAGGACAAGCATCCCATCACATTTGAAAGAAGTTCATTAAATGAAGAAGTTGACATTGAAAAATAATTTAAAATGTCAGTATCTTCTCGGAGTGGAGGCTACACTGTGTAAAAATTACCATACAAATGTCTCTTGCTGTTAATTGGGTGTACCAACAACCTTCTTCCTTTTTTCTTTCTTTTTAATACAAGATAGATAAGACATACTACAGTAACAGCTTCATCAGCTTCCATCTTGGAGAACCGAATGGACGGTAGAATGCGAGTGTTTCAGCCCTGTGTATTTAGATCTCATACACACACAAATGTTAGCTGCATAAAAGTGGACACAAAGATTACGCTCATGTGTGCTCAGTGTAAAGGTAAAGATTTTCTAAAGAACATTTGTTTTTGCACTTCTAGCATAAAAATTAATCATGAAAAATGAACATAAAATATAAAATGAAAGAATGGTGTTCTTAAATAAAACAGCATGCATTATTATTCTAGATTTCTTTAATTTAGCAAAATTATATACTGTAAGAAAGTTAGGTGCAGAAGTATAAATTAGGTACATTTTTCTAGATATTCACCAATAAACTGAAGAAAAGATTTATCATTTTAGAATCTTCACATTATAATTATTGTAAAATATTGTGTAGAAATATAAACGTGTTGTTCCTGCATATCTCTTAGTAATGCTTCTCCAATATGAAATTACACCATTATAATGTAATTAATGAAGCTAATCAGGTACTGGTGGTGTACCCAGAATGACATCACAAAAATTGATATCACTATCTGATAAAAGCTCACTGGCATTTACCTCACACTAATCAAAATATTTTAACAGCTTTTATAGCATCTATGTCTGCTACAAACACCTTGTGGGAAACACACCATTTTTCACCACATACAAATACAGACTGAGGGTGTTCAATGAAAAACTGAGGTAATTAACGGTGAAATAATACAAATCAACAAAAACTTAGAGACTAAGATTCACTTATCTTTGTGTTTGTTGTAAGTTGAAAATGAAACACAGGCTGTTATTACATCCTTGGTGCTACCCTGTTTATTGACAGAATATGGAACTACAATGACGAAGCAGGCTTCTCACAAGTGCTGCATCTAGATGTACCTCGCTCAGTTGTACCTGGATCAGAACAAGGTACACTGCTCATAGCAGGTGGGTTAGCCTTGCCCTCAACAACAGCACAACGTCGTACAAGAATTGGACTGGGTCTGGAAGAGTCTACAAGGTAACATATATTTGTGATTGGCAAAACTGAACTGAGTAATGTAAGACCTAAAACTTTTATGGCGAGCGTTGTTAATTAAGGCTTCATGGGTGATCAGCCGTGTGATGGGACAGAGTCATTAACGAAGCCATCTAAATCAAACTACATCCAAACAACTGCAATAAGGACTATAGACTTCAACTAAACCCTGCTTGGACAATAGCCATCAAACACATCTACAACACCAACTACAGTGACTCCAGACAAAGTACAGACACTGCGGCCGGTGACAAACACACCCTGAAACAGCTGGCCCAATCACAAATCCTCACCTGCTCATTGACCAGGGCAGTGCAACCCCCTCCTACCTAACAATAGTATATATATGGAGAGCAGAGCACAGTCTTTCTCTCAGTTTTTTGATCCTGAAGAAGGCCATGAAGTCTAATATGGCCAAAAGCTTGATGTTTTTAAATCTGACATGGCTGATCACCCGTGAAGCTTGATTAATGAACTGAACAAGTTGGTAATGTGTGAGGCTCCCTGTCAACCACCCAACCTGACCTCAAGTTGTTCCTGGTTTTCCCTGCTCAACAGTTGTTTGTCATCTACCACAATTTCCTTTCCATCATTTCCCTTTTATTCATTTCAGGTGTGCTTCTGGTTTTTTTGGCATGTACTGCTGTCCAGCAGATGGCTAGTAGCATATTCCTATAGGAACATCTTCCAGAAATTCTGGCAAAGTATGAGTAAAAGCTGTAGTTAAACATATCCTGTCAAACATGGAGATAGTAAATAGAACCCTATGAGTGTGTCATTCACAATGGTAGCCAAAATGTTCACTGTAAATTGGTGTTAGTAATTTGTAACTCTAATAGCTCTAGGGTTTCCCATGCTCAAATGTGACTGTTATGTGTGTTTAGCATGCCCTCTTGTGTAGAAACTTTCTCATCTGTCTGCAATGCAGTTGTAGGAAGTCTCACTTGATCAATATGTTTATAAAGAAACTGGACAAACTGTAGTCTAGGTGGCAAGTCATTTGGCCTCAGTGCTTGAACTAGCGTGAGGTGATAATTGCTGTTCACACAGCATTATAGTAAGCAAAGACTGGCTTGTATACACAACATGGGCTATTGCTCTTGTGCTGTGGATGGAGAATTATGGCCCAGTCAATAACCTCCTCCTCTTGGGTCACTGTTTCTTCTTTTCTTTGGACTCCCGAGTAATTGCTTGTTTTTGGAAAGTTGCTGTTTCTCACAGTCATTGATGTACAACATTAAAGATGCTGTGATGAGGCAAATTTCTTCTTGGGTAAAACAGCACAAAGATCTTGTGCCTTTTCACATTTCTCCAAGCAGCACCATAAACATTATGCATCTCTGCTACATAAGTTCTACATAAATGAAGTGGAATATTTTTATAACACGCTGCAAATCTGAAAGTCCTTCCAGTAAACAGAGCATTTTAGTATATGCTGATAGCTGAGATTGACAACTGGAGCCACAAAGTCACAGAGTGCTGTATAATATGTGAAGAATCCCTTACCATTTAAGTAACAAAATGCAGTTTTTAGGTCAATGATGATATAAACAATGTTAAAAACAGAATACAAGCGACATTCCAAAATGCTAAGAAAACAAAACATAAATGCTACTGAAATGCTGAAGAGGTAACAAGGATCTGCATGACAGAATTTCTTCTTACCCAACAAGGCATTTGGAAAAAGTTGATGCCCTCTAGCTTGATAACAAGACACTTACAGACATATGTTCCCCATAAGAAAATACTCAAATAGAACCCCTGAAGTTATTCAGTGTTATTCTGAATCACCCTGTATAAGTGAGTTGGCAGAGTTTCAGTTTTAAGTGAGTAAGTAGAACTGTCATAGCGAGTTGTGGACAGGTGAGCAGTGTTTATATCAAGGTTATGATAGTAAACAACAGTTGTGAGTTACATGGTCATTGTGATTCAGTTTTAAGAGAAATAAAGTGACATAAAAAGTAACAGTTACTGGACTAATTTGTCACAATAAGAACATAAGCCACCGCTGCTTGTGCATTCACAGTATTCAGTACTTACCAGACCATTCCTTATCTAGCTCCTCAAATACCACACACATGTAGGTATTTGGCAGAAATTTCATAAGTTAATTAGACTGTGTATTTGTTGAATAATTATGTTAATCATCCTGTTATAGTTAGAAAACATAGGTAATGGAAATTCAATAAAACAACAAATTTGAGAACTGGATTAATATACATAACTTAAAACTGCCTTGCAGATTACCAAGAGTAAGCAACAATGTTGAGTCTAAAGTAAGAACAAATTAGAAACTAAAAACTTCACTTACCTTAGTAATATTGAAAGATCTTTTGCAGCTAACACATTTCAAGTTGACTTCAACTCATTCTCAAAGCTGTACAAACAAGTTACCATAGCTTGTGTTAGCTGCAAAAGATCTTGCAATATTACTAAGATAAATTAAGCTTTTAGTTTATAATTTGTACTTACTTTAGATTCTTGTTGCTTTACTGTTAATAGCTTCATTATTTCCTTTTTTAACAATGTTGAGTGTTAATTTGTTGCAGTTTGGCTGCAGCAATATCGACGTTTGCGCCACTACTCATGTTGGACCACTTGCCTGACCTTGACAACAACACTCTACTGGACAAGAATCAAGTAATACAATGGCTTAGCACTCAGCTCCAGTCCTTACTTCGCTTTATGAAGCCTGACTTCTCATTTGGGGATCATCATAAACTAGGAAGTCACAGGTAATCTCTATGGGCATCGTAAAGGGGAGGAGGGGGCAATGGGGGCTACAGCCCCAGCCCTTTGGAAATTAATGAATTTGATGTGCAGTCAGGATACTTGTACAAAAGAGATAGTCGATTGTTTCATAGCACCTGTGTTACAAATGAGCTCTATAGTGATGTTCACATTATTTAGTGATTGTAGCTTTGGTAACGAATTTGTTTGCATAGCTATGAGAATGAGTTGGAGACAACTTGAAACTCTGGGTTAGTTTGTGCAAAATGAACATGCAACATTACTAAGATAAGTGAAGTTTTTAGTTTCTAATTTGTTCTTACTTTAGAATCTTGTTGCTTCACTGTTAATAGCTTCAATTTTCTTTATTTAAGGAATGTGTTATTTTCAGTTGGTAACAGCATATCTTCAGTAAGTGTTGCAGCCAACAACAGTTTTGTACTGACAGTTATAAATGTTAATTTTATTATCATCAACAGTGTTCTATGCTACATGTTATAATATTTTTATCTTTGTACAAGTTTTTACAGTTTCAGTCCATGAGAATTCTTACCAAGAGAGATTGCAAACATGAAAGTTCTTACATAATAATGTAATCAAATCAATAATGAACAAGATGCTTATTGTATATAGTATTGCCAACACACACACACTCATGTGCATAAGTTGCCATATTTACGTGAATCTAAAGTGCACCTTTTTTGACCAAATGTGCTATCAAAATTGTGATATGCTTTAGATTTGCTGGCATGTTAGATGCGAGTGCAAATCCACTCCGTGGAATGAAAGTAACTTCATTCAATGTTTTTGCTTATTATGTAACAAAGGATTGCTGGAGTTAACATGCACCCAGAAATTCATGACAAGCTAGCTGCTCTTTTATCATTGGGCCTATTATTGAGCATTTTAGTTACAATATGGAGGGCAATCAGAGAAGAACATCTGAAGATGCTTCTTTACAGTGTAAAGTAGTTCTTAATGCTGAATAAATGGTAATATAAAGGCAGGAAGAAAGTTCAGTGTATCACAGAATAACATTCACTTGTGGCTGAAACAGAAATTGGCATAAGGAAATAATGAAGCTATTAACAGTGAAGCAACAGAATCTAAATTAACGACAAATTACAAACTAAAAGCTTCATTTATCTTAGTAATATTGCAAGATCTTATGCACCTAACATGTTTCAAGTTGACTCCAACTCATTCTCAAACCTATACAAAGCTTTGAGAATGAGCTGGAGTCAACTTGAAACGTGCTAGCTGCAAAACATCTTGCAATATTACTAAGATAAGTGAAGCTTTTAGTTTCTAATTTGTTCTAAATTTATAAATTGGTATTATTTGCTACTAAAGCTGGCAGCTGAAGTTGAACAAAAAGTGTCGGAATTTGTGTTTGAAAGTAGGAAGAATGGGCAATCTGTCACTAGTGACACTATAGGACAGAAAGCTAAAGAGGAGGCTGAAGTTCTTGGTATTCCGAAACAAGGGCTTAAGGTTAGTGTGGATCATTTCATGCAGCGGACAGGTTTATCTCTAAGACACTGTTTCCTGCACATTTTGAATGCAAAATGAGTAATGGTGATTCATGCTTGTAATTTACACTATGGTATTAATAAATTAATTTTGAATGTATCTTTCCTTATTTCATGTTCACTAATTTTATTCTTTAACAATGTCACCTAACAATAGGGCACTTTCAATCCTATAATGTCATGGTTTACATATATGATAAATCCATTGTTGTATTAAATGAATTTATATAAAATAGCTATTATTTTCTGTCACTGATGTGCTTTACATTCAATACAAACCCTTTTTTTTTTATTACAGCTTCACGGGTGATCAGCCGTGTGAGGTTTAAAAACATTGAGCTTTCAGCCATTGTAAATGCTATGGCCTTTGTCAGAATGAAAAATGACCGTTAGCTTTCCGCTCCCCATATTTATATATACAATGTTAGGTGGGAGGGGGTTGCGTTGCCCTGGCCAATGAGCGGGTGACGATTTGTGATTGGGCCTGCTGCTTTGGGCTATGTTTGTCACCGGCCACAGTGTTTTCTTGAGGGTCAGTCTGGACCTCTTAAAATATTGAACACTGTTGATTATTACCAACCCAGGTAAGCACCTACCTATAATAATTTGTGTTTTTCTTTTCAACAGCAACACTGTAAGTGTGTTAGGCTTGTTAGCCAAAGCACAGTCATACACAAGTATAGATCCTGTGTTGGTGGCTGGAATAAAGAGATGGATCCAACAAAGACAGGCAGAAGATGGAAGTTTCTCTCCTCTTTCTACAGACAGTGCCAGTGCAAATTCTTCACAGAGCTTGCTTCTGGAGCACACAGTGGAACTAACAGCTCAAACATTGGCAACACTGCTGCAGGTTGGACTAGAAAATGAGGTAAATGAAATAAATATTAGAGCTACTTTCACCAAAGTACAATAATTTACTTACTAAAGTACATGGTTGGTCCTTAACCCTAGTTAGTTGGCCATAATCACACCTAGATTAGTACGCACAATTGTTACATACTACCTAACCTCTACTCCTTATACTCAGGGATATGTGAATGGCGACCACAAGGTACCCAAGCTGAGCAGAACATTACTTCCACTTACTGGTGTCTAGGGGATATGTGAATAGTGACCACAAGGTACCCAAGCTGAGCAGAACATTACTTCCACTTACTGGTGTCTAGGGAATATGTGGATAGTGACCACAAGGTACCCAAGCTGAGCAGAACATTACTTCCACTTACTGGTGTCTAGGGGATATGTGGATAGTGACCACAAGGTACCCAAGCTGAGCAGAACATTACTTCCACTTACTGGTGTCTAGGGGATATGTGAATGGCGACCACAAGGTACCCAAGCTGAGCAGAACATTACTTCCACTTACTGGTGTCTAGGGGATATGTGAATAGTGACCACAAGGTACCCAAGCTGAGCAGAACATTACTTCTACTTACTGGTGTCTAGGGGATATGTGGATAGTGACCACAAGGTACCCAAGCTGAGCAGAACATTACTTCCACTTACTGGTGTCTAGGGGATATGTGAATAGTGACCACAAGGTACCCAAGCTGAGCAGAACATTACTTCCACTTACTGGTGTCTAGGGGATATGTGGATAGTGACCACAAGGTATACAAGCTGAGCAGAACATTACTTCCACTTACTGGTGTCTAGGGGATATGTGAATAGTGACCACAAGGTACCCAAGCTGAGCAGAACATTACTTCCACTTACTGGTGTCTAGGGGATATGTGGATAGTGACCACAAGGTATACAAGCTGAGCAGAACATTACTTCCACTTACTGGTGTCTAGGAGATATGTGGATAGTGACCACAAGGTACCCAAGCTGAGCAGAACATTACTTCCACTTACTGGTGTCTAGGGGATATGTGGATAGTACCACAAGGTACCCAAGCTGAGCAGAACATTACTTCCACTTACTGGTGTCTAGGGGATATGTGGATAGTACCACAAGGTACCCAAGCTGAGCAGAACATTACTTCCACTTACTGGTGTCTAGGGGATATGTGAATAGTGACCACAAGGTACCCAAGCTGAGCAGAACATTACTTCCACTTACTGGTGTCTAGGGGATATGTGAATAGTGACCACAAGGTACCCAAGCTGAGCAGAACATTACTTCCACTTACTGGTGTCTAGGGGATATGTGAATAGCAACCACAAGGTACCCAAGCTGAGCGGAACATTACTTCCACTTACTGGTGTCTAGGGGATATGTGAATAGCAACCACAAGGTACCCAAGCTGAGCAGAACATTACTACCACTTACTGGTGTCTAGGAGATATGTGGATAGTGACCACAAGGTACCCAAGCTGAGCAGAACATTACTTCCACTTACTGGTGTCTAGGGGATATGTGGATAGTACCACAAGGTACCCAAGCTGAGCAGAACATTACTTCCACTTACTGGTGTCTAGGGGATATGTGGATAGTACCACAAGGTACCCAAGCTGAGCAGAACATTACTTCCACTTACTGGTGTCTAGGGGATATGTGAATAGTGACCACAAGGTACCCAAGCTGAGCAGAACATTACTTCCACTTACTGGTGTCTAGGGGATATGTGAATAGTGACCACAAGGTACCCAAGCTGAGCAGAACATTACTTCCACTTACTGGTGTCTAGGGGATATGTGAATGGCGACCACAAGGTACCCAAGCTGAGCAGAACATTACTTCCACTTACTGGTGTCTAGGGGATATGTGAATAGCGACCACAAGGTACCCAAGCTGAGCAGAACATTACTTCCACTTACTGGTGCCTAGGGTATATGTGGATAGTGACCACAAGGTACCCAAGCTGAGCAGAACATTACTTCCACTTACTGGTGTCTAGGGGATATGTGAATAGTGACCACAAGGTACCCAAGCTGAGCAGAACATTACTTCCACTTACTGGTGTCTAGGGGATATGTGAATAGTGACCACAAGGTACCCAAGCTGAGCAGAACATTACTTCCACTTACTGGTGTTTTGCTCCTCACTGTAACTTTTCTATCTGACCTTACCTTGGTCATCTCTTGTTCTCTTCCGACTCCAATGCTATTAGGGTTCCTGAGGGCTAAGGAGTCTTCATTTTTCCAACCTCTCCATTTCTCTATAAAATCTTAACCCTAACATGCTGACCTGTCATGGCATGTAATACGTCCTCTGATTGGTAATCAGAGGATATGGTCGGTGAATTTATTTTGATAATTCTCCCGGTCAGGTCGGTAAGACCCGTAAACCAACGACAGGTGTGGTCCTCCAGACATTCTGGGGGTTGTGAGAGAGCGATGTGACCGCCAAAACATAAAAATATGGTGCTCTCTAAAAAGCGGTTTCTATTACTGCTATTGCTCTCTTCAATATCATCAGTGAAAAGATATTGGAGAGCAGGAGGATTAATGACTTCATTGTCAGAAATCCAGCATTAGCTAACAACAACTCCTTATATTGAATGTGTTCCTACTGACCAATTTCCATAACAATCCCTCTAATGTTGTATCTGTTTATGATCTCCAAAAACTGTTCTTGATAACGAATAAACATTCTTTGTTCCTCGTTAACCATTTCCCTCTATCCATTTGTATCTTTCAACTGGAAAACAATACCTATGTATTTCATCTTCTTTCTCTCCATAAAGCGCTCGGTCTGGGTTCAGTTGGTTAGACACTGACCTACAGATCCTAATGTTATGGATTCAAATCCGGCCCAAACCGATGGTTTTTATGGATACTTAAAAACAACAGCTCCATGTCAGTAGATTTACTGGCATGTAACAGAACTCCTTGCAGGATGAAATTCTGGCACACCGGCGATGCAGATGTGATCCTGGCAATTGGCAGCATGGTTAAACAACAAAATAATTTAATTTGCACAAAGTGGGCATGTTCTCATTCCTAGTAACTTCCAAACACCTAACCTAAACTACCGTATGTTATGGACTATAAGATGCACCTTTATTTTTAAGGAACTTTTTCTGAGAATAACATTTTTAACATTTATTATCAGATTATAAAGCCAGGCTAACAAAATAATGTTTTACTAATGAAACAACAAGCTATTAACAGCAAAACAATATAAATTAACAAATACAAATAAATATTTAGAGACTAAGCTGTACTTATCTTTGACTCAAATTACACCAAAGATAAGTGAAGCATAGTCTCTAACTATTTATTACATTTTTAATGTTTTATTACTTTATAACACCAAACAGGAGTTTAAAATCCCAGAAAATGTCACCTGAACTTTCTTCTTCTTCTTCTTGTTTTTCTACTTCTACTTCTACTTCTTATTCAACCTTAAGAAAAGAAAGGAAAAGAATCATATCTTCAAGTGGCTTGAATTTAACAAAGCTTCAAAGTATCATAATAAAATTTGCAAAAAGCAACAAATTAAAACTTTTCCATTTTTTCCCCAGCTTCATGATGTATTGTGTAAAGAGATATTCAAATATATTTTTGTTACTTGCTCATTTAATGAACTTTTTAGGTAAACAATAAATGTAATGTAATGCATTGTTTAGATTGACTGGGAGACAATGCTGAGAGCGCGATATTTCCTGGAGCGCAATGTGTTTCGGATCAGTTCACCAAACTCCATGGCAGTGATGACGTATGCCCTAGTGCTGGCAAAGAGCGAACTCTCAAACATTGCTTTGGACAGACTTCGCAATGCTTCTACAAATGAGGAGGGAGATTTTGGTTGGCAGCGTCCACTTTTCAATAAGGAGGCTCCTGATTGGCTGTATGAAGAAGGGGCAGGAAGACACAGGAAAGAGCCAATTATGGGTCAGTCAATGTACTACATTTTAGTTTTCTTATAAATAATATGTGTTACCACGAGAAAAAGGAAAGAAAAGGAAAATTTGTGATGAAAATTCAGCTGAGGCAAGAACTGAACTGAGGCAAGAAAAATGAGTATAAACATTTATTTTGTTGTATTTCTATTTTTCTTAGCATATGGTACCTACATCAGATTCACATATTTCAACATTATTCACTTTGAGAGGTAGAACTGGAACTTAAAAATTCAATGCCACAGCTGGGATTTAAACCACAGACCTTCCGCTTACTAGGCGAGTGCTCTAACCATTAAGCTACTGTGACAACCTGCCAGAATGACATTGAATCCTCAAACCAGTTCACATTTCTCCTGGTAAACCACAAAGGCAATCTCACAGCAAAGACAATTACCCCAATGGTGACTTAAGTTCCAGTTCTACCTCTCAAACACTGCCCAAACATGGCTTGTGTGTTTAAAAACACCAACAGTAAGTTTGTTGGCATAAATAAATAATTATTTACCTTGTTGCTCTTTCTCTCTCTTTCCCTCACAATTTTCTTCATTTTCCTCCCACCACATATACAATGCATATTATACTTTTGTAGTGGGGTAGTCAATGGCTCTGTTAATATTTCATTCAAACTTCAGAACAAATTTGTTAGAATTATAAGAATGTAGGAACTTTCCTACATCATCAGATGCCCTTAACAGTTGGATATAATTAGAAACAGACACAGTTCAGTAAATTCAATTAATTGTACTTTCACATATTAGTCGTGTGCAGAACAATGTTGGAAAGGGGTCTCTGTCCAACTGCTTTAACAACTAAGCTACTAGGGCCAACGTGCTGACATGACACTAAATTGGAGAACTACAATCATCACTCACATTTATATTTGCTCCTGATAAAGAAAGCCGTGGAGTAGCAAACTGCTTATTTGTGTGTCTGATAGATAATAACACATGTAACAAGACTATCAATAAACTTAGCTGTATATCGACTTTGTAAACCCGACATGGGACTTGGCTATATCAATCAAACAAGACTTTTCTGGACATGGATTCCTTTGTGAAGGTTGTTCATTAACTCCTCATAGTCAGAATCAGCTACACTAGTTTCAGTCCTCAATTAAAGCAAGTCAAAAACACCTACTTTTATTGAGTATTGAATTAAATATCTGTATGCAATACAGTGTTAATGGACAAAATGCCTGCAATAACTAGTACTAGTTGTGTGTTTTAACAGCCAGTGTTGGTGAATACAAGGCATCTTTGTACGCTCTCATGACCTTCTGTCACCTTGGTGACCTCAAGTCTGCTGAACCAGTGGCCCGGTACCTCTTCTACCGTTCTCACCTCCTCGACCGACATAGAGAGGTATGTACAGTATTAACTTACAACAAGAGCAATAATGAAACATCTGAATCTTTAAAATACATTTCAATTAACAAAATACTTAAGAGGTGGAACCAAGACTGAAAAATTCAATGCCACAGTCAGGATTTGAACCACAGATCTTGTGCTTATCAAGCGGCTGCTCCAACCATTAAGCTACCGTGCCCAACTTGCCAGTATGACATTAAATTTCCCAACTGATTTGTGCTTTCCCAGTTAGATCACAAGGGAATCTCACATCAGAGATAAATACTCCAAGGGCGACCTACAATAGTAAGTACTTTCTGTCCCATTGGCAAGTTGGCCAGGGTAGCTTAAAGGTTAGAGCAGCCGCTCGATAAGCAGAAGATCCACAGTTCAAATCCCGGCTGTGGCATTGAATTTTTCAGTCCTGATTCCACCACTTAAACATTGCCCAAACACAGCTTGTATGTTTAAGAACACCAGTAGTAAGTTGGTTGGCACAAATAAATAATAAAATATTATTCTTATTTTTGGGGTTTTTAGAATAGTGTAGCAAGCATCCACAAAAATATAATACGAGGTATTGAGGAACCGGAAATTACCATCCCTGAGGAAAGTATTGTTGCTTTCTCAAAATAGCTCACTCACTGGTAATGCACTGGTAGAAGATGGACCATTGTTGTGACATTCATTTTTGTTCAGTTTATGTTTGAAGTCTGGAAAGTGTGGACATTATAATGGAGATTTAGAGACAACATTTTCATGCAAAGATGTTGTATGACTTCAAATGTGACTTAAATGGAAACACAGTCACTTGAGTGTTTGAGGAGGACTTTTGGGGACTATTCTCTGTCACGTGACACTGTGTTCCACTGGTTTGTAGAATTTAAGAGGGGGTGGCAATCTCTTAAAGATGAAGAGACAGTAACATTACCACAATGATTAGGGAAGATCCAAGACTAACCTACAAGGACATTAGGGATTAGGTTTCAACCATCCTTCATGAACACCTTGTGTCAGCTCACACCGCTAATGTAAGAATGGAGTTTCAGTCAGGAAGTGAGACTGACTCATCCACTCTATAGTCTGACCATCTTCCTGTTCCCTTTAGTGAAGATGTCATCCTGAAGAAGCAGCTTGAAGAAGAGTTATCTGCAGTGACGTGGATACTTCCAGAAGTGGTTCAGGAGGATGGAACACTACATACAGTACCAGGGAGAATACTTTGAGAAACTGCAATAAACAAAACGTTTCTGTCACTATCCATATTTTGTTGTCTCAATACATATCTAGTGACGTCACCACGTATCAAAGTGATACTTCCAGAAGTGGTTCAGGAGGATGGAACGCTACATACAGTACCAGGGAGAATACTTAGAGAAACTGCAATAAACAAAACGTTTCTGTCACTATCCGTATTTTGTTGTCTCAATACATATCTAGTGACGTCACCTCGTATCAAAGTGATACTTCCAGAAGTGGTTCAGGAGGATGGAACGCTACATACAGTACCAGGGAGAATACTTTGAGAAACTGTGATAAACAAAACGTTTCTGTGACTATTCATATTTTGTTGTCTCAATACATATCTAGTGACGTCACCACGTATCAAAGTGATACTTCCAGAAGTGGTTCAGGAGGATGGAACACTACATACAGTACCAGGGAGAATACTTTGAGAAACTGTGATAAACAAAACGTTTCTGTGACTATTCATATTTTGTTGTCTCAATACATATCTAGTGACGTCACCACGTAAGTGATACTTCCAGAAGTGGTTCAGGAGGATGGAACACTACATACAGTACCAGGGAGAATACTTTGAGAAACTGTGATAAACAAAACGTTTCTGTGACTATTCATATTTTGTTGTCTCAATACATATCTAGTAATGCTTGTACATAAATAAAAGCTAATTAAGCTAAAAGATGCAAATTTTGATTCAGTGAATAGAAAATGTGATTCTAATTAACTTTGAGTACCACTTGCAGCCAGTTTAGTTAATGGATGTTTAAAAAGCAGGTTGCTAAGTAACAACTTTAAATCTCATACTGCTTGCATGGCCAGGATAAAAAATAAATACTAAGTTACTTCTTGATAAAAGTATAAATATGTGAAAATTGAGATCAATAATAAAACACAGTGTGGAAATGGTTAGTGGTAAAAAAGTGAAATAAATTATATATTTTAAGAAGATCTACAGGTTTGTATAGTAATGTTTTGTGTATCTCTTACAGTTTACTAGTTATACCTAAGTCATTGAGAATAATGAGAACTTCAGAGAATATTCACAGAAAATTCAATATACACATCTAAAGTAAAAACAAATTAGAAACAAAAGGCTTCACTTATCTTAGTAATATTGCAAGATTTTATGCAGCTAACACGGACACGGTTGATAATGGAGGAAAGTTAGCCTCCAAAATGTGTTCCAGAAAATTATAATGACTCACCTTTTAGATAAAATCTTCATTTTTTACTTGTACTGTTCACAGACAACACAAACAGAGCCTCATGTATTTCTCATGAAATGTTGATATTGAATTTTTCAGTGGAATACAATACTTCCATTATTTATTGTAGGCAAAATGGAACATGGAGTGTGTGTTTTTGACTAAAAACTAAATTACTAAAGAGAACATAATTGAAATGGTAAATGTTATGATGTGAATGACTGTAATGTTGCTTTTATCCCTTTTGTTTAGCTGCTCTATACTGCAGTAAAGGCATTTGCAATGTTTGGTTGGTTGGCGCTGGACAGACATCGAGCGCTGACAGTGTCCCTGGCCACGTCAGGTATGGAACTAACAGATACACTGGAGCTGCATCCTGACTCACCTCCTCAGAGTCTGCAACTTCCAAGTCTTCCCACCAAAGTGTTTGTTTATGCGACTGGTGCTGGATGTGCCACAGTACAGGTAAACACACAATCATTTACACTTTTGTTACTCTTAAGGAAGGCATAATGTTTCTACATATTTATTCAACATAATTTGATAGTTTCAGAAAATGGCTTAAAACTAATATGTTGTTCTAAAGTAAGAACAAATTAGAAACTAAAAACTTCACTTATCTTAGTTGCTTCACTGTTAATAGCTTCAATTTTTCCTTATTTAATATGCTGTTGTTAGCTAATGCTGGATTTCTGACAATGAAGTCATTAATCCTCTTGCTCTCCAATATTTTTCACTGATGGATGGGGCATTAGAAGTGGCCGGGCATATTTGAAGGTGGTCTCGGTCCATTTCCTCTTGCAGATCACACAGAGGACAGAGTGGTGAAGAATATATCCCAATTCTGTTCAAATGTTTTCCAGGCAATCATGTCCTGTAATCAACCTGAAGGCTGCAACTGCTGTTTTTCGAGGATACTCAGGAATTACTGTTTGAATGTAGGGCCATTTGAATTGCTTCAATTTCTCCATCAAAGTTTGTAGTTCCATAACTTAAAGATTTGTAACAGAAAAAGAGGTGACATGTGACTCCAGCCCCTGCTCCATCTCAGTTTGATATCAATGATCCATCAGTATAAATATGGAGCCATTCATGTTCTGGATATCTAGTATGGATTGTCTCTAATGCCAATAATTTTAGAACACTAGTTGGAGTATCACTTTTCTTAACTTCTTCTGTCAGATGTAAATAATATGTGATGTCTAATGTTTGTGTTGGATTGACTTTAGATATGAAGTTTCCTTTGAATTAGGAAGGTGTACTTTCTTCTTGATGACTTGAATTTTGGAAAGAAAGCTCTCCTGAGTCTTTAGTGTATGTGTAAAATTTCTCTTGTTCCATGTATCGAATGGAAAACTGATCAACTTTTTGTGTTGAATAAGAGCCACTTTTTCTATTTCATATGTTCTCTAGTGAAGTTGATTTTTGGGTGAACATAAGATCTCTTTGAGCAATACTTGAAGAAGATATATGGTATTCAGGTATTTGACTCATACCAGAGTCAAATAAAAAACATTTTACATCAGCAGTTGAATGTGAGAAAACTCAAGTCAGTCCACATAAACTGAATGCTAATGGAAAACAACAATGCATCTATTGAACAGAAAAACTCTAGAAAATTTCCGAGATGCCACTTAAAATTTCATTTGGAAATATTGCTACTAGACATGAATCTTTGACTTATTATTATGATCCTCAAAAGAAAAGTCAATCAGTTCAGTGGGTCTTATGAACAGAACTAAGCCTGCAAAATTCTGAAAAATTTGCAGTGCTAGTAAGATGTTTGTTAATTTATTTTTCTAAAATGGACCATATTGCTAGTATAGTATTGGAAGACAGATGCACCATCACTGCCAACTCGTACACAAGGATCTGTTTACAACATATATTGCATAAAGTTGCTGTAAAATGCCGAAAGGAAAAATAATTTTATATCATGATGTGAAGGATTGAGATGAGACACTAGCCAATTGTTCAGGTGGGTTCCTTTAAATCTTCAAACAGAGAGCATTAAAGGCCCTCTTCCCCTCCCTCCCTGTGGTGCAGCTGTACATGGTGAACCAATGAGAAGGGCTACAGCACCTAATCAGTGATGAGTCAATGACCGAACCTTTCCTTATCAGTCTCCCCTGACTGACCTCTTGCTTTCTATTAGAGGGGATTTTTTCACCTTTCTGCCCCTTCCTATCACTCTCTACATGTGCTAACCTGTCATGGCATAATAAAACATCCCCTAGCTGGTAAACAGTGGACTTATTTTGATAATTCTCCTGGCTACATCATGCAGACCCACTAAATCAATGGCAGGTGCGGTCCTCCAAGCTTTTCGGGGGTTGGGAAAGTTTTTTTTTAAATTAACGTCCTCCAACATTGTGTCATATCGGACGAATGAATGAAATGAAATGGGTGAAATGATGCTCAAATGAGCCCGAAGTCCATGGAGCTTTAAGTTACCTGACATTCGTCTTCTTAGGGTAGGGAAAACCTTGGAAAAAAGCCTTCCCGGATAACTTACCCTAAGCGAGATTTGAACTCGCGACCTCTTGAATGTGAGGCAGACAGGCTAACCATCACGCTACTGAGGCAGGCTGGGTTGGGAAAGAGCAAAGTAATGGCCAAAATATAAAAATATGGTACCTTTTTAAAATGGTTACATTTTTGCTAGTGTAGCACTCCAGTTTTGAATCAATGATTGGATGAGTAAAATTTAATTCCGAAGGTAAAAATGTCCCCCATTCGGATCTCCAGGTGGGAAGTATTACTCCAAGTTCAATGAGAAGAAAAAGAGATCAAGATGCTTCAATGTAATGCAGGTGGTCTTTCCCAATCCAAAAGAATAGAACTTAATAAAATGATATCTGATAATAACATATATATATTCAAAAGGCAAACTTGTCAACTGACCAAATAAAATATTACAACTTTTCAGGATATACTTTAAATTTATTACAGGAAAAGAGACAAATAAGTAGTGGAATTTTAGTTGGAACAAAAAATGTCCTAATAGCATCTTTTGAAATTTGTGGATTCATAAAATATATTTGAAATTATACAGTATTCATAATCCACCTAAAAATATACCTGACTTTTCGTCTAATAACTGGAAAATAAAATAATCATAATTGGAGATTTTAATGGTGATTCCAAAAGAGGGACTATTGGAATGTAGATGCAACAGGTAAGAAAATAGAAGAACTTCTAAATACAACAATCTTTGAATTAATTTACAAGATGGAAGATCCTTCAAAATTTATGGAGGATGATGTGTCGTCACATAGAGCAAAACCAAGAAATGAGTATCTGGATGCCCTAAAGGTCATTACCATGGACATTCCACTATACAGCCTTGACGTACAGCTTGTGATTTCTGTTTGTTTCACAAAATTAAAGATAAAATGTGTGGAATCACTTTTTGTCATTAGATAAGCAGTGGAACATTATAAAAACTGTTTCTGAAGTGACACAGAAAGAATGACATCATTGTTTTAAGGACTGGTTTCATTGAAAGTAACAATGTATTGTTGTCAAAGAGGAATATTTTGGAAAAATAATATTACTTATAATTTTATAGTAATAATCTCTGTTCAATCTTCCAAAAATATACAGTTTTTTCCTTGTACAGAGTATTATTATGAGTAAATATATAGTAAAATATATGGAGTAAAACAATCCTAAATAATTGTAAATTGTAAAAAGTTGCTCAGTTAAAAACTTGTTAGTGTGCTTTGTAAATTTGGCTCGACACTGTGCAGACCTAGCTTGAGAGACTAGCAGCAAGTGTTCTTAGAGAGTACTGAAATGGTGGTGGATTGGCATGACAAAGGTTTCACTCTGTTGAAAAGTACACATGTAAGTCACTTGGTGCTGGGTCTGGGCTGTAGGGAGTGTTCAAACACTTTGTTTCCTAGATTTGGGTATAGAGAGCCATTCTAAAATAGCACGTACAAGTGGCACAAGTAGTGATAAAAGGTGGGAGGACTGCACCGTGTGTTGGAGTCTTATCACTACCAAGGTGCCATCTATTTTCAACCTAAAATATATATAATTCCTAATCAAATAAACTAAAATAACATTTCCATTTCATTGATCTTAAGGACACAGTTGTCCCTCCAAATAGTCAGACTAGTGAAAACTGAGTGGGAAAATATAAGAAATAAATGAAAGTGCTCAATGAACATCACAATGGGAGAGTGGAACTTTTGCAGTTTAAAAAGTTGATTTTATAGTTGCAGACATAACATTACCCTACCACCAGGGTTGCCAATTTAGTGCTTTTGGCACAACATATGGTGCTTTTTAAATGTATCTGGTGCCAGATTTAAATAGCACCATGGCAAAAATTTGGTGTGTTTCTCATATAGTTAATGCTTAATCTGGCACTTTTGAAAATAAAATATATTGTCAAATAAATAATTTCAATTGATATGGCAAGCAAGTGAAAACAGTATTTATAGAAATTCTTAATGATCATCTTCCATGTCAATTGGTTATAAATTTACGATAACCATAACCATAACCATAGCATGATTTCATGGCTGGCCCCACTTTTGTTTACACAAAGATATTAGATTACTGGCATTCATGTGGTGAAATATGAAATGTTTGTGATGTGCCTACCATTCACTGCTGGGACTCCCTGAGATTGGTTAGTCAGAGGTAAGGGGCCGTTTTAATAGTCTCACTTTACATGTTTCAAACTTTTTATATGAATAGACTCCCTACTTTGTATGGCAGGAGAGATATCAAATTTGTATTTTGCTGTTAGTTCTGGTGCTTTCAAAGACAGGATTCTGTGAATTTTCATTCCCTGAGTTGGTAACACTGACCACCGCTTATATTAATAAATACAATAGTTAATACTTCATTACTATGGAAACACTGACAGTAAATAATTTACTATAATTGAAGTGTTATTTGATTTACAATATACAATGGTTTTTGAAAATATCCTTACTGAGCCATTGTATGTTAACCTACCAAGTGATGTTGATATTACCTGATGAGAAGGCTGTGGTTACTTTCAGGGCAGAGTCACGTACTCTACTTACTCACCGTCTAGTCACACACCGCTCCTAGATCTGTGGGCAGGGATTGAAGACGAAGCTATCCCCAGCCACAACTCTCTGGATGAACTGGAAGGGAAACTGCCTGTTCTAAGACTCAAGACTTGCTTCAGGTAACATGCTTTCAAACATCAACTTCATGCTTCTTAACACTTTGTTGTATGTTGTGCTAGAAAATTGTTAAAACCATGACAAATAACAGGGAATTAAGAGAATATTTGCATCAAGCATGAAGATCAACTTGATAATAATATGTTGTTAGCTAATGCTGGATTTCTGACAATGAAGTCATTAATCCTCTTGCTCTCCAAGATGGATGGGGCACTAGAAGTGGCTGGGCATATTTGAAGGTGGTCTCGATCTATTTCCTCTTGCAGATCACATAGATGTGTGAAACCTGCACCACCATGAACCAGTCTACAGCAGTACTAAAGCATGCTTCTCTAGTACAATATGGTGAATATCAACTCTATCATTACTTTCTCTACTGTATCCTTACAGTAGGTAGAGGAAATATTATATTCCATCCAAAAATGTAATACAGAGATTTCACCAAAAATATATACGTTAATGCTCACTGAATAAAAAATAAATGTTTAGAAGAATGTCTTGGTGTCTGTATGTGAACAGCATAACTCAAAAACAACAAATGAAATGTATGTCCAATAGATAGTATTCGGGTTTGTAGGCTGTGGTCCAGTCGATGAATTGTCTGACGTTTCACTCAAGACTGTGTTGGGCATCTTCAGAGAGTGACTCCTGGCTGGTTAACTACTAGAGGGCAATCGATGGGGTGCCTGGCTTATATATAGGTGAGAGGGACCGCCTATCATCTCTTGGTTGTTTGTATTCCAATCACTACTATGTGCCTCTGGGAACTGCCACATGATTGGTTCTGTTGGTATTCTTGGGCTTCAGTTTTGTATTTTCTAGCGCTGGCACTCAGGCTGTGTGTACACATGTTGTTTCTTCTTTTCTATTGAAACTATTTTTATGTTTATGGATCTCAATAGCTTCTCGGTACAGTGGCATGTGGATGCTGTGTTGTCCAGAACTTCAGCCTCGTCGAACCTGATGTCATGGCCCATTAAAAGTGCATGCTTGGCTACTGCTGATTTCTCCAGGTGTCCTAGCTGGCAGTTGCCTTTGTGTTCCTTTAAGCAGTTTTTATACTGCGTTTAGTAGTGCCAACATAAACTTGGCCACACCTACATGGTATCCGATAAATCCCTGTGTTGGCAGCGGGTCCCACCTATCCTATAGGTGCAAGGGGAATACAGTACACTTTAAGTGATAGTCAAATGTTTCAAAGCTGGTTGCTATGTGGTGAATTTGAAATTCTGTTCTCTTTGCATGACCAAGAGATAAAAAGATGAATAACAACCTTCCATTTCAGAAAAGCTTGAGTATTGCAAAACTCACACAAACAACAAGGAATACCTCCGAAATGGTTCACTCCACAAAAAACGTATTGGGACATAAATTGTGTGTTTGAACGAGATCTACATTTTGTAAAGTAAGATTTGGTCTATCTCTTGCGGTTTACCAGTTATACAAAAGTCATCCAGAGTAAACAGGATTATATGAGCTATAGCCAGAAAATTCAAAATATACATTTAATTTGTCATAAAAGTATCTTAAACATATAGCATTTTAATCAAAATTGTTGGAGCCATTTTTGAGAAAACCAAAATTTTTGAAATATTTTCCATGTAAAGGGTAGTTTAGGGAGAAGGAATTTTCTTCAAAATCTTCATGTTGCATCCTTAAAAGACATTAAACTTAAATACCAACTTCGGTTTTTAACTAACTTTTCATTTTTGAGTTGTACTGTTCACAGACACAAACACACACACGCATGCACACGTGCACACTCACATGTACACACACACAGACTTTTTCTAAAAATGCTTTTTTTTTGTATTCAGGGGCCTCAAAACATATTTCTTTTGATATCTTGGCATCAAATTTTTGGGTGGAATATAATACTTCCTCTACTTACTATATGTAGTAGAGAAAGTGAAAATGGAATCTTGTTAAAGCACACAAGTTATGGTAATTTTTTTTTTTTTTTTTTTGTTATTCATTTCTAGATTATATTTTTATTTGTTTGAATTTTCAAATACTTATAAAACTAAACTAAACCCCTAATGCTAAAGCCCAGAAAGGGCCTTGGCTTGCCACCCAGCCATTGCCTCCCCCACATCTGTTCACTACAGGCATCATTGGTGGGGTAGAGTACTGGAGGGTGGGATGTGGTCAGTGCCCTGAGCCCTACCAGCCAGTTATGTGGTATTCGTGACCTGGGGCCGCTATTTCTCCATCAAGTAGATCCTCAATGACCTTGATATAAATTTTTAAATCTACCCTCCAAGAGATAAGTGATGAGGCACGAATATTTCCCAGATATACTTCCAGTTGTGGTCCAGGAATTTGAATTTTAAATACGTTACTATAGATATGGGTAACCAGGAATGAATCAACAAATGTTAAATACATTTAGAAATCTCTTCCTATATTCAAGAATTCTTCTCCTTACAATGTAACATTTTAAATAACATATTATATAACACTCATCAAAATAAAGAAATTTAACATGAAACATGCACGTTATAAGAACATTGAAATGAAATGCATATACCCTACGTCATGCAAACTTCTGAAAGCACACTGTGTTTTTGTACAATGACTACAACTCAACTGTAGTTCATATTAGCGATTTCTTCCTCTTGGAATAGTTTACAGACTACAGGTATAATGTATAAAATACATTTGCCTATCACCTGGCCAGGATATGAACACCCTAACAACCCTATTGGTGAAATTCAATTTACATAACATGGTACTGAATTTGTAATATTACCCATGTATCACTGAAATGAGATACCATCTTAAAATTGTCCATACAAGCAGACCTTCTGACACACAATTACTTCTTTACGTAGATTTAAAAGTCTAGCATTTCTTGCTGTATGATCTAAGTAGGTATGTTTTACATAAAACACTCCCTTTCTACAGGATTTAAACAAGTATTAACATAATATGTTTAGAGAATTTAGTAACTTTAGCAAATGAAAAAAAATTGAATTGTTCCCCTGTCTTGTGCTTTTAACAAATTATTACAATTGTTACATATAATACCTGCACAAGGAAAAGGTATTTCAAAATGATGTGTTCACTTCTACGATTAACTAAATCAATAAAATCAATGTAGACTGGCCTGGAATTACTTGTAAATGGAAATATAAATTTCCTACCTTCTTTACGTTGATCTCGGAGAATGACACTAACAACTCACTCAATAGGTCTTACTGGTTAGTTCCGCTAAACTCCTGCCTCGTTGAGATGAGAAATTCCCATGAAGCCTTCTTCCTTAAGCCAGAACTCGAATCTCCTTGCACATCAGGAGCTCATCTTACACTCATTTTACAATACCATACAAAATGGCAGCGAACCCTGGAACTCCATTTGACGATCCACATTTTTCCTTCTTCTATGAATTTGCAAGGAAATTCACATTTGCATGATTCATTCAGGTGCGCCTAAACTGTGCTCCTTTTCAAGCAATATAAACTCTATCTTCCTTTCATAGAAGTTTGAAAACAGTGTTGTTGTAATTAATTTAATTTAAAAGGTGATAAGACTGTCACATAACCACACTGTCCTATTTTGACTAATGTTTGCTGCGAGCTAACTTTCCTCAGTCACTGCATCATAGCTTCTCTCGCCACCACCTTCAACGACTCCCCTCCTAACCTCTCTCTTTCTAATCTTCTCTCTCCCTAAAAATTTTCCCTTTCACAACCAGCAGTATCATCCAGGTGAGCCAACACTGTTTTCTTTGCCTGTAATCATCGCTAAGAGTCTCTTTTTCATTACAGAATAAATGTACTGTTATACTTCCCCCTGTCTCCTAATACACCTTTAATTACTCCAACAGAACAGGCAGGTAATGTGCACTTCTATGCAGCATGCCATTAAGTAAATAAAGTGATTCTGTTAGTGATACAAGAGGGAAATAATTGTGGTTAACATAGTCAAGCACAAGTCGTTTATAAGATATATGCATTTTTTATAATGAACTGAAGTGACAAAAAAGTACAAACTTGATTTTAAAAAGTGCCAAGAGTTAACTGCTGCAGTGTGTGGAATAAATCAATCCATTTCTATTGTCTAGTTTAACTGATCAGTTAAATTTGACTTAAGTTTTGGTCTAGAGTTCCACCTAATAGCTCTCTGTAAAACACACAGTGAAATGCTATTCTTACATTGCGCACATGCTACTATTTCTATATCTTTCACATGATATGGGCTCCTATTGGCTACTGCCTTATGCAGGAGATTTGATACAGATAATAACAAACCCCTGCTCAAGAGAATATGACCCATTCTCAATATTTATGAATGAATTGTACTGACAGTTATATGTGCTTTTCCCTCATTTTAAACTAACAGCTATGAGAAATGAAGTGAATTCTTTGTTGCAGGTGGAAAGGTGAAGGTCCATCAGGAGTGCTGAGGATGGAGGTGACTCTGTTCTCAGGCTTCCAGCTGCTGAGTGTTAGTCCAGTAATAATTGACAGTGAGGGCAACATGGCCGACGTCAATCATGGCTCACATGCTGATAAAATATGGTTCGTGCTTACTAATGTAAGTAATAATCTTGTTACTCCACATATTCCCATTGTACCTACTTTATTACCATTGCTAACACAATGTTATTTTTAAATGTTTCTTACATAATTGCTGCAAAAACATAGTTCAACCTCATAAGGTACAATTTAACCAAACTCACTGTTTTAGATAAAGTATTTTACAGAAATCAATTTTAAGGAAGAAAATAATTGTATTCCAAATGTGTACAATAAGTTTTAATAAGACATTACTACCATTTATAATATTAATATATACACTAGAGTATTTACAAAGGGTGTTTCATAAAGTCAGTGTTTTTTTTCTGAACTTTGCTCTTGCAATGCTTAAGTGTCCTGTTTCATTAACATTTACTAAGTTTCTATGGGGAATTCAAATTGATTTGAGTTCTCATTCCTGATTGAATACTGCTTGGAAACACAGATTCAGATCAAACTGAATCCTTGGATCTGACCTCTTAGAAGTGGAATCAGATCAAAATTTTGTTGCGTGGAAACACCTACCAGATTCAAATCAATTTGAATCTGCCAAAGATGTTAATTTCTATTATACTGGTAACACGCTACACACTCGTCCTTTTGTTTTCTTAGTGAAAGTGATGTAATAAAACACAACAACAGAGTCACTTATTGTTTCTATAATCTCAATATATTCTTTTCAACACATTCACTAACCTCAAAAAATGCTCAAAGTGTGCAGAAAATATACTTTTTACAGATTCACCAATGTAAACCAAGTGACCAATATAAAAGCTTGAATTATTTACTCTTGAGCCTTATGTATATCCACATTGATCTCATTCTGGATTGCATTCAACATGGAAACAGGGACTGTACTGAGAATGTGATTGGACTTAAATTGATTTCAACTCGCCATGGAAATGAAGTAATTATATTTGTATGATTATTATTTATTTATGCCAACAAACCTACTGTTGATGTTTTTAAACACACAAGCCGTGTGTGGGCAAAGTTTGAGAGGTAGAACTGTTTGTGTTTTACTGGGAAAAATACATACTGGTTTGAAAATTCAATGTCATTCTGGCAGGTTGTCACAGTAGCTTAATGGTTAGAGCACCTGCCTAGTAAACAGAGGGTCTGTGGTTCAAATCCCAGCTGTGACATTGTATTTTTAAGTTCCAACCAGTTTGTATTTCTCCTGGTAAACCACAAAGGCAGTCTCACATCAGAGACAAATTACCCCAATGGTGACTTACTATTGTAAGTATTTTATATCCCAGGATTAAATAACCTTCAGATGGTAATTATTATTTATTTATACCAACAAACTTACTGTTGGTGTTTTTAAACACACAACTGGTTTGAGAATTTAATGCCATTCTGGCAGTTTGTCACAATAGCTCAAGTGGTTAGAGCAGTTGCCTGGTAAGCGGAAGGTCTGTGGTTCAAATCCCAGTTGTGGCATTGAATTTTTAAGTTCCAGTTCTACCTCTCAAACTTTGCCCACACACGGCTTGTGTGTTTAAAAACACCAACAGTAAGTTTGTTGGCATAAATAAATAGTAATTACATAGCTTCTTACTAAAATATAAATTTTGAATCGATTAATAACAGTAAAGAACACTCACTTTTGAAATTTCCTGGTACATGTTTCAGAGGCTAGCTTTCCTCCATTATCAACCAGACATCGACTGAACTGTAGAGCCTGATTCTCAGGGCTGGTGGCAGGTTTAAGAACTTGTATAATGGATCACTTTGTGGTATATCAAAATTTAAAGCTCAGTCTTTGTTTTCCCAGATGAAGATTTGTTCCCACGTTGGCAATTCTTGGTTTCCTGATATGTGGTTTAATAATTTTGGATCTGGATTAATGTCATGATTTTCATTCCAAAAATGGGTGGCAACTGCTGATTTTTCTAAATGTTTGTATTTTATACATCTGAAATATTATTTTGTTCTCGTTTCTAAATTCCCCTAGTTTTTCCTATATACACCTGGTTGCAGTTATTGTATTCTATTTGGTAGATTCCAGATTATATATTTTCTACAATGCTGTCTTTAGTGTTTTTAATGCTATATCTGTTGATTGGAGCCAATTGTATATTGTTTTCTTTAAAAATCTTTTTGAATTTGCCAAAAATCTTTGGGTGGTATATGAATTTTTTGAATGACATTTCTTCTTTCAGTTTGCTTAGGATAATTGTTTCTTTTACTAGTTTCTTCTTTGCTATATTCACTTTTTTATATATCCAAGATTTCTGAAATCCATTAATTTATGCAATTCTAATGATTTCTTTACCTTCTATTTGATACTCCTGTGTTAAAAGCGGTATGTTTGTTAGTCTGTGAATTAAACTGTTGAAAGCTGTTTTGTTTGTGTGTTCTTGGGTTGAATCTATTGCAGCTTTCAACAGTTTAATTCACAGACTAACAAACATACCGCTTTTAACACAGGAGTATCAAATAGAAGGTAAAGAAATCATTAGAATTGCAGAAATTAATGGATTTCAGAAATCTTGGATATATAAAAAAGTGAATATAGCAAAATAGAAGAAACTAGTAAAAGGAACAACTACCCTAAGCAAACTGAAAGAAGAAATGTCATTCAAAAAATTCACATACCACCCAAAGACATTTGACAAATTCAAGAACATTTTTAAAGAGTACAATATACAATTGGCTCCAATCAACAAATATAGTGTTAAAAACTTACTTGGCTCAAACACTAAAGACAGCATTGCAGCAAATAAAAATCTGGAATATACCAATTAGAATGCAATAACTGCAACCAGGTGTACATAGGAAAAACTAGGGGAATTTGGAAATGAGAACAAAAGAACATTTCAGATGTATAAAATATAAACATTTATAAAAATAAGCAGTTGTCACCCATTTTTGGAAAGAAAATCACATTAATTTTGATCCAAAATGATTAAAACACATATCAGGAAACGAAGAATTATCAATGTGGGAACAAATCTTCATCTGGGAAAACAAAGGCCAAGTTTTTGATTTTGATATACCACAACACAATCCATTATACAAGTTCTTAAAACCACCACCAGAGCAGTCTACAGGAGATACCAGTCCTGGGAGCCAGCTTCTACAGTTCAGTCGATATCCAGTTGATAATGGAGGAAAGCTAGCCTCCGAAACATGTACCGGGAAATTTAAAAGTGAGTGTTGTTTTATGTTATTAATCAACTCAAAATTCCTATTTTAATGTGATTCCAACAACACTGTCATAAACTTCCAGTGTTTATTACTACATAGGTCCTTGCTTTACTATTCACAGGAGTTTGAT
The DNA here is from genome assembly GCA_030765045.1 of Tenodera sinensis. Classification (NCBI taxonomy): domain Eukaryota; kingdom Metazoa; phylum Arthropoda; class Insecta; order Mantodea; family Mantidae; genus Tenodera; species Tenodera sinensis. The sequence goes on from CM060966.1 coordinate 6,981,044, forward strand.
GCTGGATCTGCTTCAGGCACTTAGTACTTCAAGATACTGTTTGAATTATGAATCACACTATGATAACACAAGAGAACAACATGATACAGTGAAATGTAACACTGCAGTGTTGATGCTCAGTTGTCATTTTGACAAAGTACAGCTCCTTGTGACTTGCACTGTTATTGCTGAATGTTGTTTTCACATGTTTTAGGTCAGTAACAATTGTGCAATATGCACGAGGTACACAGTAAGGAGCATCTTTGTCGTTGGATCACTGCGTCCTGCCTTTGCTCGAGTGTATCCTGCTGGAAGATCTGATCTGGGTGCGGAAATGTTCTTCCACACTCGACGGGGCAGTCCACTCTTGGATGGACTTACTGACGATGATCTTATCACTTGGTTTGGTAAAACTGAAGCAGGTACATACTATTAACATTCACATAAGATTTTATTTGACATTTAGCAATTAAAACTAACAAATTATTTACAGATATACACACTATGGAGATATATATTTATTTGTTCAAACAATGCAATTTATTAAAAGTAATAATACGCTTAATTAGCAACACTAAATTAGTCACTTTTTACTCCTTATTTGATTTCAAGAACGCTGTATTCAACTTCTATTATTTGAAGATAACTATTAACTATTTATATGGAATTATTCATAAAAATATTGTACAAACAATTTCATTTATTTCATACATAAATATTTGGTTGCTATGGGAACATTTTTAGCTTTAACATCCCTTAACCAGTTAGATGATACAGGATGATGAGTGAAATGATGCCGAGATGAGCTTAAAGTTACCTAACATTCCTCTTTCAGGATAAGCAAAACCTCAGGAAAAATCTTATCTAAGTTACTCACCCTTACCTAGATTTAAACTCAGAACCTCTTGAATATGAGGCAGACACCTCCATACCACAAAGGTGGGCTTTTAACAATTTTCCCCATAATTAGCATAAGTACTGTAACAATGAAGTTCTAATTATTTAATAGTGTTCCCATTTCCAATCTGACAATGAGCATTTCCACTCACTGCTGCTCATAAGCTCATACATGACTCATGTTGCATGCTCTATCACCAACATTTCTACAGGGATCTACAGAGAACATAAGCTTCACTTATCTTAGTGTTTGCTGCAAGTTCTTCAAATTAAATGCATTGATTATTCAACAATTTACATCATAATATATAAGACAAGTGAAGTCTACAGTCTGTATATATTTGTTATATTATTTTTATTTATTTATTCATCACATAATATTTCCATTATTGAGCTAATGCTCATAAATCGGTGACACATCAAGATTAGCATTACAAACTATGATATTATGTACATAGATACAAACACACATTTGCAGTGAAAGCTTTATGGCTAAGACTTATATTTGAGATAATCCTCAATACAATAAAAGAGCAGTGGTTAATTAGATGTGCCTTGACACATGATTTACTGGTTATATTGCTTTGATGTAACTTGTACAATTTAATGCCCGAGTGATAGAGTGAGGTATTGTGATTGGTTATATGCAGATGCGTGTGTTTTGTTTGTGTACTGTGTTATTCATGGCAAACAGTGTATCAACACTGTTAATGTTTTTAAGTATAACTGTTTCTTGAATATAAATGCACAGAAGTAGAAGGATATATATTAGCAGATTTAATTTGCTTCAATGTTATTAGCTTGAGTCATTGAACATTATGGTGCAGTTCATTATGAACATAATAACAAACTGGTACCCTCCATACCACACTGACGTAATGTGAAGGTAATCCTAAAACTAAGGTCTCCAAAGTGCTGGGGTCACAGGGAAACTGTTTGCGTGAATGTTGGCCATACTGCTTCTTTCCTTCCCCCTCCACTCTCTACAGACACCACTACACATCTGCTAAGGCTCTCAGTCTTCACTTGGCAGTCAGTTGTAATGGAGCTCCCATTAGCGACTACCGCCGGGTGCGAAGTTCGCACAGTTATTTGGTTTTATAGTGCAAAAGGGGTTAAACCAATTGATATTTATCGACAGTTGGTGGAAGTGCATAGAGAGTCTTGTATGCATATCAAAAATGTCCGCAAGTGGTGTAGAGAGTTGCAGATGATCACATGGAAATTCACGAAGAGGAAAGAAGCGGGAGACTGTCAATTCCCAATGAAACAATCGCAAAGGTTGAACAAATCATACTTCAACATCAGTGCATCACTCTCGATGAGCTCTGCATTGTTGTTCCGAGATTTCTCGAAGCACCATTCACAGGACTTTGACTGAAGAATTGAAATTTTGGAAGGTGTGTGCAAGACGGATCCCAAGAATGCAGACAGAAGACCACAAAAGGCAACGCGATGAAAGTGCCTGCCAATTTCTTCAATGCTATGCTGATGAAAAGGACCTTTTGGATTCAATAGTCACAGGTGATGAAACTTGGCCTTTCCACATCAAACAACAATCTCAAGAGTGGCAGCATTCTGGTTCACCCAAGCCACGAAAGTTCAAAAGAACACAGTCTGCCGGTAAAGTCATGGAAACTTTGTTTTGGGATTGAAAGGGAATATTGTTGGTTGACTTTATGGATCCTGGGACAACAATCAATGCCGACAGGTATTGTCAGACATTAAGAAAACTCAGATGGGCAATTCAAAATGGAGGAAGAGGAATGCTGAGGAAGGGCATCAGCCTTCTCCACAATAATGCTCGCCCCCACACTGCCCGTCAAACTGTGGATCTCCTGCATCAGTTTGGATGGGATATCATCACGCACCCACCCTATAGTCCGACTTAGCACCCAGTGACTACCACTTGTTTCCCAAATTGAAAGAACACTTGGCTGGAAGGTGCTTTAGTGACAACGATGAGGTGAAAGACCAGGTCCAACACTTCTTTAAGAGCATGGCGCTGGACTGGTATAACATGGGCATACAAAAACTGCCATAACATTTACAAAAATGCACCAATCAAAATGGCAATTATGTGGAAAAAAACAAAAATGTTCAAGCTTAAAACCTATGTACCATTTGTTGTCAATAAATATTTATTTAATTTTTAAAAAAATTGGAGACCTTAAGATTTGAGAGGTAGAACTGGAACTTAGAAATTCAATGCCACAGCTGGGATTTGAACCACAGCGGAAGGTGAACAGTTTTGTTAAACTATGATTGTATCTATTCATTCTCAAACAATTTACTGTTAAGAATTCATCTTGAAGCAATTCCCAAAACAACTATTTGAAGCCAACTGTCATTAACCCTTGTCAATATTAATGAATAATTAATTTTATCCAAATAATGCACATTTACAACTTTCTATATGGGAAATGTCATCCTCATCCTGCCCGTGGTGCACACTGCTTTTAACAGATGAGGCTCTGGGGATCGAATCACAGCGGTATAACTGTTTCATCTAAAATGGAGGAAATGCCATTTACATATGTGCTGGCCTATCACAGCACAACAGCGTCCCTCAGAGGCACATGAGGGGAAGGTCGGTGGATCTAAATACCACCTATTTAGTCCTCCTGGCTAGGTCCGATGGACCCGTTGACCAACAATAGGTGTGGTCCCCCTTGCAAAATGGGGGTTTAAGTCGGGTGATGTAACTGCCACATTGTAAAACTGGTGCCCGTTAAGAAAACAGTTACATGAAAGCCACATACATGAATATGAGTCCTAAAGATAAATCAGAATAGGTATCTCAGCTTCACCAATATGTGTCCTGTGTAACGATCCAGCAGAAATGAATGAAGACCACCTGAAGGCCTGTGAAGCATTAAGATCAGAAGAAACTACAGTTCAAAAGTATTGGAAAGCACGAATGCTAATGGCTTCATTGCCAGATGCAAGGCACTAGAAAACAACAACAACATATGGGAAATGTAGTTATCAATTTTATTTTATTTTTCTACCCATTCTATTCATTACATTGTTTTAAAAATACAAATATGTTTCACATACTAGCGTTTCACAAAATAAGTACTTGTTAGAATAACTATAGAAACAAACAGAAATACACAACTCAAGAATACCATGTTTATTGACTTGGTGTGTGATAACCAAATGGTTTACATCTCTTGTCACTTATCACTAGGGCCACAATTGTTAGTCACCTTACCGTGTACATGGGGCTGTTTTGTTCAGTGCTGATGCTTGCCTCTCAGCCTGGGCGAACACACTCACAGGATAACCAACATTCCTACACACGATGGGGTACTGAAAATTGTGGCTTTACTTATCACTTACAAGGGAAGTACCCCAACTCAAACCGCTAAAACCGATTGGAAACATATTATATTTTCAATGCATTTTCAATCGGTTTTAGCTGTTTCAGTTGGAGTAGTGCCCTTGTTAGTAATGTCTGTTCATTCCCATGCTTTAGGTATCTGAACCAGCCATATTGATGGGTTAGTTACCATCTCGGCAGTCAGAAAACTGATAGCATCAATAATGAGGAATATATTACAATACTTTGTACTCTCTCCTATCAACCTAACAGATTACACGTTATTTTCAGTATTTCTCAATAGTGAATATTGATTTAACAATTATGCAGTGAAACACTTCCTTATTGCTTGTCTATAAATCCAAGTGCAATCTCTGTGCAATGGTGACAACTATGTAATGAAACACACTACTTCAAATACACACCTTGTATCATTATTGCTTGTAAATTATATGAAGTAACAGGTTTGTTGTGTCACACAATTAAATAATAATAATTAATGTTTGCAGGTGAACCACAGCTGAGTTCTAACTTCTCTCAAATGTGTGAATGTGGTCAAGTTTGTCCAGCACTTGGAAATGAAGGAAGTCCGTCAACAGAAGCCACGCCTACCACCTCAGACAGGGAGGTTCCTCCTCCTCTAACAAATATGGATGCCACAAGCATCATCGTGTTCAGTAGCCAGAACAAGAGTAAGGTGCCACAAGTTCACAACGCGTCCGTCAATGTCAGTGAAGTGACAAACAGTGCCACACAGAGTCCAACGACAGTGTCCTCAACACATCATAATGAATTCATACCGGCCGAACTCAGTCACAGAACAAAGTACAATATAACTGCAATACAGTCGTCCTTCAGAAGAAAGTCAGTCAGAAATGAAACAGCTGCTAAACACAGAGAGGTATTGAAAATTATACCACTAAGTAAGGAAGATTTTCATAATCTTACACATTATGCTGAAGTCACTGTGCGAAACTCTACGCCAGCTGCCGTTCTGGCTTCACAAACACCACAAACTCATTCAATAAATAAAGAGAGACATCCATCAGAACACATTCCTGACGAAGTTACTACAGAGTCAAGCTCGCTTCCGCAGCACAGCAAAGTAGATGGCAGTGACAAGCTGTTTGTCCTCGACCGCGACACGCTCTGGGGCATGCTGAGAGAAGTCGTAGATGTTGAACTCGACAAAAAGAAACCTGGACACATAAGCAGCAAAAACAACAACTCTGTGGATTGAAGGCTGGCGACAACTGATGCTCAAAAAAGACTGGTTAAGTTGGCAGCCAATAGACAGAGTGCACCTGTGATGATGGAACTAAAAGTGATGATGACAACTTTTAATTACATTGTTATTAACTGCAGACTTGTGAATATTTTTACAATTAATTTACAAACATTCACATTATCCTAAAAAAACCTTCCAGCAAAGTTTTCAGGAACTTGTATAGCTGACTGCAACTGAACAATCAATCAAAATGTGCATATTTTCATTACTACCTTTAAATATTGCTACAATTACAACCACAAATTTTTGTTTTTGCTACCACAAAATATGGCTGTCTTTAAAGAATTTTGTCTGTGGAATCTCTTGTTTAAAAGAATAGCAAGAAACAAGTGAAAGTGCTCACACACAGTAATCAGGTTTTTTTATACATTTTCCCGTCCGGTGTTGAGGTTGAGATTTTATCAGTGGCAATTTTATGAAAGTTAAAATGAAAAGCAATGTCTCTTGTACAGTGTGGTAGTTCTGCGCATGTTGTCTGTGGCAATAAACAGCAGCTGGTCCTCACATATTTTACAACTTATATATATAGATACATATACTAGCTTCAAAAAGTTCTGTGAATACATGCATGCACTGTGCACAGTCGTTGGGTTTTTAATGTCACTTCCACAGAATACTCATCAACACAACAATTGTCTGTGTATATCTGTTTATCACATTGGATAATGTTGACAACAAAGCAACAGACTGTTTTGTTATACGTCTTTCTGAAACGTTAACACTGCTCAAACAAACTGCAGCAATGAAAACAACTGCATTTGGAAATCTTTTGTCACCTCAGGAATGCAGTAATAAGAAAATTTGGGCACAAAACTGCTGGTATATTTTGCACAAATCAGTACTGGTGAAAAATTAGCTTATTTGCCAGTATATAAGATACACTTTTTCACTTTGAAAATAAGTCCAAAAATGTCATGCATCTTATACACCAATAGCAAGTTAAGGTAGATACCTTAACCTCCACTTCTTCAAAATTTCTTTGTTTTAGCTTGAAGCAATTCATTGTTAACTTCCTTGCAAATTTTGAGCAATCCAGTAGTATAAAGTTCAATGGATGGAGATGTGCAATCATTAACAATTTTTATATTGTTCATTCAAGTTTCATTTATCACTGTTCAGCACATGTTTAGTGTGTAGATTTGCTTGTACTGTACCAATATCATGGTTTTATTTGGTACTATGGCTGAAAATCAACATTCCCATACTCCTGCATTTAAGCTGCAAGTGATTGTATATGCTAAAAGAGATAAAAGCAAGGTTACAGAAAGGCATTTTGCACTATGTTTAACTGAAAAAAGATAAGAACTTGGAGGAATCAGGAAGATGTTTTAAAGAAAATGCCTTACAGTAAACATAACCTCAGAAGAGGAACTGTTAAATGGCCAAAGCTTGAAACACAACTGAATACTTTAATTTTAGAGAACAACAGTAATTTCAGTTTGTATGAAAATGATCATTCGTCAAGTGAAATGATTTGCAAACACTTTTTCCTACTTATATTGCCTAAATATTTTATGTACATGCCTATATGTTATAATTTTTTTTTTCAGTAGATGTATAAAATGAGAATGTTTTTCCCTAAAAGAATGTCTTAAAAAGTGGGGTGTATCTTGTACACTGGTACGTCTTATACGCCGTCAAGTATGGCATCTTATCAGGTCTGAAAATGGCCACTGTACGTTCTTTATTCTCTTTACATGGCTCAAAGGGACAAACGTCTGTGAACTCTGATGAAGTTACTGTGTTTTGGCAATGCTTCCAATCACTTGACAAAGCCGTTGTGAACGGAAATATTGCTAATTCTTTTGGCAACTGATTGCTGCATCATTAACCAATCCAAGGAACTTTTTGAACCTAGAGTTATTTAAAATTATTACTAGAATGTCCAGTAACAATTTGAAAAGGCAGTTTCATTGTAATGCATTTTTTTATATAATCCTATTTATTTATTTATTTATTAAGTTGTTTAAGTTATTAACTAGAGTAGCAGAAAACAGGTAGAGAAATTGTAATGTAGGTATTGCATTATTCACTGTACTCGCTCCTCTACAAACTATTGTTATAAAGGCTTATTATTCTACCTCCTCCTTGTTAATTCACATTTACACATGTATTGTGCAATACAAGAGATTTTTAAAGAGCTTGTCACTATGTAATGTCATTGAAATTCCATGCTCTTTGTATGAGCACAAGAAGAAACATATTATGACTTCACATTTGAGAAAGGTATACCTAAGCACTTAAATTCAAAGCAATAACAATGAATACCTCAGAAATCATTAACTCCACAAAAAAAAAAATTAATTTAATATAAATTGTGAAATACATTTTTTTGTGTATCTCTTATGGTTTATGAGTTATACAAAAGTCATTCAAAATGAAGAGGACTTCAGAGAATATTCACAGAAAACTCAACATATTCATTTCATTTCTCATGAAAATATATTAAACATATGGGGTGGTTCAGATACCTCATCTGTGATTGGTACAAAAGGAAGACCTAAACAAATACAACATACTGAGCAAGATGACTCCACAGTAACATGTGAGGCTCACATTCGGGAGGCTGTGGGTTCAGTTCCTGTGGCCCATCTTCCTGACCCATCAGTTTTTTCGAGGTTTCCTGAGGTTGCCAGGTGAATGCTGGAAAACATAATTGCATGCCCTGAATTTCCTGTCATTTCATTTCATTCATCCTTCATTCCATCAATGCTTTCAAGGTCGCAACTGTCAGTGAAGGTGTTAGGTGCAGCTTGACAGGGATGACATGTGTATAAGGAACTCTTTCTGTCCCTCATTGTCCGAGGGATCTGGGTGGACGAGGAGAAGATACCTGGGAGCATTGAACCCCACACTAATGTCCCCCCAAGTTGGCCCCAAAAGACCTAAAGACTTGGAAGTGTCGTTATACTTGAAAAACCTTAGGCACCTCCGTCAATGTCTGTGCTGTTAACCTGGATTTGGCTGCCTGGTGTCTCCTCTCACCTCATCCTTCCTTCTGGGGGTGCCCCCTTGAGGAGCATAGGTACAATAAGGCTAGGTTCAGGGCCAAATCCCCTCCATATCTCTCCCCTTCCTATTTATAATATAACATAATTCAACCTTCTAGAGAAACAAGTGAACAATTATTTGAACATGTTGTCAAACTGGATATTTACATCAGAATTTTCACCATAGTGAAGTATAAAAATGCAAAGTTTCAGTGTATCAAAAGAACAAAAAAATGAAAATTTGTTAGCTTTTGTCTTTATGTTTTTATTATATTTTATTATTGTACCAAAATTTAATGAAGAATTGCTTAAGAGTACTCTGCTAGTGACAACATGTTACTTTTTGGCAGGCACTGTGACTAGAACCATACTAGAGGAACAGAGGAGGTCATGCTGGCAGAGGGTGGGGCTACATTTGTCTGCTGTGTTGTGTTACGTGCCACATCAGTATACATTGATGATACTAAACATTCATACAGGAAAATATCAGTCATCAAAAGCAGAGAAAGAAAGAAAAATGAAAATTCAATGTTGTCACTGGGATTTGAACCATGGATCTCCCGTTCTACACATGCCTGTTCTTGACCACAATTGGGGTAAGCAAGTGTCTTGAATACAACATTCCCTTGCAGTCTACCAGGAAAGTGAAAATCAGTTGAAGAATTTAAGGTTGTGCTGGCATGTTGCCAGTATAGCTCAGTGGTTGAGTAGGAGGTCCATGGTTCAAGTCTTCGCTACATCATTGAAATTTTTGTTTCTGATTCTATCTTATAAAGTTTAGCTTCACATGGCTTGTATGCCTTAGAACAATTACATAGCATTCATTGACCTAATTTAAGGTTGTCTCATAACCACAGCACCTGAAAACCTGAACCCTATGCCCTCAGGTTATCATAGTTGCCTAACCATGCCTATGATTTAGAGGTCAGTGGGCCTGTATTACGATCTCCGGTTACTAGCCAAGGTTTGTTACCTTTCAGTTATTGCTGACGGTTAGGCTCAGTGCCTCATATTACAAACTCAATTTGACTATGGATTTGCTACCCTGAGGATTATGATGCCATGTGAGCAGTTGGTAATGTTTTTCACTAGACTTTTGCTGTGTTTGCAATGCTATCTTGTGGGTGAAGCAATCATTAGGTTAACCACATGATGGTTTTGGTGCTGTATTTTTCAAAAGATTAGTACTTTGCGTTGAGCTAATGGGACTCTTTTCTTTTTCTCCGGGTGTGGTACTGGGTGAAATGAATGAACACTCGATGTAACTTCACTATTATCACTTTTTTTGTCCCTTATTAAACTTGTTATTATTGAATTGACCTTTGTTGCACCTATTTGAATTTTCTTGACAGTCTTTTCACTTTATAAACTCTTTCAGACCCACGTCCATGCATATTACAGAAACGCGTCTTCACCTTTCAAACACAGAGACACTACTGACAAAAAATTGGCATCTCTTTACATGACGCTCTTTTTATATTCATGCACATATGCGCTCATTAAATACTTTCCTCGCTAAATAGTTCCTGGAATGTTAGGGAAGTGATCTTTATCTATCCTCCCTACACTTTTAACATTAAATATGTTGTTGTTAGCTAATGCTGGATTTCTGACAATGAAGTCATTAATCCTCTTGCTCTCCAATATTTTTCACTGATGGATGGGGCACTAGAAGTGGCCGGGCATATTTGAAGGTGGTCTCGGTCCATTTCCTCTTGCAGATCACATAGAGGACAGAGTGGTGAAGAATATATCCCAATTCTGTTTAAATGTTTTGCCAGACAATCGTGCCCTGTAATCAACCTGAAGGTTGCAACTGCTGTTTTTCGAGGATACTCAGGAATCACTGTTTGAATGTTTGGTAGTTCCCATCTTTTATTCTTTGATTTTTCATAGTAATATTTTGCAATAATTTTTTTGAATTCAGAGTTGACTAATCTTTTAGCTGCATAAAATGGTAAATTAACTATAGATTTTTGTACACCGCTGGTACCCTTTTTTGCAAGAAAATCAGCTTTCTCATTACCACTCAGTCCACAGTGAGCCGGTATCCATTGGGCACATTAAATATATATGGTTCTTATATTTATACATATTAAATTTAAATATGAAACTTAACATTTATGACATTTTTAAACAATTCTATTTTTCGTAACAATGAAAAAAATAGCAACACGTTTTCATTGCTCAACTAATCCTTACCAGCATGAAAAATAAATTACATTTGCAATAAATATTTACATAAATGATTTCCTTTTGGGGTCTAACCATATATTCTGTCTCAGTTTGAAGATTTGTACATATTGCATAACCTAAAAATATCTTCTGTTTTATTCACTATTCATTCAGAGCGTTGAAATGTTTTCAAGAAGCGCAAAATTGTTGTGCCCACAATGAATAAAATGCAAAGTTTACTATTTAAAAGGTAATTTTTCTGCCCACAATGTATAAAATGTAACATTTACTAGTTAAAGATAATGATCTTGTTCCACGTGTTTTTGAACTTATGTGTACCTACACATTGTATAGTTTTCCATATTTTCTGTTCGCAAAATGTGTAATTTGCCACGCTCCGTTTATTACATTTGCATTTATTAAAATGTGGTGCCAAGGTAAAAATAATTGCACAAAACACTGTACTGTTTGTATCACCCTGCTACACTTAAGGGGCTCTAGAAGTATATTTCCATAACCTAATGACCATCAAGATATACTTACAATTTATGTTGGTTTATTTCATTTTAAGAATGTCAGGAATATACAACTACACTGGTATAATGTTATATGCATGCTGAAAACTGTCATTCTCATAAATTCTATTCGATGCCTTATTTCCGCTAAAATTCCAGATGTCGTAGCTTTTGATAACCTGTATCTTTGTTGGAACTCTTCCTCGTTCCACTCCTGTCAATTATCTTGGTGCATTCTGAAACTCTTTGCTCTTGTATTAAATAAATACTTAGCCAGCATTTTATCTTCAGAATCATTTTTGACACAATTCTGATAGGAGGTACACCATTTTTGTGTTTGAAACACGAGTAAACTCCAAGTTAACGCACTAACCCCTACTTGAGGTTGCTATTAGTGTACCTCCAGAAATAACTCTCAGTTAGTCCTTAACCGAAGGTCATAATACTGACATCTGGATGTAACTTCAAGTTAACCATTAACCAAAACCTTAACCAGAGATTGTAATACAGGCTCAGCATGTGTTTGTAACTGACATTGTGTTTATAAACTATACAAGGCAAAAAGGAACAATTTCAATATCTTGTGCTGTTTTACTATTGTGCAGGCAAAACCACCTCACAATGCTGGCAGAAAATGCGTGCTGTCTATGGGGAAGGTGCAGTAATGAATCAAGCATGTCAAAGGTAGTTTAATTGATTTAAAGCTGGAAATTTCTCCCTAAAAGACAAACCTTGATCTGGACAACCAGTGATTACAGATGTGGAAAGGATTATTGAAATAATACTAAAAAGTTCATGAATGACAACTTGGGAGTTGCCACTGGGGCTCTATTAGCTTATGCTACTGTAGCCAAACACTTGAAAAAACTCTGTTACATTGTAAATATCTGCTATGTATTGGGTGAGATGCAATCAAAATTATTTTTTGGAATGGCTGGTAACAAGATGAGGAGGGGATTGTGTGCAACAGTGCCAGAAAGAGTAAATCATGACGCAAGAAAGGGCAGCCATCACTACCAGTTCCTAAACCAGGACTGCATCTAAGAAAGGCTATGCTATGTATTTGGTGGGATTGCAAAGGAATTCTGCATTACAAACTTCTTCCGAATAATGAGAATATTAATTCCGAGCAATACTGTTCTCAGTAGGATCCTCTCCAGGTAGACATTGAAGAGAAAAGACTGGAACTGTGACAAAATGTTGCCTTTCATCACAACACTCCAGACCACACACCTCTACAGTGACCCATCAAAAGTTGTGTAATTTAATTGGTTTGTGTTACCCCAACCATGGTATTCTCCAGACATTGCCCTTTCTGGCAATCATTTATTCTGTTCCCTGAGGAATTCCCTGAATGGAAGATGCCTCACTTCCTTGGAGAGCTGCAGACTAAACCTCATAGAGTTCATCAAACAGGAAAAGTGGAATTTATAAGCTTCAGAAAAGTGGCAACATATTCTCAACAATGATGGTATATACTGCATGAAATAAATGGTTTGTTTACAAAGCCTAACTGCCTTATTTATTTTTTATTTATATTTTAAATGACCTTGTGTTTGAAGTTTGTAAACGTAAAGTTCGGCAACTACTCTGTGGTAGCTGTGCTGTGGGTGAGGCTTGTTCCCAGGCGTTCTTAGTGATTGAAACATAACAACAAACAAACTTATGCAACAATCTTGTGTATGAAGAATACGTTTCTTGCTTGTAATATTTCACTGTTCTTTTTCCCACTTTTAGTCAATTCTGTTTGTGTTTATTTATGGTAACAGTATTTACATACTATGTAATACAATTATGAGTATGTTACTGAATTTTGGACAAGAATCTTGAAACAGTGTACCAGCTTCATGTTTAAAATGAGCATAATACTTTCTGAAATTTTTTTGGGAAAAGAGAATTAAGTTATTTTCACATTTATTTGCAAAACTGTTGGAATTTTTATAATTCTAATTTGACTTTGTAGACCAGAAACTTACTGGAATCTGTTCCATCCTCACTGCTGTAGCTAGATGTACTGCAGGGAGAGATACTTCTCATACAGATATATAAATTAAACTGTGTTTATTTGTATGTTGGATAATTTGCCAAGGGCCGTGCTAGCTATTTTGGTTGGTTGTTTCTTTCTGCACAATTTCCTCACTAAAATATGAAGTGGAAAAATATAAACACTTCACCAAATGTGAGCAATATTACCTTGGCTGTGGAATTTTAGCTACATCTCATTCATATTTAGAATGCAAGATAAAAGGTTAAAACTGTACACTTGTTGACAAAGTATTATTTTCCAGTATCCCTCCCCTCAGAATCGCATGGCACAATGGCTCATCTGCACCTAGGCCTACAGTCTCACCACTTTGTCCCCCACCTCTGCCCATCACAGGCATCATGAATGGGGTGCAGTACTGGAGGTGGCACATGGTCGGAGCCCTGGCCCCTGCTGGCCGTTTGTGATCTTCTCAACCAGGGGCTGCTACTTTCCAATCAAGTAGCTCCTCAATTGTCCCTCAGGGACCTAACGAGGCTGAGTGCACCCTGACCTAGATCTCCCAGCAGGAGAGAATCCCCACACCAGAACCAGGAATCAAACCCAGGTCCTCTGCTTAGTGAGCAGCAGCAATTTTCCAATATCACATGCTGCAGGTTTAGTACATAAATACTGTTAATTTGAAAATAGAAATTTTTCCCCAGTTCTTGTCTTTGCACTAGCTCTCATAGTTCGTTTTACAAAACCAAAATGTTCTTTTCTTGGCCTTCATGTAATCAATAACCATTAGTTAGCATCACTCACACACATCATGAATAAGATTTGAACATTTACATACACATAACACAAACACCAACTATACAACCAATGCAAATTTAAAAAGACCCCATCCTTATTTCTGAGTAGCTGTGTAACAATTATGATAATACAATTGAAATCCAAACTCATACTTAAAATTAAACTCCCAACACATAATAACCCAAACTACTGGCACTTGAATAAAATTCGAAACTTTAAACTTACCAATATCAGATCAACAAAATTTCAAGGACATGGCATGTCCTTACTTATTCTCATCGCTGCACTGACTCTCTGTCACATGGCTATAGTTCCTGCCTTTTGCTGCAATGCAGGGAACCCAGCACCAATGAGTGGCTGGTGTGCTGATGCATCAGACTAGGATGTATGAAACGTCTGTTTGGCTAGGTACCCACATGCAGGGAGTAGGGATGCTGAACCTTAATGGCCCATGCTTCAAGTGATGTATACAAATACATCACCTCCACTGCCATGCACTTGCTACACTATGGTGACAGAAGGGATAGACTGGTAAATGAAGTCAGGTACCAGCAAAGTGAAGCTGATGTTAGTGGGTGATTACTAAACAGAGGAGTAGAGAGTCAGTGCTGACATAGGTCAGGATCTAAATGTTACATGCATAAAGCAGCATGCTTAGTACACTGCGTTTGGAGATCGGCCGGACTGCCCCATGGCGCAAAAGTTCACATTGAATGATTGCCTGTATTTCTCATAAGATGTCCTTCAATTCTTGCAACATATGTGAATTTGATGCTTACACTTTATTCCTCAATGTTCCCCTTAAATAACAATCACATGGACATGGTCAGGGGAAAGAAGTGCCCACAATCCTCAACTAATTATTCTGTCACTATACACTCTTCCCAATTCACAGCAGTATGTGATGTAGCTGAATCCTGCTGAAACCAGCCACACAATCTTTCATTTTTTGTTAGTTGTGAAAAAAAATATTTAAAATATAATTTACATAAATATGTGAATCAACCGTTGTGGGACAATAATTCTGTACACACTCGCTGTGCACCAAACCCCAATTTTTGCAGAATGCTAAAGGACTTCATTAATAATACAGGGATTTTGGGTGAACTACAACTGTTTTTGGAGATGTAGGGAATGTGTTCATGTTAAAGGTAATCAATTTCAACATCTGTTGTGATGCAGGTAAGTCTAGTGCAAGTTAGTACAGTAGATAGTGTTCCATGCCCATGAACTGCTGGTCAAGTGATCGTCGCCCAGCCCAATGCTGTCGTAGGGTGGTCTGGCCGATCTACGAATGCACTACAGATTGAGGTGATACTATACCATGCTTGGTGGCCAGCTACAGAGAGTACGCTGATTGTCGCCCAACCCAATGCTGTCGCAGAGTGGTCTGGCCGATCTATGAACTCACTACAGATTGAGGTGATACTATACCATGCTTGGTAGCGAGCTACAGAGGGTACGCTGATCGTCGCCCAGCCCAGTGCTGTCGCAGGGTGATCTGGCCGATCTACAAACTCACTGTAGATTGAGGTGATACTATACCATGCTTGGTAGCCAGCTACAGAGGGTACGCTGATTGTCACCCAGCCCAATGCTGTCACAGGGTGGTCTGGCCGATCTACGAATGCACTGCAGATTGAGGTGATACTATACCATGCTTGGTAGCCAGCTACAGAGGGTACGCTGATCATCACCCAGCCCAATGCTGTCGCAGGGTGGTCTGGCCGATCTACGAATGCACTGTAGATTGAGGTGATACTATACCATGCTTGGTGGCCTCAGCTACAGAGGGAGCTGACTGTCATGTCCACAACAGTGCTCTTGGTCCTCAAACACTACAGTAGGTAATCTATTAGTTTTATTACAAATATTTACAAATAGCAATCTGTGAAATAGTTATATGTGTGTTTTTTTCCCATTATTATTATATATATCAGCTGATGATCTGTGGACCTAAGCTTTTGAAGGCCCTTAGAAAACTGGCACAAGTTTCTATTTGGGAAAAGGAATTTGTACCAAAAACTAAACACAATTTATTTGGCTTTAATGTCCCATATGAAAAGTATGAGATTGTGCAGTACATCATCTACAACTCACAGGAGAAAGTGAATCAAGACTGATGATGGAGACAACAGTCTCAGAAAAATAAGTTCTGGTATAGAAAGTGAAGTTACTCTTATAAAGATTCCAAATTTTTTGCATATAAATAATATTTGTTTTTAGTCTGTTTATTATGAAAACTAAAAATATTAATTGATTTCATTCATAAAATGAAAGTTGAGTCATTGTAACTTTGTTTTCTGCTCTTTTTCATACTGTTACTGGACAGATGAGGTGGATAAATTTATTAGCTACTTCTTCTACATGTGTCATTTTAATTCAAAAGTGCCAAAAGCTAAAAAGAGAACATTTAGATTTTGATTTGCTTTAATCTATCCAGAATCTTGTTTACATGATGCTAAGGCAGACACTTGGAACAAAAGAAAATAAATAACAATTGAATGAAGAGGTTAATAATATATATTTATGCATGATATTATTGCATTATGTATATAAGTATTTTTATGCTCCAAAAGAAAACTATTTGTGTAGCTTAGCTTCTGCATTTGTGAGGCAAGCAGTAATTGTATGTCTTATTGTAAGAAAATGTAAAAGTTTTGCATCTTTATTCATTAACAAGAAAATACTGAGTTCAGTTTTGTTGTGGTGAGATTATATTTTAATTTAAAATCTCTAAGCATTAAGGAGTTAAATGTATTTGTAAAACAATTTATGCTCAGATTATGAAAAACATAGAAAAAAACATAGAGAAATGTAATAAAATAACTTATTGATTTCATATAAAGCATTATGTAGTTAAATCATGACATTAAGTTTCTAACAAGGTGCCAATCCACATTTTTAAAACACCAAATGGTAAAATACGAGGGTTGTTTGATAAGTTCTTGGAACGGAATAGAAGAAAAGTACTTACGATACTGAAAGTGTTTTATTTTTCAATATAGTCTCCTTGTAGACTAATGCACTTAGTCCAGCGATGTTCTAATGCCTTGATCCCATTTCGAAAATGAGATTCCTTCGGGCCTGCAAAATAGTTAACTCTGACTATCAATTCATTTGAAGAAAATATTCATTCACCAAGAAAAATTTTCAACTTTGGGAAGAGATGGAAGCCTGACGAAGTCATATCAGGTAAATAAGGCAGGTGTGGCAACAGTTCATACCTTAGTTGGTGTAATTTTTCCATTGTGGCGGCACATATGTGTGAGCGGGCATTGTCTTGATGGAAGACGACTTTCTTCCTTGCTATACCTGGCCTTTTTTCAAGTATCTTTTGGTTTAATTCGTCCAGGAGATTAGCATAATACTCTCCAGTAATGGTTTGCCCATTGGGGAGATAATCTACAAGCAGAATTCCCTTTGCAGAAAACTGATGTCATTACCTTTCCGGCAGAAAGAATTGTCTTTGCTTTTTTTGGTGGTGGAGAATCAGCATGCTTCCACTGTTTGTACTGTTTTTTTGACTCTGGAGTATAGTAGTGGACCAAAGTTTCACCTGTGGTCACAAACCGGCGCAAAAAAATTTTGTTTGTTGCTCCATGCCGAGCATTGTTCTGATACTTCCATTCTCATGCGTATTTGATCCAGTGTCAAGAGTCGCAGCACCCATCTTGCAGATAATTTTTTCATATCTAATTCTTCAGTCAAAATTTTATATATCCTTTCAGATGACATCTGGCAAGCTTGAGCAATTTCATGCACTTTCAATTGGTGATCCTCCATTACCATTTTGTGGACTTTTGTGTACGTTTCTAAGCTCTCTGGACCAAATTTAAATTTGTTTGTCCACTTGGCAACAGTTGAATAACAAGGAGCAGAGTCCCCTAGTGTATTCAGAAAATCAGCATGAATGTCCTTTGCTTTTATACTTTTCTTTATGAAATACTTAATCACTACTTGAATCTCAGTTTTTTCCATCTTCACAAATCACTATGCAGGAACAACAATACAGTCACATCACCACTACAGCTCTCTTCCAAGAACATTGTTGTAACATGTGTTTACAGGCAACAGTCCAATGAATATCATGTGAACAACTCGTGGCGTTATGGCTGACCTCTTGTGGTGATTTCAAGAACTTACCAAACCACCCCCATATAGTAAACATTTGCCCAACTTAGCAGAATATGAGGCTGTTTTCCAGCGAAGCTCTCTAGAAACTGTTCACGTTTAACGAATTGCACAGTTTTCTCAAAACAATGCAATATCATAGCAAACAGATTGTCATATGTGAAAAACAAAGATTTCTTTTTAAATGATAATGACTGCTTTAACTTGGTTTAATGGCAATTTGTTGAAACTCTGGATAGATCTACAGTTGCCAACCACTTTTGGAATTTGGAATTTTGAAGTTCTTCCTCTTCTACACTTCATAGATTAGGCAAATTGTCTGTTCTGCCTTCCTTGTTCAGCTATGTCTTCCTTGGGCATCCTACATCTGTTCTTCCTCATGGTTTGTGCTCATATGTTTTCAGTGCTATTCTTTCACTACACATTCTAGTCAGATGTGGTTTCCAGTTCTCTTTGGTCTCTTCAATTTTGTCATTTATTTTATATATACCTAGAGGGTAAGCATTGGGCACCACAGAACTATTGCTCACATTGTTCCCGTTATTTACAAGGCTGGTTATCTGTGTCGCAGTTGTGGAGGGAACCTTATATGAAATATAGGCCAAGTGGTTCATGTGGCATATCTCTTCCACAGAAATTGGTAAGTTATGGAACTTTTCTGATTTCTTAAGACACCTCTTAAATATTGCCCACTCATGGCTTGTGTGTTTAAAAACACCAGTAGTAAGCTTGTTGGCATAAATAAATAATAATTTTCTGATTTAAGTTTCGTAATCAACATATCGGTGGAAGGGAAGTCATTAAATTGATTTAAACAGTGGTGAGCTCAGTATTTGGATTTTATGTATCTTATGTTTTTGTCTCTGACCATTTCCTATGGAGATATTTTAGTTTTATCAAAAACAAGCTGGTAACACTGCAGATTGTGTGGGCGGTCTCTTTCCCTAGCTCAGTACATAAGCAGTGCAGTGGTGCATCTTAAAAACAAACAAATCCTGCCTTGTCCTTCAGTGTTTAATGTGTAGTGTAGGGGCCAATCACATGTGTTAGCTCCCAACGAAAGCGAAAGTGCCCGGCCTGTTTACATACACAAACTAGGTCAATTCCCTGACCAACCTCAATGCAACGTTGTTGACTTACCTAATGCATGAGAGAGCAGCTTGGAGTATTCCTTCACATCTTTTAAAGTGATTAATTATTTCATAACCCAGTGAGATGTACCATAATTACTACTGAAGCTATGTCAGAAATAAGTTACTCTACGCATCTTACAAGTAACAAACTGTTATCTCTGTATATTCTTGTGGAATTACGCATCCAATTGGGATAAAAAAACTATTTATTTTTTCGAAATTGGCTGATCAAAGAACAAAATGCCATTAGACTTGTTTGTTTGTAATGCTTCCGTGAAGCACATGTTCAAAAGAATGTAATGACTTTCCTTCCACCCTGTATGTGAATTGGTAAAGAACCCCTACATTGATCTCATGGTAAAACAGAAACTTCAACTTTGTTGCACTGTGTAATCAAAGCAAGAAGGCTGAGATGCTTGTATTGGTTGATAAGAGAATGGGAAAGAATACTTGACCAAGTTGTAACTTTATGCTCCTGTTACTGGCAGGGCACGACATGTTACATTCATATTACATGTATTACACTTTCACTGTAGAAATTGTTCATAATATTATTCTAATAACATGAAGTAGATAGAGCAATAGACTGCCTCCATAATGCAGTGGTAGCACCCTGCCTCTGCCACTGAGGATCTGGGTTCGATCCCCAGTAAAGGCATGAGCATCTTTCCCCCCCTGGGAAGTCTAGTATGGGGTGCACTCAGCCTTGTTAGGTTCCAGGGGGGCAATTGAGAAATAGTGACCCCGGGTCACAAGGCCACATAACCAGCTGGGACACCTGATGAAGACTGTCTGCACCAGCCCAGTGAGAACGCAGGAAATGAGGATGTACCAGTGTGATAAGGGGCATGTCTGGGCCGTCAACGCCAACCCCTCAAATAGCACTATGCACCCTATGCAGGATGAATGACAGCCTCATCATAGATGGGTGCAAGGAAAGCGGTACCAAATACTGGTGAACATAGGTGCAGCTGTGACGGTGATCTGACCTGACGTGGCGGAGGGGTTGCCGTTCAGGAAACCCAGTTGGCCGGGCCGTACCAGCAAGTAACGGCGTCGGGTGACACCTTGCCCATGGAAAAGGAGGTCCTGCTGGAGTTGACCTTGGGGTGGAGCATAGTGAGTCTGTGGGTATTCGTTATTCGTTGCAAGGGTGGCTGAGAAGGTAATACTACGACTGGACGTGACGGTTGACATTGGCAGGAGGGTCTTGCGACTCGGTTAAGATGAGATTACACTTCGTAGCCCAAACGAGCGTCCGGGAATCTGCTCGGTAACCGTGATGGAGGAGCGAAGTGGTCGTGAGGGCACGCCTGGAGAAGCAATGGTCGAGGGAAGACGCTTTTGGACGGGTTATGCGTTGCCAGGGTACTGTTGCCTTGCCTTGCTTGTAAGGCTACTCAATCCATCGGACAGAGATCGGGGTATAAGGGCCAGAACAACCTGGGCAGCCACGAGCCAGCTGTGAACGTGACCTGATGCGACGGACCTGTGGAGCCAGGAACATTCCACGACCTAGGGCCCCTCTGGAAGTGTTATTGAAAAGGGCAGCTGACCATCCAACCACGGTTCAACTAGAGAGGGTCCGGCATCTGCTTAGATGTAACCAGTCAGTCTTCAGCCAAGGGAATGGCGATTACGGCCATACCGACCGAGTGTTCCACCACATCGATATCGAAGACGCCCGACCAGTTCGGCAGCCACCAAGGAGTGTTCCTCCCGCAGGTAGAGGTACGGGACATTGCTGCAGGACATGAGATCCAGAGGGATAATTGAGGAGTCCGACATTCCTTGGTGCTGACCTTTAGTCCTGGTGAAGAACGGCGAACTTCGCTTCTGCGTGGACTATAGGAAGCTGAACGCTGTTGCTCAAAAGCACTGTTTTCTCCTACTCCGGATAGATGACACACTGGACAGTTTTGCTGGTGCCCAGTGGTTCGCGGCCTTGAATTTGAAATTGTAATACTTGCAGGTGGCCCTAGATCCTAGAGACAAGGACATGGACATATTCTCGACGAGCCAAAGGCTCTTGTAGTTTACGGTTATGGGCTTTGGAATCTGCAACGCACCAGCCACCTTCCAGCGCCTAATGGAGTCGGTGATGAGTGGGCTCACTTTTACGCCTACCTGCTGTACCTAGAGGACATCATAGTAGTTGGCAACACCTTCGAGGATCACCTGGAGAACCTGAGTAAGGTATTACAGGTAATACTGGCAGCAAACCTGAAGCTGAACGCGAAGAAGTGTGAGCTTTTCTGCAAGGAGGTCTACTACTTGGGCCACATAGTGACCACGGATCCGGAGAAGGCCCAGGCTGTAAGAGACTGGCCTTGCCCGAGGAATAAACGAGTTGTGCAGCTTGCTAGGTCTGTGAAGTTATTACCGCCGGTTCGTCAGAGACTTTTCCAATATTACCCGTCTGACGCAGGAACGCTGGCCTTAACTGAGGACAGAACAAGTGGAGATTAAGTCGGCTCTCTGTAGTGCGCCTGTCCTAGGTTTCCCACAATCGGGTGGTGATTTCATCGTAGACACTGTCGCCAGCGACCGCGACATTGCTGGCGTATTATCCCTGGTCCGGTACGGAGTGTAGCGAGTAATAGCCTACTACAATAAGACGCTCTCCTAAGGTACAGTTCAAGCGAAAGTCGGCTTTCCAGTTCCTTACAAAGCGACCGCTTTATTTATGTGTCAAGCTACCGCAAAGCTAGAATCAAAGAAGCCGAAATGCAAACGCAAAGAACGGCCCAACTATAACTAGAGTATAAAGAAGGTAGGCCACTCCGGCACAATTGCTCCCATTGGTTGCAAGCAACATACGTCACAAAGAGGGTGAAGCGCGCGCGCAGTTCAGATAGCAATTGAAAGGGAACGCTTCAAACCCGTTTTAACATATATCATTTAAAGCATGGACTGACAGTTCCATTGCGTAAACGGTTAAGCAATAATTAGTGTAGCAAAATGCAATGGTATATGGTATAAAACATACCTTAACTAAAAACACGCAGGAAACTTTCGTCACATTCTACTACTTACAAACCAATTTTACCACCGCCACCGAAACTACAATCAAAATAAGGAGTAACGAATTATCGTTTGGTCTTAAAAGTAGACATATTTGGTCAAGTTGTTGCAGAAGTAGCTGACGCCCACTGCTGATAGGTATTTCTTCATGTTTCTCTTTGCCATGGTTACAACTTTTAATGCATTATTTAAATGCCGTATCCTTATGAAAGTGTGGGTCCTGACATATAGTGAAACAATTCGTTTGTCCAATTCAGAAAACTCAGATCAAATCAATGCAGCAACCATCACTCCAGCACATTTTGGAACATTAAAGCCACAGAATCCCGCAAATATAACTTCAAATTGCTTCACTTTTTTGCACCACTCTTCAATTGGCCGAATATATCTCCCCTCCAAAATAAGTGCAACCCAGTCCTGCGGCACTTGTTTTGGCAAATTACAGTCACTGCCTTTGCTTCCCAAACTACTGTCATTTGTGTGCAATATAACTCTCGAAATACTTTATAGTGTCCGTGTTCAATTTCAGTATAGTGAATGACATCAAGATATCGCTAAAAATATTGTTCTGTGATTCGTCGAAATAATTGTATAGGCGTGACTTCAAGATGTGTTTTCCAGAAATGAGTGCGTTAACATGTACAACAAAATGCATCTCATAGGGCAATTCGGCACACGTTAATACACTATTTCGTGCCATTTCAAATGCGCGCTGGCTGAGGCGTCTTTTAAGATAAACAGAAAGATAAAAGGAAACGAAATGCAATGACCTTCGTTTTGCCAAATATTAATGCACCACCTTAAATCCCAAACCGTACTGAAGTTCAGATATAACATGAACAAAAGGCTGATGAACCTTCCTGAATAGCTATGCAGTGTTTCTTTCACATTTCGTAAATAATGACAATATTTCCTTTATCATTTTAAAGAAAAGAATCACTAGGCTCGTGCTGGAATAACATTGCAATTATAGGTATTGATGATATTCCACTAATAAAAGCAATTTGCAATAAAATTACATTATTTTCAACCTCAAATAAAGATTTTCTGTAGTTTTCATCACTGTGGTCATCCATGAAAACGTGCAACACCTATAACTAAAGTTATTCATAACTGTTCAAGGTATGAAAATATGCCTAGCTTATATTTTAATGATACAAATCTGATGTGCTACATACATATGACTTTCTTTGCTCACTCTTGCACAAAATATTCTTACCAAGCCGTATTCTTCTGTTTACTTTGTTAACAGAGATAAACTTTTATTACACATTATAAAGGATTCAGTAGGCGAAAATATAATCAAACCTTCTCTTCCTCCTACTCCTCCCTCACACCCCTCTCTCCCCCTCTCTCTCTCCGTTTCAAATATGTCGGTGTTTTAAAAAATAATAGCCGTCGTAACTGTGTTATTTATTCCATTTTCCTCTGCATTGTATTTTCCTATTGGCGAAACAGAGTGGTCACCCACAAATTGTTCAGAAGAACTGTTCAGGCAATAAAATACTGCCTTAATAGAGAAAGGTGATTCTCACATTCTGTCTTAGTTTATTACATTTTTAAGTCATTTTAGCAAGGGCTGCATTGCAATTATAACCTAAATGTCGACGAAAATGAAACAAGTATGTTGGAACCTCTTAACAAAATAACAACTGGACGATTATGTGGCACACTTTGTTGTTCCTTTTTCTTAAGCATCATTTCCTTTTCTGTTTTACTAAATAAGAGCTTTGTTTTTAATGGTAACGCCTATGTTGACTATTTCGTGTCAGAAGGCAAGGTAACTAGAGTAGAGATAGATAGTACGACGGGATTTTAATTATGTGAATATCAGTACTACCTTCCCTCCGTGGCTACCGTGGCATGGCCACCCTCCTAGTGACGTCATAAACAGATAGCTCTAGGAAGAGCGATTGTGCGGGAAGCGGGAAGCTGACGCTCTCCAAGGCCAAGAAGAACTACTGCATTACTCGACGTGAGCTCCTGGCAGTAGTAAAGGCACTGGGACACTTCCATAAATACCTTTAGGGTCAGTCATTCCACCTGAGAGCGGACCACTCCGCCTTCATCAGACTCTTGAGCTTCAGGAATACAACATCGGAAGGGAAGGAGCCACTCCAATGCTGACGTCTTATCAAGATGGCCCTGCCGGAAGGAGTGCGGCCACTGCACCAGGGTGGAGGAGAAGGAGCGTGTCGCAGCTGTCCGTGTGTTTTCAGCAGTGCCCGTGAATAGATGGGATAGTACGGGTCTGAGGAGGTAGCAGTTGGCTGACGCCTACTTGGGGTCGCTCCTAAGAGAAGTGGAAACAGGAACTAGGCCGAGCTGGGAGGATATCGCCCCAAGAAGGAGTCAATGCAAGTCCTACTGGGCCTCGCTGAGGACAAGGGACGGGGTATTGTATGGGATCTGGGAGTCCAGAAAGAACAACTGGTGCTCCCTCGCAGTAAAGCTATGGAAGTCCTGGAAGAAGTACATGCAGGCTCCCCAGGAGGGCTACCTTGGATCCAACCGGACGATCGATAAACTCCGACAGCGGTACTACTGGTAGAGGCTGCGAGCGGATGCCGTCAATGTCATGTGGCAAGCCGCGGCCCGCAGATCAGGAGCCGTGACCCCATGCCCCAGTATAATGTGGGACCGCCCTTCGAGCGCGTCAGCATCGACGTAGCTAGGCCGTTCCCTGTCTCTGACAGGAGCAACAAATATCTGCTGGTAGTCGTGGATTACTTCACTGAGTTGCCGGAAGTGTACGCCGTCGCTAACCAGGAGTCCAAGACAATCGCAGACTTCCTAGTGGAAGAAGTGTTCTGCAGCTTTGGAGTGCCGCTGGAACAACACAGCGACCAGGGCAGAAACTTCGAGTCAAACCTTTGAGAGAAGTGCTGGAGCGACTCGGAATACACAAGAGAACGACACCTCTCCATGCGCAATTGGAAGGCATGATCGAGCGGTACATTAAAACTCTTGAAGAGCACCTGAGGAAGGTTGTGGCCAACCACCAGAGGCACTGGGATGTCAGGGTGTCATTTTTCCTGCTGGCCAACCGCTCATCTATCCACGACACCACCGGGCTGACACCCGCAAGTTTGGGTTTTTGGCAGGGACTTACGTCTACCGTGCGATCTGATGTTTGGAGGCTCCCCTGAGGCAGGACTGCCAGCGGTCAACTACATGGAGAAGCTCGTGCAGTCTCCTCAAGATTTACACAAGATGGCCCGTCAACATATCCAGATAGCGAGCGATCGAATGAAGACCCGTATGACCAGTAAGCCAATAGTCAAGGCATCCAGTAGGGAGATTTGGTGTGCCTTTATCGCCTTGTCCAGACTAAGGGGCGTTGCCTCAAACTTCAACAACCATGGCAAGAGCCATACCGCGTGGTGACGAAGATCAACGATGTAGTCTATCGCATCCAGAGACTGTCCCGGGAGAAGATGCTGGTGGTCCACTCGGATCGTTTGACCCGCTACGATAGTGCTGGTCGGCCTACCAGCGCTGAGGAGGGAGCAGTGTCACCGCACCCACAGCTAATTATCTACGCTAGGAAAGGGACCCAGCACCTACTTGCGCTAAAGACCAGTCCGCCGACCGAACAATACAGCATACGGAAACAACAGCTATTGACTGCTGTTTTCCCATCAAGACTGTTCCTCCTTATTCACTCTTGAGCATTCTACTTCCAGAACTTTTCCATTGTCTGGAGACATATATAAAGAGCTGCCGAGTGCAGTGGCGGCTCGCAGTCAAAATTTTAGGGTAGGCAAAGTGTAACAACAACAACAACAACAACAATAATAATAATAATAATAATAATAATAATAATAATAATAATAATAATAATAATAATAATAATAATAATAATAATAATAATAATAATAATAATAATAATAATAATAATAATAATAATAATAATAATAAACCCCGTTTATCCGAAATATAGGGGGCGAAGTAATTGCGGATAACGCAAACAATATATTGTTTGGTTGTTTAATAAGAGCAGAGTGAATGAGTGTGACTTACGGACGAATTACCGCCAAAACTAAAATCACGAGTGTCGGCAGATTTTTTTCCAGGGGGGGGGGCACATGTTGGAAATTTGCAATCATATAATATTAAATCATTATTGTACTGTCAAAATTTATAGTATTTGTTGCAGATAACCGTATTAATTTGTGCTAAACAAAAATTGTTCTTTACATCAAAATTAAAATAATAGTTTAAAAGTCAGTCACTGACTGCACATTAAGTTCACCAACTTCCAAGAGGGGGGGGGGGGCCGTGGCCCCTCTTGCCCCCGTTTCGCGACGCCCATGACTAAAATAGATTAAGAAATTGAAAAATTGTCTGACTGCAGCTTTGTATTAAATAGCTAAAACACTCCTCTTTTCATTGTCAGTGCGCCTCGAAAGCGAAATTTCTAATAGTTCACTAATTAAGTCGGTCATACTGGTATTACACAGAGATAACGACAGATTCAGATCTCTGAGATCTTCGTTCGTGGAGTATGGCTGTTCGGAAAATGTCGCATAAATTCGGATTTGGGCAGGCAAGTGCTCGGACTGCCTGGCAGCCGCGTCTACGCATGCTCGGAGTGCATATACAGACCGTATGTTTCCTTATCCCTGTTCAAGGGCCTCGTACTGAGGAAATGGGGCCGGGCAGGCAGAGGTTAAGCTAGCCTGCTCTCCACTACCCAGGTTCCATGCGCAATCATTTCTGC
The DNA here is from genome assembly GCA_030765045.1 of Tenodera sinensis. Lineage (NCBI taxonomy): Eukaryota > Metazoa > Arthropoda > Insecta > Mantodea > Mantidae > Tenodera > Tenodera sinensis. The sequence continues at coordinate 7,008,009 of CM060966.1, forward strand.
CGCGCGTTTCAAACACGCAGCGCAGTTTTGATGAATCGGAATTGAGATTAAAGGATTTGACCTTGCGCTGGTCATTATAACCGAGAAAACTTTTCTTGAACTGCAGTTTAGGGCAAATGACGGTTCAAATGATAAAATGCAGAATCATAGTTAAACATTATTTGTTGATGTATTACGATAGGGTAGGCAATGCCTACCCTGCCTACCCTGAGGAGCCGCGCCTGGCCGAGTGCCGAGCAAGTTCAGTTAAACGTTTGCGAAGCGTTCAGTGGGCAGTGCCTGTGAATCATGCCAACTGTAGTACACTGCGAGTTGAAACCTGACAGTTCTTTATTCTGATTCAATTTGACGGTTGTTCTGTTGCTATGAGCTTGTACAAAATGAATCTAAGTGTAATGTTAGTGCTACACTGACTAGAAGGCAATAAAGTGTGATTAGAAGTAATTGGTGTTTTTTCATTTGTTACAATGATGATGATGATGATGATACAGCATAACCTTGTTAACATGAGATTGAAGGGACTAAAAGATCAAAGTTTGTGTTAAAAGTACATGTTAAGTGACTTGATATGTAAGTTAATCATTGTTAACACATATTCAGTAGAGAAAGCTAAATTTACAAATGTATGAATTATTATTTATTGATTGAAATATTAAATATGTAATTGGACATGTTAACATTAAAAAGTGATTCAATTCTCCATGTATCTTGAGGTGGAACCTGGATTTTCACTTGAAATATACAAATTATTACGCCTATCTAAGACACTAGTAGATGCTTCATGAGATGGACCAGCGATTTGTTCGTGAAGATGAAAAATCTTGTTAGCCATTTGTAATTTATTTGATAATGATTCCACTACATAACTTTCTGCTATGGCTGAAGGTTTCCATCCACTGTGTCCCTTTAAAGCAACAATATTGACTCCGCTATCCGCCAAAACTGTGGTAGACATCCTTCGAAAGGAATGCCCAGTATATCTTTCTGAATTTGGTAAATTTAGAAACCTTGCAATATCAGATGGAATTTTAGCAAAAACATTTCTCCCCACTGGTTGCTTTCTGCATTTTCCATTTACATATCTGAGGAAGAACCTGTTTGTTGAACGAATTTTTGGTCGCAGACTCATATATTTCCTAACTAATGACAAATATAAGAAGTTCTCATTTTCATTATCTACAATTTCGAAACTTCTTGATTGATGATTCTTGGAATCAGATATGTTGACAAGTATAGCCATCCCTTTATCCACGATACTGTCTACTGTTAACTTACACAATTCATCTTTGCGGCAGGCCCCTGCAATCCCCATAATTGCAACTACCTTCTTTAACAAAAATGTTTCGTCAGGAGCTTCACATAGAAATTTAGAAATGTCCGTTATTGAAAACACTTCACTTTTCTTGGGCACATATCCAACATTTTGTCTCTTCAAAAATGCCTTCAACTTCGTATATATGGAAATATCAACATTATCATTTAAAGATATAGTTGATCGCAACATAGAATAATCACACCATAAACTTGCTGGAGATGTATATTTTTCAGATTTCTCATGAAAATATGCCAATAAAACAGTCTCACTGGTGTAACTGTTAATGTTTTTCTCAAAGGACCACTTTCGGAAAGCATTGTAAGCTTCAACATATCTTTGCTTCGGCTTCGCTGGTAAAACTGATGCACATGCTAGATCTGCAGCTTCTTCAATAGCAATGTTGCTCATTTTTATAAACCTGCATTTAAAACACTAAATGGTATCAAACAGTTTCAATGCAAATTAAAATATTTCTTAATAGAAAGATATTTGTAAAAAGTGCGTACTGTGCACATAATATATTGTAGATTCATGTATGTTATTGATGACTAGTAAATATGTAATACAAATTTCATAGTGCAGATGATTCTTTGAAACTGAAATTGTAATGAAGATGTACATGTTATAGAAATATACCTAACATGTATATGGACCAATAAATAAACTTAAAACATTAGACAAGAGTTGTCTTACCTTGGAGATGTTACTGGAGGAAAGTCAGCATCCTGTAACATAACAATTCATATAATCATCCACAAAGCACAAGTTAAATGTCCTGCATGATATTAATTAATTGGAATATGCTCGAGGGTCACTAGATATTTATTGAGGCATGGAAAATTCCCTGCCCCAGTGGAAAGCATTGTTGCTTTGTCAAAATTACTTTTGTCAATGTGATCCATTAGTAATGCAATGGTAGTAGGCAGTCCATTGTTGTGTCATTTATTTTTACTCAGTTTATGTTTGAAGTCTGGAAAGTGAGAACGTTTATTCAAGTGCAATTGAGATTCAGAGAAAACATGTTCATGCAATGACAGAATCAGGAAGGCAACAAATATATATTACCAAATTAACAACACTATAATTGGTAAAAGAGAAGTAAGTCAAATCACTAAAATAAGAATATATAAGGTGATATACAGTCAGTTTTATTATATGGGAGTGAAAGCTGGACAGTATTGGATAGACATGCAAATAGATTAACAGCAACACACATGAAATACTTAAGGAGAGTAGCTGGGTATATAAGAGGGATTAACTTAGAAATGTGAAAATAAGAGAAAAGCTAAAACAGGAATGTATACTGAAGACAATGGAAAGAAATCAACTAAGATGACTGGGACACTTAGGATGAATGAAGAAATATGACCTAAAAGAACATTTGAAGCAAGAGCGCAGGGGAAGAGAAGAAGGGGAAGACCTAGGATAGAATGGAGACAATATACGGAAAGAGTGGCAGTCGGACATGGGATGACAATGAGAGGAATATACAGGTTGGTGCAGCATAGGATCGAATACAGAAAGTGGCTGAAGAAACCAGATGCCTAAAGGCAGCAGGGAAAGTGAAAGAAGAACATTTTGTACAATTTCAAATGTTGTTGTTGTTGTTGTTTTCTAGTGCCTTGCATCTGGCAATGAAGCCATTAGCATTCGTGCTTTCCAATACTTTTGAACTGTAGTTTCTTCTGATCTTAATGCTTCACAAGTCTTCAAGTGGTCTTCATTCATTTCTGCTGGATCGTTACACAGGACACAATTTCAAATGTGACTTAAATGAAATGTAGCCACTTGAGTGTTTGAGGGGTATTTTGCGGACATGTACCACTGTGTATTGCTGGCTTGTAGAATTTAAGAGAGGACAGCAATCTCTTAAAGATGAAGACAGTAACATCACCACAATGATTAGGGAAGATCCAAGATTAATGTGCAAGGTCAATGAGCTGCCATTATGGATTGGGTTTCAACCATTCTTCATAAAAACCTCAGTGTAAGGGGTATATTGTTGTATCAGTTCATGCTAATAATGTAACAATGGAGTTTCTTCAAGCAACTGAGACAAAATTATTGACTCATCCACCCTATAGTCCCAATCTGGCATCATGTGATTTCTTCCTGTTCCCTATGGTGAAGAGGTCATCAACTTTCTAGCCCTGAAGCAGTTTGAGCAGGAGTTATCTGCAGTACCAGAAACTGAGTGACTTGGACACATGGTTCAGGAGGATGGAACACTACATACAGTACCAGGGAGAGAACTTTCAGAAACTGTGATATATAAAATGTTTCTGTAACTGTTCATATTTTGCTGTCTCAATACATATCTAGTGACGTCACCTCATATCAAAGTGATACTTCCTGAAGTGGTTCAGGAGGATGGAACACTACATACAGTACCAGGGAGAATACTTTGAGAAACTGTGATAAACAAAACGTTTCTGTGACTATTCATATTTTGCTGTCTCAATACATTATATAGTGATCCTTATATTAGGAAATACACACAAATAAACATTTTATGACTCATGTAATAGGGTGTAAGAAAACTGAATAATAGAGAAAGTATTGGAGAACAAAATCTGTTGTTATTATTATTATTGTTATTCTTATTGTTATTAATTATTATTATTTATTAGTCATTTAGTAATTACAATAATTACCATAAACTTCGCCAGAAACAACTTACTATACTCATTCTATAAATACATACTTACAAACAAGATTTACACTTAACATATTTACAAACTAAGATTTATATAAGTTTGCAATCCAGTCTTATTTTGTTCATAAAATTCTTGCCGATTATAAAAGGGATTTTCTAAAAGCCATTTATACAGTCTGTTCTTAAATGTTGAAACATTCACATTTTTTGTTGTTATTATTATTAGTTATTTATTAATTTCATCTTCCTTAAAAACAACGTACTATACTCATTCTATAAATACAAACACTGCTAACTTAAGATTTACACTTAAAATATTTACAAACTAAGCTTTATATAAGTTTACAATCCAGTCCTATTTTGTTCATAAAACTCTTGCACACATTCTGTATTGGGTGTGAAATAGTGCTTAGTTTTGCTCAGTGGTCTCTGTATCAGGTTTTGCTTCCCTTCTTAAGGAAGTCATCTAAGCATTTTGACACCCAAAAAATATCCTCTCATTCTCAGAGGGGTTTGTTTTGATGTCGTAGATGCTTGTCTCATGAATTTCCAGAGGGTACTGTGTAGCAGTAAATCAGGATAGAGCATGTTGTCTGGATAAACAAGCTTAGAAACACGTTCAGGTAAAACTTATCTTTTTAGTGATATTCTTAAAATTAAACCCAGTTGTTACCTAGGCAGCATCCAGCACAAGAGAACACTGTCTTAGTGACATAAGGTGATGATAGTATACCCTTCAGACAGATCAACATGGAGTCACTTACACAGCTAAGCCACAAGTCCATCTTAGACCCAGCTTCTGGATCTTTTACACTTATTCTGTCATGTGTTTGCTTTATACTTTAAACATTTCACGTAATGCAATGAAACAGCTTTTTGCTATGCATGTATGTTGCTTTAAGTTATGCAAGGTATCTGGTACATTTAAAAGAAAGTATCATGACTTGCTAGACAATGTTGTCAATGCCTAAGAACATTTGAGATTCCCATATAAAAAAGATAACACATAAATGTTATATTACAATATAATGGTGGGTCCTTGGACAGCATCAGCTGGGAGAATTCAAGTTTTTATCATTTATTTTGTCAAGAAAGAAAGAAGACAATGTTTTTTGGTGACCTTTGGGAAAGATCAAAACATGATGAGGACATCAGGAAGCTATAACACTATACAAATATAGCTGATTGTCAGATGCCACAATATCACAGAATATTTTGGCATGATTTCTACAAAACTTTCCTTAAGCATCTTATAATTTTCCAGAACTATCACTACCCATTAAATACATCATCTAACAAACTATCTACAGATTTACACACTATCCCTTATTCTTATTCATTTTGTATTATATAAGTTAAATATGTTATCAGGTGCACAATAAACAAAAACTTACCTTAATGTCATCACAAACAGATGAAGGTTCAGCTTCAAACCAACAAGGTTCTTCTTTAATCTCTATTTTGATATCTGTTTCATGGTCACTGCTGTATTTCTTATCCTTCATTACAGGAACCTCTGGAAGAAATTCTCTCTCATTCTGTGAAGCAAAGTCTGAAACCAGAGTCTGCTCCTCAATTTCTGTTTTGATGTATATCTCACAGAATTTGCTGCCTGTAACAGTTTCAGACTCAGTCTGTTTGGTAAAGCATTGTCTCTTGCTCTGTGGACTAAAGTTTGTAAAAGGATTCTCTGATTTAATTTCTGTTTTGACTGTCACATCAGAATCATCATCATCATCCTGAAGCACATTATCACTGTTTGTGGTTATGGCAACATTCTTGTTAAAGAATTCTCTCTTGTTCTGTGAGATTACGTCATCAGAAGGAGAATCTGTTTTGGTATCCATTTCACAAGTTGATGTTTCATTAACAATCTGTGGAGAAAGAAGCATATTATGTATGACATAAAATATCTAAACTTTTAACAACCAACTTCTATGAATATATCACTGTTCAAACAACACTTCCATGGTTCTCATATACGAGATAAAGCTACTTTTTGGAAAGTTGAATCACACTCCGTAGACTTGAAGAATGAATGAATCACCAATACCATTACCATGTGGAGATTCCTGTATGAGCATTAACATTCATGACAATTTGCAATGTTGCAGCTCTTTTGTAGTTAACAACCATCTGACTAAATTTGTATTTTCATAATTGTTCTTCCTCGCTAGACCTGTGTAGGAAATAAGTTAAAAAACATGTGTTACAAAACACTATTTTGGATCCATTTCATTTTAATTCACATATACATTTAAAAAGGTTATCTTCTTGGTAGCTCTACTCCTTGCCAAGCGGGAGATATGGGTTCGATTCCTGCTCCCAGCATGCAGATTTTCTCCTGTTGGCAGCCCTGGACTGGGGTATGCTCAGCCTCATTGGGTCCTAAGGTGCTACTCAATTATGAAATAGTGGCCCCTGGTTGCGAACAGCACATAAACTGGCCAGAAGGGACCAGGATGCTGACAACATCCCACCCTCTAGTACTGCATCTCCCTCATGATGGCTATAGAGCTAAAGCTACAGCCAGGTGATGGTCCTTGACCCAGAAGGGACTGTTGTGGTGCAACATTAGTTACTAAGCCTCTAGAGCAATGGCTACATTACACATTTTGTTACAGATACAAACAGAATACCAATGCTCAAAATGTTTAACTGGAAACTATATACTGGCCTAAAAGATCCCTACTGTTCCATACAATCAGGAGAAACAACTGAACACCAAAATTACTTTAAAAGAATGATAAAGTTTGAACAATTTGAACTATTATAATGGATATTTCAGAAATGGCTTATGGCACAAAATCTTATTTTGAATAAATCTTGTTTTACAGAGGTCTATACTTCTATGGAGTACCTTTCTGTCTCTTATACAACATTATATGTACAAAATTTCTTCTGAATAAATATCAGTTCACAGAGTACTCCCAGAAAAGTCAAAATATGTTTTGTTTGTCATGTAAACTTATTTAATTTGTTGTATTTTAATTATCATTAATAGACACATTTTTGAGAAAACTGAACATTCAAAGACTGCTCCCTATAAATGGTAGTTGAGGATGGGGGGGAATTTTTTAAAAATCTTTGTGTTGAGTGTTTGAAAGATATTGAACTTATACACAAGGTTTTATATTTTATTATACTTTTCACCACATTCACACATACACATGGATCTTTTTCTAGAAATGCTTTTAGAAATACCAAATATAAACAGATTGATAACTCAGCTGTGGCTGATTATTTATTTAATCATAAAGTAAAGCCAGAGATTTAATTATTAAAACAATTCAATACACTCATAGTTTTAATGATTTGGGAAGATTACTATTTTGAAAAAATAATGACCATGTTAGGAATCCTCAAATACTGTTGATTGATTCTGTTAAATTTGCTTTGTTTTCAGTAGTTGGTAATACATTAGGAAAAAATCTCTGTTGCACTCACATGACTTTCTCTACTCTTGTACTAACCATTCTTACAAACTCTTATTCCTATATTTTCTTTGTGTTAGTTGAGATAAACATTTGTTTAAATTATCTTATTGCTTATTTCCTTGTAGGTACAAGGGGAATATGGGAATACAGTAGACTTTGAGCAATAGTCAACTCTTTTAAAGCTTTGAGATCCCATTCTCTTTGCACGCTTAACATATAAAAAAATGAACAACAATGTTCCATTTCATGAAAGTTTGAAGTTTTCTGAAACTGACACAAATAACAAGCAATATCTTCGAAATGCTAAACTTTACAAAAAAAAAAATTTATTCAGACATAAATGGTGTGTTGTAGCGAGATCTAAATTTTTTCTATAGTAAAATTTTGCCTGTCTCTTATGGTTTACAAGTTATTCAAAAGTTATCCAGAGTAAACAGGACTACATAGGCTAAAGCCAGAAAGCTCAAAATATACATTTCATTTGTCTTAAAAATAAGTTGAACATGTGCCATTTCAATCAAAATCGTTAGAGCCACGTGAAGAAAATCAACATTTTCCATGTAAAGGGTAGTTTAGGGTGGAGCAATTTTCTTCAAAATCTTCATGTGGCATCCTTGAAAGACATTAAACTTAAATACCAACTTTAGTTTTCAACCAACTTTTCATTTTTGAGTTATGCTGCCCACAGACTGACAGACACAGACACACAGACACACACACACATACACACACACACAGACTATTTTCTAAAAATTCTTTTTTGGTTTCAGGGGGTCTCAAAACATATATTTCTAGTGAAATCTTGAAATCGAATTTTTGGGTGGAATATAATACTTCCTCTACTTACTAGTAAAGAAAGTAAAAATATGTTGCTTAACAAACGTAACTATGGCAACTAGAATAAACAGTGGTACTGAAGATGTGATTGAAAACTCAACAAACCATTGTCTGCCTTTAGATTCACAACTTTCATCAAACATAAGTGAAGCTTATTTTCTATATAGGAATATTTATTGTATTAATTGTTGACCTGTTATCAAATTGAGTTGAATACGAATTTTGAGTTTTGGCTCAACTTTATTCACATCAGCCAATGTGTGTCTACTGCATGTTATATCCACAACTACTGTTGTTATTGCAATAATGAAACAGAAACCCAAGGTCATATCTCGGGCATCTGTCCTTTCAGCAAGACTGTGTGGAACTATTGACATCATAAAACAAGATTCCCTACTGCAGATATTTGGAGATTAAAAGGCTACACAGTGTTTGACAAAACTGTCAACTACAAAAAAGCAGTTGCTAAATAAATGGCAAAATTTTACATCTTCAGGTGCCCTTCTTTCAGAAACCAGTAGCAGCAGAGAACTGAAGTGTTTGCTACATATGAAGATAATCTGTATCACATCACTCAACTAGGAGGATTAAGCTGCTAATATTTCTGGTTCTAAAATATTTTTTGTCTGTAAAGAAGATGAATCAAAATTTACATTAACATTTTTGAAGCAATATCCTCAAGTTTTACTTTCTCTACTACATATAGAAAAATATACTCAATACACTCAAAAATTCAATTTGAGATTTCACCAGAAATATGTTCCTCTGAATCCAAAAAAAGAAAAGGCCATTATCAGTTAAAAACCAAATTTGGTATTTACGTTCGATATATCTCAAGCATGCAACACACAGATTTTGAAGAAAATTGCTTCATCCTAAACTACTCTTTACATTGAAAATATGGATTCTCTCAAAAATGGCTCTAATGATTTTGATTAAAATGCCATATGTTAGAAATACACCAACAATGTTGGTTGCTAATGCCGAAGACTTGACAATGAAGTCATTCGTTCTCTTGCACTCTGATATTTTTCAAAGGTGGTGGCTTTCAGGACAGCTGGGCATTTCTTGAGATAGTGATGATCATAGTGGACAGGTGTTTTGCCATGCAGTCATGTCCTGTGAGCAATCTGAATGCTCAACTGCTGATTATCTTGCTTAGTCAGGTATATTTTGATTTTGGCAAATCTCTTTGCAGGAAATGTATATTTTGAATTTTCTGGCTATAGCCCATGTAGTCCTGTTTACACTTGATCACTTTTGTATAACTGGTAAACTGTAAGAGATAGACTAAATCTTACTATACAAAAAATGTTGTTGTTAGCTAATGCTGGATTTCTGACAATGAAGTCATTAATCCTCTTGCTCTCCAATATTTTTCACTGATGGATGGGGCACTAGAAGTGGCCGGGCATATTTGAAGGTGGTCTCGATCCATTTCCTCTTGCAGATCACATAGAGGACAGAGTGGTGAAGAATATATCCCAATTCTGTTTAAATGTTTTGCCAGACAATCATGTCCTGTAATCAACCTGAAGGTTGCAACTGCTGTTTTTCGAGGATACTCAGGAATCACTGTTTGAATGTTTGGTAGTTCCCATCATACAAAAAATGTAGATATTGTTAAAACATACAATTTATTTCCAAATTAATTTTTTTTGTGAATTGAACCATTTCGGAGATATTCCTTCTTATTTGTGTGTGCTTTGGAATACTTAAACTGTCGTCAAATGAAAGATTGCTACCCATTATTTTATATCTTAGCCATACAAAGAGAACAGAATCTGAAAGCTTTAAAAGATTTGACTATCACTCAAGGGATTCCCATATTTCCCTTATTCCTACAAGAAACTAAACAATAAGATAATTTGTATAAATGTTTGTCACAACTAACATGAAGAAGATATAGGAATAAGAGTTTATAAGAATGATTAGTACAAGAATAGAGAAATTTATGTGAGTGCAACACATCAGATTTTTTAGTTTGTGGTGTACAGTGTGCCAAGACAGTTGCTAGTACTAATTCTTTGAAATGGATGAACGATGTGTGACTAAATAATTGGTAAAACGACCATACTCAAAATTGAAATACAGGATAAGCTAGTGATAGTAAAACAGGGAAGGTTTACTGTAACTCTTCCGCACTTGCAGTGTGAGCCGAAGGAAAAAAAAGATAAGAAACCTTATTAAAGATATGTTAATGTAAACTATTATAAGTATGTGTGGCTGACTGGTTCATGTGAATTAAAGAAACTTTATTGCTGGCCAAGCTTGTAGTTTCCAACTGAGAAAATGCCCTGAAATATAAGGGCTGTGCAATTTTGGCACATTTCATCACAGTTTTGGATAAACATAAGAGATCAACAATTAGAAACATAGGATTTAAAGAAATATGGTCAGAAACTAGGAACATTGTTAATGAAGACAATGAAAGGCCTAGAAAGAGAAACTGTCATTAAGACGAAACCCATTCTTTGCACCTAAGAATTTTCTGTGAAGTCCTGGACACATTGATAACGCAAACAAAATTAAGAGTTGAATCACAGAAACAATTGACATTTCTGGCCTTACTGGATTCTAAACATTTTGCGAGTTGCAATAAGTTTTCCAAGAAATGTATTATGTGAACCAGAGAACCGTAAGTTTCCTATTTTGATATTCTGTCTTTGAAAAAAGAACTGAAAGTGCTATATTCACTTCAAAACTATTCTAACAAGTCCATTTAAACCATTGCAAATTATATGAAATCAAATGGACTTCATGTTGTGTACAGTAAAGTTTATGAACTATGTGATCTGATTTTAACATTTTCTTCCACTACTGAGGGGCTCTAATGACCTAGCTGTCGACGGGCCCTTAAACCCTAATCACTCACTCACTCCTTCCACTACTGCAATTGCTGAAAGGAGTTTTTTAGCCTTAAAACGAATAAAATTGTATTTACAGGCAACACAAAGACAAATTGTGTGAGCAAACCTGGCTCTTCTATTGATACAAAGACACACTTGTTTCATTGAGAAGACACCACAAGAAATTGTTTTTCTGATAGTGTGGCAATGCAGTTTACCCGTAAAGAAAGATGTCTGGAATGCATGTATATATAAAGAGGCATGGTAAAGCTGTTCATTCTTCAATTGTTGCTTAGCTTGTTTCAAGAGAAATGTAATTAAATGTACTGTTCCTGAAGTTAACGTTTAATCAACAACGCCTTATCTGGATCTGATAGGCCTAGGTTTTTTTGTAGTGTTTAACGATTTTACTACATATGGCACCGCAGGCGGTGATACTTATGATACATGGAATGAAGATGGAGCACTGGTGGAATGAGATGGCGGGGGAAACCGGAGAACCCGGGGGAAACCCGCCCCTGCGCCATTTTGTCCATCACAAATCACACATGTGGTCGCCTGGTATCGAACCTGGGCCGCTTAGGTGAGAGGGCAATGGTCTGACCACTCGGCCAAGGTAGGCCTAAGGATGGCACAAGTGACAATCCCAGCATACGCCACTGCCGTATGAACATTTCATACATTATGTCGTCGCCATCGCCGACGCAGGCGCAGGTGGGTGCATGTGCATAGTCGTAGTTGTTATCGTTGCGCATTATAAAACAGTGTTTCGGGGAAGTATTGTTGCCACTACCAGTACATTCATGTTTCAGCCGCCACGGTTCATTAACCACGCGAACGTTTGTGTGCTTCTGTGATTCTGCAAGGAGTGGCAGATACGAAGCTTACAATAAAATTCAACCAAATTAGGTTAAAGGACTTGTCATACCTGTGAAAACACAACACTTCTATCTCCGTTGGGCGAATCTTTCCTACCTGGAACCTAAATATCAAACGCTTATTTCATCGGCATGTCCTTTACTTTCGCTGATGTCACAACATCAGAGCTGCCAACATGAGACTAAGGAACATCGCCATCTATGAGCCACATGGCGTTGTCAAAGTACGCTTTTTATAAGGAGTCGAAACATCAGGGTCATTAACCCTAATGATCGGCTCTTCTTTAATTACGCCCCGCAAACATGTTCTACGTGACATCAGTTGTGATATTACATGTTACAGAAAGTCACAAATATGATTCAGACATACAAAAATAAGTTTAATATTCTCTAGACGGCCAGAAATAAGTCATTGTCCGCATTGCCGCATTGTAATTATCCTTGTCTGTGTTGCCAACGTTAAGCAAGCCAATACACTAGGTGTCATCCGCACTTCACGTCGAGCATCCAGTTTCCCTCCACGACACGGCCACGATGACATTTCCTCCTTCCCGGTTCTACATTAGTATGACGGACATTCACTAAAGCTTGAGAAAGAATTATGGTAGTGATTTCAAGATTAGTGCATAATAATCCTTCCTGAGTTAATAAGGAATAAATGGCGATACATTGGGAACTGACGAGTTGTCTATGCCTTACGGCCATGGGCGCCGGCAGACTTATTTTTTTCAAGGGAAGGTCGCATGTTGAAGTTTGCAATAAAACAATATTAATTCAATATTCCGTTTTCAAAATAATAGTATTTGTTGCGGATAACCATATTAATTTGTGCTAAATAAAAATTGTTCTTTGCATACAAATTGAAACGATAGGTAGTATAATATCCAGTAATTGACTGCACTTTGATTTCATTAATTTCCAAGGGGGGCCGCGGTGCCCCCCTCCCCCGTTCGCGGCTTAGAGCTCCAAATGTATTTCGCTATACTTCTTAATGTGTGTACACCTTGTGCAATAACGGAATTATGTATATAAGCATTATATTGAGACTCCGGGATTGTGCTTCATACTGCTTTCATTCAATTTTGCATTCATCGATGTGAGTCATGTGGCAGTACAACCCACAGTTACGGACATAAGTATTGCAACAGGGCATGTTGCTGTGCGTTAGTAAATATCTAACAAATTTATGGAATTGAAAAAATTGTAATACATCCTCATCTCTTATGCTAAATATTGTCATTAATAATAATAATAATAATAATAATAATAATAATAATAATAATAATAATAATAATAATAATAATAATAATAATAATAATAATAATAATAATAATAATAATAATAATAATAATAATAATAATAATAATAATAATAATAATAATAATAATAACAACAATAACAATAACAACAACAACAATAATAATAATAATAATAATAATAATAATAATAATAATAATAATAATAATAATAATAATAATAATAATAATAATAATAATAATAATGATGATGATGATGATGATGATGATAATCATAATAATGATAATCATGATAATGGTGATAATGATGATAATGCTAATAATGCTAATGATAATGATAATAACAATAATAATAATAATAGTAATAATAGTAGTAATAATAATAATAATAATAATAATAATAATAATAATAATAATAATAATAATAATAATAATAATAATAATAATAATAATAGTAGTAGTAGTAATAGTAATAGTAATAATTAATAATAATAATAATAATAATAATAATAATAATAATAATAATAATAATAATAATAATAATAATAATAATAATAATAATAATAATAATAATAATAATAATAATAATAATAATAATAATAATAATAATAATAATAATAATAATAATAATAATAATAATAATAATAATAATAATAATAATAATAATAATAATAATAATAATAAAAGTAAGAAAAATAATATGTTGTTTGCAGACATGTCTAGTGCTAAGAAAAGAAGAATTGGGAGGATTCTGGAAGAAAATGGCTTGACTTATGTGGGTACTCTGCAAAAACAGAAAGTGAATTCCTAAGGAGTTCATAACAGTCAAAAAGGCTTTCTTTATTTTCTTTATTTGGTTTTGATTAGAACAAAATGCTTATTTCATAGTACCATAAAAGTCCTGTTGGTTTTCACAAGCATCATGATGCTGCAATAGAACCTGAAACAAATTAGGAAAAAAAGCTGGAAATTATAATATTTTATATGACAAAGGGAGGCATTGACTCGATGGACTGTCATATTATATTTCAAGAAACACCAGACTCTGGCTTAAGGTTGCATTCTGTAATTTGCTAGATATAGCTGCAATCAATGCCTGCTGCATTTGCAAAACCCAAGAGAAAAATGTCAAGGGGTTAAAGAGGGCAGATTTCATTTCTAACATTTCATGGAAACTGATAAAGCCACAGATTGAACGTAGATCTAAAATCCCACAAATTCCTGCAAAGTTCAACGTGGGCTCAAGAATTGCTTGATGTTGAAGAAACAGCTGTGGAATGCTTTTTGCAAAGAAAAGGATTCCAAGGGCATTGTTATGAATGTAGAAGATCAAAAGATAAATCAACCAGCAAATGGTGTATAATGTACTATAAATGGGCTTGCTCAAGCCATTTGAAGGATGTGCGCGTGTGTGTAAATGACTATGTTGTATCTAACAAATGCCAGCAGAAATGAGGTGCAAACTATAATCGCTCCACTCTTAGATCCACACTTCATGTAAACACAAACCGTTAACGACTAACTCACGATACACCAAAACCAAAGCACACCATAAAATATAGTACCTTAAATATTGTGATTGTCTGTAAGTTTTCAAGATGTATGAAAACCTGGTAAAGACTACTTGAATGTAACGTGATAGCAGCGCTATTCCTAAAACTCCTGAGTAAACATCGTTCTGTTGCAACATATACACGAGTCATGAGTCCATGTGGCGTTTGTTTGTGTTAGTTGCAGGTGATATGAACCTCAGGTTATCGCGGAGGGATACAAGGTGTGGATCTAAGGCTGGATGGAGTATAGTTAAATATGAGGGGAATTCTAATAACAATAGATGACACCTGGGAGAGTAAAGAAAACTGGTCTTTTCAGGCATATTTCTAAAGGAAGTTCTGTTAATGTGAATATCTTCTAAGCTTAGTTTCAAACAGAACATTTGAGAGGTACTTCATTTTATGAGTAAATGTGTATGCATTATTATAAGTATGTTTTTATTATGTATGTATATTCAACATATTCTTTGCACCTGCTACATTACCTTCAAAGCGGAAAGTCCCAAGTGCAAGTCCCTTTGGAGACAAACCACATCACACTTTGCACCAAATTCACAGCCTTCTCAACAGCAGTGTGAAGATTCTACTTGGCCCAGCACACACAGTTGTGCCTGTTGACAGTTCCATTCAGTTTGAACTGGGCTTACTTCCTTGCCATTGAGTTGAGTAGCTACAGGGACAATTACTTTCTCCCAAAAATTGAACCTAGCATCGGAAATACAAGTTCTACGATGGTTCAAAGTGTGCATACATTTTTCTGATACACCCAATATTTTATGACTTTTCTCAATTAGGTTTGGGCCTGTCTCCAAGCAATTGTTCAGAGAATTTCCCTTTCCCAATTTTGCTGAAGCATCAAATGCTTGTCTCAACTTCGTAGCAGAGTTGGTTATTTTTGGTTCCTGCTTGATGAGGTAGAAGTAACCATTTTTCCTGGGGTCAGGGGGGACTGGTTCTATTATGTTGACCAGTCCTGAATGATCTCATATTTGCTGATCACTTCTAAGTTCTTCATAGTTGCATCTAACCATTTCAGTACTATCCCTTCCTTCTCAGTTGTTCAGGACGACCCTCTTTGAATGGTAGACGCAGTCATTCACCTCGTATCTTCCTTCTTCATTGACCTTTATGGTTTGTTCAAAACATTGGAGTGTTTCTTCCTCCAAAAGTTTGTTCTTCACTTCAATGGGATCTCTGATGCCTATTGTCTCCATACTCAATAAGTCTTCTATGTTTAAAAAGCTCAAACAGCACTTTCCTTCATTGTTATCCAACCAAGTTTCTTCTCCACTTCAGCCATTCCATCATCTAACATAACAATAGGTCGTGTTAGCTATTGACTTATCACATTTGCTGCTTTACTTCAGGTACATCAAATCTTGCATCTGTCAGAGTGATGTTTTTACTCTTCAGAATAGGATAATAATCTTGTATTAATAATCACAGAATATGTGAACATATTTTCTCTTGATCTAAGACTTCAGTTGTACACTTGAAGCACCAATCCATGCTATGTAATGTAATGTAATATGGTACACATTCTGCACCTTTGGTTTAGTTTTGACTCCTCCAAGCAGATGATTAGCCATAGTTTCCTCACCATCTTTTTCTCAGTTTGTGCTCTGCATCTTTCATTGAGACCCTGAATGCAGTAGCACTCTTGCTAACTTAATTGTGTGGTGACCTTCAACAATGATAGTCTGCAATAGAGTTACATTCTTCTTGTGTGATATCAATACTTGTATTTTAGGCTCATCATTCTTGCTTACCTTAGGGTTGGCTTCCCTTTCTTTGTTTTCGCATTTATCTACCTTTGGGCACATAATCACCTGGTGACTCCTTTGACAAAGCAAAATTTTACCATTACTTTGCATTGTTTTGAAATATGTCCTGATTTAACACACTGAAAACATGACCATTTGTTTTTAAATGTGTCTCTTTTGACTCAAGTTTTAATTTTATTGTTTCTTTTGAAACAATCTCAACACATGAGAGCCTTTCATACACATTATGCAGTGTTCGTTGTTTTTAATACTATTGCCAGAAAAAATAACAAATGCAGTAGATATCTTCTCTTGTACATTTTCAAAACTCATATAAGAGATATAATCAAATGTCCTTCTCTCCCTGTACTTCTAATGCTACAAATTTGAGCTTCCTTTCTACATTATGTGCCTGATCCCTATCTGACAAGGAAAGTACTTGTGCTCAAACAAACACATATATACCAAAATCGTGTGGGAGATAATTTAAAGGTCTCTTATTGCACTAGTGATACTTGCTCATCTGCAAAACTCTGCAGCTGTCCATTAGAGGCCTCTGAGTGTGCCATGCCTCATAGGACATTGACCTGCCGGTATGCCAGTCGACACCAGCAGTGTGCAACTGAAGTTGCGTTTTGTGAAGTTATTTCTGTAGTGAAGCATCAGATGGGTCAGCTGTGGCTAATCAATCCTGCTAATGTATTGCAATTAGTTGAGGTGAAGTTACGAAGAACTCTTCTTCATGAAGATGATATTGGTATAGAAGAAAAGAGAAGGAAATCCTACACTGCAGTTAAAGACCATCAAGGAGTATGCAATGGCAAAATTCAATGAGGCACAAGAATGCTCTTCTGCCATTCATAATTGGCATTTACAACATTGGGCATTGGATGTAGCCAGAAATCTTAGATGTACAAACTTTACAGCTTCACTAAGATTCATTACTAATTTGAAAAAGGAATTTAGGGTAGTATCATGCCATATCACTATGCTCCAAGCATGAAAAGATAAGGATGACAAAGAAGAACTGATTTAAAGAGCTCTAATGTTTGTTGCTGACATCAATGAGCATATCACAACAGAAAAAAATTGAAATAAATTCTGTATGGAACTGTGATCGGAGTCAGTTTAACCATGAGCTTTCTTCTGAAAGAATGCTATCCATGAAAGGGGAGAGAAACACTGTCTCGATTTTGCAATCCAATAACAGTATAACACATAGTTACACGATCTATGCTGCTATAGCAGTGCAAGGAGGATTGGCAGACAAACTCTGTTTGCTTCCAAGAACCTAGTGGAAAGTTTGGACCCTATATGTCAAGGGAAACAGAAAATTGGTGCCCTACAAATGTCTTCATAGATGCAAATATAAGTGGGAAAATGATGAAACAGCATCTGAAGACATTTTTTCTGTCAGTTTTAAATCCAAATTTGTTGAGAAACTCATTAATACTTTGTGACTCCTGTTCTGGACATAAGGATGAACAGTGTTGTATAAGGGCATGTTGACAATTAGGTCATTAGGCTAAGGATGAACAAGTACTACTGGAAGCATCTGGTGGAAAAGATGTAGATTTAAAAATCATTCCACCTGAAATTACAAAATATGCACAACCTCTGGTTGTGTATTTCTTCAAGCAATATACGAGATATGCCAAGAGAACAACAGACTTTATTAAACTACATTCCAGTAGCATGCAGCCAAAATTGGATGACAGATTCTTTATCACGAATTTGCATTGTCATTCACAATCAGTTATCTGTGTGAGTATATAGACCAATGCTTCATTACGCACGACAGAACGCTAGCTACCATATTGGTGAACCAGTGGACAACTTCAAAACTGTAATTGACATGGCGTTTAACACTGATGTTATAGAATGTGCACATATGACAGGCGATCAACTTGCTTTTCTTCACTGTGCATTTTGCAGTCATTCATATTGCTGTGACATTTTATTGAAAGTCCCCATTTACATATTTTATAGTTAAGATATCTGCATTGCGTATGGCTCCTAAAATGACGTCTACGGTGATATCTGGAGCACGAATGCAGAGTTTTGCAGAAAAACTACACCCACCAGCACAATGAGCAAGACTGGGACTTTCTCCAAATTTCAGGTAAAGTATGTAGCTTCTAAAGGACAAACAATATAGCTTCATTATTTATTAGTGCCAACAGACTTATTGCTTGTGTTTTTAAATACACAAGCTGCGTGTGGGCAATGTTTGAGAGATAGAATTAGAGCTGAAAAATTCAATGCCACAGCTGGGATTTGAACCACAGATATTTCACTTTATGCATGGAAGCTATAACCATTAAGCTACTGTGACAACCTGCCAGAATGACATTGAATTCTCCAACCAATTCGTACTTCTCCCGGTAAACCACAAAGGCAGTCTCACATCAGAGACAATTACCCCAATGGCGGCTTAGTTTCATAAGTACTTTATGTCCCGGGATTAAATAACCTTTAGATGGTAATTACCATACCATAATTGGTAATTGGTTCAAATCCCAGTTGTGACATTGAATTTTTATGTTCAAATTCTACCTCTCAATCGTTGATCAAAATTGACTGTACCAATCCACTGCTTAGCCCGAATTTGTTCACAATTTCTTGCACTGTGATACGACAGTCCTGCAAGACTACAGTCTGCCTGTGCTCAGCGACAGTCTCTCTTCAGTTGTTCAGGGTTCACCCTCTGCTGATCTTTGGCCATCTTTGAAGGGGCTGTATCACTCCTTTATCCATGAAGTGCTCACGGCATCATCCCCAAAAGTCTGTTGAATATTGTGAATGGTTTCCACTTGAGTATTGCCAAGTTATTGGTAAAATTTGATGCACTATCACTGCTCAAGTTGTTCGGTTATTTTATAAAAACTGAAATCCAAGATATGCCCACTACATGCCTTCACTTATAGGCTGACTGGCAGCGACTTTTTACAGGTAAGAAAAGTTCACAACTGTGCATGCACGCCCCCTCCACATTTTCGCTGTAAGAAGTCTCCCAGACTTCGTTGCTTTATGGAGGAAATAACAAGGTTTGATACTTTTTGAACATGCCTCATATGTACAATATTTACAATTCAATGGCTATAAGATGATAGATAGTTAATGGTTCCTTGGTCACGTGGGGAAAGACACTATGCTCATGGCAGCCAACTAGACTGTCCATTCTACAAAGATTTGCCTGGCTAAACATTATGTGTGCTTTTAAAGGTACCACAAGTCATCCTGGAACTTCCACCTCTGGATCTTTACCTTAAATCACCGTAACACACAACATGCTAATAAATCTGTTCTAAATGACAATTTTCAATATAAACAAGAAGGGTTAGAAAATGCATAAATAATTATATGACAAATAAAGTGAACAAAATGATAATATTTGGAAATATGATAGCTAACCATTTTCCAATTTAATTTATTTTGTTTAATGAAATTTATAGTATAAGAAAACTGGTATGGTAGTTTGTATATCTAGTACCTCACTTTCAAATAAAATCAATGTTATTTGACTTTGGTTGAGTGTTCCAGCCAAGTGGAATACAATGTAACATTGTCAGCCATTTCATCCTCTTCAAATTCATCATTTGCATATTCTTTGAAAATATTTTCTCAAAAGTGTAGAAAGCAAATGTGCTGGCTCATGCTAAAGCACTGTCCATGCTGTCCACTTCTGGAAGTGATGCATCATGTGCATCATATATGTATCTGTTGGCCATAGAGAAATACATTTATATAAACAACTGAGCAACACTGTCAACAAAAACTACAGCCTTTTATTATAATTGTGCTGTTATTATATTGATAAAATATTAATTATTTGTAATCAATTGTATGACTCAAAGATGATTCTAAATAGCTGTGTCCTGTTTTCCTAATTTTGCTACTAGTATCCCATATACTACAACAATACCTACCTATGTTCTACACTTTCTGTGTTGAGAAGGCTGTGGCTGCCATATTCTAAGATTGATTAAGTGTAGCTAATTTATTACATTGTTATTTAGCAAATGGATTCACAATATAACCCAATCAAAATAGGTTCCAGTTTTGAAGAAGAAAATAAAGTAACACGTAATGTTCCATATGCGGTATGTTCCCTTATTAAATTATTAGGTATTTAGTTCATACATAACCCAATTTTTTATCTATTGACTTATTAATTTTATTCAATAAATATATACATATGTATAAATGGGTTTGACAATTTTCACAAACTGCTTGTCAATTTTCACAAGCTGCTTATCAATTTTCACAAACTGCCCATGCAATGTACGTTACAATATAAGTCTGTAGAAATTCCTTTTGACTATAAAATTTGCTTTTCAGCAACAGTTTTCACTTTCCATTTGAACATTTTACCAGTCAGTACCCTGGATATCTTGTCATTTTGCTAGTCAGTACCTTGGGTATCTTGTCATTTTGCCAGTCAGTACCCTGGATATCTTGTCATTTTGCCAGTCAGTGCCCTGGATATCTTGTCATTTTTCCAGTCAGTACCCTGGATATCTTGTCATTTTGTCAGTCAGTACCCTGGATATCTTGCCATTTTACCAGTCAGTACCCTGGATATCTTTTCATTTTGCCAGTCAGTACCCTGGATATCTTGTCACTTTGCCAGTCAGTACCCTGGATATCTTGTCATTTTGCCAGTCCGTACCCTGGATATCTTTTCATTTTGCCAGTCAGTACCCTGGATATCTTGTCATTTTGCCAGTCAGTACCCTGGATATCTTTTCATTTTGCCAGTCAGTGCCCTGGATATCTTGTCATTTTGGCAGTCAGTACCCTGGATATCTTTTCATTTTGCCAGTCAGTACCCTGGATATCTTGTCATTTTGGCAGTCAGTACCCTGGATATCTTTTCATTTTGCCAGTCAGTACCCTGGATATCTTGTCATTTTGCCAGTCAGTACCCTGGATATCTTTTCATTTTGCCAGTCAGTACCCTGGATATCTTTTCATTTTGCCAGTCAGTGCCCTGGATATCTTGGGATATCTTGTATAACATTACTACTTTGCATGAGCGTCTGCAGACTTTTTCCAGGGGGGGGGGGCCACATGTTGGAAGTTTGTAATCAGATAATATTAATTCATTATTCTGTTGTCAAAAGTTATAGTATTTGTTGCAGATAACCGTATTAATTTGTGCTAAATAAAATTTCTCCTTGCATAAAAATTAAACTAATAGTTTAATTGTCAGCACATTAAGTGCATTGACTTCCTAGGAGGGGATGCAGTCCCCCCTTGCCCCCCCTTTGTGACACCCATGCTACTTTGTGTACATTTTGCCTATCAGTGTCATGGATATCTTGTATAGCTACCTAGTACTTTGTGAGATATACTGGTGGTGGTTTTAGCAGGTCTATCATGATGTAGATGAATTGATTTAGTAGCATGTGTATTTCGAGGGTGGATATCTTTATTTTTTGGAAAATAACACAAATCAATAACACAATTCAAATCCCAGTTGTGGCATTGAATTTTTAAGTTCCAGTTCTACCTCTTAAACTTTGCCCACACACGGCTTGTGTGTTTAAAAACACCAACAGTAAGTTTGTTGGCATAAATAAATAATAATTACCATGTGAAGGTTATTTAATCCTGGGATTAAAGTACTTACAATAGTAAGTCACCATTGGGGTAATTGTTTCTGATGTGAGACTGCCTTTGTGGTTTACCAGGAGAAATACGAACTGGCTTGAGAATTTAATGCCATTCTGGCAGTTTGTCACAATAGCTCAGTGGTTAGAGCGTCCGCCCGGCAAGCGGAAGGTCTGTGGTTCAAATCCCAGTTGTGGCATTGAATTTTTAAGTTCCAGTTCTACCTCTTAAACTTTGTCTGGTAATGATTTAGTTTTTACTGGATTTTACACCTACATAAGAAATACATAAATAGAGTAACAAATGCTCATCTGTACTAACATGAACACTACTTTGATTTATTGACACACAAGTACATTGAATTTCAAAGCCAACACAAAGTGATATACCCTTAAAAATTGACCATCATCTTACTGCTGTATCCTACAACAAAATATATAAATGAGCAATGCAGCTTATTTGTATCCAGAATATGATATATGAATAATATTTTGTAAAACCAGTTTGTAGGAGAATAAGTAGAGATTTGTTTTTAGGTTGCCAGGCGATGCAGGGACGTTATGATCTCCAAGGCTGCTCTGCTAAGGATACAAACACTGTTCCTTATTGAATTAGATGATGTGCTGTCCAAGGCAACAACTGCTGAGAAAAACATTCACTGCTATAAGACACCTATGGTTGCTCTACCAACAGGAGATGGTACACTCTACTTTTGTTTTTATTTATTCATAGTAAACTACATAAAAGTGAATATGGCTGCCCTGGCTCTTTACCAGTCATATTCATAACTTACAGTATCATTAATTCATTAATTCTACTCCATATACTATCATATGACTATTGCCCATCCATATCCATTTACTCTTCACTTTGTTTAACAATCATACTACATTGTTACCTCTTCTTTACCAGACCACCCTCGCCTTATGTAGGACTTACAAGCCAGTGCCTATGGTCAGACACCTGTTGGGCTGAGTTTGTGCTGGCTTCCTCTTCATTGCTGATTGGTTTACGTGATTTGTTCTGCATTAGTGCTTCTTTTTTATGTTCAAGTATCGAGTGTCAGGTTTTGTTCAATTTTAGAGTTTCTTCCTTCCTGTTAAAATTATTGGGGTGTTTGTAAATTTCTATGGCTTGACGTTGTAGTCTGGCATGGTAGTATGGCATAGATGAAAGAACAGTAGTCTCCTTATACTGAATTATGTGTTCTCCGTCGACCCATATAGCATGTTCTGCGACTGCTGACTTGTCTGTATGTCCCAGCCAGCAGCACCTCCTGTGTTCTGTAAGTTGGGTGTTGATGCTGCGTTATATATGTATAAATAGGACAGACAGATAGATAGATATACTGGGTATCTCAAAAAACAAAAAAAAGAACACTGACAATGCTTAGTATGATGTGTGGGATGGTAAACTGATCAGTTTTCAAATAGGAACACTGTCCAGAAATACACAGTTTGGGTGCTGGAGAGCACCAAAGTTTGAGAACAAATGGTTGTAGCAATTTGTTAACATTCCATTTTCTATCTTAATATGGAAGGTATGCAACCCTTTAGCCATCTGTGAAATGGGATGAGCAACCTGAGCATGTTACATTCCTGTGATATGCTAAATTCCTCCATAGAGTCCTTAGCATGCATCCTACTGCATTACTTGTGCAGTTTCCAGTACACTAATGTTTTAGCAGCACTGCGACATATACAAGTGCACAGCTGCTGAAATGGCTGACATAAGCTCCTGCACACTTTGATGTAAATGTGCAGTATCGCCTCAATATCATATATTCAAATCGATCAATTGGTAGAGGTGGACCAGTTCCATGAGGTCAGCGCAGTTCCCAGACCTGACACCTCTTAACTATTTTCTGAGGAGTTGTATGAAGAGTATGACACTCCTGTAACGTCAGTAGAGGACCTTATTGCTCCAGTCCACGGAGTGATTGAAAATGTTAAAAGACAACCGCACGTATTGGGTCGTGTGTACCGCCGATATAGACTGTAGGAGGTACACAGTTGTATGAAGAGTATGACACTCCTGTAACGTCAGTAGAGGACCTTATTGCTCCAGTCCACGGAGTGATTGAAAATGTTCAAAGACAACCGCACGTATTGGGTCATGTGTACCGCCGATATAGACTCTGTAGGAGGTACACAGTTGTATGAAGAGTATGTCACTCCTGTAACGTCAGTAGAGGACCTTATTGCTCCAGTCCACGGAGTGATTGAAAATGTTCAAAGACAACCACACGTATTGGGTCGTGTGTACCGCCGATATAGACTCTGTAGGAGGTACACAGTGGTATGAAGAGTATGACACTCCTGTAACGTCAGTAGAGGACCTTATTGCTCCAGTCCACGGAGTGATTGAAAATGTTCAAAGACAACCGCACGTATTGGGTCATGTGTACCGCCGATATAGACTCTGTAGGAGGTACACAGTTGTATGAAGAGTATGACACTCCTGTAACGTCAGTAGAGGACCTTATTGCTCCAGTCCACGGAGTGATTGAAAATGTTCAAAGACAACCGCACGTATTGGGTCATGTGTACCGCCGATATAGACTCTGTAGCAGGTACACAGTTGTATGAAGAGTATGTCACTCCTGTAACGTCAGTAGAGGACCTTATTGCTCCAGTCCACGGAGTGATTGAAAATGTTCAAAGACAACCGCACGTATTGGGTCATGTGTACCGCCGATATAGACTCTGTAGGAGGTACACAGTTGTATGAAGAGTATGTCACTCCTGTAACATCAGCAGAGGACCTTATTGCTCCAGTCCACGGAGTGATTGAAAATGTTCAAAGACAACCGCACGTTTTGGGTCATGTGTACCGCCGATATAGACTCTGTAGCAGGTACACAGTTGTATGAAGAGTATGACACTCCTGTAACGTCAGTAGAGGACCTTATTGCTCCAGTCTACGGAGTGATTGAAAATGTTCAAAGACAACCGCACGTATTGGGTCATGTGTACTGCCGATATAGACTCTGTAGGAGGTACACAGTTGTATGACACTCCTATAACATCAGCAGAGGTCCTTATTGCTCCAGTCCACGGAGTGATTGAAAGTGTTCAAAGACAACCGCACGTATTGGGTCATGTGTATCGCCGATATAGACTCTGTAGGAGGTACACAGTTGTATGAAGAGTATGTCACTCCTGTAACGTCAGTAGAGGACCTTATTGCTCCAGTCCACGGAGTGATTGAAAATGTTCAAAGACAACCGCACGTATTGGGTCATGTGTACCGCCGATATAGACTCTGTAGGAGGTACACAGTTGTATGAAGAGTATGACACTCCTGTAACGTCAGTAGAGGACCTTATTGCTCCAGTCCACGGAGTGATTGAAAATGTTCAAAAACAACCGCACGTATTGGGTCATGTGTACCGCCGATATAGACTCTGTAGGAGGTACACAGTTGTATGAAGAGTATGGCACTCCTGTAACGTCAGTAGAGGACCTTATTGCTCCAGTCTACGGAGTGATTGAAAATGTTCAAAGACAACCGCATGTATTGGGTCATGTGTACTGCCGATATAGACTCTGTAGGAGGTACACAGTTGTATGAAGAGTATGACACTCCTGTAACGTCAGTAGAGGACCTTATTGCTCCAGTCCACGGAGTGATTGAAAATGTTCAAAGACAACCGCATGTATTGGGTCATGTGTACTGCCGATATAGACTCTGTAGGAGGTACACAGTGGTATGAAGAGTATGACACTCCTGTAACATCAGTAGAGGACCTTATTGCTCCAGTCCACGGAGTGATTGAAAATCTTCAAAGACAATCGCATGTATTGGGTCATGTGTACCGCCGATATAGACTCTGCAATGACGTAGGAGTGTAAAGTTCAAAGCCCATTTGTAATGTACACAGCTCAATGTTGGGTTTATAGACAAAATATGAATGTATACCCATCTCACACTTCAATGCTTTACAGCATCCAAACTGTGCATTTCCAGACAGGGGTTCCTATTTGAAAACCAATCATTTTGCGATTCTGTACAATATACTAAACACTGTCTATGTTTTTTGGGACATATATATATCTGTGTGTACACAAATTAAGTAACACAAATGCCTAAAGTAGCTACAAAGTTGCTAGTTGTAAAAGCTTAATTGTTCTTCCTTATAGACACAAACATGTTTTCTTGACTTCTTTGCTGATTTAGAGACTGCTGGTATATTCCGTGTTGTAGTAATACACAGTCCATACCTGATTGCATTTTTCAGTCGTATGACTGGCATGTGCTGAGGGAGGAAGCAGTTCTATGACATTACTATGTTGATCTTCCTCCTCTGGACTTGCAGGGACTGGAATCACGATCAGCCTTTTGCGGACCACTGCTCTAGGGCAATGTGACCCTCCATGGATCTTCGTCCAGTTGCCCTGCTGTGGTTTTTCCAGCCTCATCTCGACCTGCTAGCAGTGCGATCTTTGTCATCTGTGGAAGGTCCAATCACTTCACCAGCCAGCCACTTTGTCCCCTTGCATTCTCACAGGAAGGAATCTCCACTTACGCCAGCACAGTAGCCATGTGTGCCTCCAGAAGTGATATCGACATCCACACACCATCACTGAGCATTCAGCCAGGAAATCCAGGCTTACATGATATCGTCCAGGACCTTCATTCAAAGTTTCTCAACCTGGTGGGTAAGTTGACAGCCCTGCATGATCTTCAGACTAAAACTGAAGCTCATCATTAGGAACACATAACCTTTGCAGATGCAACACAACGGTGCCTGGACACTATCAACATCACTCTGAGAGCTGATTACTCCCAGCTCAGAGCCGTCATCAGTGAGGAACCAGGAAGAAGCCAACGAGCCCCTACTCTGAGAACTTAAGATCAGATGAAGTGAACAGACCCACAATAATTTCCTAAAACTTGTTCTTACCTATTGTCAGCATTTAACACCTATGATGGAGTCAAGTTTCATGGCTGTAGGCTAGTACTTAAGCTTTCACCCGTTCTCACCCGATGGATGGCAGCACATACTAACATGGTACTATGTGGGACCACGTAACTTTCCTTCCAAGTCCAACATTCCATGGAATTATCCAATTGGGACCCAACTTTTCGATAACTGATGTTTGCAATAGTTTCTTGCACTGTACTATCTCCTACTTCATAGTGATACGCCATCTTCTTTAATCAGCTCATCAACTGTTTCCTTGTTGTGTTCCATGGAGACAGTTGAAGGAGGCTCATGTTCAAATGTTTCACCATCTCCTTACACTGCACAGTGCACATTGAAGTCTGAGGTGAATTTCAGCAGCAGGCTTTTCCTATATAACAAGGAATTCAATGGCAGTATGTTGTCTAAACAAAATATTGATATTGATACTTTTGGTATTACACCCTGTATGGGGTGTAAAGCCTACAGACTATGATGATGCAGTCGTTTATGTTATATAAGATAAATTGTTAACAATGAATTACTCAAGGCTTTCAGTATCACCCTGGTTTATTGTGAGATTGTGGTACTGTTGCAGAGAAAGCAAAAGTGTTAGCCATGCACTATGCAGGGGACTTTCTGCAGGTGATGTGCATGAGCACGTTTGGCAGCACAGTGTTTGACATGATCGTTGAAGTATATGGAATACCATCAAGTTTTGTAGAGGGAACCTTAAAAGGGGTAAGTTTATAATATACATAGATCACATGCACTCAAAAATTAGATACAGAAAATGTTATTTGAGGCCCAAAGCTTTAGGTTTAGATAAAAGGTGCTAACAGCATAACTGAAAAGCAACAACAAAAACCAGTTAAAAACCAATGTTGGCATTTAGGTTTCCATATTCAAAGATGGAACAGCAAGATTCTGAGCAAAAACACTCCACTTGAAACTAACCTTTATGCATAATCCTTTTTTTTTAAAGTTTTTAAAATCTACATTTAACCATTTCAATTAAAATACTATAAGTTTAATTTTCTGAGAATAGTCTCTGAAATCTTCATTCTTACCGACATTTGTATGAGTGGTAAACTATAAGAGTAGACAACATTTTACATGTAAATTCCATTAGGGCAATGTATCTGTGAAAATTAAAAAATCCTGTTTCCTTCTGATTGCTTTCAATTTTTTTCCATACTCTCAGAACATAAAGTAAATAGTATACGCAAAATTTCAATGTAATATGTCAAACCATTTTTAAATTATTAATATATTTATTAATAATAAATCACTTATTTATTTATGCCAGCAAACTTACTGTTGGTGTTTTTAAACACACAAGCCGTGTGTGGGCAAAGTTTGGGATATAAAGTACTTACAATATAAGTCACCATTGGGGTAATTTGTCTCTGATGTGAGACTGCCTTTGTGGTTTACCAGGAGAAATACGAACTGGTTTGAGAATTTAATGCCATTCTGGCAGTTTGTCACAATAGCTCAGTGGTAGAGCAGCCGCCCGGTAAGCGGAAGGTCTGTGGTTCAAATCCCAGTTGTGGCATTGAATTTTTAAGTTCCAGTTCTACCTCTTAATGTAAAATCTATTTATTATCTAAACAATGTCTAATATATAACTGGAACACTGAAATAACCTGGCAAGATTACAGAATTAGAGAACACTGACTGCATTTCTCTGTTTGGATGCAAAACATGTCAGATTTGTGTCACTTCAGCTCAAATATCGAATTCTTTTCAGCACAGCCAACTCACAACCTTTCTGAAGCAAAATTTCCTGCAAGAGATCAAAATCAGAGCCGGGAAAACAAAAAATTCATTTCAAAGCTGTAGTGACAAGGTTTAATGAGGAATGCTCACCCACACTAGGACATTTGAATGCCCTCCTGGAGCTTTTAAAATGGCTGATATTGAGAACACTAAAGTGTGCCATTAAAGCACAAAGTACATGTATAATAAAAAATACAAAAAGTAAAAATCAAACCTTTTGCAATTTTCACCAAATTTTACTGATACATTGCCTTAAAACACACAGTATCAATCAACTACATTTTTTTATGGGGCTAACCATTTCTGAGGTATTCGTTGAATTTTAAAAGATGTTTACATTTCTCATATGGAAAGTCGTTAATCTTTTTTTCTTACTCTTTCTCTGTCTCACTATCTCTTTCTTTTCATGTAAATATAACAGAATTTCAAAGCCATCATATACCGACTAGCTCTTAAGGAACTTAGGGATACATATTTGCGCTTTATTAGTCACATTTGCACATATATTGTGACAAAAACAAGAGTCCAGTCCAGTAACTGTTTTCTCACACTATTCTCTACAAAACTTTGCACAGATATACAGTTCTCTTTTACTGATGTTAACACAGTCTATAGCCTTTCATGATATTACAACTCAAAACTGTTTGCTTCTCATAACCTTGACTCTCTTCTTCCACTGTCTTTCTTCACTTTCTCTCTCTCATACACTAATTACACAAATACACAGGTATTTCTTACTGATGTTAACACAGTCTACAGTCTTTCATGATATTACAACTCACAACTGATAACTGAAAACTCACATAGATAACAAGGAATATCTCGGAAATGGTTCACTCCATAAAAAATTATTCAGAATAAATATGTTTTAACAAGATCTAAATTGTTGGTCCAGTAAGATTTGCTCTATCTCTTATGGCTTGCCAGTTACACAAAGGTCATCCAGACCAAACAGAACTACATAGGCTATAGCCAGAAAATTCAAAATATAAATTTCATTTGACATAAAAATATCTTAACCCTCTATTGCCTGAATTACTTTGCTACATATGCCGTTCTTCCTCTAATTCGAAACCGGTTTAGATTAGGCGGTCTGAGAAGCCTTCAGCCTGCTGGCTCGGATAGCCATGATCGTTAAGGCAACACGTAGTGCACTGGCCATGCACTCAAAGCCTGAGGTCGTGAATTCGAGTCTCGGTAACCACAGTCAAATGTGCCTGTGGTAAAGGACGGGGAGGGCCCAAGTAAAATAATCGGTGTGATGGCATGCGTGGATGATGACGGTGTATCATTTGACTGCGGTTGCATGGATTTTGCTTCTTTTCTTTAAAAAAAAAAAAAAAAACACCACAATATAAATTGTAAAAAAATACTTTTTTACAATTCAAACCGTCTCAAATATGTATTTTTAATTGGTGACAGACAGTATAACGAGAATGTAGCAGAAAAAATAAGTTAAAACTAGTAGAAATAGGAAAAAAAGCTTATGTATCTTATAAGTCACACCAGGCAATAAAGGGTTAAACATGTGACATTTTAATTAAAATCGTTAGGGCCATTTTCAAGAAAGTAAACATTTTCAAAAATTTTTGCATGCAAAGGGTAGTTTAGGGTGGAGCAATTTTCTTCAGAATCTTTGTGTCACATCTTTGATAGACATTAAATTTAAATACCAAGTTTGGTTTTTAACCAACTTTTCGTTTTTGAATTATGCTCTTCACATACATCCACACACAGCTTTTTCTAAAAATGAGTTTATGATTCACGGGGCCTAAAAAGGTATACATCTGGTGAACTCTTGACATCAAATTTTTGGCTGCAATACAATACTTGCTCTACTTAATATGTATAGTAGAGAAATTAATACTGCAAAAAGAGATAAAGCCCAATAAACGGATTAAAAAGCAACCTAACATCTTTTAATAACATATTTTGTTGGAGCTTCAGTATGGCAGAACTAAATGCAGCTATTGACAAAATTAAATACAGTAAAGCTCCTGGGCTACATAATATACATCCTGAGTTTATAAAGCAATTAGTTATGAAAGCCAGAAACACATTACTCAACGTGTACAACACATCAGTCCCGACAACCTGGGAAAAAGACCATCATAATACCTGTATTAAAACCTGGAAAAGCTTCAAAAAATATAAGCAATTACAGACCAATACCACTGACCAGTCACTTATACAAAAATATGGAAAGAATGATTGCAGAAAGATTAAACTGGATTTTGGAAACACAGCCTATTATCCAAATCACAAGCAGGATTCAGAAAACACCATTCAACCAGTGAACAAATTATTGTATTATGTCAGAATATAAAGGAATTATTCAACAGACAAGAAGATACAATAGCAGTGTTTGTAGATTTGAAGTTGGCATATGACAGTGTTTGGAGATGTAAACCAATACAGAAACTGCAACAACAGGTATCAAAGACAATATGTTACAATGGATTTCTGAATTCATAATCCAGGTCTAAAGTTTATGGTCATATTGAGGCCAATGTGAACTCCTCAAGTAAGTTGACATTAAACAATCTAGTAAGGTACCTTACTGTGCCTAAGTTTCAATAAAATAGGATTTAAAGCATAATTACTTTATGTGTCAATCAGAATTATGTCTATGTAAATTGATTGTGAACTGTTACTTGCAGGTATTATCATTTGCAGCTGAATGTACTGAACACTTTCTTAGAAAGTATGAATTAATGGATGATCTTCCAATGGGAATGGGAGTTGGAGTAAATCTTCCTTTACTATATGATGACAGAAAAGTTTTCCTAGCCAAACCAACTGATCAGTTCAATACTCCAGAGTCTTTACAGCAGGATATGGTGCAAATTCTAGAAAGTGCTCTTGAAGATCTGGTAAGGTCCTAAACTAATGACACATATCACTAAAGTAAACAGAGCAATGTGCATGTTATCTGTATCTTAATATTGTATAGAAAAGTGGTGCATGAGTGTTTGTGGTCCTTATAGGCTTGTACACTATCATAATGATTTCGACCAAACTTGGCACAGATATCCTTTGACACAGGGCGAAAGTTACTGTATAGCTTTGAATTCAACATTGTGCCCTGTTTCATATGATACCTACAAAACAGCAGGTAGGTGGGTCTCCTGTATGAACTCTTATGACTGGAGCTACCAACTCATCTTGAAAAGTGAAAACACCAAGGCTCAGGCTCAACACTGCCCAGCACCCAATATACTGACAGCAACCTGTTATTCTGTGTGGCCTTCAACAACATCTGCACTTCATCCAAGATTGGCGTAAGCATTGACACATGTTCGCCATTCCAAACCCACATCATTCTGTTAGCTTTCCTGTGAACTATCAGCCATTTACTTATCTCTGTTGAAGTATTCTATGAACAAATATTGTCAGCAAAAGCTTCTCCAGGATCTGAATTTACAATTACGAGGGGTTGTAATTCCAGTTGTATTTCATACAACCAATTGATAGCACAAACATTAGCTTATTTTGGGTCATAGTGTCCATATCAGTTTAGGCACTTCCCACTTCATGGGATGGATTTGAATATTCCCTGCTGGTAAAAATCCTATCCTTGTATGTTCAATCAGTTGCTTTGAAGTGTTTGCCTGCTTGTCTAAAGCAAATACTCAGCACCCTAGGGTTCCTTCAAGTGAGGAAAAAGATGAAACTCATTTGCAGCATGGTCTAGCCATAGAGGGGGGTGGTAAAATATGTCCTAGTGAATCTGCTCTAACAATGTGCTGATGTTTTCAAAACCTTTCCACACCATTCTGTGATATGTGGACCAGACACTGCAATATCTCTACCAGCTGCAACATTTCCACACCATTTTGTGATACATGGACCAGACACTGCAATATCTCTACCAGCTGACAGTGAACTTCAGCCACAGAAATTGAATAACTGAGTGGATTTCTTCATGAGACAAGTCACTATTTGTGTTTACCTACTAGCACTGTGGTATGGTTTTTTAATTAAAGTATGTCTGATAATTGAGCTTTAGACTCTTTTGTTATCTTGGGTCATGATACAGGATGAAATAATGCGGACATAGGATATAACTTTTTCACAACATTTTATTTGCACCTTTTTTGTTAAATATTACATGCATGACACTTAGTTAACATTCTTTACACATGAACTGACATCCTCAATGGTTTCTTCGCTTTACTTGTCGTTCTGAATCACACTTTTAGTGTCTAAACCTGCACGTATCAAAAACACATCTTCTCTCCTTAGACGCTAGGACGCTAAAATCTAGCATTTCCTTTCACAACGCGTATATGCCCATTTCCTACGGCGTACCCTATGATGTCATCTTACATGTTAAATAGTTCCCAGAATGTTGAGGAAACGATCTCTATCTATCTTCCCTACACTTTTAATATTAAATATAAAATGATTCTTATAATTATACACATTAAATTTGAATATATTAAAGTAAAAACAAATGAGAAACTAAAAGCTTCACTTATCTTAGGAATATTACTAAGATAAGTGAAGCTTTTGGTTTCTAATTCGTTTTTAGTTTAGATTCTTGTTGCTTCACTGTTAGTAGCTTCATTATTTCCTTATTGAATATATTATTTAACATTACTGACATTATTAAACAAATATTATTCTCAACAATGTAACAATGGTAATACACTCTCAGTACCTACTTAACAAATCCTTACCAAGATGAAAAATAAAACTATATTTACAAATAATATTTACATAAATACTTTCTTTTCGGGGTCTGACCACATATTCTGTCTCAACTGTAAGTGGCAGTTGGCTGAAACTCTGCTCATTGACAACCACATGTATTTGAATTATTGCACACTACAAGGGATGAAACTCCAGGAACCTCAGTTTCCGACACCCCTCATATAGCACTTTCCCTACTGATCGCTTAAACAGGCACAACAGTTCATATGGACACACTCTCACTTATGTTAGATACCAATGGTAAATTATTTCATTATTTGTTTCCTACACCTTATAAAGTTAAAATTACATAATATGTTGTATCCAAGATTATACCCACACTTTTTACATAAACGACTATTGTGTTGCTTACCGTCTTGCTTACAGGACTTAGATGTGGACATTCTTGGTTTTGTGAGCAGTGGTACAGGGAGTCTACTTTCAAATTACTGGAAGGATTCTCGATGCAAAGTTGGGCTTCTTACAGGTAACAAATTCATTATTTGTGTCTAGTACTATAACCACGACTGCAAGATTAGGGCTGTCTCAAAAGTCAGTTGCACTATTTGTTTAAAAAAATAACAAAACATTTAAATATTGTAAAAATGGTATATTTTGAAAAGTACATGCAGTAATTATTATTTATTTATGCCAACAAACTTACTGTTGGTGTTTTTAAACACACAAGCTGTGTGCAGGCAAAGTTTAAGAGGTAGAACTGGAACTTAAAAATTCAATGCCACAGCTGGGAATTGTGAAGGTTATTTAATCCTGGGATATAAAGTACTTACAATAGTAAGTCACCATTGGGGTAATTGTTTCTGATGTGAGACTGCCTTTGTGGTTTACCAGGAGAAATACGGACTGGCTTGAGAATTTAATGCCATTCTGGCAGTTTGTCACAATAGCTCAGTGGTTAGAGCGTCCGCCCGGCAAGTGGAAGGTCTGTGGTTCAAATCCCAGTTGTGGCATTGAATTTTTGAGTTGCAGTTCTACCTCTTAAACTTTGCCCACACACGGCTTGTGTGTTTAAAAACACCAACAGTAAGTTTGTTGGCATAAATAAATAATAATTACCATGTGGAGGTTATTTAATCCTGGAATATAAAGTACTTACAATAGTAAGTCACCATTGGGGTAATTGTTTCTGATGTGAGACTGCCTTTGTGGTTTTCCAGGAGAAATACGAACTGGCTTGAGAATTTAATGCCATTCTGGCAGTTTGTCACAATAGCTCAGTGGTTAGAGCGTCCGCCCGACAAGCGGAAGGTCTGTGGTTCAAATCCCAGTTGTGGCATTGAATTTTTAAGTTCCAGTTCTACATGCAGTAATTGTTTTTCTACATAAGCTCCTTGAATCCCAATATAATGTTGGTACCATGATAGCGGTTTTTTAATCCAGTGTCAAATCACTCTCCCACCAAACTAGGTAGCCATCTTTCGACTACTTGTTTTACCTCATTGTCATTCATAAAGCGCTTTCCCCTCAGATGTTGATGCAACTGTGGAAAAATGTGGCAAAAACTCGGTGCAAGGTCATGTAAGTAAAATGGATGACTGAAAACCTCCTATCGAAACTACTCAAACAGGGCTTGAGTTTCACAAGCAGCATGAGGGCAAGCGCTGTCATGGAACAGAAAACCTGTTTTGCTCAACTCCCTCCCTCCCCCCTTTTGTTTTGAATCACCCTTCTGAGTTTTCTCAGCACCTCACAATAGCGAGAAGTTGTCATTGTGGTCCCAAGGGGCAGGTAATTTATGAACAGTACTCCCTTCAACTCCTGGAATATCATTGCCATGACCTCCCCAGCTGATACTACAACTTTTGCCCATTTTGGTGTTGGCTCATCCTTTCATTTCTACACCTTCAATGAGCAATTGACGCCAACAAGAATGGTTGGTTACTTTGGTTTAAGGGCGCTCAACTTCGAGGTCATCAGTGCCTTTAAAAGATTCATGGCAATAGCCAGATATAAATTACACTCAAAAATAAAAATGCTAGCAACAAGGAAAATATACACAAAAAGGTAAAAGACAGTGGCAATAGCCAGATATGAAAAAAGGCGATAAATATGTCAAAAAGCATAAAAGAGATACCTAAAATTTAAATACTCAAATTGATGATACACTCCACTAAAAACTTAAAAACTCTATCAACCGCTCTTTTGTCATCCGCCAAGACCTCAGCAACTTTGGCAGGCAGCTGCAGAGAATCTTGAAGGTGTGCTAGAGAGGATCACTCCAGCAGCATGTGACGGACAGTCAAAAGGTTGCACATAGTGGACATAGAGGGTCAAGGTATGCCAACAAGAAACCATTGGGCTCAACATAATGTCATTACCATACACACTGCACTACTTATGATTAATTTCAGCCATAGATTTATTTTTAGCCATCAAAAAACATATTACAGCATGAACTTCACAATCAGTGGTAGGAATGAGAGGAGAATCCATTGTTACTGAAATTTTAATGTCCAAGAAGTAAAGGTAGGCACCTAGGATTTTACAGTGCTGCCACTACACCAGACCAAGGTTCCCTGCAACTCCTGGACTTTTCCCGCCTACTGTACTTTTGAAATACAATGCTGTTAATACAATAAAATCAAACTACTAAAACCTAAGAGGTAGAACTGGAACTTAAAAGTTCAATGCCACAACTGGGATTTGAACCACAGACCTTCCGCTTGCCGGGCGGACGCTCTAACCACTGAGCTATTGTGACAAACTGCCAGAATGGCATTAAATTCTCAAGCCATACACGGCTTGTGTGTTTAAAAACACCAACAGTAAGCTTGTTGGCATAAATAAATAATAACTACTAAAACCTTTTCACTAAGGAAAAAAAAAACATTAAAAATAAAATTTGAGGTTATTTTGAGTCACTTATTTACACTTACCTTCACTACTAAACTGCTTTTTTAAAGCGGAAACGTTTTCAGGACCATTCGATCCCATCATCAGCCGTTGGGTGACTGACGTTATCCTCTTGTTCCTTTTCTCTGCTGTCTCTATTCTGCTGCCATCTGGTGTTAGGGGCGCAGAGCTTTAACACTTCATTCAATGCTGGTATTTCAAAATTAATCATTAATTACCAGCATTGAATGAAGTGTTAAAGCTCTGCGCCCCTAACACCAGATGGCAGCAGAATAGAGACAGCAGAGAAAAGAAACAAGAGGATAACATCAGTCACCCAACGGCTGATGATGGGATCGAATGCTCCTGAAAACGTTTCGGCTTTAAAAAAGCAGTTTAGTAGTGAAGGTAAGTGTAAATAATATAAGTGCTGAGGCTTTCACGGCCGGCGTTGTCAACTATGTTAAGTAGATTTTCCGGGCTTGTGGGACGTGGTCGAGTTGGATTGCCTTCCTCCGACGTTTCGCTGAAAACTGCATCCAGCATCTTCAGGGTGATCCAATTAGTGAACTCCCGAGTCCAAATATATAGGCATAGCTCTCTAATATTTGGACTCGGGAGTTCACTAATTGGATCACCCTGAAGATGCTGGATGCAGTTTTCAGCGAAACGTCGGAGGAAGGCAATCCAACTTGACCACAGCCCACAAGCCTGGGAAATCTACTTAACATAGTTAAGTGTAAATAAGTGACTCAAAATAACCTCAAATTGAAGAATACTTCACTGTGCTTCTATTTTTAATATTCATATTTATTAAAAATAAAACTAAATTTTGAGGGTCAACAATTACCAGAAACAAAGGAAGCAAAGTATTTGAGAGTTATATTTGATACCAAACTTACATTATCCAAATGAAAAGAAAATGTAATACAAAGAGTAGAGAGGCGCCTTTCACTGTTAAAACGTCTAACAGGAATGAAGTGGAGATGTTCAGAGAGCAACGCTTAACATGATATACAGTGTATATTTAAAGCCATTATTTACTTACTGCAGCGAAGTTCTTGTAACAGCAAATACAAAAAAAAAAAAAAATCTTTCAAAACCAAAGTCTGAGACTAATTACAGGTTCTATCAAAACCACACCAATAGCAGCTATGGGAATACTAACCAACCAATGCCCCATTGAATATGAAATAGAAAAAGTGGCTCTTATTCAACATGAAAAGTTGATCAGACTCCCATTCAATACATGGCACAAGAGAAATTTTACACATACACTAAAGACTCAGGAGAGCTTTCTTTCCAAAATTCAAGATATCAAGAGGAATATATACCTTCCTAATTCAAAGGAAAACTTCATATCTAAAGTCAATCCGACACAAACATTAGATATGACATATTATTTACACCTGGCAGAA
The DNA here is from genome assembly GCA_030765045.1 of Tenodera sinensis. Taxonomy (NCBI): domain Eukaryota; kingdom Metazoa; phylum Arthropoda; class Insecta; order Mantodea; family Mantidae; genus Tenodera; species Tenodera sinensis. The sequence goes on from CM060966.1 coordinate 7,045,823, forward strand.
GAAGTTAAGAAAAGTGATACTCCAACTAGTGTTCTAAAATTATTGGCATTAGAGACAATCCATACTAGATTTCCAGAACACGAATGGCTCCAAATTTATATTGATGGATCATTGATATTTTCCATGATTTTCTCTGCTTGACCAGGCAAAAGCTGCAGTGGTCTCTATAGTACGAATTTCCTTTATTTGCCTTCTCCTTTCATTCTATGAGTATGGACGTTGGTAGACATTTTTCTAGCGGAGGGTGGGGGGTGAGGGGGGGGCGCATGTTGGAAGTTTGCGATCAAACAATATTAATTCATCACTTTATTGTCAAGAGTTATAATATTTGTTGCAGATAACCATATTAATTTGTGCCCAATAAAATTGTTCTTTACATTAAGATTAAAATAATAGTCTAATAGTCAGTAATTGATTGCACATTAAAATTATTAATTTCCAAGGGAGGCCATGGCCTCCCCTTGACCCTGCTTCATGAGGTCCATGTTTCTGAGTAGCTTTAGAGCCTGTAGTATGTCTATCTGTGTCAAAAGGATGATACAGATGCTTGTTAGTGGGAGACCTTATCGAGATCATGGCAGGTAGCAGCCTTGTCTGAGCCATCTCAGGTGGGTCAAGTTCTTCCCAGAAAACCTCCTTATGCATTGTTTATCATGTAAATATTGACAACCTGTGGTGTTTGAATGAGTCATCAATGCCATTTCTTATTTAATTAAAAATAATGATAAATTTTTGGTATAGAAGAAAAAAAAATATAGAAAGAATTAACACAATTTTTGTCTGCAAAATTGAAATGCCTGTATCATCCAGAATGATTTCAAATGCCTTTGATAAATCTAAAAATAATCCTGTGCACTCATTACCCTTATCAATTATGTATAGAATCTGCTCAGGAAAACTATAAATTGCTGTTGCCACAGTTATCGCAACATGTATGCGATCGTTTCTGTCAATGCGATTAACATTATTGTTTCCCAGAGAGGTTAACTTTCAACATCCTGTACATGTGTATACTTACTCACCACCTTCTTCTTATACAGGGTGGGTCAAAGAAACGGGAAATTTTAATTTGGTTGCTTTTAGTACATGGTTTATATCAGAAGGCTTAGATTCTAGTCATTGTTGAGCGTGATAGTTGCAATTTAGTAAACATGGAATGGTGGACTGGTGAGCAAAGAGGATTTGCTTTAAAATCTTATTATCTAAGTGATCAAAGTGCCGAAGCTGCTCGTGGGGAGTTTCGTTGTCATTTTCAACTTCGTTGTCATGATCCTGTGCCCTCTGCTCATGCGATAAATGACTGGGTTCTTAAATCAGAAGAAACAGGCTCAACACTAAAGAAGAAACCTCCAGGTAAACCAAAATCTATTTGTACACCTGAAAATATTGAGAAAGTTAGAGTTCCTATCAGCCCGACACGTTCAGTCGGGAGACATTCTCTGGCACTTAACATGGATCGGTCTAGTGTACGAAGAATACTGAAAAACAATTTAAAATTTCACCCCTACAAGTTGCAAGTTGTGCATAAATTAAATCAGTAGGACGTAAATAATCGTATCATGTTATGTGAGCGATTTTTGAATGAGATCGAAAATAACTAAGAAGTTCTTCCAAATTTATGAATCCCACTTCCATTTGAATGGCTTCGTAAATAAGCAGAACTTTAGGTATTATGCACAAGAGATTCCACGGCAACTTCATGAGTGGCCCCTGCACTTACAAAAGGTAACCATTTGGAGTGCTATCTCTTCCAAAGGAATTATTGGGCCATACTTCTCTGAAGATTTCCATGGTCGCACGCAAACTGTTACTGCAGATCGTTATGTGACAATAATTCAACAATTCTTACGTGGTCAAATAAGAAATTATGGGATCAACAGAACAACTTGGGAGGTAGAACTGGAACTTAAAAATTCAATGCCACAACTGGGATTTGAACCACAGACCTTCCGCTAACCGGGCGGGTGCTCTAACACTGAGCTATTGTGACAAACTGCCAGAATGGCATTAAATTCTCAAACCAGTTCGTATTTCTCCTGGTAAACCACAAAGGCAGTCTCACATCAGAGACAAATTACCCCAATGGTGACTTACTATTGTAAGTACTTTATATCCCAGGATTAAATAACCTTCACATTGTAATTATTATTTATTTATGCCAACAAACTTACTGTTGGTGTTTTTTAAACACACAAGTCGTGTGTGGGCAAAGTTTGAGAGGTAGAACTGGAACTTAAAAATTCAATGCTTGTGAGTTTAAAAAGCACCAACAGTAAGTTTGTTGGCATAAATAAATAATAAGAACAACTTGGTTTCAGCAAGATGGTGCAATAGTACATTCTGCACGAATCTCTATGACAGAACTGCAAAATTTGCTTGGGAATCAGGTCTTATCGAGGAATGGAAACATTCCGTGGGCTGCATGATCCCCTGATTTGTCTGCATGTGATTACTTTTTATGGGGGTATCTCAAAAGTAAAGTATATGCAAAAAAGCCACGAAACATTGACGACCTGAAGACAGAAATTCATGAAGAAATTGCGAGAATTCCAGTAGTTGTGTTGCAAAGAGTGATGAGAAACTTTAAAGATCGATTACAAGAATGCGTGCGTGTTGGTGGTGGACACTTAAAGGATGTTAGAATCAAGAAATAGTGGTTATAGCAAATGGCGCACTATTTTCTAGATTTTCATATAATAAAAATTAACTGAATACATTATCTAAGGTTTCATTTCACAATTTCAAAATTTCCCGTTTCCTTAACCCACCTGTATATGTTAAGGCAGTGTTTAACCTTTCTAGCACAATGCCCCCCTTTTTGAACTTAAGAATGAGGTCCTGCCCCATCACATATTGTCAGCAGTGTGAGCAACTGGATCCTTGACCCCATGCAATAATAGTGGCATTCTGCAGGGCTTGTAACCTCTGTTGGTGACCATAAGAATGTTGTTGTTGTTTTCTAGTGCCTTGCATCTGGCAATCAAGCCATTAGCATTCGTGCTTTCCAATACTTTTGAACTGTAGTTTCTTCTGATCTTAATGCTTCACAGGTCTTCAAGTGGTCTTCATTCATTTCTGCTGGATCGTTACACAGGACACATATTGGTGAGGCTGAAATACCTATTCTGTAGAGATGACTTGCTTGCTAAGCAGTCATGATTTGTCAGTAGTCGGAAGGCTGCAACTACTGTTTTCCTTGGTCTCTGGGGGATTATATCTGGGTTGGAAAGTATTGTAATCCATTTTTTATCTTTGGCATTTGTTTCTATTTCTTGTAGGTATGAATGAGCAAATTTTTTTAATGATCAAGCGTTTTATTGAGGAATATGAGAAATTGAATTTAGACTTCTGTTTTATTGTTGTGCCTTTCTTTGTAAGTGAGTCTGCAGTTTCATTCCCCATGACTCCACAGTGTGCTTGAATCCATTGGAGATGAACAGTCTTATTAACTTTTTGGAGTTGTGTTAACATTTTGTAGCATTCTCTAACTTTTGTTGACTTCTTTGTGGTATTTGAACATATTCCCTGAACTGCAGCTTTAGAATCTGAAAGAATTACTGCCTTGTTAAATTTATTTAAGGGAAGATTTAATAATTGTTGGAGAGCAATGTGTATAGCCTCTATTTCTCCATCATAATTTGTTGTGTCTCTGCCAACAGAATGATAAAAGGAAAAATGTGAACACATAACTCCAGCTCCAGTAAGGTTTTCCGTGGAGGATCAGTATATATGTGCAGCCATTCTTCTGTGGGATATCTAGTATTGATTATTTCCAGAGCTACAAGTTTTTGTATTTCTTTTGGTTGATTTACTTATTTCCTCTATTAATTCCAAATTGAAGGTAGGTTGCAATAATTCCAATGGATTTTCTCTTATAAGTAGATTTTCTCTGGTGTTATGAATGTTCAATTTGGATTTAATCTGTGTTACCTTTTCTAGGAAACTACTATGAGTTTTAAGGATTGAAGGGCGGAGGTTCTCTTCTGTCCATTTATAGTTTGGCAGTCGTAACATTTTCTCGTGTTGGAGCAATGCTTGTTCTTCTATTTTTGTTGTTATTGATGGGGTCCGTGTTAAGGCAAGCATGGCATCAATAGGTGTGGATTTAACTGCTCCAGTGATTAGGCGAAGAGCCTGATTTTGTATTTGTTCAAGTTTATTGATGTTAGCATTTGCTGCTGTTATTAAAGCTTCAGAACAGTGCAAGAGGTTTGGTTTAACATACATTTTGTATGTTGTGTTAAGGACTCTCCTTGAGCAGCCCCATTTAGCACCAGCTAACCTTTTCAGGATTTGCAGTTTCTTTTCAACCTTTTCTGAGATGTTTGTTATATGTTTTTTCCAACTTAGCTTTTTGTCGAAAGTGATGCCTAAGTATTTGGCATCATAAACTGCTCTGAGTGGTTTACCATTATAATTTATGTTAATATTAACTGGTTTGTATTTTAGTGTAAATAATTCATAATTTGTTTTTTCCACATTGATAGTCATGAAGTTTTTGGAGCTCCATTCATGTACTTTGTTTAGGACTGTTTCTATTCTGTCTTTAATTAATTCAGGATTTTTTGGAGAGCCTGAAGTCCAAATGACTACATTGTCAGCAAATAAAGCAATTTTGGTTTCTAAAGTTTTTATTATTGATGGAAGATCATTTATATATATGTTAAAGAGTGTTGTGCTAAGAACAGCACCAGTTTTACAATGTGGCAGTTACAACACCCAACTTAAACCCCCATTTTGCAAGGGGGACCACACCTATCGTTGGTCAACGGGTCCATCGGACCTAGCCGAGGGGACTAAATAGGTGGTATTTAGATCCACCGACCTTCCCCTCATGTGCCTCTGAAGGACGCTGTTGTGCTGTGATAGGCCAGCACATATATAAATGGCATTTCCTCCATTTTAGATGAAACAGTTATACCGCTGTGATTCGGTCCCCAGAGCCTCATCTGTTAAAAGCAGGGTGCACCACGGGCAGGATGAGAATGGGAATTTGGTAGGAGAGGCTATAGGAGGCGCACCTCTACCCCTTACACCCCACAGAAGAAAGTTGAAATTTTAATCTAGTGGGATATACTCAGCCTCGTTAGGTCCTGGAGAACCAAATCAGAAACTACTTGATTGAAAAGTAGTGGTCCCTGGTTGAGAAGACCACATAACCAGCTGGGAGGGACGGGGCACTGACCATGTGCCACCTCCAGTACTGTACCCCTTCATGACGCCTGTCATGGATACAGGTGGGGGACACAGTAGTCAGGTGGTACATCTTGGCTCAGTGGGCTGCTGTGCCATGTTTTACCTCCTCAGCCTTCAAAGAAAGGAAGCTATACAAATCTGCTGTATAAATGTGTGTGTGCATGCATGCGTGTGTGTGTGTGTGCGTGTGTGTGTGTGTGTGGGTGCATGCGTGTGTGCATATGTGTGTGCGCGTGTGTGTGTGTGTGTGTGTGTGTGTGTGTGCTTTTAATGCTCAGACTTTTATAATAAAACTATTCTTCTTCTTGCCTCTCTATATTTAGAGACTAGACCTTCTTAATTTTGGAGAATTTCACATACAATTTGGTGATCAATGTTCATTAAGTCATATTTTCCACATAAACAGCACTGTGGAGGAAGTCTAATCCAATCTTAAACAAATGTCCACTCAGACAATCATGGCTTGAGATTAATCTGAACATTGCAACTGTTGGCTTTACTAATTGTAGCAAACATGGAGATGTAAACAGTTATACACGTGTTGGCATATTTATTTAAATATTGAGGAAAACTGGACCAAAGTTAACGGACGCTATGTGTTTATTGGTATTTTTTGTGGTAAACCTGACCGAGCAAAGCAGCTTCATGTTAGAACTTAAAAATGAGTTTATTTGAAATACCTAAATGGGAAACTGGTGTAACAAGTGAAGTCCTGAATCATAACCTTTTTAAATAAGTTTTATTAAAAATTACATATCAATGAAGTTTATGTGGCTTTCTTGTTTTATAACAGATTTGAACCAGACACTACAAAACTACCTATGTATTTCAAACAAAACTCTATCAAACTTCATACTAACTTTAATATACAAAACAAAATAAAATATTCCTTATATATTTTATGTATACCATATATAAATGGTTTATTACATTATTAAATTTATTTACCTTCCAGTAAATATACATATCATTTTAAAAGCCTAGGCGACCCCCTCTAAGTCATGACCCACTGGTTGAGAAACACTGTGTGAAGGGTTTCTATCTTACATGAAAAATATGTGCATTTTATGTTATTAAATAAGTAAGGGGCCAAAGAGAAAGTAAAAGGAATTAAAAATGTCACCGACTGTAACTGTCTAACAGGTTACTGGACCATTCCGACCAATGATTGTTGCATCACCAAACACTATGCAGCATTTCCACAACAGAAGACTCGGGGAGAGATGAAGTAAGTCAGACATTGTGTGAATGTAAGGGACTTTTCATCCCTTGTTAGGAATAGGTGGAGCTGTATGAAGTTACAATAATTATGAGTAAATGGGAGGATCCACCATAAAAATGCTTTAGGTCCTGATAGAATAATTTCATTAGCAACAGAGAGGCAAATGAATGAAATTAATTCCAGTTAAGAAAGCTAACCATGCAAGTTTCATATAGCTATTATACAAATGGCGAAAGTTAAAAATTGGGTTAATTATATTACAGCATATGGAACAACTCTATGTTACATAGAAGATGCAGAAAATGTGAAGTTTCCAAATAAGACTAAAGATGCCAAATATGCGTTAATTGAACTCGACAATGGAGAATTTGGTATTAATGGAGAACTGGACTTCATGAAAAGTGAGCCTGACATTCAGTTAGAAGGCTTAACTCCAAATAAACAGGTGTAAGTACTTGTGTTGCATCATTGTACAAGGGATGTCCCAGAAGTACCCCACCTGATATATGTTGTTGTTGTTTTCTAGTGCCTTGCATCTGGCAATGAAGCCATTAGCATTCGTGCTTTCCAATACTTTTGAACTGTAGTTTCTTCTGATCTTAATGCTTCACAGGTCTTCAAGTGGTCTTCATTCATTTCTGCTGGATCGTTACACAGGACACATATTGGTGAGGCTGAGATACCTATTCTGTAGAGATGACTTGCTAAGCAGTCATGATTTGTCAATAGTCGGAAGGCTGCAACAGCTGTTTTCCGTGGTCTCTGGGGGATTATATCTCTGGGGTTGGAAAGTAGTGTAATCCATTTTTTATCTTTGGCATTTGTTTCTATTTCTTGTAGATATGAATGACAAACATTTTTAATGATCAAGCGTTTTATTGAGGAATATGAGAAATTGAATTTAGACTTCTGTTTTATTGTTGTGCCTTTCTTTGCAAGTGAGTCTGCAGCTTCGTTCCCCATGACTCCACAGTGTGCTGGAATCCATTGGAGATGAACAGTCTTATTAACTTTTTGGAGTTGTGTTAACATTTTGTAGCATTCTCTATCTGATATATAGATAGCACTTATTTCAAACAAATGACTACGGTAGAAAGTACCCAACTTATAAAGCTTAGTTTGAGGTTTCGCACTGCAGCCATCAACAGTGAATTCTCTCAGCAAATTTGTAAACATAATAAAACTGCTGATACAATACTTTCATTTGAAAGTTCTTAATCCAACTAATATTAAAGCTGAACTAGCTTCTTACTCTGGGGGGGGGGGGGGGGGGGGGGTGGGTCTCTGTTCAACAACAACAGTAAAATATTGGGTGGCAGATTTTAAGTGAGTCCGTACAAACATCACAGTGGTCAACCATGTCAGAAAATGTAAAGAAAATTGACAAAATTGTATTGGATGATGTTGAATGAAAGTGCACAAACTAGCAGACATTGCAGGCATTTCAAAAAGTGCTGTACATCGCATGCTGACTGGAAATTTGGACATGAGAAAGTTGTGCACTAGATGGGTACTGTGTCCACTGACAATGGAACAAAACAGTATCATGAGGTGTTTCAGTCAAAGCTTTGGTGATATTTCACTGCAAAAAAGCTGAGTTTCTGCATTGATTAAACATGAGTCCATCTCTTCACACCTGAGATGAAGGAACAATCCAAACCTGGACTGAAAGGGGAAAATCAGCTTTAAAGAAGGTGAAGGCACTTCCATCTGCAGGCAAAGTTATCATGTGAGTTTTCTGGGTTGCACGTGGGATAACCTTCATTGATTATCTCTAAAAAGGAAAAGCAATAAAGGATGAGTATTTTGCAAACTTGTTGCAGTGTTTGAGTGATGAAATGAAGTAAAAATGGGTGCATTTAGTGAAAAAGAAGGTTTTGTTTCACCAAGGACATGCACCAGTTCACACAGCCATTATTGGTATGACTAAAATCAATGTGTTAAATTTCAAATTGCTTTCTCATACACACTATATTTCCAAACTTGAAGAAATGTCTTGGTAGAAAATATGTCTGGATACTAACCAATTTGCCAAGAATAAAGAGGTGCAGTCTGCTATTTCTCAGCCTGATCAGCGGTTCTCACTATAAACAGGGTATTGAAGTTATAAAATTGTTTTCCTGTCTTCCTTTCATAGAAGTTTGAAAACAGTGTTATAATTAATTTAAAATATGAGTCAATTAATAACGCTAAACAACACTTACAACATAATTTTCCGGAACGCGTTTCAAAGGTTAACTTTCCTCCATTATCAACCGGACCTTTTAAATTAAATGTTTTCCTGTGCTTTGTTTGCTAGGTCGGGTACTTCTGCGACAGTCCTAACTGGTCATGTATAGCAGCTAGGGGAACTAATGCATTCCACACAACAACTTGACGTCAACATTTCACCACAAATACATGTTTTACACTTCCTGAATGAAGAAGTGTTTTTAGCCTGTGTTAACATAGCTCTAAAATGAAAGTACAGTTAAAATACAAACTTGGTATTTTAGTTGAGCATTTTTCAAGGATGGAGCACGAAGATGTTCATGAACATCTCTCTACCCCAAACTACCCTTTACATGGAAAATATTTAGAAAATGTTGATCTTATCAAAACTGGTTGTAACATAAATAAGGAAAAATTTAAGCTATTAACAGTGAAGCAACAAGATTCTAAAGTAAGAACAAATTAGAAACTAAAAACTTCACTTATGTTAGTAATGTTATTCTTTTGCTAACCCTGGGGTTTCAAGCTGTGTCCAGCTCATTCTCAAAGCCATATAAACAAACTCGTTGCCAAGCTACATACAATCTTTTATTTTTTCTGAAAAATAATTACTCTTATTCAATTTTTATTTACCAATCTCTGAAAATAAAAATTTATAAATACAATCTATAGATGGTAATTCAAAATTCATGACACAGTTCCTGTTTTTTAAAATAAAAATTTTTTACCAAACCATTAAATCTATAGGATTACTTAATTGTTTTACTAATTTAACTTCTGGATTAATTTCATGATTAAATGAGCAAAAATGATCTGCCACAGCTGATTTATCAGTTTGTTTATATTTAATATTTCTAAAATGTTCTTTTATTCTGGTTTCTAGATGACGTTTAGTTTTACCAATATAAACTTTATCACAATCTAAACAGCTAAATTGATAAATGCCAGATTTTTTATAATTTGGTATTTTATCTTTTTTTGAAAAATTAAGTAAATTTTGTATATTAAATTTATTTTGAGGGACCAAATTTATTCCATATTCTTTAAAAATCCTTGTAAATTTTTTATTAGCCCATGGATGGTAAGTAAACTTTTTAAAAATACAATTATCTTTTATTTTTTTAAGGGTTGAAACTTCTTTGACAGCTTTTTGATACTTAAATTCCTCTATCCTTTTATGTATAAAATCTGTATTAAAACCATTAATTACTGCAGTGTTAATAATGTGTTTATATTCTATGTCAAATTCATCTTTATTAAGGGGTATATTTATTAACCTATAAATTAAACTATTAAAAACAGCAAATTTATGTGCAAAAGGATTAAAACGTTTATATTTTATGTAATTATCAGTATGAGTATATTTTCTGTAAATACCAAATTTCAATTAGATGATTTTGTAAAACTTACAAATCTTTGTTTAGATCAAAATTTCTTTAGTTTTAATGGTAATTTTTTTCAACAAACTTCTGGCTTGGCAATGGGTAGTCCACTTTCGCCATTTCTTGCTAATCTTTTCATGAGTTTTTTTGAAACTCAAATTACAAAATCATTCCCTCTAATTTTTAAAATATGGTATAGATATGTGGATGACATTTTTGCTGTTGTCCCTAAAAAACAAATAAATGATGCTTTAAAACTTTTAAATTTACAAGATAAAGCTATACAATTCACTTTGGAAACTGAGGATAATGGATTCCTTTCATTTCTAGACTTAAAAATTAAAAGACATAACAATAAATTGAAATTTGGTATTTACAGAAAATATACTCATACTGATAATTACATAAAATATAAAACTTTTAATCCTTTTGCACATAAATTTGCTGTTTATAATAGTTTAATTTATAGGTTAATAAATATACCCCTTAATAAAGATGAATTTGACATAGAATATAAACACATTATTAACACTGCAGTAATTCATGGTTTTAATACAGATTTTATACATAAAAGGATAGAGGAATTTAAGTATCAAAAAGCTGTCAAAGAAGTTTCAACCCTTAAAAAAATAAAAGATAATTGTATTTTTAAAAAGTTTACTTACCATCCATGGGCTAATAAAAAATTTACAAGGATTTTTAAAGAATATGGAATAAATTTGGTCCCTCAAAATAAATTTAATATACAAAATTTACTTAATTTTTCAAAAAAAGATAAAATACCAAATTATAAAAAATTTGGCATTTATCAATTTAGCTGTTTAGATTGTGATAAAGTTTATATTGGTAAAACTAAACGTCATCTAGAAACCAGAATAAAAGAGCATTTTAGAAATATTAAATATAAACAAAATGATAAATCAGCTGTGGCAGATCATTTTTGCTCATTTAATCATGAAATTAATCCAGAAGTTAAATTATTAAAACAATTAAGTAATCCTATAGATTTAATGGTTTGGGAAAAAACTTTTATTTTAAAAAACAGGAACCGTGTCATGAACTTCGAATTACCATTTATAGATTGTATTTATAAATTTTTATTTTCAGAGATTGGTAAATAAAAATTGAATAAGAGTAATTATTTTTCAGAAAAAAAGATTGTAGCTTGGCAACAAGTTTGTTTATATGACTTTGAGAATGAGCTGGACACAGCTTGACACCCAGGGTCAGCAAATCATACTAAGATAAGTGAAGTTTTTAGTTTCTAATTTGTTCTTACTTTACAATCTGGTTGTAACAATTTTGATTACAAAACCATATGTTTAAGATAGGTACTTTTATGACAGATAAAATGTATATGTTGAGAGGTAGAACTGGAACTTAAAAATTCAATGAGACAGCTGGGATTTGAACCACAAACCCTCTGTTTACTAGGTAGCTGCTCTAACCGTTAAGTTACTATGACAACCTGCCAGAATGACACTGAATTCTCCAAACAGTTTGTATTTCTCCTGGTAAACCACAAAGGCAGTCTCACATCAGAGACAATTACCCCAATGGTGACTTACTATTGTAAGTACTTTATGTCCTGGGATTAAAATACCTTCAGATTGTAATTATTATTGAGAGGTAGAATTGGAACTGAAAAATTCAATGCCACAGGTGGTATTGTGGCAGGTTGTCACAGTACTTAATGGTTAGAGCAGCTGCCTGGTAAGTGGCAGCTCTGTGGTTCAAATCCCAGCTGTGGTATTGCATTTGTAAGCATATGTATAGCAAGGAGGAGGTCTGTGTATCTGTTTGCATTTTCATGTGTTGTGTTTGATGTGCACAGTTGTACATTATTCACATATGAATATATATTTTGAGTAATTTCTTCAAATGGCAGATTAGCTTCCCACATAAACACTATTCTTCCCCTCCACAGTCATGTCAGCTACAGTTAAGGTATACTACACTAGTTACTGACGATCATTTGAAAACTCTGTCACCAATCTCTGAAAACAAAAACCTATAAATACAATCTATTGGTGGTATTTCAAAATTCATAATGTGGTTTTTGTTTTTTAAAATAAATATCTTTTCCCAGATCTGCGGATGACACTTTTGCAGTAGTCCCTGAGAAACAGATAAATGATGTATTAAAAGCTTTAAATTTACAGGATAAAGCAATACAATTCACTTTGGAAACAGAAAATAATGGATGCTTTCTGTTCTTAGACTTAAAAATTAAAAAACATAACAATACATTGAATTTTGGTATTTATAGAAAATCTACTCACACTGATAATTACATAAAAAATAAATTTTAATCCTTTTGCACACAAATTTGCTGTTTTCAATACTTTTATTAATGGGTTAGTAAATATACCCCTTAATAAGGAAGAATTTGACAGAGAATATGAACACATTATTAACACTGTGGTAATTAATGATTTTGATACAGGTTTTATACATAAAAAGATAGAAAAATTTAAGTATCAAAAGGCTATTAAAGAGGTTTCTACGCTCAAAAAAATAAAAGATAGCTGCATTTTTAAAAAATTTACTTACCATCCATGGGCCAACAAGAAAATTACAAAAAGTTTTAAAGAATATGGAGTAAATTTGGGCCCCCAGAATAACTTTAATATACAAGATATTATTTATTTATGTCAACAAACTTACTGTTGTAGTTTTTAAACACACAATCTGTGTATGCCACAGCTGGGATTTGAACCACAGACCCTCCACCTACTAGGCAGGTGCTCTAACCATTAAGCTACTGTGACAACCTGCCAGAATGACATTGAATTCTCAAACCAGTTGTATTTCTCCCGGTAAACCACAAATTGTCTCACATCAGAGATAATTACCCCAATGATGACTTACTATTGCAAGTACTTTATGTCCCGGGATTAAATAACCTTCAGATGGTAGTTATTATTTATTTATGCTAACAAACTTACTGTTGGTGTTTTTAAAGATATAATCCATTGTCATAGTAGCTTAATGGTTAGAGCACCTGCCTAATAAGCGGAGGGTCTGTGGTTCAAATCCCAGCTGTGGCATTGAAGTTGCCATTGATTTTTAAGTCCCAGTTCTACCTCTCAAACATTGCCCACACACACACCAACAGTAACAATTTAAAACAAGTTAAAACAAAAATGGACTTATAGATTTAATGGTTTGGGAAAAAGTATTTATTTTAAAAAACAAGAACCACATTAGGGGTTTTGAAATACACCAATAGATTCTATTCATAGGTTTTTGTTTTCAGAGGTTGGCGACAGATTTTTTAAATTGCACATCAGTAACTATGGTAACTTATTTGCATAGCATTGAATATAAGTTGGATACAACTTGAAACTAGTCAGTGTTTGAAGAACTTGCAATATTACTAAGATAAGTAAAGCTTCTAGTTTCTAATTTGTTCTTATTTTAGATTCTGTTGCTTCACTGTTAAGAGCTTCAAGTACCTGGGCGACTGAGCTTCGCTCTGTGTTTTTCGCCTCTTTTATTTTATTTTTTTTTTTTTGTGGGAGAAGATACTTAGATAAACCTGAAAGGCAAAACATTAGCTAAATAATAATTTTTCTCCCAATTGTTAAGAGTCATTTCCGAGATACAAGATACCATGGCCAACTTGCCAGTACAACATTAAATTCCCCAGAAGATTGTAACTTTCCCTGGTTAGACCACAAGGAAAGCTCACATCAGAGATAAATACTCCAAGGGCAACTTACAATTGTAAGTATTTTTCAGTTCTGATTTCACCTCTTAAACATTGCTCACACTCGGCTTGTGTGTTTAAAAACACCAGCAGTAAGCTTGTTGGCAAACATAAATAATAATTAATAAAATCTGCTTAGTTCATTGAATATAAACAAAACTTCAAGGTTCATTTCAAAATTATGAGGTTGGTATGTTTAGGTGGGGGAGAGCTCCAACAGGAGAGTTTAAATATAAATGTTTAGGCACCCTGCCCTCTGCTGCTGGGTCTCCCATCAGAGGCATAGGCACAAGTCAAGTTTCCCCATACAGTCATATCAACATGAACTTTATTTGGTTTCAGCTTTGAGAAAATGGTGTCTTCAAGATATATTGGTGAACTTGTACGTTTGAAGATTAGCCAGCTAGTGGAAGAAAAACTGATGCTGAGAGGAATTGGTTCCAGTCGACTTTCAGTGCCGTATAACTTCCGCAGGGAGTTTGTCATTCTTATTGAAAAGTAATAACATTAATTCATTTATAATTACTAGTTTTGAATACGATCCGAGTGTGAGAGATTGTTGATCTGTTTCAGTGATGATATTAGCTTTGAGCAGACTAGGAAAGTGGCAGACGATCTTGATCTTGGCCATGCAAGCAAAACTGATCTTGCTATTATCAAGTTTATATGTAAGTTGTACTTAACAAGATCAGCAAGGATGATTGCTGCAGTGGCTTCAGCACTGATTGCCAAGCTAGCTGTTACAGAGGTGTTGGTGAGCATTGAGGGCACTCTACTGCACTTCAATCCATTCTATGAGTACAAAATACGTCATGCATTAGAAGTTCTTGTTGACGAAGATGTCAAGGTGAGTCTCAACTCCAATGGACAACTGAAACAACAAGTTCTGAAACATAACAAATATCTACAGGCTCACTTATGCTGCAAGTTGTTGATATTAAATGCAAAACAGTTTCATGATACATTCATCATATCCTCAGTACTCTTTACCATCACTACAAACATTGAATTACTTAATATTGCTATGTATTACCAACATCTGAAAACTAACAAACTTTTTAAAAGAAAAAATGGGAGTATTTCAAAATTCATAGTGTAGTGCCCATTTAGGGTTACCAGATTATCTTATGGAAATGTAGGACACAATGGTAAAAAATCTTATGTGTTGCACTCACATGACTTTATCTACTTTTGTACTAACCATTTTTACAAACTCTTATTCCTATATCTTCTTCATGTTAATACAGATATCTGATGTGTTACACTCACATGACTTTCTCTACTCTTGTACTAACCATTCTTACAAACTCTTATTACTATATCTTCTTCATGTTAATACAGATATCTGATGTGTTACACTCACATGACTTTCTCTACTCTTGTACTAATCATTCTTACAAACTCTTATTCCTATATCTTCTTCATGTTAATACAGATATCTGATGTGTTACACTCACATGACTTTCTCTACTCTTGTACTAATCATTCTTACAAACTCTTATTCCTATATCTTCTTCATGTTAATACAGATATCTGATGTGTTCCACTCACATGACTTTCTCTACTCTTGTACTAACCATTCTTACAAACTCTTATTCCTATATCTTCTTCATGTTAATACAGATATCTGATGTGTTACACTCACATGACTTTCTCTACTCTTGTACTAACCATTCTTACAAACTCTTATTCCTATATCTTCTTCATGTTAATACAGATATCTGATGTGTTACACTCACATGACTTTCTCTACTCTTGTACTAACCATTCTTACAAACTCTTATTCCTATATCTTCTTCATGTTAATACAGATATCTGATGTGTTACACTCACATGACTTTCTCTACTCTTGTACTAACCATTTTTACAAACTCTTATTCCTATATCTTCTTCGTGTTAGTTAAAATAAACATTTGTAGAAGTTATCTTATTGGTTATTTCTGTGCAGGTACAAGGGGAATATTAGAATACAGTAGCCTTTGTGCGATAGTCAAATCTTTTAGAGCTTTGAGATTCCGTTCTCTTTGCACACTTAACATATAAAAAAGTGAATAATGATGTTCCATTTCACGAAAGCTTTAAGTTTTCTGAAATTCACACACATAACAAGGAATATCTCTGAAATGGTTCAACCTACAAGAAAATTTTTTGAAACATAAATTGTGTATTTTAGCAAGATCTACATTTTTGTATAGTATGATTTGGTCTATCTCTAACGGTTTACCAGTTATACAATAGCTCAAAAACGAAAAGTCAGTTAAAAACCAAAGTTGGTATTTAAGTTTAATGTCATTCAAGGATGTGACACGAAGATTTTGAAGAAAATAGCCCCACCCTAAACTACCTTTTACATGGAAAATTTTTCGAAAATTTTGATTTTCTTGAAAATGGCTCTAACGATTTTGATTAAAATGTCATATGTTTGAGATATTTTTATGACAAATGAAATTGTATATCTTGAATTTTCTGGCTATAGCCCCTGTAGTCATATTTACTCTGGACGACTTTTGCATAACTGGTAAACCGTTAGAGATAGACCAAATTATACTATACAAATAATGTAGATCTTGCTAAAATACACAATTTATGTCTCAATAAATTTTCTTGTAGGGTGAACCATTTCGGAGATATACCTTGTTATGCGTGTGAGTTTCGGAAAACTTAGAACTTTCGTGAAATGGGTCATCGTTGTTCATTTTTTTATATGTTACATGTACAAAGAGAATCTCAAAGCTTTAAAAGATTTGACTATCGCACAAAGCCTACTGTATTCCAATATTCCCCTTGCACCTACAAGGAAATAAGCAATAAGATAATTTGTACAAATGTTTATTTTAACTAACACGAAGAAGATATAGGAATAAGAGTTTGTAAGAATGGTTAGTACAAGAGTAGAGAAAGCCATGTGACTGCAACACATCAGATTTTTATGTATAAAATCTGTATTAAAACCATTAATAATGAGTGTTGATAATGTGTTTGCACTCTGTGTTAAATTCTTCCTTATTAAGGGGTATATTTATTAACCAATAAATCAAACTATTGAAACCAGCAAATTTGTGTGAAAAAGGATTAAAGCTTTTATTTTTATGCTATTATCAGTATGAGTAGATTTTCTGTAAATACCAAAATTAAATTTATTATTATGCTCTATTATCTTTAAATGTATCAACGAAAGGCAAAAGTTATTTTTGGCTTCCAAAGCGAATTTTATGGCTTTGTCTTGTAAATTTAAAAGTTTTAAAGCATCATTTATACGTTTCTCAAAAATAATGGCAAAAGTGTCATCCACGTATCTATACCATGTTTTAAAAATTAAAGTATTTAATTATAGTCCATACTAAATCCGCTCTATGAAACTCACTCTGGTATAATTCCACTCAATACATGTGCAGCATAAGCAGCTGATATGCAGAAACTCCTCGCTTTCTGCAAAGTGATTATTTGATTATTTTCTGTTCCCAACTAACAATGCAAAATGCAGTGCATTACAATAAAATCGTTAAACATATTCATTAGAGCATTTTAAATGTGATACCATAAAGAAAACATGGTAGGTATCTATTTTCTACTCTTTGTTTACTTTGTGTGCTTCTTATTTTGGGAGGAGTACAGATACTTGTTATAATTTAGAGTTTCACACCAAAATTTCACCAGGAATGTACATGTTTTGACACTCCCTAAAATTAAAGGAAAGTGCATTTCACAGTTTTTAGAAAAAGGTCTTGTGTGTATGTGTGTGTATGTGTCTGTGTGTGTCTATGTGTATGTGTGTGTCTATGTGTGTCTGTGTGTGTATGTGTATATCTGTGTGTATGTGTGTTTGTGTGCATATGTGTGTCTGTGTGTATGTATATGTATATCCGTGTGTTTGTGTGTGTCTGTGTGTGTCTATGTGTGTGTCTATGTGTGTCTGTGTGTATGTGTGTTTGTGTGTGTCTGTGTGTCTATGTGTGTATGTATGTGTATATCTGTGCATGAACGTCGGCAGACTTTTTTCCAGGGGAGGGCCAAATGTTAGAATTTTGCAATCAGATAATATTAATTCATTATTTTGTCAAAAGTTATAGTATTTGTTGTGGATAACCATATAAATTTGCGCTAAATAGAAATTGTTCTTTACCTAAAAATTAAAATAATAGTTTAATAGTCAGCATATTAAGTTCATTAATTTCCAAGGGGGGCCGCTACCCTCCCTTGCCCCCCCTTTGCAACGCCCATGTATCTGTATGTCTGTGTGTTTGTGTGCATATATGCGTGTCTGTATGTATATGTATGTGTGTGTATATCTGTGTGAAAATATGTGTATGTGTGTTTGTGTATATATGTGTGTATGTGTGTGTCTGTGTGTTTGTGTACATATGTGTGTGTCTGTGTGTATGTATGTGTATATCTGTGTGTATATGTGTATGTGTGTATGTGTATTTGTGTGTATATGTGTGTGTCTGTGTGTATGTATGTGTATATCTGTGTGTGTTTGTGTATATATGTGTGTATGTGTGTGTCTGTGTGTTTGTGTGTATATGTGTGTGTCTGTGTGTATGTATGTGTATATCTGTGTGTGTTTGTGTATATATGTGTGTATGTGTGTGTCTGTGTGTTTGTGTACATATGTGTGAGTCTGTGTGTATGTATGTGTATATCTGTGTGTATATGTGTATGTGTGTATGTGTATTTGTGTGTATATGTGTGTGTCTGTGTGTATGTATGTGTATATCTGTGTGAGTTTGTGTATATATGTGTGTATGTGTGTGTCTGTGTGTTTGTGTGCATATGTGTAAGTCTCTGTGTGTATGTATGTGTATATCTGTGTTTGTGTATATATGTGTATGTGTGTGTCTGTGTGTATGTATGTGTATATCTGTGTGTGTGTTTGTGTATATATGTATGTGTGTATGTGTGTGTCTGTGTGTTTGTGTGTATATGTATGTGTATGTGTGTCTGTAGGTATGTTTATGTATGTGTGTGACTGTTTGTGTGCAAGTGTGTGTATGTGTGTGTCTGTTTGTATGTATATGTGTGTGTGTGTTGTGTGTCTGTGTGTGTGTAAACAGCATAGCTCAAAAATGAAGTCTGTTAAATACCAAACTTAGTATTTAAGTTCGGCATTTTCAAGGATAGAACAAAGAGATTTTCAAGAAAATCCCTCACAATGGACTACTATTTACATGGAGTATTTATCAAAACATTTGAAAAAAAAAAAGGTATTGTGTTTCAGGTCACTTACTAGTATATCTAGCACATTTGTGTCTATTTTCTGGTCTACTTATACTTGTAAAATTATTTTTGCAAAAAAAACTTTGAATTCAATGAAAAACTGAACCTGTTAACAGTAAAGCAACTAAGTCTTAAGTGTATATACATATATGTTATTTAGAGACTTACAGCTTCACTCATTTTAGTACTTATTTGCTGCATGTTGTTGAAATATTATGCAAACATGTTTCTTGTTTGTAATAGTTGCCATAGTAGCTATGTACAGCAGCTCTGGTAACAGTTACAAGCAAGAACACTGTGGATATTGGTGCGGTTTTTTTAACCCTACAACACTAATATGTTTTTATAGCACACTATCACTAAAAATTCGTAAATTTGACTATTCAAAATTAAAAATGTTTCCAGGGTTTAAATATTTATTAACTCACATAAATAGTAACATATTTAGTTAATAACACCATTACTTATGATGTACCATACCAACTGCAATCTTTTCTTGCATCTACCTGGCTTGCACGAATAAAAAAGAAACACACCTATATATAATACTGTCATACATTTTAAGAAATAAAAAGGAAATTAAATCACAATAAAACTATGTTAACTTTTATGAAATCCTGTTAGAACATTTTAACTTATAAGTAAAAACCTCAGATTAGGTAATTCACAAGCATATTTACAAAAAGAATTAAACAAAAATTAGAAGCTCTGTTTCATTTCTCCCTGTTCATTTAGCTTCCTTCACTGTACTGAACACAACATATAGCTTAGTGCTCTCCACATGCAGGATGTCTGCAAGTTCAACAGTAATTTGTAGTCATCCTACGTTTGGGCCGTTAGGGAGGGCATAATTTATGTCGTCAAACTGGTGGCCCATCATTCCCCTTTCAAAACTTTTTTCTCTTGCTATTGGATTCAATTAATTAATTCAATTAAGTCGTCATCATCATCAGCAGCATCATCATTTTCATCTTTATCCTCATATGCATAAGTAGGATCCGTTATACGTTCGTCTGAATCTAATACATCGTAAGCTTCCACATAATCTTCTGTTTCACTGCAGTCTTCATCATCTGATTTATCTTCCTCGTAAAATTTGAATTCTTTCAATATTAGATATACCTTGTCAGAGTCAAACGACATAACAACAACAAGCAGTACGAAGAAACCATTGAGGAAGTCGGTTCATGTGTATGGAATGTTAACTAAGTTGAAGCTTGGTATGGTGATGAGCTTTTGACTCTTTCATTATCTCGGGTTGTGGTAGGACACATGTGGACACAGGATAAAACTTTTTCCCAATATTTTATTTGCACCTTTTTTGCAGAATATTACACGCATGACACTTTACTTAACATTCCATACACATGAACCGACTTCCTCAATGGTTACTTCGTACTGCTTGTCGTTTTAAATTACACTTTTAGCGTCTAAACCTACACATATCAAAAAAACGCCTTTCCTCTTTAGAAAATGGAATGCCAAGAAATCTAGCATTTTTCATAACAACACGTTTGCATTCATACGAATATATTTTCATTTCCTACAGTTTCCCTTATGATGCCATCTTACATGTTAAATAGTTCCCAAAAATGTTGAGGAAGTGATCTCAATTTATCCTCTCAACACTCTTAATATTAAATATAAAATAATTCTTATGATTATACATATTAAATTTGAACATATTATTTAACATTAATGACGTTATTAAACAAATAATATTCTCAACAATGAAACAATAGTAATACACTCTCAGTACTTAACAAATTCTTACCAACATGAAAAATGAACTATATTTACAATAAACATTTACAAAAATATTTTCTTTTCAGGGTCTGACCATATATTCTGTCTTAATATGATGGAAACATCAAGAAAGATGTTTGCATAATATTTCAAGAACTTACAGCAAATACTAAGATGAGTGAAGCTTTTAGTCTCAGAATAATTGTTATATTTGAGACAGAATATGTGATCACACCCCAAAAAGAAAGAAGTATTTATGTAAATATTTATTGTAAGTATAGTTTATTTTTCATGATGTTAAGGATTTGTCATGTACTGAGAGTGTCACATCATTGTCTCATTGTTAAGAATATTATTTGTTTAATAACGTCATTAATGTTTAGTAATATGTTCAAATTTAATATTTATAATTAAAGAATAATGTTAGATTTAATATTAGGAGTGTTGGGAGAATGGATTGAGATCGCTTCCTCAACAATTTGGGAACTATTTAACATGTAAGATGACGTCATGGGGTATGCCGTAAAAAGTATACGCATACGCATATGAATAATGCGCGTTGTTAAGGAATGTGCTAGATTCATCATCTTAGCGTCCTATTTATTTATCTGAAGGGAGAAGACGTGTATTTGACATGTGTTGGTTTAGACGCTAAAAGTATAATTTAAAATGACAAGCAGTACGAAGAAACAGTTGAGGAAGTCGGTCTGTGTGCATAGAATGTTCACCAAAATAACATGTGTGTTATTCCCAGTCATAAAGGTACGAATAAAAGATCGTGAAAAAGTTTTATCGTGTGTCCACGTTATTCCCTGCACCACAACCCGGGATAACGAAATAGTCAAAAGCTCAGTACTATCACCTTCATTTTATTAAAAAACCACACGTTATTTAAGATAAAAAACTTTGAAATTGAAACTAGGTGTGACAAAACAGATGAACTAAAGTGGCTACTAATGAAACAGCTCCAGATTTCAAAAGTTTGGTTGATAAGCTTGTTGTGAAAGTTATTGTTTACTTTATTACTTATTGTAGCTAAATGTATAAACACACTGATAAGAACATATTTCTTGAGATCCTACATGGCCTACTGCGGTAGATACGGTTTTGGCGCACCTGGGGTCCTGGCCATCCTCTCGATTGGGGTCCTCTAAGGGGTGAGAGGCCATGTGCTAAACGCCCAATCAACTGTGGTCCACTTTTGTGTTTGACCTTCCACCTAATACCTCCCTGTACACAGTCTGATGGATAACCTATGCGCGGGTTGTAGGTGGATGGGGAGATGCAGGGGTAACTGGTAACCGCATAATTCCCAGCCCCTGGTTATCATGTAGTATCTGTGTTCATATCCGCTGATAAAGGTCAGTCCCAGGGAGGGGCCATTGCATGAGCTGATGCACTCCTGAAGGCGATTGGGTCCCTTTGGCTATACACTGGGAGGTGAGACCCTAGGGTGAGCAAGGTCCAGGCCAGGACTCTCACCTAAGCTGGGATGGCGCCCAGGAAGTGAGCATGCCATCGGGGACATTTGCAATGGTGGAGGATATCATCGCCATGACTTCTTCGAAAACTCAAAAAAAAAAAAGAAAAAAAGAAAGAAAAACAAATACAAGAAAGTTAGTGAAAAGGAAGTAGTAGATTTGTGTGATCCTCGCTACTTAGTTATAACAAGAAAAGGGGAAGGTAAAGCATTTAGGTTGGTGAATCCATTTGTGATCCAGAAGGGTCTGGATAAAACAGCTGGCCCAGTTAAAAACTGCACAAGATCTCGCAACGGCACACAGCTGGTTGAATCTAATTCAGCAGCCCAGGCAGTTACTATTTTAAAAGCCAACATGTTAGCCAGCTATTCGGTGCGTCTAAAGATGCATAAAACGCTAAACTCCTCTGGCGGTGTTGTGCGAGAGGAGTTAGCGTTGTATGAATGACAGTGCATGATACTGTCTATCAGGTTCAGAGAAAAGATGAAGGCGAATATGTGCCCACCTGTACCCTGCTCCTTACCTTTAATCGGGTACATCTACCGCAAAAGATTAAGGCAGGGTATAAAGCCACTGAAGTTAGGCCTTACATCCCAAACCCGTTACGATGCCAGCGCTTTGGTCATACAAGTGACACTTGCAGAAGTAGAGCTACCTGCGTGAACTGTGGAGGCATCGCTCATGATAATGAATGTACATCACCTCCCGGTTGTGTTAAATGCAGGGGAGAACAGCCAGCAAACTCCCGAGAATGCTCCCGTTATATGAAGGAAAGAGCCATCCAGGAGATCCCGGTTAGAGGGAAGGTGTCCTCAGAAGCTCGGAAACTCTCACGTTTGCGTCAGCCCGCTATCCCGAACTCCGGTACCTATAGCTCGATTGCAGCTAAACCGGTACAATGTCGGGAAATCGCAACTCAAACTAGCGATATAAACGGGGCAACAGGTTCAGATAAAATTCGAGTAGCTAAGTCACATCCAAAGCGTTTGACATCATCTAAGTCCGTTTCAGCATCTACAAGCACTGAAGTTCAATCCAGCAGATCAGGAAGGTTGCCAACAAAGAAGACGACCTCGACAAATAAACCAATAGTATACAATGCTTCACCGATAAAGTTTAAGACCCAATATAAAAGATCCGAGATCCCCAAAGAGAGTAAGTTTTCTCTCAAGGCATCCAAGGGAAAGAAAAGCCCAGAGACATCTCCTAGGAGATCCTCTTCAGAGGAATCCTCTGGGGTGGCTACAGACAGCGGCTGTCATCTTCGCGGTCTCCAGGTCGAAACGGTTCGAAGCTCTCGAATCAGAATACACTATAGGAATACGGACGTCCTCGGCAGAGGACATGAAACTAGAGGAATCTGCCCACACTGGGGAAAGAGGCGCGAAAAAACCTTGGACAAAAATGTCAGCCCAAGAGGGAAGAAAATTTAATTATTATTTATTTATGCCAAAAAATTTATTGTTGGTGTTCCTAAACACACAAACCGTGTGTGGGCAATATTTGAGGGGTAGAACTGGAACTTAAAAATTCAATGTCACCATTGGGGGTAATTGTCTCTGATTTGAGAAATACGAACTGGTTTGAGAATTCAATGTCATTCTGGCAGGTTGTCACAGTAGCTTACTGGTTAGAGCAGCCGCCTAGTAAGCGGAGGGTCTGTGGTTCAAATCCCAGCTGTGGCATTGAATTTTTAAGTTCCAGTTCTACCTCTCAGAAGAAAAGGACTAAATTAATTCGACAACCGCATACTCCAAAGTAATGCAGAGCTACCTTGAAATACCTGTCCCATACAAATATCAATATGGCTATCCTACAATGGAACATACGTGGTATTACAGCACAACTACCAGAACTTAAGCTTTTGCTCAATAAGAACGAACCTGTGGTCACATGTTTACAAGAGACCAAGCTGCGTCCTCAAGACGATACACCCCAGTACGGTGTGATGTTACATCAGAAGAGGGTGTTCCGGGACATAACGACTCTATGATGATGTATATATGGAATCAGTACTCTTGCGCTCTGATATACAATCGGTTGCCGTAACGATTCTACTGCCAAACATCCAGTTCACCATTTGCAACTTATATTTATCTCCGTCCCATGACTTCTCGCACATTGATTTAGAAGATCTAGTTTCCCAGTTACCAATACCGCTTCTATTGGCGGGAGACTTCAATGCGCAGCACCCGCTTTGGGGTTCAAGTCTCGCTTGTGCGAGACGTGCGCACATTGCCGATTTCTCGGACAGTTACAACCTAGCTCTCTTCAACACCAGACACACTTTCTGACTCTTTCAGTAGCTTTTCACACCTTGATCTTGCAGTTTCTTCACCTTAGTTGGCAGTTTCCTTACAATGGAATGTTGTCTCTGATTTACACTCTAGTGACCACTTTCCACGTCTTATTAGTCTCTTAACGCAAGATACATGTTCCACACGCATGCCCAGATTGCGTTTGGACCATGCCAACTGGAACCTTTACACCCAGTTGGCTGTGTTTACGTACAACGAGCACGACTCAGTGAATGATTTGGCGCAGCATCTCACAGAGACGATTCTCTCTGCTGCTGTACAATCTGTTCCGCGGTCGACTTCACGCCCCCGTCGATTCCCTGTCCCGTGGTGGACGGAAGAATGTCGGAATGCCATTCGTGCTCGAAGGTGTGCTCTTAGGGTTTTCCAACGTCACCCTACGTTGGATAACTTAATCTAATACAAGAAAATGCGCGCCAGGTCCAGGTAAATCATTAAAGATAGCAAAAGGTCACCATGGAACAAATTTGTAGCTTCATTTAACCGACATACAACTGCCTCGGTTGGGTGGGATAGGTTAAGGCGTATTGCAGATCGATAGACCCATATACCAATTGCGCAACTTAAAACAGCCACAGGAGTTATTATTAATCAATTTGAAGTGGCCAACACATTTGGCAGTGCTTTCGCTCAAGTGTCTAACTCGGAAAACTACTCCCCTGAGTTCCTTCAGGTTAAAACTCAGGTGGAATCTCAAGGTTTCGCGTTTCGTTCTAGAAACGTAGAAGATTACAATCGTCTTTTTACCATGGCGGAGCTAGAACATTCTCTTAAACTTTCGTGATTATCAGCATAAGAACCGGACGGTATTCGTGTCCAAATGTTTCAACAGCTCTCTCCTGAAGGTAAAGCACTCCTGCTTGAGGTCTATGATCGTGTTTGGGTTGACAGTATGCTCCCAGAAAATTGGCGGTAAGCCACCGTTTTTCCCATCTTGAAGGCTGGAAAAGACCATCATCATCTTCCCTCCAGCTATCGCCCTATTTCCCTCGCCAGTTGCCTTTGCAAGGCAATGGAACGCATGATCAATGGACGATTGGTATGGTGGTTAGAAAGTCGTAACCTACTGACTAACATCCAGTGTGGTTTTCGACGACGCTGTTCAACTGTAGACCATCTTGTGTCTATATCGACACAGATAATGGACGGATTTATGAAGAAGTGTCAAATCATTTGTATATCTTTCGATCTCAAGAAGGCTTATGTTGCGTACTGGCGAGCATAGATTCTACGTTCCCTATATACTTGGAACATATGTGGACGCCTACCGCTGTTCATTCGGGAGTTTATGAAGGACCGCTTTTTCCGAGTAAGGGTCGGCTCGCTTTCTTCTAATTCTTTTGTTCAGGAAGAGGGAATACCTCAGGGTTCGGTACTAAGTGTCACGCTCTTTACTGTAGCAATTAACTCCATTTGGAAATGTGTTCCACCTGGAGTTTCGTCATGCCTATTTGTAGACGACTTCGCTGCCTATTGCACTTCTCAGCGCATGGCGTTCTTACAACGGCGCCTGCAGCAATGTTTGGACAACCTTAGAAAATGGAACTCAAAAAAAAAAAAAAAAAAAAAAAAAAAAAAAGCTTTCATTTCTCAGCTGAAAAGTCAATCTGCGTAAATTTCTGGCGCAGTAGGAGATGATTACCACCTTCGCTCCGTTTCGGTCTAGATTTACTTCCCTTCGCAGATGAGACGCGCTTCCTGGGTTTGATCCTGGACAGGAAGCTTAGTTGGTCGTCGCATATTGCACAGCTAACAGCACGATGTGACCGTTCACTAAATATCATGCGAGTACTGAATGGCAAATCGTGGGGAGCGGATCGGACAATTTGTTGTGAATCTATCACTGCCCCTTCAACTAAGTAGTATTGCCCTCTACATTGTAGGTAGTATCAAGTTTGGCCGCGCATGCATTAGGGTAAAATCATTGGGATAGTCTATTCTTAAAATACATGTATGTCTTACCAGTTTCTGTTATCAATAACAACAATAATAATTATGATGATGACAATAATTATCATGGTTATTATATAACAAATGTAGAAGTGTTTCACATTAAAATACTACATTAAGTGGATACCATTAGATAGTCTGTACTTAAAGTAGACATATATATTACCAATTTCTACATTCACACATAATATCATGCTCTTTATTTATGTGCATTATTAATGGTTTTTGTCAAAGAAGTTAACAAACTCTTTTGTTGATTCAGGTTAACTTCATAATGTCAGAGAACGGACCAGCAAAAGGAGCTGCTCTCATTGCTGTATTGGTTGTAAGCAAGAAAAATGAATAAGCGACTTTCAAAACTGTTAAAATCTCTGAAGTACACACATGTATACTGAGGCCTTCATTTGCTTATGTGACCGTTTATTAAATGTATCTTTAATTACTAAAGAAATAGTTCACAAGACTGTTACTATTTATCAGTTTGCTTGTAAGATACATAACCGCCAGTTTAATAAAATAAATGTCTTTTCTACTCAAAACTGTTCTTAGAATCATATTACTACCTGTTTTCAGACATTTCACTGGTCATGTAATTGCTAGTTTCGTACTAAGCAGAGAATATGGTGAGATTACTAACTCCTCTAATTTAAATGTATCCTTTGTGGATGTGCTATATCTATGGTTCTGGGCAAAAGAAAATTCTTAAAATCTAAACTTTGCTTCATATACCTAACTCATAACTTGGAATTAATCATGATAATAAGGAAGAAATGGCTTTTAGCAGTGGCGTGCATTCAACCCCAGCTACCCCAGCACTGCTGGGGTAACTGATTTATTCACAAGTTCGAAATTAAAATGTTTCTTCATATCTCAATCAAATACGCACATCCAACTTGAACATTACAGTACTTAAGGTTGAAACTTCCGCCCCGCCATTAGCCAGCTGTTGCTCTTGGCAACTGGACTTGTTCCAAAGGAATACTTACAATACCAGCTAGCCTACGAGTGCTATATTGGCGCATGCATATTCTGTATAAAACCCTAGCTAGCGTAGCCATGGCACCAGACCCCAAGCCAAAGCAAATGCGTTTGCTGAATACCTAGAGAGGACCATGCGGCCGAGGGATAACCCGCAGGACCTAGACTTCTCCGACCGTGTTCGTGGGGAGGTACGTCGATATTTCCGACGTCCTCTTGACGACGCGGATCGGCTTCCTATCGTCAAACCCAGCGAAGTCCGGGGCGTACTCCAACGTCTCGACCACAAAAAGGCCGCGGGGCCTGACGGGATAACACCTGTCATGCTCCGCCACCTTCCCTTCAAGGCCGTGCTCTACCTGACAAAGGTCTTCAATATGTGCCTCGCCCTCAGCCACTTCCCACGTGAGTGGAGAGAGGCCCGGGTGATTTGCATATTGAAGCCAGGGAAAGACCCGGTCCATCCTGCCAACTACCGATCCATTAGCCTCCTACCCGTACTCTCGAAGGTATTCGAGAGACTAATACTCGCCCGCTTGTCCCCTATCTTAGGGGACATTCAAGCCATCCCACCCCATCAGTTTGGGTTCCGGCCTGGCCACTCAACACCCCAGCAGCTATGCGTGTGGTGGAGGCTGCCGCCCTGGGATACCAGGACAAGGCCTACACCGCAGCGGTATCTCTGGACGTTGAGAAGGCCTTCTCTACGACCTGGCATGTCGGTCTCCTCCGGAAACTCATCCAATTGGAGCTACCCACACGCCCCATACACCTACTACATTCCTACCTTAGACACAGATCCTTTGTGGTCTCAGTGGCGGGGAATAAATCCACACGCAGGCCAATCCGAGGCGGAGTCCCCGAAGGTTCTGTTCTATCCCCCACGCTCTTCAGCGTCTACATGGCCGACCTACCTACAGAGCCGAACGTCAACATAGCTCAGTATGCTGACGACGTGTTGCTCTACACAACAAACAGACACCCTAACAGAACCTTCCTCCCAATACAGCGACACCTCCGCCTTATCCAAGAATGTTGCAGGCGTTGGCGATTGTCCATTAACCCGGAGAAAAGCCGCGCCATACTCTTTACTAAGCGCCGATTCCCTACCAATCTCCCCACATTCACCTATCTGCGAAGAAGGATTGAATGGGTTAACTCCATCTCCTACCTGGGAGTGAAGCTCGATAAGGGCCTTACTTTTCGGGAACACATCAACGACCTGTCAGCGCGGGCCGGCGGGGCAACTGCCTCACTGTATCCCATGCTGCGGTCGGGGATGCCAATTCCCCTAAAGCTACGCCTTTTTCGGGCACTCATAATCCCACTCCTCCTATACGCCTGCGAAATCTGGGGCATGGCCGCAGATTCCCATCTCCTGCGTCTGCAGCGTATACAGAATAGAGGACTTAGGATAATCTATTCTGTATGCCGCGGATTCCCTTCGAGACTACTGCACGAAGCCTCGTCTCTTCCGTATGTGGAGGACGAAATTAGGCGCCGGGCAACTAAATTATACGACCAAATTCCTCAACATAGGAGTGCCCTGATTAGGTCTCTTGGGGACTATAACCCCACTGAACGCACGCGTGTGGGACACCGGGTTCCCCGCATGGCTTGCGGGCATCCCCGGTAACGAAGGAGACATCCCTTCAACAGCGAAAGCTGAATACCTTACAGTCCTCCAAGATAAGCTTGGATTCTAAATTCAAAATTAAATGAACCTCCATATTTGGACCTTTACACTAGCAGTGCCCAACGGTAGTTGCACACTGAATAAGCAGCCGCTGAGGAGCACAATCTTGCTGCCTCCTTACTACCCACTACCTCAATTCTCACCCGACACCCTGCAAAACCCTACATCCCGTCATAAAGTGGTTAAGCCCTAAAAAGGGCAGGTACACGCATGACACGCCTCGGGCTGTTCTCAGCCTGCCAGATAGCGTCGTCGTCATGGCACCAGCCGACAGCAGAGGTAAGTGTGTATTTGATTGGTTAGTTCGGTTTCATTGCAGCTAGCTAGGCTTTGACGTCATAGAGCAGAGCTTAGTCGATCGGTTACATATCGATATGGAAAGCTTGAATGAGAGATAGCGATACACACAAGCGTAGCAACCCTACAATAATGGTGGCTTTTTATAGGACATAGTACAATAATGCAAACGATATGAAAAGCGCATATACTTTAAACTACTAGCTAACATTAAAAATATTGTTAAGAAGTTGTTAAGAAAATATTGTTAAGAAATGCTTTTTTGTTTACGAAAGTGACCTCCATTAACAAAATGGAAATAAACAGGGGAAAATATAATAAGTTGCTCATCATACAGATCAGATCAGACTACATAGCGTTGTCACAAGTTTGAAAGTTCGTTTGCGCCCTACGGAACTAAAAGGTGAAGAGTGCGTTGTTTTATATGTGTTTCTGTTAAAGTATCTAGTAAATGTGACAGGTGAATTCATTGAAAATGAATGTGAGTGACTGTGTAATAGACCACAGACAATAGTATAGGATGATTTTTCAGTGCCGTAGCCTATACCTACCGCTGGGGTAATTGTTGTGACCACCGCCTCACGCCACGGGTGCCTAGGGGATGGCAGGATACAACATTGCGGCACATTCTGTAGTCCACTTGATACATTAGATTAAGAAGACACTGAGAAGACACTATGCAAAAGCACTGCTGAACAAGCACAAACACCACAAGAAACTTGAGTAGAGAAAACTGTGCGAATGTATTATGTTGCATTTCTATTTCAATACTATAGAAAAGTGTATGAACTATTTGTATAAGGAACCATTTGTGTAAGAGCATAAGAAGAGAAATACATGTAAATATATTAAGTACAAGAAAAGTAGAGAGTAGAGAAGACTGTGAGGATGTAATAGGTGGCATTTCTATTTTAGACATATATAAATTTACATGAATTCTATGTAGAAGTGGTAGAGAAACAGTGTGAATGTAACACGTTGCATTTCTATTTCAGTTATGGAAAATTTTGGCAAGTAGAGAAGGATATGTGAATGTGTTACGTAAACGAAAAGTGACTGGAAAAAACTATGAATGTAATATGCTGCATTTCTATTTCAACCATACAAAATTGTATGAATTGTATGCTGAAAGGCAAGTAGAAGGCGCGAGAATGGTTATGTAAGAAAAAAGCGAGCAGAGAAAACCATGTGGAGTAATACATTGTATTTCTATTTTAATCATAGAAAATTATAGGAATTGTTTTCTGAAGGGCGAGTAGAAGACATGTGAATGAATTACATAAAAGATAAGCAAGTAGAGAAAACTGTGTGAGTGTAATATGTTGTAAAATGGATAACATAAAATAGGTCGTGAGGCAAGACAAGGGCAGTCCCCTTAGCTACGCAGTGGCTCTCTTCAACTGAAAGGCTGATGGTGGGGAAAGTTGCAGAAACATGTATGCACAGAAGTCATAATGTTTCTGTTCACTAGCACAGCTTTAGTGGATAATGGTAAATAACATTATATGCATATATACAAATTAGCTTTATAATGCACAAAGCCATTTCATTACAACTATGGCTGTGTGCCAACCAGGGTTGCCAACTCGTACGATAATTATGAGGGCATACGATAATTATGATGTTTGTACAATGGTTGCCAACCCGTACGATAATTATGGAGTGTACGATAATTTAAATATATGATAGTTTGATACCGGCGAAATATCATTTTCACTGGTTTGTCACACCAGCAAAATGTCACTATTTCTAATTTGTTTCAAAACTTTTGCCCTCATGGCCTCTCTGCACCCCTCTAAGGCATCCATTTCATATCCTACTAATCCTTCTTCTCTTTATCCTCTTGTTGCCAGTGTGCCCAGATCTGGTAATCTCAATAAAGAAAGTACTGTTCAGAAAATTGGTGATCAATGGAAAAAACTCAGAATAAGCGATATTCCTGTGAAATAAAGAATATGCCTGAACCTGACAGTTTCTGGAGGGCTGTTAAAACACATGTCACCTTGGTGGAAATACTGATTTAAAAGAACTAGCGGCCTTTGCATTATCACTAATTTCGTTCGTATAATCAGTGTTTTGTTGCCCAACAGAAGGGCTTCTTGCGAAAGCTTTTTCTAAACTGGATTTAGTAAAAACCAAAGTTAGAAACAGATTGGTGCTAGCTACGGTAAATTAACTTATTTTGTCGTCTCAGCTTATGACAGAATGTGGTATATCCCAAAATCTGCAAGTCACCGAGAAGATGTTAGGGTTTACCCCAACAACAAAATTGTATAATGCTGGAACAGTTGAGGAAGATGAACTTTCAGATGAATAGTGCGAGAAACATAAGTGCTAAAGTTGTAATACTGATTGAGGTCATCAATCTTGTAAGTGAATATAATAAACATCATTACTATTATATTTTCATAAGTGTTATACTGATATTTTTATTGTTGTAGCATTTGGTTTATGATGTACAATAATTTTGAATCCAAATCTATAATTTTGAGTGGCTGGTACGACAATTTTACTTTTAAATGTTGGCAGCCCTGGTGCCAACATTTATTTTCATGTGAACTACAATTGTTTCAGCTGCACACTGTTGCGGTAGTGTTTATTCATTCATGGCAAGATGGCCGCCAAGTTTGTACAATGTAACATTCGCCTAGTTTTCTCTATGTGCTATTTCATTTACATATTACATTCACATATCCTTCCTTGCTTGCCTTTCAACATATAATTCATACAATTTTCTATGACTGAAATAGGAATGTCAAATATTATATTCACATAAGTTTCTCTTCTCACTTTTCTTTTGTGAAACATGATCACATTTCTTTCTCTATTCACCCTTCAGCATACAAATGATACAATTTTCTATGATAGAAGTAGAAATGCAATGTGTTATATTCACACGGCTATATTTCTTATGTTTCTTTTATGAAATACAATCGCATTTCTTTCTCTACTTACTTTTCCACAAAGAATTCATCCAATTTTCTTTATGATTGACATAGAAATGCAACATCTTACATACACACAGTTTTCTTTACTTGCTTTTCTTTGCTGTAATATTTGGGGTTGTTGAACATCATTTTTTCATAGTGTTTTCCTGGTGTTTTTATTTAATTTGGGTTATTTATGGTGTCCAACCTAAGTCTAAAAGTTGTAGGGATAAAATTGTCATACCACAGACATGAGGTATTTCAGCCAGTATATTATAAATCTGAAAGAAGCCCTTCTTGCATGTCTTGTGTGTCAGTTGTTTGTTCTAACATGTTATAGCCCACCTCGGTAGCGTGTCTGCCTTGTATCCAAGAGGTCGCAAGTTCAAATCTCACTTAGGATGACTTATTCAGATAAGTTTTTTTTAGTTTTTCCCTTATCCTGAGAAGATGAATGTCAAGTAGCTTAGAGCTCTATGGACCTTGGACTCATTTTGAGAATTATTTCACGCATTTCGTTCATTCGCCACCCTATATGATGCTACATTGGAGGACGTTAATAAATGATGATAGTGGTGGTGGTGGTGATGGTGGTGGTGGCAGTGGTGACGGTGACGGTCGCTGGTGGTGGTGGTGGTGGTGACGGTGGTGGCAGTGGTGGTGGTGGTGGCAGTGGTGGTGGCTGTGACTGTGGCGGTGACGGTGACGGTCGTTGGTGGTGGTGGTAGTGGTGGTGGTGGTGGTGATGGTGGTGGTGGTGGTGGCGGCGGCGGCGGCGGTGGCGGCGGTGGCGGTGGTGGCGGTGGTGGCGGCGGTGGCGGCGGTGGTGGTGGCGGCGCTGGCGGCGGCGGCGGCGGTGGTGGTGGTGGTGGTGGTGGTGGTGATGATGATGATGATGATAATAAACTAACATGTTACATTATAACATTATATTATTATAAAAATATGGTGCTCTCTAAAAAGCGGTTACTATTACTGCTATTGCTCTCTTCAATATCAGTGAAAAATATTGGAGAGCAAGAGGATTAATGACTTCATTGTCAGAAGTCCAGCATTAGCTAACAACAACATTATAACATTAAAATGTGAGAAATGAGTTAAGCACTTGTATATGTCTTGTATGATTTGCCTCCCTCTATATTCAGACTATGCATTTTCTAACTATAGTAAGCTGTTAATATCTGTTCACAAATGTGGAACTTGCATACTTTTATGACACTTATGTATTTATTATTACTTTTCAAATGAGACAACCAGGCAATGTTCTTATCACATATTTCTCACTTGTGTGACTATTTGTTGCCTACAAGTCAAATTATTACTTTTTAAATGTGACAAACGAGTAAAGCTCTTATTACATGAGAGGTACTAAAAAATTCAATCCCCATCTGGGATTTCAACCACAGACCCTCCGCTTACCAGGTGGTTGCTCTAACCATTAAGCTATTGTGACAACATGCCAGAATGGCATTCAATCCATCCAACCAATTTGTATTTTTCTCCCGGTTCAAATCCCAGCTGTGGGATTGATTTTTCAATTCCAATTCGATCTCTCAATCATTGCCCACACACGGCTTGTGTGTTTAAAAACACCAACAGTAAGCTTGTTGGCATAAATAAATACTCTGAAGGGGACTTTTTTGTTGAGCTTAACACCCACTTTTACTACATATGGCACCACATGCGGTGACACTAACGATACATGGAATGAAGATAAAGCACTGATGGAATGAGATGGTGGAGGGAACCAGAGAACCCGGAGGAAACCCACCCCAGCGCCGCTTCATCCACCACAAAGTCTACATGCGGTTGCCTGGGATCGAACCCGAGTCACTTTGGTGAGAGGCAAATGGTTTAGCTATTCGACTACGGCGCGACCATAGCGGGGACAACCGTGAGGGGTTGCAACAATGCTGTATGGGTATTACATACAGGTAAAGCTTAAGTATGCAGAGATTGCACTAATAGAAGCCGAACAACAGTTTTCTTGTTCAGCACTACAGGAAGTAGCACATGCTGCTGCAAAAACCAGAACTGGATGGCCATCAAAAGGAACAGAGGACAACGTAGAGAAATGAAGAGAAATCCAATGGTTTCTGCACAGGAGATCACTGCTCAGGTAAAGGAGTACCTAGGTAAGCAAGTTCATGTTAAGACTGTTCCGAGGATCCTGAATAGCGTTGGGTATACAGCCAGAACTCCCAGATGAAAGCCCTTTGTAAGTAAGGTCAACCAGAAACAGCATTTACAGTTTACAAACAAATATGTAACCAAAGGTATTGATTTCTGGGGTAAAGTACTGCAGTCACATGAGAGCAAGTTTAACATCTATCAGAATTGACTCACCTTTTAGATTAAATCTATCAGAATGTTGGGCAAACACGAGTGTGAATTAAGGCCAATACTGAATGGGAGCCAAGTATATCATAGGAACCAGGGAACCCCTACCATAGGAACACCTGCTCTCCGTTTCCCCACCTACTCTGCATTCCCAGTAATTTGAGCTGCACCGTGCTGCAATCAGTGAAGCACGTTCAACTTGCTTGCGCGTAAGCAGTGTTATTCTCCTCTCATGTACGCGTATTAAATAAAACTCATAGTAATGAATTCGGTGGACTCTGTTGAGGAATCCATTCTCTACTCGCTATTTTGAAGAAGAAATGCACGTTAAAGCACCTGGAAGACCTACTCCTGATATTACCATTGTTCAGGCAGCTAAGGGAAGAAAAGCTACTGGTACTTACATTAGGCGTTTTCATAGTGCCATTTTCCCGAAATATTCATGGATGTGCGGTTGTGAAATTAGAAATGCCCTTTTCTGCTTTCCTTGCCTGATGTTCGGAAGTAATGATTGTTGGCCCAAAGGTGTCATAAAGGACCTAGGCCATTTAAATGAAATTGCAAAAAAGCATATATCGAGTGGGAAGAACTTCAATAACGTTCAGGATCTCACTACTCATAGTACAGTAAACATTGGTGTACAACTCAGTTCTGCATATACCGAGTCCCTTACACTAAAAAATCTGATGTGTTACACTCACATGACTTTCTCTACTCTTGTACTAACCATTCTTACAAACTCTTATTCCTATATCTTCTTCATGTTAATACAGATATCTGATGTGTTGCACTCACATGACTTTTTCTACTCTTGTACTAACCATTCTTACAAACTAAGAATATCTTCTTCGTGTTAGTTGAGATAAACATTTGTACAAATTATCTTATTGCTTATTTCCTTGTAGATACAAGGGGAATATTAGAATACAGTAGACTTTAAGCAATAGTAAAATATTTTAAAACTTTGAGATTCCATTCTCTTTGCACGCTTAACATATAAAAAAACGAAAATGATGTTCCATTTCATGGAAGATTTAAGTTTTCCGAAACTGATACAAATAACAAGACATATCTCCGAAATGCTTTACTCTGCAAAAAATTGTTTTTTAGACATAAATTGTGTACTTTAGCAAGCTCTACAGTTTTGTATAGTAAGATGTTGTCTATCTCTTACGATTTACCAGTTATTCAAAAGTCATCCAAAGTAATCAGCACTTCATAGGCTATAGCCAGAAAATTTAAAATATACATTTCATTTGTCATACAAATATCTTAAACATACGGCATTTTAAACAAAACCATTAGAGCAATTTTCAAGAAAATAAAAATTTTCGAAAAATGTTCCATGTAAAGGGTAGTTTAGGGTGGGGTTATTTTCTTCAAAATCTTCGTGTCGCATCCTTGAAAGACATTAAACTTAAATACCAACTTTAGTTTTTAACCCACTTTTCGTTTTTGAGTTATCCGGCACCAGGCAAATATATTAGTCAATAAAATAAGTTAAAGTTGAACTGAAACTGAACAACTACGTGATTGCCAACATTGGCAAAGGTGAGCAGAAGCATCGTAAACATGCACGAATCAAAATGTTTTAGACGTCGCTCGGCTCAGCGACTGATGTGCGCCCATGCAACTACAGGCCCCAGGCCACGCACACACACACTACCTCAGAGGTCTGCATCCCAAGGAACCAGTCAGGAGCTGCAACCTGCCCGCTCAGGAAAACAGCGGACGTGTAAATAGTGAGTGTTTTATTGTGCTGGGACGCATAACCTAGAAGTTGAGCGCCCTTAAACCAAATCCAAATCCAAATGGGACGCATAGATTGGTGTGCCCAGCCAACATATACGAGTGGGACGCTTAGTCTGGAGTGCCCACTGTGCGTGCGTGTGCGTACGAATGTGTGTGAGTGCGTGTGTGCGAGTGTGTATAATTGTGTCTGTATGTGCGTGTGCAAGTGAGGGGACATATCTCACGATATGCCCCAGTGTGTGTGTGTGTGTGTGTGTGTGTGTGTGTGCGCGCGTGTGTGCAAATAAAGTGTAATTAGCAATGTGTACAGAAGAAAAGGAAGGACAAACCAAAAACCATTTTAAAACAAAAACGATACACAGAGAAACTGTTCTCGGTGACCCACAGCGGGTCACTGCATGGGTTTCTAAAAACCCCGCTATGCGTATACAACTGTACATAGACCTAATGTAAATAATGTAAATTTAAGCCTGTAAGTTGGGCCACATGTATCGGCACCAGGCAATACTCTCTTAATAAAATAATCTGAAATCTGAACTGAAACTGGCCGTTCGCAGGTAAGTGTCAGGGCATCCGCCATGATACTTGACCTGCCCAAGCCAATGACCCATCTAACATGTACCCACAATCATCCGGTTTGCTTAGGCGGTACCGGATAGCACACCACCCCTGTTCAAATAAGTTGTCACCCCAGAGTAACTGTACGTAATGTAGTTAAAAAACCGCTTGTCGCATTCTCTTCACGATCAGTGATATTTGGTATGCGATTCTCTTGACACTGGTTTATAAAAAAAAGTTGGCCTCATTCCCAACAAAGATTTTTTCAACTATCAAAATTATCCCCTTATAAAAATTCTAAATTAAAAACTTCAAAACTTTTAAAATACTCCATTTTAAAACTTATTCTTCCATCAGAATGCAGACCTTACTGTGTCCTGTGAGTCATTGTCAAGGGGCACAACAGGTTCCTTCTAAACCAAAATAACCTAAAACTATTAAAACACCACCCGTATATACCCTTCAAAATATTTTCCTATCTGTGCAGGGGCCATGTGTTCAGTGGTTCAGTGAACCCCCGGAAAAAGGTTGTTTGTCCAAATTATATTTAAACAATCATTTTTTGTCTCTTTCTCGTGTTAGGTAATTTATATGCATTTTCAAAGTATTTTATGGGATGAAAAACTATTAAGTCATTCAGATACCACGCACACGCGCCAAAGTTTACTCAGACATTCCCGAGGTACAATATCTCTTGTGAACCTCCGAGTGTGGGCTTATCCGTGCTCTTTCGGTAGGGAGAGGCAAGAGGGGAGGTCGCTAGATACACGTGAATATGCACTTGTCGGGGAAGCACCTCCAACTGCAAGTCGCACTCTGGCGGAAACGCACTAATGGACCCAAACTAAAAGCAACCTAACCAGAACAATTAGCACGTGTATTTTCACTATAATAATGGAGTAATTGTCTACAATCGTTTAACCGTATTACAGTGTATTCAGTTACTTACTTGTGCTCTGGTGTTTATTTGCTATTAATCTGTTCTTATAGTCATTTTGCAAGAAGAATGAACAGCTTTCAATATATTTTAGAAACAGATTTCTCAGCTTTAAGCGGCTTATTTCCACAAATAAGCCATTTTGTTTCCCGTACTTGCTGTTTTCTAAGGGTAAATATACAGGCTGGGCATGGACTGGCGTGTCGGATCTAAGTCATCTAAAAGAGAAGGTTAAGAAGCACGAAGAATCTATTTAACATAAGAATGCTTATTTGGATTTATCAGTCCTTGGAAAAACAGGAATTATGCAACAGCTTAGCCCAGCTTTCAAACAATATAGAAAGGTACAATGACAATGTAACCAAAAATCCTATATTCTTTCCAAAATAATTAAGTGTACCTATTAACTTCTGCGGTGAACTTGAGTTACGTGGACAAGATGAACCTGCAGAATCTAACAATCCTGGAATATACTAGGTGTTCTGCGCCCTGAAGTACAGGGCTATTCAAAAAGAAGGAACAGATTTCAAACATTTATTTCTTCCAAACTAAAAAAGACAGAAACATGATTCCAACGTTCATGGATAGCGGGGATAGAAGTTCCAATCACGGCCACATTGGCTCAGTTTCTCGTGTGATACGGTGTCGCCGCCATTTCACTACAGACAACAACAAACAACAATGTTTCAAAATCCTACGTGTTATTTTTACTTTCTCTACTGGTAAGTAGGGGAAGATTGTATCCACCCAAAAATTCGATGTCGAGATTTCACCGGAAATACATGTTTTGAAGCCCCCTGAATAAAAAAAAAGCATTTTTAGAAAAAGGTCCGTGTGTGTGTCTGTGTGTCAGTCTGTCAGTCTGTCTGTCTGTCAGTCTGTGGACAGCATAATTCAAAAACGAAAACTCGGTTAAAAACCAAAGTGGGTATTTAAGTTTAATGTCTTTCAAGGATGCGACACGAAGATTTTGAAGAAAATAGCCCCATCCTAAACTACCCTTTACATGGAAAATTTTTCGAAAATTTTGATTTTCTTGAAAATGGCTCCAACGATTTTGATTAAAACATCATATGTTTGAGATATTTTTATGACAAATGAAATGTATATCTTGAATTTTCTGGCTATAGCCCCTGTAGTCGTATTTACACTCTGGACGACTTTTGCATAACTGGTAAACCGTTAGAGATAGACCAATTATACTATACAAAAAATGTAGATCTTGCTAAAATACACAATTTATGTCTCAATAAATTTTCTTGTAGGGTGAACCATTTCGGAGATATTCCTTGTTATGTGTATGAGTTTCGGAAATCTTAGAACTTTCGTGAAATGGATCATCGTTGTTCATTTTTTTATATGTGAAGTGTGCAAAGAAAACAGAATTTCAAAGCTTTAATACATTTGACTATTGCACAAAGCCTACTGTATTCTAACATTCCCCTTGCACCTGCAAGGAAATAAGCAATAAGATAATTTGTGCAAGTGTTTATCTCAACACAAAGAAGATAGAGGCATAAGAGTTTGTAAGAATGGTTAGTACAAGAGTAGAGAAAGTCATGTGAATGCAACACATCAGATTTTTATCTATGGGGTTACGTAAAAAACCGTGTTTATATCCCTCCTATGCCTGACACTCTTGAAGATCTGCGACATCGAATTGTTGAAGCTGTGAATTTGATAACTGGAGACCAGCTGATTCGTTTGTGGCAAGAAATGAGCCACCATTTTGACATTTGTCAAAACACGGCGCTCATATTGAATGCATAATATAAAATTGTAAACTTTTCCTTCTCCATGAGCATTGGAATCACGTTTCTATCTTTTGTAGTTTGGAACAAATAAACGTTTGAAATCTGTTTTTTCTTTTTGAATAGTCCTGTAGTTTGGGCGATTAAACCCAGAATCATGAGCATCGGCAGACATTTTTCCAGGGGGGGTCACATGTTTGAAATTTGCAATCAGATAATATTAATTCATTATTTTACTGTCAAAATTTATATTTGCTGCATATAACCATATTAATTTATGCTAAATAAAAATTGGTCTTTTAAAATAGCAGCTTAATAGTAATTGATTGCATATTATGTTGACCAACTTCTAGGAGGGGGCCGCGGCCCCCCTTTCCCTCCTACGCGACGCCCGTGCCCAGAATCCCCCCCCCAAGGCCAAAAAATCGTGTTGTAAAAAGAAAAAATAATTTCGTATTGTATTCTTTAATTTTAAACGAACTTTTAAACACAGAACACTCTTTTAAATTTCTGGCCTCTAGAGAATATTAAACTTATTGTTGTAGCCTGGATCATATTTGTGACTTACTGTAACATGCAGTATCGCAACTGATGTCACATAGAACATGTTTGCGGGGTGTCATTAGAAAGAGCCGATCATTAGGGTTAATGACCCTGATATTTCGACTCCTCTTATAAAAAAAAAAAAAGTCCTTTGACAACGCTATGCGGCTTCTAAAGCGCGTCTCACCCTTAAAAGACAGTACACGTTAAATGGAGCGCAGTGTTGCAACATGTACTAGTTGCGAATCTTTCTCCCCGAGCGACTCGAGGTGGCCTGAGTCCTGTACTTAGTCCTTCAATTGCTCCTTGACGGACA
Source organism: Tenodera sinensis (assembly GCA_030765045.1). Taxonomy (NCBI): domain Eukaryota; kingdom Metazoa; phylum Arthropoda; class Insecta; order Mantodea; family Mantidae; genus Tenodera; species Tenodera sinensis. The sequence continues at coordinate 7,086,353 of CM060966.1, forward strand.
TTTTTAACTTTGGTATCCCTGGACGCCTTTGTTACTGTATGACCTAAATTTACAAATGACTCGTCTGTATAAACAATTGATTTCCCCTGGTCCCTAAACCTTTTACGTCTTTTAGATATTTATGTCGCCATCTGATGATATCGATATCGTCTCTTTCTATTAATATGCACTTGTTACCCTTTCTTTCATATTCGAACCCCAAATCAGAGTGGCCCTTGAGAAATTTGGTAGGGTCTCATCACTGTTGAACTGTGACAAAATTATATTCAGCATGGGTGGAATATTTGCAAACTGTAAAGAATGAACAATTCGCCGCACTCCACCTTGCACTATTCAATCATATTGCGTTAACCTAGCGTTTTGTGTAGTCCCGCCCCTTTTGCTTTCTTTTTCGATGGCGCTCTTAGAGGTCCTTCCATTAGTTCCTTTTTAATCATACACACTACTGCTTCTGAACACCCGATAGCCTTAGCTGTTTCTTTTACTGCCTTTACTGCCAAGCATTTTGCTTCAAAAATAATCTAACACATTCATAATTATTTGGCGTTCCTTACTTCTTAATTTACCAACATATCGTCTCTTCCTAGCTTCCCCCTCCATAACTACAAATATTTACAAAAATATTAAACAAATAACGCAATAACAGCTCACAGTTACACACACGGCTTCTTTCGAACTAATGTTAGTGCTGCTCCTTATACTATTTTCTGTGTCAGGCCTGACGCTGAATAGATGAATACCTTTTGTTTGCCTTATTGGATAAAAGAAAGAGGTTACTGCCTTTTGGTTTATTTTAAAAACTTTCTCCAACCTTCCTCAACATTTGTTCTCGCTGGTTCCCTGATGTAAACTCAATAACAAAAAAGTTTCACACTGCGTAACTTTTGCAGTGCACAGATATAAAATTTTCCGAAAACATTTAATTTAAAAAATTATAACCCTTAACTGGGTAAACATAGAGAATTCAAAGTAGGCAGGTAGTAGCACTATAGTTTACTCTACCTAAGAAAAAAATATAGATGCATTCTAGCAGTTAGTTTGTTAGTTAGTGCGTGATGAGTGTAGAAACAGCAAATATCGGACTTCTATTGAAAAAAACGTTTTCTGAAGAAATTTGGGCCTATATAAATGTATAATGACTCTGAAAAGGATATAACCTGATAGAGAAAAACATTCTGCATAGGATAATGAGCTCAAACCTGAAATTTATAACAAATGAATATTTATACCATGCTATTAGTAATATGGCAACAGCGCGAGGGTAGAAAAGGACGCGGCTAATGGCAACTTGTATGCGCTAGATAGAGACAGAGATGTCCCATTTAACTCCATACTGTCTTCTAAGAGTGAAACGCTATATAGATGGCGGTATTTCTCGGTCTCATGTTGGCAGCTTTGAGGTTGTGACATAGCCAGTAGCGTAAGCAAATGACATTGCTGATGAAATAAGCAGTGATTGTAGGTTCCAAGTAGGAAACATTCACCCAACAGAGATAGAAGTGTTGTGTTTTCACAGGTATGATAAGTACTTTAACCTAATTTGGTTGAATTTTAAGCTTCCTGTTTGTCAGTCCGTGCAGAATCGCAGAGCCATTCAAACGTTCGCGTGGTTATTGAATATGGGGAAATTTGACCGAAAAAGTGAAAGGAAATGAATTACCTTAGGAGTTCTGTTTGGAGTCAGTGTCTCTGCTAGGACCTGTAGTCACCACCCATCATTTTTACGTGTCTATCTTTTCGCTACTGCACACGTTCAGTTTATCCAACACTTCCTGGCTAGGTGGTATATTTTAAAAAAAAACGAACATTAAACGAGAAAAGTGTAGATATAGTTGGTGTCTAAAATTACCTACTTATATTTTGTGTGCAGAAGTTAAAGCCAATAAAATATTCTAAATATTATAATACAAATAAGACATTTCCACAATATTTAAATATATTGTAAAATTCCTGAAATATAGAATTATTATGGATTAAGGTTTATTTTTGCTAAATACGAATACAGTAGGTTAAGTACATCTGAAATTGAAATATGAAATTTATTGGAATTCTATGTTGTAAATGCCTATCTCAGCTATGAATTTGGAACCCAGCTGGAATTCTCTTAAAACCAGGATTGATAGCTCCAAGACTGTTTTAGGTTTCTTGTGAAACTATGAAAATATCTGCAGAAGCTTCCTCAGAATCTTACAAGTAGGTACTATCCACTAACACTACATCTTTACTGCTAATACACCATGCGACAGTTTTCATTCAATAGTGCCATGTTACCTATGCATTAAATTCCCAAATCACCTTGAAAGATCACCCAAATGTCAAATCACATTTGAGGGCTCCTTTATATCGTGATGAAACAACCATTGGCTAAGAGGTAGAACTGGAATTTAAAAATTCAATGCCACAACTGGGATTTGAACCACACACACACACGGCTTGTGTGTTTAAAAACACCAACAGTAAGTTTGTTGGCATAAATAATAATAACCATTGGCTAGTTCATGCACCACATAACCTGAAATAAGTATCAAATCATAACCTCAAACAATTCTTGCTCTAACCGTTTGTTCCTTTTGCATGACAAAAGTGCACATAAAATGAGGATGAGTGAGTAAGTGGGGTTTAAGAGCCCTTCGACTACAAGGTCATTTGGGCCTGACAAATAAAATTATCTTGCGGCAAACCTAAAACCATTGCTTACAGCATGGTCTAAGGGTCTGTTGCCAACGGTGCATTTCTGAAATCTGCAGTCACATCAATATATTGCCAATTCTTCCATATCAAAATATTGCCAATCATGACATGCAATACAGTTAATGTGGGAACATTAAATATCCTAGCATTGACAGAAAGAGTGACTTTATAAATAAGATCCTCTGCCTTGCAAAGAAGGCACTATCATGGCGAACTTACAAACTCCTGCAGCAGCAGTTCAGCATCCAGTTAGTACCAGCAAAATGGACTACTTGCCTTCTACAGAACAATACCAAACATTACTGAAAGAACTACAAGAGCCTGTATTACTACACTATTAAATGTTTCGTAATACATTTGTGTATCGGCACTTTGGTTATAGTATTGATATTTTCAGCAGCGGATATTTTTTCAGTTGGCAATGCTCCAGCCACTTAGGCCATGCCCTAGCTGCTATTATAAAGGATAAAAAATAAAATTATACTATATAGGCCTCAGTTTGTTAGTTCATTTAGTCCCACTGCGAGCAGAGCTCAGTAACATTGAACACATCATATACGTAATAGGAACATGCATTATGACTAGTAGAATATCCACCACTATTTCCCTCTATCTTTGTAAGAAAGAGAAATGAAACAAAAAAGAGAATTCTTTTAAAAGCCACCTCCACTGCAAGATAAACTACACAACCGTGGCTAATGAGAAAGACAGGCTATGACACAAATCGGAGTTACATAGTGATGGTAGTAGGATACATGGCTAACGTTTTATATCATGATAAAAGTATCTTTTGTATGAATTCAACAAGCACCTGGTTGTTTAGAATAGGGATGAATTAGGCAGTTGTGGTTTTACATCATTGGGCCATGAAGTAAACATGAATTTATTAGCATAGATAAACACAAAATAAATGCTACAGGAGTAAACAGTGTATCTGTGAATCTGTCAGCTATCTTATGCTTAAAAATTAATAAAACAGAAGGCCTAGACCTACTAACAATGTGCATAACAATAGATAGATGCCAACAGTGCTTATAAAAACATTACAGTAATTGGTTTTCAAGTCTCACAATATAGTTGTAAAATAAATTACACCATACTGTAGTAATTTCCTACTTTCAGTCATTTTAATACTTAACACATAAGCGCTTAAGGTCAACTTGTATTTGATGAAAATCCACCTAATCCAAATAGGGTTCGGTCCTAATTAGTTTGGATTAATGGCACTACTGTAAATAGAAATTTAAGTAGCTTTCAAGCACACATCAAATTAACAATGATTTCTCACTAAAGAAGCTAGAAACTACTTACAGAGCTGCATAAGTATTAACAGGATAATTTGTCGTTCAGGTAATCTTGTACAGAATAAACTACTTTTGAGTATAGGTACTGTTTAGCAGCAATTTTAAAAACATTGAAGTTGTCAACTTAATATCATTAGAAAGAGCATTAAATGTTTTTATGGTTTCATAATATACAGCTCTATGGAAGCAAAAAAGTTTTACACTGGGATAATGGATATTACTGTTTTATAGTATTTATCTCATTAATTTAATTTTTTGTTATAAATATGGATCAACTGCATATAACGAATTTTAAGATTGAGAATAAATACATGCAGGGTAAGATAAGGATCCTCAGTCCTCTAAAATATCTTTACATGGGTGTTGGAAATAATTCTTATAAACTTCTTTTGTATAAGGAATATTCATTTGCTCTACTGAATTGCCCCAAAATAAAATTCCATATTCGATTATACAGTTAAAATATGCAAAGTATACTAATTTAAGTGTATCTAAAGAACTCTAAAGAAATTTGATGTAGTCTATTTGTTCTAATAATGTCTCAGTAATCCAATTTCAATCAGAGTGTGTGATATTTGATGAGTTATAAGTTTAACAACTTTTGTTTTATCTAGGTCTACAAGTAATTTGATAGCTTTAAACCAGTAAGACATGCATAATTCAATTTCATTACACATTCATTTATGTTTTTACTGTAGCCTGTCTCATACTTAGAACATAGTATGGAGTTAAATGGGATATATCTGTCTCTGTCTAGCGCATACAATTTGCTATTACCTTCATCGTTTTTTACTCTTGTGCTGTTGCCAGGTTCCTAATAGCATGGTGTAAATATTCAGTTGTTATTCTAAAGTAAGAATAAATTAGAAACTAAAAACTTCACTTATCTTAGTAATGTTGCAAGTTCTTTTTGCAGAAACTGACTCAAGTTTCAAGTTGTCTCCAATTCATTCTCAAAGCTATACAAACAAATTCGTTACCAAAGCTACAATCTTTCATTTTTTTCTGAAAACAAAAAACAAATACTGATATTCATTTTTTTAACTACCAATCTCTGAATACAAAAATTTATAAATACAATCTATAGAAGGTAATTCAAAGTTCATAACATGGTTCCTGCTTTTTTAAAATAAAAATTTTTTCCCAAACCATTAAATCTATAGGTCCACTTAATTGTTTTAATAATTTACTTCTGGATTGATTTCATGATTAAATGACCAAAAATGATCTGCCACAGCTGATTTATCAGTTTGTTTATATTTAATATTTCTAAAATGTTCTTTTATTCTGGTTTCTAAATGACATTTAGTTTTAGCAATATAAACCTTATCACAATCTAAACAGCTAAATTGATAAATGCAAGATTTTTTATAATTTGGATTTTATCTTTTTTAGAAAAATTAAGTAAATTTAGTATATTAAATTTATTTTGAGGGGCCAAATTTATTCCATATTCTTTAAAAATCTTTGTAAATTTTTTATTGGCCCATGGATGGTAAGTAAACTTTTTAAAAATAAAATTATGTTTTATTTTTTTGAGGGTTGAAACTTCTTTAATAGCTTTTTGATACGTAAATTTTTCTATCTTTTTATGTATTAAAACCATTAATTACTGCAGTGTTAATAATGTGTTCATATTCTATGTCAAATTCATCTTTATTAAGGGGTATATTTATTAATGTATAAATTAAACTGTTGGAAACAGCAAATTTGTGTGCAAAAGGATTAAAACTTTTATATTTTATGTAATTATCAGTGTGAGTAGATTTTCTGTTAATACCAAAATTCAATTTATTGTTATGTCTTTTAATTTTTAAGTCCAGAAATGAAAGTCATCCATTATTTTCAGTTTCCAAAGTGAATTGTATAGCTTTATCTTGTAAATTTAAAAGTTTTAAAGCATCATTTATCTGTTTTTAGGGACAACAGCAAAAATGTCATCCACATATCTATACCATATTTTAAAAATTAGAGGGAATGATTTTATAATTTGAGTTTCAAAAAAGCTCATGAAAAGATTAGCAAGAAAGGGCAAAAGTGGACTACCCATTGCCAAGCCAGAAGTTTGTTGAAAAAAATTACCATTAAAACTAAAGAAATTTTGATCTAAACAAAGATTTGTACGCTAACAAAATCATCTATTAAATCTTTGTTTAATTCTAAAGAATTTAACAATTTTTTTAAAAAAAATCAAAAGCTTTTTTCTAGGAATGCTAGGAAATAAAGCAGTTACATCAAAAGAAACGAGTTTATCATTATCAGACAATACTATGTTGCTAATCTTTTCTACTAATTCAAAAGAATTTTTAATACTTAAACTTTCAAATTGGTCAAAAGTACTACATTTTTTAGTTAACCATTTAGCTAAATTATATGTAGGTGAATTTATAGAATTTATAATGGGTCTCATTTTATTTCCTGGTTTGTGAATTTTTGGAAGAGCATAGAACCTAGGTAAAACTGGATTATTAACTTTTAAAATACTTTCTTCTTTTTTAGGTATCATTTTCACTTCGTTGAGAGTTTTATTAAAAGTTGAAATACATGATTTTAAAGGATCATGATCAATTTTTAAGTAATCTTTACTTTCAAGCAAAAGTTCTACTCTATTAATATAATTATATTAATAGAGTAGAACTTTTGCTTGAAAGTAAAGATTATAATCAGATAGATCTAAAATTACAATTTTGTTGCCTTTGTCAGCTTTAGTATAAATTACATCCTTTTCGTTCAATGATTTAATAATCTGATTATAATAATTACTTTTAGGATGATTTTTACTTACATCTTTCAAAATTTTAGTGCATTTCATTTTAATCAAAGATTTATTAATGTCATTTAAATCTGGACTGGCAATTTCAATATCTGCAACAAAATCATGTGTTTTTTGAAAAACTTACTCAAGTTTTCATACCTTTGTTTAGAAAATTTATTTCTTTATCGTTAAAGTTACAATTTGATAGATTCATTACATTATTTGTTTGATTATTTGGTTTCTTTATATTCAATTTCTGTTGCTTTTAGCATAATCTATTTAACTTGTTTTTTAACCTCTTAGTTTTTCTTTTCGTGCTAAAAATCTGAAAAAAAAAAAAAAACTAAAAATATACTGAAGTTTATTCAATATTCTGAGAAAAAATCAGAATGGAGTCTCTAATAGTTCAGTTGTAATTAACTTACAAATCAGTGCAGCGAACTCATGTGGCAGCGGTGACAGCTACCATAACCTCGCATAATTGCCATCTTCCATTACGGCGACTGTCAACTGCTTGAGGTTCCATGAACATTACAACAGTACAGTAAGGAGAACGCTGCTAGCTGACACTATTATATGTACACTATTAGCATCTTCAAACTGTTTTTAAAATAAGCATTTTAAACTAATGTTTCCATACAACACAAAACTTTAAATTTCTACTCGTCTACCTCGTTCTTCAAAAGAAAATTGTTTCACTAAAGCTTCAGTTTTTGACAAAGGAATGAAGGGGTGTAATTTTAAAGCATAGCTGGACCCATCGTTCTTGACCCTTGACCCCTGACCTTGACTGGCAATCCTGTAGACAACCCACAGCTTTTGCCTGTTTCATCAGCTCATATTGTATAATTCTGCGAATGAAACCATGCACAACATGGTGAGGAACGGGGAAGGTAATGATGTCTGCATGATCTGAGACAGTCCTTGCTAATTCACAGGTGCTTTTTAGTGCAGCGTGCAATTGAAGACATAGATCTTTGCGATAAGAAGTGAATATAGTGGATTTGTGAGACATTGATCATAGCGTAAATCAATTATGCCACCTATACCTTCTAAATTAGGGACCAAAACATTACACAGTCAGAGCAGAGAAATTGTTTCAAATGTATGGGCGTACACGAAGAAAGAAGCTAAATGCAAAGAACTGCTTACATCAGAAGATTTTTTCAAAAAGTTCAAAAGTGCGTATCAGATGCCACAGGAGTATCAGAAAGAAGGTGCATTGGAGAGACATTTTTCAGCATGGACTGTACTGCCTTGGTAAGAAGAAGTTATGTGAATAGCATATGAAGCTTATGCACCAATTTGCATGCTGTCTGCAGTCACCTGGTTTGGTACTTGCTTTCAAGCTTTACATTTACTTCCTTCAGGAGCCAAGAACATTGAATGCAGCTGTACAAACGGATCTCTGCTTCATGTCGTCCATGAGCGCTTGTAGGCCTCCAGAAAAAAAATTGTAGCAAATGCACTTATGCTCACTCCATAGTTTTTAATGTCTTATTTTATAGATAAAACGTCAGGGAATACGTATATATTTTGTTTAGATTTTTAATACATTGATTTAAATTCTATTTGTTTTACAAAATATAGCATCAAAAAAGCAGTCCAAAATTTGTGTGTAATAATGATTGATGGAAAGTTGTTAAAAGTGTTGTATTTACCCTTTCCATTTCACCAAACTCCAACTCTCAACTCTATATGGCCTTAGAGTAACAAGTGATTTTATATTACGGTGCAAGCAGAAATTGCTTAATTTCTAATAGCCATAACTAAGCAAATAATTTAAAAATATGGAAATAAAAAAATATGGGTCTCCTTATTTGATGCCTATTACTCATAAAAAAAATTTGAATCTCGTACGGAAAAGTTGTGTTTTGTGGGTGTGCGATTTGACGTGGATTGACCCATATATATGGAGAAATGAGTTATATACATGTATATGTAACAAGTAGCCCAAACCAAATAAAATAACTGATCAAAAAAATAGCTATTTGGCCCTCATTTATCCAAATTATTCACTCGATGCTGAAGAGGGACCAACCCTGAAGCCCTGGGTGTGATAAACCCAGGGGCACATTAGCCCTTAAATCACCTTAAAAACACACACACAAGGTAGCAGTAAAAGTTAACATCAAGTAGCTCTTCAGGGACCAAATGAGACTGAATGCACCCTCCACTAGGTCTCACAGTAAGAGAAAATCCCCATACCAGTACCAGGAATCATACCCTAGTCTCCTGCCTGGTACATAGCAGTGCTACCATCTCACTAAGAAGATGACCTTCCTGAATTGTTGTAATTATCTGACTTAAAATGAACTAGATACAAAAATAAACTTTTGTAACAGCTTGTATACCCACTAATAAAGGATAGAAGCTAGAGAAAGTTATGTGAATGTAACATTTTTTTTAAATTTATCTCGTACACAAATCTATTGCAGAAGAACAATTATCACAACACAAATTAACCCTCATAGTTGTTAACTATAAGTAGCCTGCAACATTGTAAGTTGTTTTGAATGTTAAGAGTGAGCCTTTAATGAGATAAGGTTTAATGCTCACAAGAATCTCCACGTGGTAATGGTATTGGTGATTCACTCATGCTTCAGGTCTCTCATGTGTGATTCAGCTGTCCAATAAGTATTTTATTTATAAGAGAACTGTGGTTGTTTGAACAGTATATTCACAGAAGTTGATTGTTGAAATTATAGATATTTTATGTTATACACATTATGTTTCTTTCTCCATAGATTGTTAATGAAACACCAAGTTGTGAAATGGATACCAAAACAGATCCTCTCTCTGACGACGTAGTCTCACAGAACAACAGAGAATCCTTTAACAAGAATGTTGCCATAACCACAAACAGCGATAATGTGCTTCAGGATGATGATTGTGATGTGACAGTCAAAACAGAAATTAAATCAGAGAATACTTTTACAACCTTTAGTCCACCAAGCAAGAGAGAATGCTTTACCAAACAGACTGAGTCTGAAACTGTTACAGGCAGCAACTTCTGTGAGATATACATTAAAACAGAAATTGAGGAGCAGACTCTGGTTTCAGACTTTTCTTCACAGAATGAGAGAGAATTTCTTCCAGAGGTTCCTGTAACAAAGTGCAAGAAATACAACAGTGATCATGAAACAGATATCAAAATGGAAATTAAAGAAGAACCTTGTTGGTTAGAAACAGAATCTTTATCTGTTTGCGATTACATTAAGGTAAGTTTTTGTTTATTGTGTACTTCATAAAATATTTAAATTATGTAACAAAACAAATAAGAATAAGAGATAGTGTGTGAATCTGTAGAGTATTTGTCAGATGGTATTTCTAAAAGTACTGCTTGTGATAGTTTGGAAAATTATAAGATACTTGGGGAAGTTTTGTTAAAAATCATTCCAAAATATTCTGTGATATTGTAGCATCTGACAATCAGCTACACTTGTATAGTATTGCAGCTTCCTGAGGTCATCTAATTTTAATCTTTCCCATAGGTCGCCAAAAAACTTTTTCTTGGTTGTCAGCAACATTAATAGCTGAAACCCTACAGGCTCCCAATCTGATACTCTCCAAGGACCCACTATTATATTTTAATGCAACATTTATGTTTTCTTCTTTATGTGGGAATTTCAAATGTTCTCAGGGACTAGGAACATTATTTATGGTAGCTGCAAAATTTAATGGCAGCTGATTGTTGGCTATTACTATTCCTTTTCCTACAAATATATTTTTTGGGCACAAATGATACTTATATCACTGGCTTTACAGCCTGATTCACAGTTTGTTTAGCCATACACTATCCTAGCAAGCCTATGATTGAATTTTGTGTGCAGCCAGTCACCATTAAAGTTTGCAACAGCTATAACAAGCCATTATATTTTTTTAAATGTATCAACCACCTTACATAACATAAGGCAACATCCACGGATAGCAAAACAGGATGTTTCATTCCATGATGTTAAATGTTTAAAGTATAAAGTAAGCACACGAGGGAATAAGTGTAAAAGATCCAGAAGCTGGGTCTAAGATGGATTTGTGGCTTGGCTCTGTAAATGACCCCACAATGATCTGTCTGAAGGGTGTACCATCATCACCTTATGTCTCTAAGACAGTGCTCTTCCTGGATGCTGCCTTGATAACAATTAGGTTTAATTGTTAAAAACATCACTAAAAAGGCAAGTTTTAGCTGAACATGTTTCTAAGCTTGTTTATTTCATTGTCAGTGCTGTCCAGTCAACATCTGTTCTCCTGTACCTCCTGTTTTACTGTCACGCAGTACCCTCTGGAAATTCATGACACAAGCAGCAACATCAAAACCAACCCCAATGAGAATGTTTGGGAAAGATGCCACATAGTCATCCTCTGTGGACTAGAGGTAACATGCAAACCTCCTGTTCCCAAGGTTGCTGGTTCAAACCCAGTGGAGGATGATAGATTTTTTCGGGTGTAGAAATTCTTAGAATGGTTTCCTTCAGAACAGAAGTAAAACCTGATACAGAGGCCTCTGAACAAAACTAAGTAGTATTTCACATCCAAAGTAGAATAGCATACTGAGAGCCACAATGGTTAAAGAGTGTCCATAAATAAATTTCAAGGAAGCAACATAATTTCGAGATCATGTTCTGAATGCTTTCTTCGTTTGTTTCTCTTTTCTTTTAGGAGATACACAACAATGCTGTAGTCTAATATTTGGCGAAGCATTTCAGTCAACTAGTGGTGCATAAAGGTTACTAACCAACTGAAATTCTTCCCCAAATACTTCCTCCATTTATAAGGTTTCCTACACCCTATTACATGAGTCATACAATGTTTGTTTCTCTGTATTTCGTAATACCAGGATCAGTAGATATGTATTGAGACAATATTGAAACATTGTTTATTACAGTTTCTCAAAGTATTTTCCTTGTTACTGTATGCAGTGTTCCATCCTCCTGAACCACTTCTGGAAGTATCACTTTGATGCATGGTGACGTCACTAGATATGTATTGAGACAATATTGAACCATATATTGTTTATTACAGTTTCTCAAAGTATTCTCCCTGGTACTGTATGTAATGTTCCATCCTCCTGAACCACTTCTGGAAGAGTCACTTTGATATGAGGGTCACTAGATGTGTATTGAGACAAAATATAGTCACAGAAATGTTTTATTTATCATAGTTTATCAAAGTATTCTCCCTGGTACTGTATGTAATGTTCCATCCTCCTGAACCACTTCTGGAAATTTCACTTTGATACGAAGGTCACTAGATATGTATTGAGACAGCAAAATATGAATAGTCACAGAAATGTTTTATCACAGTTTCTCAAAGTTTTCTCCCAGATACTATGCAGTGTTTCATCCTGCTGAACCATTTCTGGAAGTATCACTTTGATACAAGGATCACTGGATATATATTGAAATAACAATTTGATACGAGGATCACTACATATACATATGCATTCAGACAAAATATGAATAGTCACAGAAATGTTTTGTTTATCCCAGTTTCTCAAAGCATTCTCCATGACACCATGTGCAATGTTCCATCCTCATGAACCACTTCTGGAAGTATCCACACCACTCAGCATCTGGCACTGCAGATAGCTCCACTTTATATGCAGGAGCTGTTGCTTCAAGACTAGATAATCGATGACCTCAAAGTCGGGCCTTCACCATAGGAAACAGGAAGAAATCACTGTGCCAGTCGGGACTATAGGGTGAATAAGTGAATGATCTTACCTCAGTTTCTTGAAAAAACTCCATTGTTACATTAGTGGTGTGAGCTGATACAACAATGTGCCCCTTAAACGAAGGTGTTTATGAAGGATGGTTGAAACCCAACCCTTAATGCCAGCTCATTGTCCTTGTAAGTTAGTCTTACATCTTCGCTAATCATTGCAGTGATGATACTGCCTGTTCATTTTTAAGAGATTGCCACCCCTCTTAAATTGTGCAAACCAGTGGAACACAGTGGCACATGACAGAAAATAGTCCCCAAATGCCCCTTTCAAAGGTTCAAGAGTGCACCATAGTGGTGGTAAGTGATTCGCATGACTGGAAAAGGGTAGCGATAGAAGTGTGGACCCTAAAACTGGGGAATCTGCAGGACCAATAGTAAGAAAGGAGTGCTGCCCCCTGGCATTAGATAGTACACTTTCTGAAGTAGCCTTTAATGAGTGAATGTGAATAACAGTGAAATGCCCTTGGCAGATAACAAGTAATAAACCTTTAGAAATTGACAGTGAATGAACTTTATTATAGGTTGCGTGTTCGTTCTTGACGAATGACCTTGAGTAGAAATCCAATGAGTGAGCCTACCCTTAATAAACAGGTCAGCAAATGTTTATGCTACGATAACAGACACCTCTGTTTTCCTCTGTCGCGTTTGTGTATACAGTCGACTGCAGAAGTTTTGTGCGGTACGGATGTATGTATGCATGCAACGAAAATAGCAATTCAGACGAGGGAGAGATGTCGGGAATAGAATAAATGCAAGAAAGTTAAGTGGAAACAGTTATAGAGGTATAGTGTATAATACGTGTGGCTGATATTACTGCAAGTGTCATAAATTGATTTGTAGTGTTGTACTACTTCAGCTCAGAAGCATGCGCGTCATCTCACTGCAGACTGTACCTCCTCTCTTTCGTTCCCGCAAAAGCTGAGTAGAGACTCGCATTCAACCTTTCATATAAAATTTTCATTCGTCAAGAAGTAACGCGCGACCTATAAACATAATTCTGTATTAATATAGAATTGTCATATAACTAAACCTCGGCCGGCATTGTCTACACATAATGTGTTTCCCCACCTTAATCAGAAAAAAGTAATAAAATACACAATATTTGGCACACTTAAAACCTGCCTGACCCAGACACAAAATAAATTATTGCCCCATATGAGCTGTACCAAAATGCCAACATGAAAAGGTGCAGTCCAGGTATCTTAACAGTCAGAATCAACAAGGTTAAGCATAATCAAATTGGACCCAAACACAAAACTCACTCTGAACTTGATGTCTGCCCTGTGCCGAGGTCAAGTACTCACTCTCGGTGACAGGACTGGACGAGCTCTTCTGTTGCCTCTACCCTAGCACTGCCAGTGGCCTTTGTTGGTATTAATTGTAAGAGTGCACAGCCTACTAGCAGAGAACTTATAATTCATAAATATGTGCAGTTAGCACAAGTGACTACATTTCATTTAAGCCACATTTGCAATCCTACAATATCATTGCATGAAAATGTTCTCTCTGATTCTTAATTGCACTGGGTAAAACCTTTGCACTTTCCAGACTTCAAATATAAACTGAACAAATATAAATGGTGCAGCAATGATCTGTCTGCTATCATTGTATTACTAATGAATCAGTCATTTTGACAAAGCAACAATGCTTTTACACAGAGGTGGCAAAGTTTGCATGTCTCAGTACTTATTTAGTAACCCTCAAGAATATTATGATATAATATATGATGCAAGACACTTAACCTGTACTGTATAGATGATTGTATGAATTATTGTGTTACAGGATGCAGACTTTCCTCCAGTAACATTTCCAAGGTAAGACTTGATGCTTGTAATCTTTTTTCTTTATTTATGGGTCCATATACATGCTATAGAAATATAAAATGTACATCTTCATTAAAATTTCAGTCTGAAAAAGTCATCTGCAGTATAAAATTTGTATTACATATTTAGAAGATCAACAACTTACATTGATCTACAATATATATAGGATTTACAAATCAACTTTTTACAAATATTTTATTAGAAATATTTTTCTATTAAGAAGTATTTTAATTTGCATTGAAACTAATATCATTTAGTGCCTTATTTGTAGATTGACATTCTGCTAAATAAAATATATCTCACTACAAAAACCTCTCTCTTTCAAAAACTTTTTGATTCGTTGAAGCTTTAAGTATCATGTATTGGTTTATTCTGATGTCATAGAAACACTGTGGAATGTTTTCATGTGAAACATTTAATCCATTGTACTGCCTGCTGAATATAACTACCTTGTTAATGCATACATTGTCTTGCAATATGTTAATAGATACAGAAAATGCTTATAAATCTACTTTCAATAATTGCTGTGGAGGTAAACCAAGAAGTTGATGTGTTTTTCAGTACATGTAACACATATTGCTTTTATTGCCATGGACATTGAACAGTTGTTACCATTAACATGTTTCATTAAAATGATTTTATAAATGGTGGGTTAACAAGATTAATACACCCGTAATGAGCAGCAGACTTTATTGCATGAAAATTTTGCAACTGCAGTTGACGAGATTCACTTATTTCTGAACAGATATCAATATATATTAAACATAAATTCTCTTTCAATCTTTGATTACCGTATTTGACGAATCTGAATTCCTCAACATTTCAGGTTGTGCTTACAGTCAGTTTCTGGTGATAGCAGTGGTAAGTCCCAACTGCCCTCTGTGGAGAACTCAGGGAAAGACACGAGCTTCTATGATGGAAAACATCTTCATGAAAGTAAAAGTCAAGAAAGTAATACCACAGAAATACTAACTATTGAAGAACATGTTCAATCAGAACATTCTGTTAAATGTAATAAAGGTGGAGACATTTCTAGTGGGACTTTATACCAGAAACAAAACAATTTCATTAGTGAGGGTGAAAGGCCATGTAAGTGTAACATGCGTGAGAAAAGATTTTTTGCCATGTCAGATTTGAAAAGGCATAATTTGATTCATACAGGTAAGAAGTTATATGAGTGCATGACCTGTAATAAGAGTTTTACTAGGTTCTCAAGTTTGAAAATGCATAGTTTGATTCATGAAGGTAAGAAGCCGTACAAATGTGAGACTTGTGATAAGAGATTCACTAAGTTGTCAAGTTTGAAAATGCATATTTTAATTCATGAAGGTAAAAAGCCTTACAAGTGTAAAATATGTGATAAGACCTTCACTCAATTGTCAAACTTGAAAACACATAATTCTATTCATGAGGTTAAAAAGTCACATAAATGTGAAATATGTGATAAAAGCTTTACTCAGTTGTCACATTTAAAAACTCATAATTTGCTGCACGAGGGTAAAAAATTATATAACTGTGAAATATGTGCTAAGAACTTTACTCAGTCGTCACATTTGAAAAGCCATTATTTGACTCACGAGGGCAAAAGATCACATGAGTGTAAAAAATGTTTTAGGAAGTTTACTCATTTGTCAAATTTAAGAAGCCATAGTTTGATTCATGAGGGTAAAAAGCCATACAACTGTAAAATATGTGATAAAGGGTTTAGTCGCTTGTCCAATTTGAAAATGCATTATTTGATTCATGAAGGTAAAACACTGCCACACAAGTGTGATGTATGTCATAAGAGCTTTAGTCATTTATCAGATCTGAAAAGGCATAATTTAATTCATGAGGGTACAAAGCCACATAAATGCGACATATGTGATAAGAGCTTTGCTCGTATGTCACATTTGAAAAGACATAATTTGACTCATAAGCGCCATGTAGCTATACAAGTGTGAACAGATACTTGCTCTTTTGTATTGTTACATAATCTGTAATTTCAGATATCGGAGCAGAAACTTACACAAGACAATCAGTTAATATAAGTGATTTGTCACATACACAGTGTAACATAAGAATAAACAACAATACAAATTAAGATATGTACAAGACCTTCCTTGTGATTTATAATACACCAGCTGAAATACCTTGGGTTACCCATGGTTTAACAACTTATCCCTATTTAAAAAGAAATATTACTTTATATACTTAAACAAAGAGTTAAACTTTAGGATACCATAAAGAACAAAAAAGGAACCATATAAATAAAAACTTGAGGATGGCACTATGCAAATGCTGTGATAATCACAAATACTACAGTAGGAAAAGCATGTAGAGACTGCCGTATGAATGTAGTATGTTGCATTTCTATTTCAATGATACAGAAAGCTGAGTGGTTTATCAAAGAGAAGGAAGGAAGCAGAAGGAAGTCTGGTTGTATTTCAGAAAAGAAAAGTGAAATACAAATGATTATCTGGTCTTGTGGGCCATGGAAAATCTCCTTCCAGGCGTTTCGTTTGAAGCTGCATTGAACATCCTCAGTGATGTGACCGCAATACTCTGCCAGTCTCAGCGACGACTGATATGGAGCCAGTTGGTTTCACAGGTTTTATACAATTAGCAGATATGGGCATATGGCGGTTGGTTCAGTCTTTGTTTATTGGTATGGCTGCTACGTGGGATGGGTTAAAGTGGGGGCTTCCATTGTTATCAATTGGTGTCGATGGGCTGGCATTTACTATAGCTGAAGCTGTTAAAGGTGTATGATCTTGAATTTCCACTAGACCACGGCCCACAAGCCCAGATAATCATTTTGTATTTTATGACACCGGCCGTGAAACCTCATACAATTTGATAAAAGAAAAGTGAATATACAAAACAGTATAAATGTAATTGACTACATTTGTATTTCAAACATACAGCAAATTGCATGAGTTGTTTGTAGAAGAGGGAGTAGCGAAGGACCTGTGAATGTGTTATATAAACGAAAAGCAGGTAGAGAAACCCATGTGAATGTAATATGCTGCATAGTAAACTAGATAGCACACAAATCTTCTCCATAAAAAAGCACACATA
The DNA here is from genome assembly GCA_030765045.1 of Tenodera sinensis. Taxonomy (NCBI): domain Eukaryota; kingdom Metazoa; phylum Arthropoda; class Insecta; order Mantodea; family Mantidae; genus Tenodera; species Tenodera sinensis. Next base: position 7,103,710 of record CM060966.1, read on the forward strand.
CGTGCCAAATTTGAGGTGATCAGTCAAGTTTCGGAGATTAGCCGTTACATACATATATACACATTCAGTGTTTTATATCTATATGTTTGCATGTGCAAAATATATAATCTCTGCTTTTCATGTAGGGTCTGGTAGAGACAATCTACTGCTTTCAACAGTTGGTACACGTGGCCCTCCAATGGGGATAACACCAGGCAGGTAGCATTTAGCAGAAAGGATGCCAGTTTGGTACCATGGAGCATTGGACTGCGACATGTTGCACTTCTCTGATTGAAGTGTGTTTCAGTGGTAGCTATTGTAGTAGAAGTATCAACAGCAGTTCAACATTCGGAGACAGAAGAACGCCATAATGGCACAGAATTCAGAGGTGGATGGAGTAGTTTCATGGTACTACATGTGCCATGAATACAAAGCCACCAGAAGTGCCAAGGACAGTGTGGATGACAGAAAACATTTAGAGAGTATGGAATGCTAATGACAGAAGCACTAGGTGTTTAGTAAGTAAACAAATACACTGCAGTTTTACATATGTCAGAAGTGTGCTTATCATCTGTACAAAACGCAGCTGATCCATAAGTTATCGCAGCATGACCATGCCTCCCAGAAAAAATTCTTTATCAAATTGATTGAACCCATTGGATGTTCTTCCCAACCTGATAATGTCTGATGAGGCACACTTTGAACTGAAAGGCTATGTCAATAAGCAAAACAAGCGATACTGGAGTAATGTGAATCCACAAGAACTCCATAGTACAAAAGGTGGGTCTGGTGTGGTGTTTTGGCTTCCGGAATTATTGAACCCTAGTTTTTTGAGGATCAACATGGAAATACAGTCAGAGTAAATTCAGCACATAACAGAAGCTTGCTCAGAAATACAAAGACAGTGATTTGAGATCACTTTATTTTGGGAATATACCATGGCTAGCCAGATCTGCCAATTTGAGTGCTTGTGATTTGTTTCTGTGGAGTACTTTTTGCATCACGTGTGCCCAGCTTAGAGACTGAAGTAATGTGTAGTACACGAAGAGGGTCCAGGCAATTCCACCTGAAATCCTGGTGAAAGTAGCAGCTTCATTCATTGACTCCAAATGTGCATCACAACAAAAGGTTACCCAACAAATGTGATTTTAAAAAATAAAAATAAGATATGGCTTGTGTTCCGTATTTAACACTGCTATAAAATCTATACTAAAATGGCACATTGTTACTGTGACACTCTGTATTGTTAAAATAATTTGTGCTGGTTTGCCTTTAAATAACAAGTGTTCCATTGTAAGCAATGGTATGTATTGTCCGCCATCGCATTATTGTCGGCACTACCGCAAAGGAGCCGAAGGGAAGAGACAGAGAATGGCTACATTGTTGGGGCGCTTGCCGAAAGAGAGAAAGGGATAGAGACTTCTGGAATTTTCTGCTTTGTATTTCACCGCAATAATAACTGAACTTTCCTGAAGTTTCCAGAACAGTGCCTGGGAGATATAAATAGCGGTAAAGTGTGAGAAGGGACAGTTTTTGTGTTACGAATTCGGAGCCGTGCTGTTGGTGAATCGGTAAAGACTTTCTTGCTGTTGCAACGAGTGTACAAAGTTACTGTTCACGGAAATAAAAGTGTTTCTTTATCTGGACTACATCTGTCTTCTTTACTTTACACCCACCAAAGTCACAGTATGATTACAGGTTAATTGTTTGTAGCAAGCTCTGAGTAACAGCATTTAGTCAGTTTTATTATCAACATTGTGTTTTACATCATTCATGCTTACTGTTGTGTAAACAATATAACATATTGCTTATTGCCAACAGATTGACTTACAACAACTATTTTGAGTTAGGTTGAGACATGTCTGTATTTTCTGGATCACCAAATTTAGCAGCTTCAACCTACAAAAAAAAATTATTAAACTACCAGATAATAACAATTGGGAAAAATACCACAATTCTATCAATACTTTAACAATTGAAGAAAACACCAGTTACTGCTATTCACACTTTATTGCCTTTTAGTCAGTTAGCGTAGTGCTAACGTTACACTCAGATTACTTTTGTACAAGCTCAGAGCAACAGAGCAACTGCCGAATCACAAATAAGAACTGTCAGATTGAACTGCTAGTCGGCACGACTCCTCAACGCTTCGTATATGTCTTTTTTTCCTCCTCCCCGGTGCTTGGCAGCGACTTATATAGGTCCTTAGACAGAGGGAAAGTTCTGAAGGTAGAATATTCGTGAGTGCCTGTGGTGGAACGGTCCAGAAACCGCACCGCCATGTAATAGCTATTGTCTCGTACGCTCCTATTGTTGTCGGCGGCCTGTGGCGGAACAGTCCAGAAACCGCACCACCATGTAATAGCTATTATCTCGTACGCTCCTATTGTTGTCGGCAGCAGGTCGCTAGGCCAGGCAGGCGACTGGCTGGGTCCCCCCTCCCCAGTGTAGGCAATCAGATGCGGCGGGCACGGTGACAATACTTTAACAACTCAAATAGGTATGATACAGAAAGTTCAAGAATTATACAACAATATACATAAATTATCCATCTGAAAGAGACCCATGCATACATCTAAATAATCCATTGAATATCCTAGAAGTGAACCATAACTTAAATCTACTTGAAATGTTACAAAAGATGTCACTCTTATAGAAGTGAAATAATATGCCCTTGAAACCATCAAATTAAGATTTGTGTAAGATGAATGGATTCATATCTATACTGATGGCTCCCTTTACAGTCAAGATGAAGGTGCTGGTGCCACTTGCAAGGTATTCTCCTTTCATAAACATGTTGGAGACTATTCCACCAACTTTGATGGGAAAATTGATGCTATCTATGTATCATTACAAAATTTACTTATTAAAGAAAACAAATGTACTAATATACTCTTGTTATCTGACTCCAAAGCCACAATTCAAGCTATAATCTCAACATATTACACTGTTCTGCATGGAATTTGCTTTTTGGAAGTGAATGAGCGTGGTGAACGAAGCGGCATTTGGGCGGGTTTTCTCTGGGTTCTCTGGTTTCCCCCGCCATTCATTCCACCAATTGCTCCATTTCGCCTGCATTTCATATCATCCTCTTTCTCACTAACAGACCTGGTGCTTGGCTGACCACCTGCTTCCAGGTCTTCACTCTGGTCTAGAGGTCCCCCTGCTCCCGACAGGCGTCCGACCCTAGGCTGTAAGTCTTGTAAGTCCTAGGGGGTGTAAGTCCTACATATGACGAGGGTAATCAGGGAAAGAAGAAGAAAGAAATGAATGAGAGTTTCTGAATTTCGTTTTCACACTAATTGCAAAACTGAAATCCGTTTTTGCGCACCACATCAGAATTTTTTGTAATGCAACATTTTATGTTCCAAATATTTTTCATAATGTAAGATTTAAAGCTTTGACGGCGCACGTTATTTATTACAGTTTCACGGGTGATCAGCCGTGTGAGGTTTCAAAATATTGAGCTTTCGGATGGAGTTTAGAATGGCCGAAAGCTCAATATTTTGTAACCTCACACGGCTGATCGCCCGTGAAACTGTAATAAATTTTTCATAATGTTTGTACTCTGGTAATATTACCATATATCTATCCCTTGTTAGAAGGCTCAAAAGCTTATAATTTCAACTTGTTATTTAAAATGTGAAATAATATAGCTTTATTATGTTTATGTTGTATATTTATATGTATTAAAATCTACTGACTATATCCGTCCTTGGAGATGTATAAAAATTTGTCTTCCCCCATTAAATTAACTGGCGATAAGACATGCAATGTTTATTCTTGAAGCTATTTATCTATAGTATCAGATACGTTGTCATCTGCATCCAGTAGTATTGAAACTGAATCTCAAATGGATCATACTTATGAACCAGACTGATGATGATTGATGTTCTAATCAAAATGAGCTTAAAGATTTAATGAGGCATTTAAATTTACCTAAAGAAGCAGCAAAAGTTTTAGGCTCTGCATTAAAAGAAAATCAAGTATTGGCTGATCTACTACTTATAGTAGAGGAAGTATTGTATTCCACCCAAAAATTCGATGTCGAGATTTCACCGGAATATATATGTTTTGAGGCCCACTAAATCCAAAAAGAGCATTTTTAGAAAACGGTCTGCGCGCGCGTGTGGGTGTGGGTGTGGGTGGGTGCGTACATCTATCTGTCTGTCAGTCAGTTTGTGGACAGCATAACTCAAAAACCAAAAGTCGGTTAAAAACCAAAATTGGTATTTAGGGTTAATGTCTTCCAAGGATGTGATACGAAAATGTTGAAGAGAATTGCCCCACCCTAAACTACCCTTTACATGAAAAATTTTTCAAAAATTTTGATTTTGTAGAAAATGGCTCTAACGACTTTGATTAAAATGCCATGTGTTTGAGATATTTTTATGACAAATGAAATACATATATATTGAATTTTCTGGCTACAGCCTATATAGTCCTATTTTAGTCAGGATGACTTTTGCATAACTGATAAACCAAAGAGATAGACCAAATCTTACTATAGAAAAATGTAGCTCTTGCTAAAATACACAATTTGCGTTAAAATAATTTTTTTTTTTTTTGGTGTGTGTGGAGTGAACCTTTTCTGAGATATTGCTTGTTGGTGTGAGTTTTGGAGAACTCATACCGCTGCCAAATGTAAAATCATTATTCGTGTTTTATATGTTAACCGTGCAAAGAGAACGGAATTTGAAAGCTTTAAAAGATTAGATTATCACTCAAAGCCTATTGTTTTCCTATATTCTCCTTACACCTACAAGGAAATAAGCAATACGATAATTTCTGCGAATGTTTATCTGTACTAACATGAAGATACAGGAATAAGTATTTGTAGGAATGGTTAGTACGAGAGTAGAGAAAGTCATGTAAGTGCAGCACATCAGATTTTTTAAATACTTTTTATTAAGGAAAGTTTCTTGCTGCCGTGCTTCCTTTTAGCGCTAGACGAGTTAATGTCATTATCTACTGCCTCCCACCTAGTTTAAGTATTTACGCCAAAATCAACAACGAAAAGTAGTACTGAATTTATCTTTGTAAGGCACACAATCTTACTCCAAGGATCAAACACAGAACACAAAAACAAAACACAAACATCTCATTGTTTAATATACACATTTTCCTTCTCGTTCTGACACTTTCCGGAATACGTAACCCTGACGTGACCACACAAACTCCTTTACAATACGAAAACGCGTTTTACAACTCAGGGATATATACCTCCACCTTGATTTGTCTGCTAACGTTAATAAAACGGTTATATAAGTTGCGAAAACAACCAAATTAGGAGTCGCGTGAAAACATTAATAAAACTGCTGTATCAGTTGCGACAACAACCAAATTAGGTTAGGAGTCGCGTCCGCTCCGGCGTAATTGTTCAGTATCTGCAAACGACACTCAGCTTCCATAGAAAATTTAAGAGCCTCCCGTGAATGTGTGTACTCTGTGATGTCAGTTTGGCGACGCTGATCATCTTTCTTTTCCTTATCCTGGTAACCCCACTCTACCTCTACCTCTTTTTATTCCTTCTCCTTCTAGTTCTAGGTTTGACATTGGCCCAGTTCTGTCTACTCACTTACCTTGGGTTTAATCAACCTCCTTGTGAGAAACAGATATCCAACATATTGCACCACTTCTACTTAAATTTATCAGCGAATGCAAAATGAAAGTGTAATCACCTCGTAAGATTCATATCCACACAGGAACGTGTGTACATACCTACTTATATTTTCATTCTGAGGTCGGGCGTGGATATTTACACTGGACACAGCGTCAGGAAAACAACAGGCGTGGAGACCTAAGCGTAAGTTTAAAACGTACGTGTACATACTTAAACAGCATTAAATCTACATAATTTAAATCTTTGGCATAGATTACGTATCAATGTAACTTGTAAACTATTAACATAAAATGTGACACATGATAAATGCGTTCTAAGAGTTTGCATGTCATTTTAATGTACACATTTGGTCATTCGATGCCTTCTGTCTCAGTTAAGCGGGGTTAACCCGGGTTCGCTCCCGCATTACTTTTTCCATCAAGTTTGGTTTCTTAATCATATGTCTTTTGGTTAAGTCTGTTTAACTGCTCGAAGTACCGTTTCGTCAGAAATACTTAAGTTAGCGAATCCTGGGTGCATGCAATGAATTAATAAGTAGAGGTTTAAGAAAACAATGTTGCCTCGTTAACGTCGTTGGGGCCTCCCACCCCCTCCCTCTCTTAAGCAACTTCACTTTTTTAACCATATTACATAACTACGTGTATAATTGTAACTACCATATCCTTATTGAATTATTGTAAATTACGTATGTTACTACAAGTTGTGCAATATAATGGTATATGTACACAGTAAGCAATGTTGACTGTTTTAGCAGATATGCAAACTTAACTGTTATGTGCCACAAGGAACAAGAAACTAAAAATCTAACCATATTTTAAAAAACCAATAATATACAGGTTCTTCATTTAAAACCTAATGAGTGCACAGCATTTTGCCTGTGTGCGATTGGATGTGCCACAGCCGGCTTTGCTGCTACATAAACTCCACACGTAAAGCATATATGACACTCTTACCTTGTACCTTTTGTGTGTAAAAGTTATTATAAATGGGGATCACCAGGCCATATTTACACAGCATATATTCAAATGTTCCCTGGTGAAGTGCCTCCTTCCAGGTTTACAATTCACGAGATTGTAAATAAATTTGAAACCACTGGTTCTGCGTCAAACAAAAAACGAAAGTGTAAATGTAAATTTTAACAGAGGAAAAGTTAACACGAAATAGGCACATGTTTTGAATGTTGTTGTTGTTGTTTTCTAGTGCCTTGCATCTGGCAATGAAGCCATTAGCATTCGTGCTTTCCAATACTTTTGAACTGTAGTTTCTTCTGATCTTAATGCTTCACAGGTCTTCAAGTGGTCTTCGTTCATTTCTGCTGGATCGTTACACAGGACACATATTGGTGAGGCTGAGATACCTATTCTGTAGAGATGACTTGCCAAGCAGTCATGATTTGTCAATAGTCGGAAGGCTGCAACAGCTGTTTTCCTTGGTCTCTGGGGGATTATATCTGGATTGGAAAGTAGTGTAATCCATTTTTTATCTCTGGCATTTGTTTCTATTTCTTGTAGATATGAATGACAAAAATTTTTTATGATCAAGCGTTTTATTGAGGAATATGAGAAATTGAATTTAGAATTTTGTTTTATTGTTGTGCCTTTCTTTGCAAGTGAGTCTGCAGCTTCGTTCCCCATGACTCCACAGTGTGCTGGAATCCATTGGAGATGAACAGTCTTATTAACTTTTTGGAGTTGTGTTAACATTTTGTAGCATTCTCTAATTTTTGTTGACTTCTTTGTAGTAGTTGAACATATTCCCTGAATTGCAGCTTTAGGATCTGAAAGAATTACTGCCTTGTTAAATTTATTTAAGGGAAGATTTAATAATTGTCGGAGAGCAATGTATATAGCCTCTATTTCTCCATCATAATTTGTTGTGTCTCTGCCAACAGAATGATAAAAGGAAAAATGTGAACACGTAACTCCAGCTCCAGTAAGGTTTTCCTTCGAGGATCCATCAGTATATATGTGCAGCCATTCTTCTGTGGGATACCTAGTATTGATTGTTTCCAGAGCTAGAAGTTTTTGTATTTCTTTTGGTGTGTCTGATTTACTTATTTCCTCTATTAATTCCAAATTGAAGGTAGGTTGCAATAATTCCAATGGATTTTCTCTTATAAGTAGATTTTCTCTGGTGTTAGGAATGTTCAATTTGGATTTAATCTGTGTTACCTTTTCTAGGAAAGTACTATGAGTTTTAAGGATTGAATGGGGGAGGTTCTCTTCTTTCCATTTAGAGTTTGGCAGTCGTAACATTTTCTCGTGTTGGAGCAATGCTTGTTCTTCTATTTTTGTTGTTATTGATGGGGTCCGTGTTAAGGCAAGCATGGCATCAATAGGTGTGGATTTAACTGTTCCAGTGATTAGGCGAAGAGCCTGATTTTGTATTTGTTCAAGTTTATTGAATGTTCACCAACCAAATCCACCAAAAATTAGCACAGCAGTTGTGTCTTCTGCGCATAGAGCAACTAAATGTTTAAAACTAAAACCATATAAGTGTACAAGTGTCCATGCTTTAAAACAAGGTGACCCAGTATCATGAATGTATTATTGTGAATGGTTTCTTTCATCAGTAAATGATGGTTTAATTGATCCACAGCTTCCATTCTTTTCTGGCAAGGCATGGTTCCACCTAAATGGTCATGTCAACTCTCGTAACAGTCAGTACTGGGCCTCTGAAAATACACATTGTGTTCAAGAAATCCCTCGTGATCAGAGAGTTGCAGTTTGGTGTGCTGTTAGCACTAGATGCATAATTAGTCCAGTATTATACAAGCAGACTGTAAATGCAGAGAGGTACCAAAATGACATTTTGACCCAATTTTATCATAAATTGACAGAAAAAGAGAAACCATATGGGTGGTTTCAACAAGATTCTGCTACTGTTCATACAGTCCATGAATAAAATTAGGGAAGTGTTTGAAGATAGTGCTGGTGTATGGGCCTCTCGCTCCTCCAATCTAACAGTGTGTGATTTTTGTTTGTGGGGTAACCTTAATCACGAGAATCAGAATGTGTTCCCCCAATATAATGCTTGTTTAGCCAAGGGTGGACGACATTTCTAGCATCTTCTATAAAGTGAGAGTGTCATACATGATTTACGTGCAGGGTTTATTTACAAGCAAAGCCAGCTGTTGGACACCCAACAGTGCACAGACGAAATGCTGTGGGCTCATTAGGTTTTAAATGAAGAACCTTATATTAGTTCAAGTTGTGCAGTTAAGGAGTGTAATATAATGCTACATTTGGAGAAGTTATATTGAGTGCTTGTGCCAACATGCAATCGTACTCTAATGCACAGTATAAATTCCTAAGGGTGAAATTTCAGTTTTGCAACATACTTAATTTTTCATACATTTATTTGGGAGAATTTCATTTTTGTATGTCAATTAGTTTTTGAAATGTTGAAAATTTTCTTTCAAAAAATCTGCAAATTTCAAAATGATATTCACTCCACATATTTTTGGAAAATATTTTTTTCAGAAATGCAAAAGGTGATTACAAAAGACTTAATGCATTTTTTTTTTTTAATTTTTAAGATGCCTGTAAGTAAACATTAAAAGAACATGAACAGCATAGCATACCTTTCGAAATCAGTACACACATTTTATTTTTTTATCTCGAGTACTTAATGTTAAATGCCATGCATGAGTTTTTTGTCAGCTTTATAGAATATACAGCAAATATTTCATGCCTTCTACATAGCACCTAATTTGTGGAAGTTGTTTTGAAGGAATAAAGGTGTAAAGAAAATTAAAGTGATTTAAAACAAGTTTAATAGTTTGCACAAAGTTTCAGCAGAAATTGTGACCTTGAGAATTTCCTCCATGGCCGAGCAGTTAAACTGTTCACCTATCGCCTAAGCAGTCCAGGTTTGATCCCAGAGACCAGCATGTGGTATTTGTGGTGGACAAAGTGTTGTCAGGGCAGGTTTTCTCCGAGTTCTCTGGTTTCTTCTACCACTCATTCTACCAATTGCTCCAGCATTACCCTTCCAATCATCAATTTTGCCTGCTTTCATATCATCATCACTCTCACACCTAGTTCTTGGCTGACCACCTGCTTCCAGGTCCTCACTCTGCCTGGTCTATTGGTTCCTCTGCTTCCCAACAGACGTCTGATCGTAGGCACTGGCTTGTAAGTCTTATGGGGCGTAAAACCTACATAAGGGGAGAGTAATCAGCAAAAGAAGTTTCAAAATAATAAAGGTGTAACAAAAATTAAAGTGATTTAAAATCAATTTTATAATTAAAGCTTCTTGGTGTACTAGCCATGTAATATCTATAAAACATTCTAGCTTTTCGCTTTAATTAATAATCATCGCCATGAAAGCTTCAAATCTTATGAATTTAATACACTAGCTATAGTTTGCGTGCACTTTTAGCAGAAGTAATGATCACAGATGCCGTACCGATTGAGCTATTGGGCCAGCCAATATTGTTCTTTCCACTCTTCTTGGAATGGAAAGGTTCCTTTGCATTTTCATTGTTTCGAAAGAGCTGCATCATATTGATAAAGGGTGCACCACTGGTTGTTTACATCTGAATGTGTGTTGATTGAAGAGGAGAGGGTTGAAGGAGACTGCTAAGGCTTTGCTCCTGACAGTGGTATTACGTCATATCACCAGATACAGATTTGCAAACCCCTGCCTAGTGTATTGAAAACTTCAATAGTATGCACATAAATGTGCATATACAGTTTTAAGATGGGATATTCACATACAATAAAAATTAAAGGCAAATTTATATAATCTCTTTGTGAATAAAAGATTTGGAAATGATCTGTATTATTTAACTCATAAAGTTATGCTTAATGTTGAAGAATTTCAATATATTTTTCTTCAAAATGGGAAGAAAGAAGAAAAAAATAATGCTACTCACATTTCTTGCCCTCCACATGCTCAACTTCTTTTCTATTGGAGTTTATGACCGCCATATGTTTTAAGTTTCCCAAGTTAGCTGCCTCCTATTTCTTCTTAAGATACTGTGGCAGTGAATGGCCTCCTGGAACAAAGTGACAAAGGAGAATGTCACTTAGTGTCTCCACCTTTGTGACACTTAAGGATAGCAATGTCATCGCATCTTCCCCAAGGGGTAACCTATCATGACTTGAGATAGCTCAGTGATGTTGGAGTATGGCAAAGGTACAACCTACAGAAGTAAACATGTAACTTCGGTCTAAAGAAGTTTTAATGTACATCAGGTACGAGGAAGAGGGATGACAGAAATGCAATCGAGTATTTTCTCCACTTACAAAATGTAGGCCACCTCTTTTCCAGTTCTATTTGTTTGCATTATACACACATCTTTACAAACAAAGTAAGTTTCAAGGTGTGCAGTGGCGGAACCGAATAGAAACATGGTGTATTGGTTTTATGATTACATGATTATGATTACGTTATGTACATGTGTGTGCGTGCATATGTTGGTCTGTCAGCTTGTAAACAGCATAACTCAAAAATAAAAGGCCAGTTAAAAAATCAACGTTGGTAATAAGTATAATATATTTCAAGGATGCAACACAAAGATTTTGAAGAAAATTACTCCATCCTAAACTACACTTTACATGGAAAATTTTTTGAAAATTTTTATTTTCTCAATGATTTTGATTAAAATGCAATATGTTTAAGGGGACAAGGTAGTGATTCGTACACGATTTCAGTATTTCAAAACATAACTATAGTTGAGGATATCTAAGCTTCTACAGCCCAGATCAAAATTTAATTTGGGATGAATATTTAGTGATTCATTGTGATTACATTGATATAGAGAACATCAAAACAATTATTTAAAATGGACATGTAATAAGGCAAAAGCTGACAACATGTTTTCGAAAAAATATAATATATATAGTACTAACGGTACAAATTCCTTCAACAACATTCAAGCATATGTGTTAAAACTTTTGTAGTGCACTAGGCAATGTGTATTCATAACTGTTAACCTAAATTTACTTAAATACCTCTGGCTATATCCAAAAGAAAAAATATTTTACTTTTGTAAAAAAAAAAGTAAATTTTTTTTTGCACAAATATATTTTTTTCAATTTTCTGTTTTAGATTTCTCCAATAACAATGGGTTACGTTTGTAGAGTACATGCTTCTGGAACTAATGTAAAATTTTCATTCAAATAGGTTCAGTGGTTTGGAAAAAAGTGTACCTGAGTTTGAAAAATGTCAAGTTACAGAAAACTGTTGTTGTTGTTGTTTTCTAGTGCCTTGCATCTGGCAATGAAGCCATTAGCATTCGTGCTTTCCAATACTTTTGAACTGTAGTTTCTTCTGATCTTAATGCTTCACAGGTCTTCAAGTGGTCTTCGTTCATTTCTGCTGGATCGTTACACAGGACACATATTGGTGAGGCTGAGATACCTATTCTGTAGAGATGACTTGCTAAGCAGTCGTGATTTGCCAATAGTCGGAAGGCTGCAACCGCGGTTTTCCGTGGTCTCTGGGGGATTATATCTGGATTGGAAAGTAGTGTAATCCATTTTTTATCTTTGGCAAGTTACAGAAAACTACATTTAAAGAAAAGTGTGTCATCTCTGAAGCCCTCTTTAACCCAGCATGGCCCAGCACTCCACCATATTTAAATGGGGTAATTTAAAGCCTTGAATGTGCCGGTACCCTTACAACATATATCATTTTGAAGAGGAAGGTTTCTACTTTTTTTAAAGATGAAAAAACAAAAAAATTGACTTTTTGAGCCCAAATCACTACCCTGTCCCCTTAAGATATTTTTATGGCAAATGAAAAGTATATTTTGAATTTTCTGGCTATAGCCCATGTAGTTCTAAGTCTACTATATTCTTCTTGCACCTACAAGATCATTAGAATAAGATAACTTTAGCAAATATTTATTTCAACTAACCTGAAGATAAAGAAATAAGAGTTTGCTAGAATACATAGTACAAGAGTAGAGAAATTCATTTAAGTGCAACACATCAGATTTTTTTACTGGGAACACAAAAGTACTTATGTTCCCATTTAGCTTTGAAATATCTTTTAACTTCTTATGCGACGTGATTCCACCACTGACACCATGGGAGGGTCTGACTCCGAGGTAGGTAGAAAGATAACAGCAGGGCCATGGACTGGTAGCTAGCCGGTATGTGGCAGAGTGGGCAGGGTTAAAACTATAATGTAGGGGAAATATCACAGTATATCACTTCTTCCCATCTATGAACGTAGTCAATATTGGGTTTCAGAAAGCTCGCGTTATAATGCAAAACATCCGGCTGTAACTGAAAAATTGGAGTGTGTGTGCAAAAGGTGCTAGAAGAATAATAGGACCCATTTCATTTGATAAAGCAATATAAGATTATCCTACATGTTTGAGAGGTGAGGAGTTTATGCTGAACCATCACCCTAGTGACTCTGGGTTCTCTCATGCCCCTAGGTGTGTTACCATTTATTTTAATGACTATATTTTGGACTATCTTGAAGATTAACAGTGAGTCTTTAATGAGTTTAATGCTCATACAGGAATCTCCACATGGTAATGGTATCGGTGATTCATGCTTCAAGTCTATGATATGTGATTCAACTTTTCAAGAAGTAGTTTTATTTATAAGAAAACTGTGGAAACGTTTGAATAGATTCACAGAAGTGGATTATAGAATATGGATATTTCATGTTATATATAATATACTAGATACAGTATAATCTAGATTTGTGGGCTGTGGTCTTTTAGGCTGCTTCCCAGTAGACCAAAGCCCACAAGCATGGATTATACGTAGTATTAACACGGCCATGAAAGCCTTAAAACTTTGATGATTATACATATGTTTCTTTCTCTACAGATTGTTAATGAAACACCAAGTTGAGAAATGGATACCAAAATAGATCCTCTCTCTGATGAAGTAGTCTCACAGAACAAGAGAGAGTTCTTTAACAAGAATGTTACCATGAACACAAATAGTGATGATGTGCTTCAGGATGATGATTGTAATGTGGCAGTCAAAACAGAAATTAAATCAGAGAATCCTTCTGCAAAATTTAGTCCACAGAGCAAGAGAGAATGCTTTACCAAACAGACTGAGTCTGAAACTGTTACAGGCAGCAACTTCTGTGAGATATACATCAAAACAGAAATTGAGGAGCAGACTCTGGTTTCAGACTTTGGTTCACAGAATGAGAGAGAATTTCTTCCAGAGGTTCCTGAAACAGTGATCAGCTGTGACCATGAAACAAATTACAAACTACAAATGAAAGAAGAACCTTGTTGGCTAGAAACAGAACCTTCATCTGTTTGTGATGACATTAAGGTAAGGTTGTACTTGCAAATATTTCTAAGATTGTTCATTTCATAATCAGCATTATCCAGACAACATGCTCACTTCTGCTTTACTGCCATACTGTACCTTCTAGAAGTTCGTAACACAAGCATCAATCACATCAAAACCAACCCCTTCATAACTACTGGGAAAAATGCAACAACACATGGAGATCATTTTCTCCCTCTTTGAGAAGATCTTAGACAATGGTATGATGTAAATGTTTTGGGAATGAATTTAGACAATTGGTGATGTGTAAAGATCACAACACAAATCTTTCCCCAAATATTAGTTTAATTTCTGTTTTCTTACATCCCCTTTAGATTATGAAATGTAAAATTTTTGTTTCTGTGTATCTACTAATACCATATCCTAATTAATTAATATGATGCAGGACATTTAACTAGTGCAGTATACATGATTGTGTGAATTATTCTGTTACAGGACTGGGACCCTCCTGCAGTGAAATCTCCAAGGTAAGACAACTCTTATGTAATGATCCAGATGAGAAGCCCTAAGCTTCTTGCATTGCATTCTCCTCTAATTCTTGCATAACTATCACATTTATGTTGTGTTATTGAACTCATACAATTGAGAATGTAATAATAATTCATCAAATGACATGTTGAATCATGTAAGGACAAAAAAGCGAGTTCCTGGTGTTAACATGGGGACCAGTTATCTATGGAGACAACCCTGAGAGAAAACCGCTCCCTCACCTGGGAAAAACAAGTTCTCTGTGAAGCCCCAGGATATCCCTTGCTAGCAACTGGGAAGGCCATGACCCTAAGTTGGCCATAGAAGAATTATAAATGTGATAGAACTGAATACACTAGTGTCGATTATCCAAACATTGTTCATCCAAAATGTCCATTAACTGTAAGCCCTTGATCTATGACTAAATTCAAATTAGCACTGGTGCCATGTGCCATTGACTGGTCCATTATTCCACCTACCATATAGTCATATTGTTGCAGCGGTACTGGCATCAAGAGTGGCATTTCAAAGCCATGACGGAGGTAATGCTGTAAAAGATATTGGCCAAGAAGTTCCAGATGAAGACCAAAATGAACTCTGAAATGTGCCAGGTGGAGATAAAAAAAGGAATCTAGAATAGAAAGATAGGATGCAAAATAACAGCGAATTCTATAACAGATAATATTGAGATGGAAATGATGTTAAGGAAGAAATAAAGATCAAAATGTTTGAGATTAAGGAGCAGTTGGAACAGAACTCAACATATGGCTGACCGATGTGGAAAAGGGAAAGGAAGAACTCAGCAGAAAGATGAAGGAACTCTGTCAAGATGTTAATGCCCTGGTGGACATTAGGGAATGGCTTGGCACCTGGAGGTAGAGTTGATGATTCAGAGGAACTAAATGCAGGGTGAAACAAATGCTTAGCAAAAAGCTTAACCCATTAACACCCAGCGGTCTATTTATTTATAATGCTATAGGTATTATTTTTTTATTTATCTTACGTGAATTCTCAAGTTATTTTGGCCATGTGTGTCATTGATGTTATCTGATTATGTGAACACGTTATTGTCTCTTAAAAACTAAAATATTGTGTAGTTTATTAATTTACAGTAATAAGCTGCAAATTACTGCAGTGCCTGTGAAATCATATTGTTGTTTTTTCCCTTGTTACACTTCCCTTCCAACTTCCTGTAATACAATAAATTTGATAAAGGTCCTTAATATTGCATCACACAAAGAACATGCCAGTGTAATCAATTCTAATGCTGACAATATGATCCTAAATTCAAGTGATCTATTTATAGACCACTGGGCACAAGTGTTATCTCATGTCAGCACACTGAAACCTTTCCTTGATGCTATGCTAGTGAGATTCTTACTTCTGTAATAGTATGCAAGTATCTGCCATGTGTGTTATTTGTCGTCTACAGTTCTTGTGTTTGAAACAGTGAACTGGTGTTCAACAGTGCTCTGTATTGTATTCTTTGCAGTGATGATAACGTGCAAGCACATGGATTCCTCAAGTACATATATCTTATGGCTATTATTTTTGGACATATAATTGAAATTCTGCATTAACAAAAAATGCAAACCATAATATGCAGGTCTGTTGGGTATTTCTTTTTTGCTTTTCATTATTTTTAGAATACCTACAGAGATATGGTGTGTAACAAATATGACATCATGGTCAAAGGAATTATGCTGGTTACTATAAGTGACAACTTTTCCAATGAAGTTCATGATGCTTGTAATACAATTGATGTGATTCTTCCACCTGATCCAGACGGTTGTCTGACTGATGAAAATGAAGCACTACAAATATAATAAATGTGAATAATGTTCTCGGCCCAGTTGAAGTACATTTCACTGCCTCTGAAAAGAGTGATATACAGGAAACAAATGACTCTAGGTATGAAAAGTCGACCAAAAAAAGAAAACTTTGAAACCGACCAACATAATACAAAAAATGTGCTTCGAAGTAAACGAAAATGGCCATGCTTCAATTGGAAAATGGGAAGAATTGAAAACAAGTTTGAAGGCTTATACAGCACTTGTGATTCTGCAAAAATGTGATGTAACACTACCACAGACGTTTTGACCCTTACCACGGATAATAATAAACTTTTACCATACCAAATGTTTCCATTAATAAGTGGTTTGGCTTTAAATGATCTGTAATTGCTTTAAGAAATAAAGTTCAATCATAAAATACATGAAGTTGACGGAGTGCATTCATTCATCATTAGAGTATGATACTGTTAACATGTAGCAGTCTATAGACCGAGAAATTTTGGGACACTGGATGAATAAAATAGCAAACAAAATATACTGTTGATATACCATATGGTAAAAGAATACAACACACATGTTTTTCTTAATTTTTGAAAAAGAAAAATAAGTTAATGGGTTAAGAACTTGCAGATTGAGGTGCCAGAATGTGACATCTGCAGGCATCGACTTTTGAAGTCTTATAGCAACAATTGGCCACCATCACCACTCACAACTGGTCAATAGAAGAAGCCAAAGTGGTGATAACCTCCAGGGGTGGGTGGCAGAAGTACTGAACACGAAACCCATATTGGCATCCAGATATGTTTGGCAGGCTCTAGAAAACTTATTCAGAAACCATCGTCCAGCCACAGCCTATGGTGGCCAGTTCTAGTTGAGGCTCTAACAACCAGGGGATACATTGCAGGAGTTCGCCGTGGCCATCGATCAGCTGGTGAACCTCTTAACTGGATACCGTCTCTGGAAGCTGCCTACTCCTTTAATGGGATGCATGATTCAAGGGTATCCATTGTGCTGATGACCGCCTTGAGGATGGGGCAGTCAAGGTAATAACTGCCCCTATCTGAAGCCTCTAATGTGACAGAGACAGAGGAAAACCAAACAACGATGACTTTCCAGTAGTGTGTACTCAGGGTGCGGCCAGGCAGGACATGAGGGATTGCACACACCCGGATGATGAGCAGGTGGAAAATAAGTACATTGTGAGCAGGAGCATATCGAAACTGTCATTACCGACTCCAAGTGACGCTATATGCCTTGTGCAGGAGGATGAATGACAGTCTCATTGTGGATGGGTGGGTGTGAGGGAAGCAGTAACAGATATTGGTGACATGGGTGCAGCCTTGAGCATAATGCAACCTGACATAGTGGAGTGCTTGCCATCAAGGCAACCAGATTGCCCTTACTAGATAGTGACATTGTCAGGTAACACCTTGCCTAAGGAGGAGCCCTGGGTGGAGAGTTGTAAGTCTGTGGGCAGGGTTGCCAACATTTAAAACTAAAATTATCATACCAGCCACTTAAAATTATAGATTTGGATTCAAAATTATCGTACATTATAAAGCAATTCCTACAAAAATAAAAATATCAGTATAATACTTATGAAAATGTAATAGTAATGATGTATATTATAGCCACTTACAAGACTGATGACCTCAACCCGTAGTACAACCTTACGAGTAGCACTTATGTTTCTTGCACTATTCATGTAAAAGTTCATCTTCCTCGACCGTTGCAGCATTATATAAATTTGTTGTGACTTGCACATTTTTGGACCCAACACATTCTTTCATTAGCTGAGACGACACAATAAGTTCATTTACCGTATCTAGTGCCAGTCTGTTGCTAAATTTGAGACAGGTCATGAGGGCAGAAGTGGTGTCGCTGTTTATAATTAGTTTCATTTTGCTGGTGAGACAAACCAGTGAAAATGATATTTCGCCGGTATCAAACTATCATACATTCAAATATACACCCCCATAATTATTGTACGGGTTGGCAGCCATATGTACAAACATTAAAATTATCATATGCCCCCATAATTATCATACGAGTTGGCAACTCTGTCTGTGGGTGTTAATCGCAAGGGTGGCTGAGGAAGTGATACTAGGACTGGACACCCTCAGGAGCTACAATGCGACTGTTGACTTCGGCAGGAGGGTCTAGTGATACAGCTGAGATGACGTGACACTTTGGGGCCCAAACAAGCATCCAGGGATACACGTGGTGACCCTGATGGAGAACATGGTAAAGCCCACGAGAAGCGAGTGGCATCCAGGACAGAAAATTGAGTCCAACCTGATGAGAGAAATGCTTG
Source organism: Tenodera sinensis (assembly GCA_030765045.1). NCBI lineage: Eukaryota > Metazoa > Arthropoda > Insecta > Mantodea > Mantidae > Tenodera > Tenodera sinensis. Next base: position 7,122,169 of record CM060966.1, read on the forward strand.
AGCATCTCAGAGTATACAAAACATGCACTATGCCTGTCCAATCACCGTCAGACAGAATATGTTGTGAAATCTCAACATTTGGACCTACCTTATACTGTGAAGGATGAGAAAAATAGTGGATAGCTTTACCCTACATTATTTTTAAATTAAAACAAATTTTTCCAAGTTAAATTTGCAAAAATTGTCCCTAAAGCTAAGTTAACCAAAGTTCCTAAGAGGGATCATTTTATCCTTCATCATCCGTTTCAGGGTTGAAAGATATCTGACGGTATTCAGTGTGTTGTGGTGGTGGTGTGGTTTGTGAAAATGTCTCCCTGGCAATCATCAGACTACTGACCAATCTGCCATCTCTCTGTGGCTTTCCTTAAGGAACATCTCAGGGCGTCAGGGTTTGTGGTAGTGTCATGTACTTGATTGAATAAAAAAATTAGAAATTCTGATTTCAATGACATGTTGAGATGCCGTGAAAAGAATCAAAATGATTGGGTATCATTTATGTGTGTGTGGAAACATAACACAAAAATAAAGCAATTGATAAATGCCATGATCATGAAGTACTGAAGTACCTGAAGTACTTCTCATTCTGAAAGAATTTAATTTTATTAGTAAACAATAACAGAGATAAAGAGTTCCTAAATGTAAAATGTAGAAGTTTAAGTACAGTTTCTTCAGTACACTGTTTTGGAACATAAACATTAACATGAAACATGTTTCCATTGTACCTAATTGTAAACATTTGATCTGATAGACCTCACAAAACGACAAAATTACAAAATTCAGTCCAGTTACCTCTCTATCTCTTTATTATGTTCTAAACTTTTGCACAAATACTGTTTTCTTCTCATCAGTAACACAGTCTGTCGTCTTTCATGCTATCACAACTGACAATTCTTTTCTTCTCATAACCTTGACTTGGTCCTTTCACTGTCTTTCCTTGTGGGGCTCTAATGACCTAGCTGTCAACGGGCCCTTAAACCCTAATCACTCATTGTCTTTCCTTGCTTTCTCTCCCTCACACTAACTACAATACAATCACTTGATTCTCGTTAAATCTTCTTTGCGATGTGCCGACACACAGCTGTCTCACACTCACTGACACTGACCAACTCATGAGCATAACTAACTTGGTGTTTCCTTGCCTCCTTAAATAGCAGAAATGATGCCTCAGACCTTTCTCAAATTCCTTCAAGCATGCCAGCGATGATGCAGCCAGATCTTTCTTGATGGCCCTAGAGAAAACCCCTTTTGGTTCTGATAGTTAATCATGTGCACAAACAGTCGCATGAGGCAGGCAGACCTTGTTTGTTGCTTTTGTTTGCGTGCTGGCCTGGCATGTGGTGTGAGGTAGTTTAGTCCCAACCGTCTTTTGTTTTGCACTGCGCCCGGTAACACAATACAATTTATCATGTAAATCCAGATTGGTTGACAAAAATGAACTAAACAGCTTATTCATACAATAAGTAAATTTAATACTATTCAGCCTCTACAAAGACTTGTGATACTGAAATAATTCCATCTGTAACATACATCATCACTGATGCCACCTAGTGGTTCATACAGAAGGTTGAAAAATGGCAAAGTTCTATTTGCAGAGAAAAGCATTACCTCTTTGGAGCGACAAAGTTTTACTTGCACCATTAATCTATTTGAACTGAGAATTATATCTGCACGAATAGTCCTTTTGGAGTAATAGCGTACCATCTACAGTCTTTTGTTATTCCTTCAATGTTTCAATGTGTAACAATTGAGATTATAATATATATAAAAGTAACACAATGGATTGGAACCTTCAAAGAAGCACAGGATGAAAGTTGCAAACAAGAACAAACGGAAAAGTAATGTCAGAAAGCATGAAGCAGGAGAAGCATACATATGTAAGCAGAAGAGGAAAATTGGTTCCACAAAAACAAATACAGGCAACCATGGATTGCCAGCAGCACTGTAAGCTTAAGTCAAAACCAAGAAGAAATAAAGAAATGTCAAATGAAAAAAGAAAGATTTAAAGGACATGATCAGATTTATGCCTGAGCATGAATAGTATTATTCTACTCTGCTCCAAATTTAACTGAAACATTGTAAATGATATAAATGTTTTAGTTCATTTTTCTTTCACATTTATTTATTGCAATTGTATAGAAAAATAATGTTCTTAGTTAAACCCAGAAATTTGTGTATGAAAGCATTAGTAAATGATACAAATGCAGTAACAACATTAAATTTTGGTTTATAATGAACAAGTAATTTAATTCATTTTTATTTGAACTACTTGAAAACTGCATTTAGAACCTTGTATTTCACACAATTTAGCTGATCTGGGGATATGGTTACAACTGCAAAGCATCGCTATCCATAACTTACAGTGTTTAAATTAACTAGACTCCATGATCATTAAATTCTGAACTTAATGCAAATTGTCAAATGCTCAAATTTGTTCACAATATGTAGTTGACTCTATAACTTTAAGGCCTGATTTCCCAAAATAAGGTAGTCAGTACCTTGTTGCTCCAAAGCAACGACATATCTATCATTTGGGTAACATTATCACCACAAATATACAATGTCGAAGGTCCTTAACCTAATACATATTTAGAAGTGTAAAGGTGTCATTCATTGGTTTATTCTGATGTCATAGAAACAGAATGGAATTTCCTCTCATGAAACATTCTGTCGCTTCTATTATCTGCTGACTGTAGTAACAACTTTTATGCATATATGTTGTTATATAGAGTAACCAGCACAGGAATCGCTTGTAAAGCTACTTTCAATAAAATTCCTGTGAAACCAAACCAGCAAGTGTTTTACAGTACATTTAACACGTTACTTGTATTGCCATGAAGATCGAAGTGGTTATAATCTGAACATTCTTTTTATTTGAAGGGCTTTAGTAATGATCTAATAATATTGTGGATTAACAAGATTAATTTACTTGTAATGAACACAGTTGACAACATTTGTTCACTGCAGTTCATATGTCAATTATTTCTGAACATATACCCAACCATTAAATGCAATGAAAAAACTGAAGCTGTTAAAGTGAAGCAACAGAATCTAAATTCTATTTGTTTTATACCTAACCATAATAAACAGAGATTCTCTTTTCACATTTAATTCCCTGTCATTCTTTAATTATCGTACTTAATGAGTCTAAATGCCTCAACATTTCAGGTTGTGTTTACAGGCAGTTTGTGGTAGTAGTAGTAATAACATGCCAATACCCTCTGCTGAACACTCAGGGAAAGACACAAGCTTCTGTGATGAAAAGTACCTTCTTGAAAGTGACATCACAGAAGTACCAACTGTAGAAGAGCATGTTCACTTGGAACAATCTGGTAAGTGTAATGAAGACGGAGAAATTTCCAGTGGAGCTTTATGCGTGAAACCAAATAATTTGATTTCTGAGAATGAAAGGCCACAAACGTTCAACATTTGTGAGCAGAGACTTATTGCCTTGTCAGATTTGAAGAGGCAGAATTTGACTCATAAAGATAAGAAGCCATATGAGTGCGAGACTTGTGATAAGAGTTTTACTAAATTGTCAAGTTTTAAAAGACATAAGTTTATTCATGAGGGTAAAAGGCCATACAACTGTAATATATGTAATAAGAGCTTTACTCAGTTGTCACATTTGAAAACTCACAATTTGAGTCATGAGGGCAAAAAGTCCAACACGTGTGAAATATGTTACAAGAGCTTTACACAATTCTCAAATTTAAAATGTCATTATTTGATTCATGAAGGTAAAAAACCACACAAATGTGAAATATGTGCTCAAGGCTTTAGACGGGAGTATGACCTGAAACGTCATAAATTGATACACGAGGATGAAAAACCACACAAGTGTGAAATATGTGATAAGAGCTTTACCCATTTGTCAAGTTTTAAAAAACATATGTTTATTCATGAGGGTAATAGGCCATTCAAATGTGATGTATGTCATAAGAGCTTTACTCAGATGTCAATTTTGAAAAGCCACAATTTGATTCATGAGGGTAAAAAGCCATACACATGTAAAATATGTTACAAGAGCTTTACTCAGTCCTCAAATTTGAGAGGCCATTTATTGGTTCATGAGGGTAGAAAACCACACAAGTGTGAAATATGTGATCAGGGCTTTAGTCGGTTATACCATTTAAAACGCCATAAAGTGATTCACCAAGGTGAAAAACCACACAAGTGTGAAATATGTGATGAGAGCTTTACTCATGTAAGAGATTTGAAAGGCCATTATTTGATTCATGAGGGTAAGAAACCACACAGATGTGAAATATGTGACAAGAGATTTACTTGCTTGTCAGATTTAAAAATCCATAATTTGATTCATGAGGGTAAAAAACCTCACAAGTGTGAAGTATGTGATAAAAGCTTTACTCGGTTGTCAGATTTGAAAGGTCATTATTTGATTCATGAGGGTAAAAAACCATATAAGTGTGAAATATGTGATAAGAGCTTTAGTCGGTTGTCCCATTTGAAAAGTCATAATTTGACTCGTAAGCACTATACAGCTGTACAAGTGTGAAATATGTTATAAGAGCTTTTTTTATTTCAAATTTGGAAACCCTTAATTTGATTCATGGGGATAAAACACCACACAAGTGTAAAATACGTGATAAGAGCTTTGCTTGGTTGTCAAATTTCAAGTCATGATTAATACAGCTCTACAAATATGAAATATGTGTTAAGAGCTTTGCTTGACTGTCAAATTTGAAGTCATGATTTGACTCAAGCACATACAGTTGTGCAAGTATGAAATATGTGATAAGAGCTGTACTTGGTTGTCTGAAAATGCATAACCTAATTCTAAAGTATCATAAAGCTATACTTGTATGAACTTTGTTAATAGAAATGTACTCTTGTAGACAGTAGAACATCAAAAATCTGAATGTGAATAGTTGTTGTTTTCTAGTGCCTTGCATCTGGCAATGAAGCCATTAGCATAATGCGAATAGTTTGAACCATCAAAAATCTGAATCCGATCTATTGGTGTTCTTTTACCATGTCATTTAAAAAGCACAGGCATGATTTGGGAGACTGATTATCAGCTTGGATTATTTGACTGATGTCCTCAACTGAGCTCTACATCAAGTAGAGATGGTTTTGCTGCCTTCCATCTCATCTTTTAAACTCAAATAGTTTTCCTTGGCATGCCATATTGTGTAGTTGATGTTAAACTTGTAGTACTTGAGTTTTCTCTTAACTCTGTTGTTTGAAATGGTATACTGGAGAAACTAAAGCAAAGCACATTATTTTTCTTAACAGTTGAATAAATTGGGGAAGGGTGAAACTGATGCTTCTTTAGCCAGACTTCGTGAATTGGAAAGTACTACCATCAATGATGTAAAAACAAGGACATTTTACGAAAGTATGCCTCTAAATTTGATTTTGAAGAGGGATCCAAAAGACAAAAAAACGTTGCGAATTGCAAACAGCTCTTCATTAGGAGGTGCTGTGTATGTGTGGTTCTCACAAGAGAAGCATAGATGAACCAATATCAGGACTTCTAGTTTGTGAAAGAGTCCTTCAGTCCAACCAAAATGTGTCTGAATTGCTAGATTTTAAGGCTAGTTTCGGGTGGTTGAACAATTTTAAAATAAGACATAGCATAAGAAAACTTCAAATTTCCTGAGAAAAGCTTTCTGCAGCGTACAAAAGCAAATTTGTTAATATTGTTTTTGAACAAAGTTACACACAACATGACCTTTATAATGTAGATGACACTGGACTAATTTGACCTGCTTTATCATGCAACTCCTTAGCCTCCCATCGAGAAATGTCAGTCCCAGAGTATTGATACCAGACGTGATGCAAAACAAAGGCCTGTTGGGGCTGGGTTACTTTACACCACATGCTAGGCCTTAAGTCACAAGGCCACATGCTCCTCCAATCATGTTCTAGTGCTCTACACAAAACTGTAATACGTTTTATTTTTTCTTTAAATGTGTTATTTGCATTGATTTTTGTTTGCTATTCACGTTTGCAAGCTTTACAAAACTTAGCAACTCTGCGTGGTCATAGTCTCTGTGCGGACTTCCAACTTCTTGTATTTAACATCATCCCCTCATTCTTAGCTGCGGGAAGTGACAGGGGGGTTATGAGGAATTTGCTTGCACATGGTCAGACTAGTGATGAGACCTGACACTATGCGGTGCTGTCACTAGAACTTGTGAATGTTTTCCTTCCTTCACCGGCTTGTTTCATTTAAAATGCTATAAGCGTCATTGTTCAGTTTGCTGCAGTAGTGTCCGTTATAGTGCAGTGTAGATAATATGTCTTTCAGTTTTAACTGTGAATAAAATTGTGTATAACAGTTTTCTTATTCAACTGCTAAGCTTATATAATTTAACATTAATAATGTATAGTGAACAAAACTATTAAAATGAATCAGGCGAAGTTCTTACAAACTGAAACCTTAAGTTTCGAGGACCGATTACTAGCAAAGGAATTAGAACTTCCTAGGCCAGATCTTTGCATAAACCAGGTTTTTAAAGATAAAAGCAGAACATACAACAGAAATTTTAATAAAGCTGTGTATGAAAAATGGGAATGGATGTTAGGGTGTTCTGTAGATAATGCACTGTTTTGCTTTCCTTGTGTGTTATTTGTGGGGATGACACATGGATCAAAACCACAGTAAAAGGCTTGAAACATTGCCGGAAAAAAGCAAGAAACATAGTTTATCAAAGACTCATTTACATAAAGAAATGAACCTCGCTGTTCTAGGCAAAACTGATGTTAGCATACAGCTTGATGATAGCTACAGGTGTCTGTTCGCAAACACAATGAACTTGTTGATAAAAATAGGTACATTTTGTTACACATTTTGATGCTATTTAGTTCTGTGGCAAATTTGAACAGGAATTACTGTTTGAATTGAGACTGAACATTAGAAGACCCCAAAAGAAAATCGTTTATATGAATATTTGTTAAAAGTGTAATTTGTTTTTTGATGTTGGTATGAACTGATCAAATGATGAAAACGTGTTGCAAATGTTCATTGTTATAAACAACTAAGTTAGTTTAAAGACATCATAAATATTTCCATATTTGATTTTAATATATATGTATAAATATTAGAATTATATGTGTTCGATAATAAAAGTAAGGGAGGATGGTTAGGGATCGCTTCCCTAACAAGAAAGAACTATTTGATGGACGCATACGTGGATGTATACGAAAAAGGCGGTGTCAAGTGAGGACGCCATAAACTGTCCATTCGCGGGTGTGTATTCGAGCTGAAAGGACATATTTAGGTAGCGTGAACATAGAATTTTCACCAGACTTTCATCAAGCATTGGTTCCACTAAATGAGAAGGTGGAAGCGTTTTAAATCATTTAGAATGGTGCTGAGAAAAATTATTTAATGTAAAGTATCGAAGTGTTAATAAAATAATACATTGTGGTGAAGAAACATCGTGTGATTTTTCATTCCATCCGTTACCACGACCTAGATAGAAAAGGAGTCTCATTAGCTCAAAAACACGTCTTTAATAATTACAAAAACCGCACTGGAATGTTTGGTAGTTCCCATCTTTTATTCTTTGATTTTTCATAGTAATATTTTGCAATAAATTTTTTTGAATTCAGAGTTGACTAAACTTTTAGCTGCATAAAATGGTAGTTCAAACAGTAATTCCTGAGTATCCTCGAAAAACAGCAGTTGCAACCTTCAGGTTGATTACAGGACATGATTGTCTGGCAAAACATTTAAATAGAATTGGGATATATTCTTCACCACTCTGTCCTCTATGTGATCTGCAAGAGGAAATAGATCGAGACCACCTTCAAATATGCCCGGCCACTTCTAGTGCCCATCCATCAGTGAAAAATATTGGAGAGCAAGAGGATTAATGACTTCATTGTCAGAAATACAGTATTAGCTAACAACAACAACATTTCCTGAAAGTGCCTTTCGGACATCCTTGAAATTATATCCCACAATCAATGGTCCGAAATTTCGAACTGAATTAGAGATGCTGTATAGTCATGAAGATTTGCGTAGAGCGTCCACTGCAATACCTCTTCTGCAGTTTTTATGTGAAAACAACATGATATGAACATTCTCTGAGTGTGTGATGGTTTTAAAAATAATTGTTACCCTGTCAATGACAACTACAGACCGAATGATCATTCTCTACCCTCAATAGAATAAAGACATTCTTACGAAATTCCATGGGGAACAAGAGACTGAACACGCTGGCGATGCTATCAATAGAGAAGAAGATGATAAACACCATTCCAGACTTCAACAGACGTGTGATTGAGGAATTTTCTACAGCCAAAAATAGGAGAATTGAGCTGATATACAAAAAATAACAAGTAAGCCTTGCATCATAATTTATTGCTTTATTTTCCTTATATAGGTACTTCTGTATGTCGATTTTTGTGTGCCCTACCACATTTAAATGTCACGAGCTGCCACTGGCCAGGCCAGCAAGCAGCCGAGACAGGTTGCCTTGCGCAACTGTGTTAACGTGGCTAACAACAATGGAAGCAGCTACACAAAAGAGGCTTTCGACAAAGATCTGGCCACATGATTGTCAGTGTGTGTGTAGAAGCCGAGAGAGCTCCATGTAATGTCATCTCCAGCATACAAGAATGTTAGGAACCATCCGTGAGAGTTACGGACATGAGTGGTTAGTGTGTGAGACAGTTGGGTGTGTGTGGTATGTCATGTGCATTGTAAAGAAGATTCAACAAGTGTTGACTGATTGTAACACCATAGTTAGTAAATAAGAGACAGAGAAAGTGAAAAGACTGAGCAAGGTTACAAGAAGTAAAAGTTATGGTTTGTGATAGCACGACTGTAGACTGTGTTAGTGACAAGAAGAGAGCTGTATATTTCTGATAAAATTTTAGAACACAATGAAGGTGATAGAAAAGTAACCGGACTGGATTTTACCATTTGGTTACTCTCAGTGTGGTTCATGAGGTGTCATCTTGTCGCAGTATAAAGTTATTAAGGATAGGTTGATGGCAATGGTGTGCAGCATCGCTAGCAATACTCTCTTCCTTTAGTGATTATCTGGGAAAGCAAACACTCCAGATATTTTAACACTGTTGCATGTCTGTCTGGAACATATAGCTTCCAAAAAAAGCTCCTGGAATGCTGCAGATATTTTCAAAGATTGGTATCAAACTAAATTCATAACAAATGGTAAAGCATACTACTAAAAAGAACACAAAATGAGGAAGGTTCTTCTAATCTTGGATAATGCTCCTACACATTCTTCAGTTGAATTTCTTAATACCATTGATGAAAGTTGCCAAGTTCATTTCTTACATTTAATGTGACAGTGATTGTACAATGTATGGATCAGAGTATTATTGAAAAGAGTTTCCAGAAAAGAATCTTTCATCTGAGCTGTTGCTAGCCAGGTCTGATAATAAAATTGTGAGGTTCAAAAGAAACTTAACTTGAAAGACTTTATATTGTTGCTAAGGCTTAGGATAGTTTAGCAGAAGAAAATTTAAAAATATGGCTGGTAGAATTGTGGCCTCAAGGTATAGAATCTGGCTATATTGCGGAAGAGGAACAAAATGCAAGCTGAAGATATGAGGTTCCGAAACTCTTAAATGTCATTTTAGACTTTGAAAATTGTGACAAGGATGCTGCTAACCAGCGGTTGGTATTGGCCAAAATGATTTTTGCTGTCAAATTTTAAACAATAATGAAATTCTGTCATAAATGACAGTGATGCACCTGTAGATAAAAATAACAAAGAAGAACACTTTAGGCTTACTCATGCTGAACCTTTCAATGCTCTAAAGACTGGTAGGAGAAACTGCCTGAGTGTGCAATGTCACTGTTTGTGTGTCTAAGACACACAAGGCCTGGCTGCAAAGAAATGAAGTGCATTAAAAGTTCAAAAAAATATCAGTTTTCTTTAAATCTATCTAGTGTTTATACTGTACTTAATGTTGTATGTAGCTCACTGAAATTGTTAAAAGGAATTACAGTACATTACATGTAAGGGTAATAAGGTGCATAAGTACATATTTAGTTAATGTTTTTTATGTTCAAAAAATCTAAACAAGGTCAAAGAAAGGTTCAGATTTTTGACACTCTACTGTAGTTAGAAAGTGCATGGTGTGAATATTATGGGATAAACTCGTGCAATTGACTTATGTGATTTGTCACACTTTAAGTGCATCATAAGATAACTCATAAGAACAAATGACTAGCACCAAGATATAATGCTACAAGGGCTTCTTTGAGATATTTATAATACATAATTTTGCTTCCATGCAAGAGTTACAAAATTCTCACTCTTTCATATGTCTGTACATATGTGTACATATTTTAAAGACATGATTGTTTAGCTATAAGGAATGATTTGTGTGAATGTTGCAGTCTGAACTAAGCTGAGAACAGCGGCATGTAAAATCATTTAACTCAGTTTTTATATCAATACTGGTGCTGGATTGTGTCTTACCTCGCTCATGTTTACTGCTGTGAAAACAGTGTTTATTTTAGCCGGATTCAATTCTTAAAATTTGTGTGTGTTGCTGTGGATGTATTTCCTGATCACAATCATAGAACATGTTCGGTTAAGTGCCTTAAGATTTTGAAATAGTTCTTGAACAAATAGTATAAAGTATTCTAAAACTGCCCCAATTTCATCTACATTTTAATAATTGAACTTTTACAAAGTAATTTCTAGAAATCTTAAGAAAAAGAGCTATACTATTTGTGTTGAAATTTAGTGCTCACAACATACAAAACTCTCAATATATTCAGCAGTCATACATCAAAGTCTTATATTCTAATGTGAACCTTTCAGCTATCAAATCAATAGGATTATAATCTGCTTACATAAAACTTATACAGAAATAAATTACACTGATAGTAATGTTTAGTTGTGTATCAAATCATATTGAACTGTTTGGTTGTAATAGTGACAGTGATAACAATAACTTAGTGATCCAGTAAATGATATCTACAGGGCACAGTCACTATGGGACAGGTCAATTTGATAAACAGTAAAACATGAGATCCAGAATATAAAACAACAAAATTTAAGGTAGTAAAAATTTGGCACACAAGACATGAAATAACAACATTTAAACAACATATGTACACCCTTGACTAACAACTGCTCGCTCTCAGTCTGATAATTGGTTACAGCTCCTCTAGATTATATAAACACTTGTTAACTATTTTTATTCTATATTTAACACATTTTTAAGGCACTAGCTACATATTCCAATGTCAGTTGCAATATGTTAAATTACTTCTGTTTTATTAACATACTTCTATTTATACAATGCCTAAAACAACTGCACTTATTCCTTGTACTGAGGTTATGTACTTGGTTTTTTTTTTTATTTATTTTCTATCGCAGTAAAACCTTGTTAATCCAGACCCCTTTATATCGAATTTTGCTTAACCCGGCAAGAATCCTTAAAAAAACATCTGGTGTGTTTCACTCACATGACTTTCTCTACTCTTGTATTATTCTTACAAACTTGTATTCCTATATCTTCTCCGTATTACTTGAGATAAACATTTATAGAAATTATCTTATTATTTCCTTGTAGGTGCAAGGGGAATATGGGAATACAGTAGGCTTTGAGTGATAGTCAAATCTTTTAAATCTTTCAGATTCCCTTCTCTTTGCACCATCAACATATGAAAGAAATTAATCTTGATGTTCCATTTGACAGAATAATAAGTCCTGAAAAACTCTCACAAATATCAAGGCATATCTCCGAAGTGGTTCATTCTACCAAAAAAAAAAAATATTTAGACATAAATTGTGTATTTTAGCAAGATCTACATTTTTTGTATACTAAGATTTAATCTATTTCTTACATTTAGAAGTTATTCAAAAGCCATCAGAGTAAATATAGCTACAGGGGCTATAGCCAGAAAATTCAAGATCTAAATTTCATTCATCATAAAAATATCTTGAACATATAGCATTTTAATCAAAATTGTTAGAGCCATTTTCAAGAAAATAAAATTTTTCGAAAAATTTTCCATGTAAAGAGTTTAGGATGTTGCAGTTTTCTTCAAAATCTTTGTGTTGCATCCTTGAACATATTAAACTTAAATACCAACTTTTGTTTTTCACCTACTTTTCATTTTTGAGTTATGCTGTCCACAGACTGATAGACACACAGACAGATGCACACACACACACACACACACACACACACACACACACACACACACACACACACGCACGCAGACCTTTTTCTAAAAATGCTGTCTTTTTATTCAGCCTCAAATCATATATTTCTTGTGAAATCTCTATCAAATTTTTGGGGGAATACAATACTCCCTCTACTACATGTAGCAGTGAGAGGGGAAAAAATCTGAATCTGCAAATTGCTAACTTGAATTATAGTACTGCACTAAGACAAGTGTAAGGGAATTGTTCACTTTACTTTTGCACAAACTGTACAATAGGAATTTCTTAGGAATACATTTGTGACAATGGTACATTAGGCTGCCCTCCTTCCCACACCCTTGCTGTACCTGCGATAAGGCTTGCAACTCTTGTTAGAAGGATTAGTTTGACACTTGCCTTTTTCAGTCATTAAGCTAAACAAACAAATCAAGTGCATAATGTCGTTTAGTAAACCTACATCATTGGGTAAATGTAAGCATAAATTACTTACAATTCACGAGAAACTGAAAATTACTGAAAGGCTTGAAAATGGTGCTGCTGTTGCATGTGTATGTGCAAATATGGAATCGCAAAACAGTTTTGGACATAAAAAAGAAAAAGAGTGAACTCTTATCATTACATACTTTATATTAACTCCACCTGTAAGTATGAATGTATCATCTTTCTTGGAAGTTTGAAAACAGTGTTGTAATAAAGTTTAAGCCAAAAACGTGAGTCAATTAATAACATTACATAACACTTATAATTTACCAGAACATGTTTCGGAGGCTGACTGCATTATCAACTGGACATCAGCTGGTATATACCAAATTGAAAGCAGTGACTAATGAACTGTATATAGGAAAAACCAAAAGAAATTTAGAAATAAGATCCAAGGAGTACTTTAGAAACATAAAAGGCAAACAGTTGGAAAAAGCAGCAGTTACCACTCACTTTTGGACAAAAATCCATATCATAAAACCAGAACTAAAACTCCTCAAACACGTAACAGGAAAACAAGAGCTTTCCACATGGGAACAGGCCCTAATGACGTATACCCTATCCGGCCTTCAAAGTGGGTCCAGATGTCAACATTACGTCACAGCACAATTTTTAGCGTGTGTGAAATGGGAAAGTGCAATTGGAAATAGTTCCTTACTACATTGAGTATATTATCGCTTATTCAATACTTTCAAGTGATGAATAAGTACTATAATTCAACTTAGAAACCATTTAAATAGGGACATAGATATTTTACTTCCATTTATTATCACGTGGTACTCGACAATTCTCTGATTGCATTGTTACTGTACTGAAGTGATGCTCTGACACTTGTGTTACTAGTAATGCACGTGGAGTTAGGTGAACTATTCAGTTTCTCAGACTAGTTATGGTAACAACAGCAGAAAGCCTCTAAGAAGTGGTGAAAAGAGGTATTATATGTGTTTAACTTTTTCTTTCAACATTATGACTCTCTGGCTGTGAAAGATATAACCAAACTGACATCTGAAGCAACTGGTATTTCTGTGTACGCTTTCAAATGTGAGAACAGAAATAAAACAAACAGGAACTTTAAAAGCTCCTATAAAGAAAGGGGAAGGACCATTTGTTGTTTTAGGCAACGTGGATGACTGTTAAGTGTTATTCGCTTTAAAATGCATAGTTCCTTTTTAAACAACAGGCCTCCTTTAATAGATAATAAACAGTGAGCCAGATCTTCCAAATTTTAGGTAAACCATGTTCCATATTTTGTTGAAAGACATTGAGTTTCAGTTTACAAAAAGAAAAACAATGTGATATTTGATTGGGAAGCTATGGCGGCGTGGAGACATTACCTGAGATCTGAGGGTGCCGCACCTCAATCTAATGATTCAGGTTAACGTAACTTTTTACTCACAAAATTACATTTCATAACTTTTCTTAACCAATTTCTATAATTAGTTAATGTAGTTTATTTAATAAATATGAGCCAAGTGCAATTCTAACCTCGCACTGCTACAATGCAAGAATTGACGGTTGTGATAACAGATGTAAACAGCTGTGTGCAGAGAACAACATGTGCTTGTTGGCCGAGTGAGACAATCACAATGTTTATGTGCATACCCACTTTAAGCTCAGAGGGACTATAGCTGTCAACGGGCCCTTAAACACTACTACTCACTCACTCCACATGGGATCAAATCTTCATTTTGAAAAATAGAAACAGAATTCAATTTCGGCATCCCCCAGAGGGATATCTTCAGCATGTTCCTTGAGACACCACCAGAGGAAATCTCAGAGAAGACATTGCCATCCACACCAGGAAGAACCAGTCGATGTCAGGTTGATAATGGAGGAAAGTCAGCCTCTGAAACAGTTCTGATAGATTATAGGTAGTGTTGTGTAGTGTTATTAATCCACTCACCTTTTTGGTTTAAATGTAACAAATTTTTTTAATGTAATTTTCACCTACTCTGAGTTGTCTGATTTACTTGAAAATTTTGACACGTGTCAAGGACCATTGACAATACAATAATATCATAAGTTTGTCCTAATGTCCTGACTAGAATCAGGATAAAAAGTGACTTGGCTAAATTTCTCAATGTAACGTAATTTTTGCCAACTTGAGACATCTGATTGACTTGAAAAATTGCACACATGTTAAGGATCAATGGCAAGACAATAAGAGTACAATGACTTTGTTCTAATGTCCTGGACAGGATCATGAGGATAAAAAGGTTACTTAGATAAATTTATCAATGTAACAGAATCTTTCAACATAATTTTCACCAACTTAGAGTCCTCTGATTGACTTGAAAATTTCCACACATGTTAAGGATCAATGACAAAATAATTTGAATTTCTCCTAATATCCTGACCAGCATTATCAGGATAAAAAGGTGACTTGAATAAATTTAACAATGTAACAATGACTTTCACCAACCTGAGATGTTTGAGTGACTTGAAAATTTGCACACGTGTCAAGGACCAATGACAATGTAACAATATGACTTTGTCCTAATGTCCTGACCAGGATCATGAGGATAAAGGAGGACTAAGCTAAATTTATCAATGGAAAGAAATCTTTTGGCATATTTTTCAAGTTAGAGTCGTCTGATTGACTTGAAAATTTGCACACTTGTCAAGGATCAATGGCAACACAATAACAGTACAATGACTTTGTTCTAATGTCCTGGATAGGATCATGAGGATAAAAAAGTTACTTAGATAAATTTATCAATGTAACAGAATCTTTCAACATAATTTTCACCAACTTAGAGTTGTCTGATTGACTTGAAAAATTGCACACATGTTAAGGACCAATGAGAATACAATATCATCATGACTTTGTCCCAATGTCCTGACCAGGATTGTTAGGATAAAGGATGACAGCTACATTTATAGAAAATGGTACAATTATGACATCTTAGATGTCTCTAAGGCATATTTCTACATGCATCCTGAAAATTGCTTTAATTAAATAAATACATATTTATATATTGGATACGTAGATGCCCAGAGGAAAGGAACACAAGACCCATGGGAAATATTGTGGACTGTAGTTCACACAAGGATAAGATACCCACAGCAGTGCTAGTCTAGAAATCGACACAAGTTGCATTGGATAAAGTAATTACATCACTTGAAATGTTTGAAAAAACGGAGTTGCCTGGAGAGAGGATCTGAATGAGACACAAGACTTCGGGGGAAGGATTGCAGATCGAAGTTTACCCAGGGCCAGGAAGCCCACAACGGCTCACAGTGTAGTTAAACAATAATTGTAATCTAATACTGTTCCAACAAAAAAAAAGTGATTTTAAAAATTTCAAAAAGTATTTGGAAGAAATTTGGAATTCAGTGATTTTAAAAAGGTTTCAAATGAAACACTTTGGAAAACATTCAATAGAAAAAATTGAGACTAAACATTAAAAATAAATTATAGTTTAAATAACTAAAAAGATACACTTTTATAACAAGTGGAATTAAAAAGTAAAAAATAACTTTAAGTATGAAGAATTTGTTCTATAAAATCAACTAGTTTATTATACTTCAAAATTTTGTATTAAGTTTAAAATAAAAACTAATTCATATCAACAAAATAATAAATTTTATTATAAGACTTAAAACTTTCGTAGTGAATGTTACTAATAATTGATTCCCGGGTGATCAGGCACGTCAAGTCTATAAAATTCAAGCTTTTGCCCATTTGATTCTCCATGGTCTTCATCAGGATAATGAATGAAAACCATGATCCTCTTCATGATCCTGATGACCATGGAGAATCAAATGGTCCAAAGCTCGGATTTTATAAATTTAACGCAGCTGATCACCCATTTTCCATAAAAATATTTCAAACATGACATTTTAATCAAAATCGTTAGAGCCATTTTCAATAAAATCAAAATTTTCCAAAAATTTTCCATGTAAAGGGTAGTTTAGGGTGGGGCTATTTTCTTCAAAATCTTTGTGTCGCATCCTTGAAAGACATTAAATTTAAATACCAACTGTAGTTTTTAACTGACTTTTAGTTTTTGAATTATGCTGTCCAGACACACACACGGACCTTTTTCTAAAAATGCTTTTTTGGGGGGGGCGCGATTCAGGGGGTTTCAAAACATCCGGTGAAATCTCGACATCGAATTTTTGGGTGGAATACAATACTTCCCCTACTTACCAGTAGAGAAAGTAAAAATGTAGATCTTACTAAAACGCAATTTATGCCCAAATACATTTTTTTTTTTTTTTTTTTAAGAGTGAACCATTTTGGAGCTATTTGTTATTTGTGTCACTTTCGTCAAATGCAATATCGTTAATTTTTTTTTGTTAACCATGCAAAGAGAATGGCATCTTTAAAAGATTTGACTATCACTCAAAGCGTGCTGTATTCTCATATTCCCCTTGTACCTACAAGGAAATGAGCAATAAGATAATTTGTACAAATGTTTATCCCAACTAATACAAAGAAGATAGAGGAGCAACACATCAGATTTTTACTTCCACCTTTCCACTTCGGGTTCCATAGAATTCGCATCCACAGACATAAATCTGCATTGTCTTTCAATTATCTCTGACGTTCGACGCGGTAAATGTCAGTAAAACAACAACAACAACAACAACAGGGGTGCAGACAAGCGTAAGTTTTAACAGATACATACTTTATCCTCATAGAATCTGCATGACGTAAATGATTGGCATACATGCCAATGAATATTTTGAATTATTAATTTAAGATTGAAACATGATATAAGCGTACTACAGCAGTTTGCCTGTTATTTTTTTAAAACAGCTTTACTCATTCAATGTCTGATGTCTCAGAGAATTGGGTTTGCCGCGATCGCTTGCGTAACGTGTAAGGCGATCATTCCCGTCTCAGTTTTTCTAACAAGCTTGGTTTCTTAATAATTCACCGCTGTTTTAAGATATTCATCACGTTTAACGGCTAAGGTTGCTTATCTGCCCAAAAGGCTGTTTCGTCAGAATTACTTAGGTTAGGTCAAGAATATAATGTTGCCTCGTTAAAGTTGGGAGTCACCCCTTGTGTTATTTAAGCGAATTACTTGTTCAAGCATGTATAAGTACAGTTTCCCATTGCAAGTAAGTCAAAAACCCTCCTCTCATTACACTAATACACGTTTACGACAATTACCAGCAACAAGAACAAGAAAAACTGCAGACACACAACACTTTCAAAACATTTAGATACACACACATACACCAAACACACAAAATTATACAAACATGCATAAAATAAAAATACCGATGAGATGTTGCAGCAGCAATAAACAAATAGACAAAACTAGTAACAAAACCAATTTCTTCTTGGGTAGAAGTCATGCCACGCAGCTAGAGATGATTCACACAAAAAATTTCACTAAATACACAAACCACAATACCAACACACATACGCTAGAAAGATCCCCCACACAACCAAATAAAAATTCCCAAACTCGGCTGAAGAGGGGTGTCCCTAAGCAGCCAGGGCATGTTACATAACATGCCCAAATAACATTTTTCAATTCAATTCAAGCAAGTCCACAGAGTATGAGGTGCGAGAGGAACTTACGTTTTAGACACAAGCCCAACGTTTATGGCACCAGCAGTTTTTTGAATAGCCTTACTCCTTATTTAGTATACTTTCTCTGTCACACACAGACTCACACTCACTCGATGTTCTTGTCACACAGTTTCCAAACAGATAAGGGCAGCAAATTCCTGTCAGGCACTTTCTTTCCATTGGCCAACAGCACATAACTGCAACAACCATTTCTATTTTCAATTATGTACCTATATTCCTACAAGTTGTGAAATAAATGGATGCAGTATAATGGTACAATAAGTGATGTTGAGCATTTTAGTAGATGTGCAATCGTATCCATTCTGCACCACAAGGAGCCAGAAACGATTTATTTAATTTTTGAAAACCAAGAAGTTGTTGCAGTTAGGAAATGAAATATAATGCGACATAAGCAGAACAAGCTATGTCAGGTATTTTGCCACTATGCATTCTTAATGCAATATTCGTAAGGTTGAAATTACTTCTTTTTTTTTTTTTTTTATTTTCACAATTTTAAAGCTACATAATTTTTTGTACACCTATTTGGAATGTCATGTAAATTATTTGGCAGTTTCATGTTTACTTTCTCCACTACGTATAGTAAGTAGAGGATAATTGAGGAAGATTATTTAAATGACAAATTATTCCTGTTAATGCTTATGTAGCTTTACAAGTAGTTTCTAACTCATTTTATTCTGTATAAGATTGTTTAAATGACAAATTATTTCTGTTAATGCTCATGTAGCTTTGTAAGTAGTTTCTAACTCATTGTATTCTGTATAAGATTGTTTAAATGACAAATTATTTCTGTTAATGCTTGTGTAGCTTTGTAAGTAGTTTCTAACTCATTTTGTTCTGTGTAAGATTATTCAAATGACAAATTATTCTTGTTAATGCTTATGTAGCTTTGTAAGTAGTTTCTAACTCATTTTATTCCGTATACAATTATTTAAATGACAAATTATTCGAGTTAATGCTTATGTAACTTTGTAAGTAATTTTTAACTCATTTTATTCTGTATAAGGTAATCTAAACGACAAATCATCCTGTGAAAGCTGTAAGTGATCTCTAACTTCTTCAGTGACAAATCATTGTTAATCACTTCTGATGTCAGTGTGAAATCTACTCAAATGTATATGTATAGAACGAACTAAGAAAAAGGTGACATTCATTACTAATTATATAACTGAATTATTATTATTGTTATTATTATTAATTATTATTATTAGTATTATTATTAGTATTATTATCGTCATCATCATCATCATTATTATATTACAACTAAACAGTAGAATATGGCTGTAAATGCCTAGTGTAAATTTAACACAAAATTCAATTCTTATCTGACAAATTTCAGGTAAGCTTTGATTGTGTTTCCATATCCCCTTTGCTGTTGTTTGTTTGTTTCTTTTTTGTTCCTGTATACATATACGAGTTTTTATGTGCTCATTCTGTATATTTATTGACAATGTTTTCTACATCACAATTGACATGTTCAATGTTCACCAGCCTCCATGGCTACTTGTGAATTAAAAAAAAATTATTTTGTTGTTTAACGACGCTGTCAATTGCTAGGATCACATCAGCGTCGCCGGTGTGGCGGAATTTTGTCCCGCAGGAGTTCTTTTACATGCCAGTAAATCTACTGACATGGAGCTGTCGTTTTTAAGCACACTTAAAAACCATCGGCCTGGGCCGGATTTGAACCCGCGACCTTGGGAATAGTAGGCCAGCGTCTAACCAACTGAGCCACCCAGACAGACGCTACTTGTGAACTCGCTGAATGCAATCTAATCTAATCGTATCCCAACCAAAGGTGCAATGTCCAAATTTCACTGGAAATATACGTTATGAAGCCCGCTGTATCCAGGAAAACCACTATTAGAAGAGATTTGTGTGTGTCTATCAGTGAACAGCATAACTCAAGAACGAGAAGTTGGCTAAAAACCAAAGTTGGTATCTAAGTCTAACATCTTTTAATGATGTGACACAAAGATTTTGAATAAAATTCCTTCAGCGTAAACTGCACTTTACATGGAATCTTTTTTCAAAATTCTGATTTTCCCAAAAATGGCTAACCATATTGATTAAAATGATATTTTTAAGATATTTTTATAGCAAATGAAATGTGTATTTTGAATTCTCTGGGCTATAGCCTATGTAGTCCTGTTTACTCTGGATAACTTTTGCATAACTGGTAAACCGTAAGAGGTAGACCAAATCTTACTATGCAGAAAATGTAGATCTTACTAAAACATATGTAATTTATGCCCAAATGCATTTTTTTGTACAGTGAACCATTTCAAAGATATTGTTATATGTGTGAATTTTGGAAAACTTAAACTTTCCTATAATGGAACATTGTTATTAAATTTCTTATATGTAGCCGTGAAGAGATAACAGAATTTCAAAGCTTTAAAACATTTGACTATTGCTCAAAGTCTACTGTATTCCCATATTCCCCTTGTACCTACAAGGAAATAATCAATAAGATAATTTGTACAAATTGTATATCTCAACTAACACGTAGGAGATATAGGAAGAAAGAGTTTGTAAGAATGGTTGGTACAAAGGTAGAGAAAGTCATATGAGTGCAACAGATCAGATTTTTGTCAATTAGTATTCCTAATTATTGAAAATTTTCTTTCTAAAGATTTGCAAATTTTAAAGCGAAATGAACTCTACATATTTTTGAGAAAAAGGTGTAATATTTTCTTCAGCAGACCATAAGCTTATAGAAAAACTTAATGCATGTTTTCATTTTTTAATGACTTAACTGTAAGGAAACTTCTAAAAAATATCAACTGCATATGAAAAGTTTCAAAAAATCTTCACAATCTCTGTACACATTTTATTTTTATCTTAAGTACCAAGTTAATGCTAAATACCGTGTGTAGTTTCTTCATCATGATTTGTAGAGTACACAGTAAATATTTCAAACCTTCTAGCACCTAATTTGTGGAAGTTATTTTGTTTTAAATGAATAAAAGTGTAGCAACAATTAAGGTGAAAAATGAGTTTAAAAGTTTGCATGCATTTTAAGATGAAACAATGACCTTTAGATCTTACTAGAAGTGTCGAGCTGTATAAGCAGCTTTTTGGCCCAGCCATTTTCACACTATTCAAGTCTTCCTGTTGGATAGGTATACAACTATTTACACTAGATTCTCTTTACAATGTAATATGTTAGTAATTAGACAGACTGTGTCAAGAAATTGTCTCAAAATATGAGGGAGAATCAAGTGAAAACTGCAATTAATTTTTTTCCACTATATTAATATGGAGATGGTTTGATTGTATATTATTTTTGCATTTAGTCTCCGCTGTGTTGAGTGCAGTTATACCATCGAATAGGTAGTGTTTTGATACCATGTGAGAAACACTACTGTGTTTGACTTAATAGCCACTCATGCACCGCCGATTGGTGAAGGTCTGTGTAGGTGAATGGGGACATGTAGTGTTCCAGAATAGGACGTTTCTTATTCCAGAATAAACTTAACATGACTTTCCCTGCAGAGGTGTGGCTGTGAAACTTCTTTGGTTTTAGCAAAGAGGAGTGTCACCATCCTTTGCTTGCACGTTTCATCGCAGTTGAAAATGGTGCACCCAACATTCATCTCCAGTGACAATGTGAGCTAGGAAATCCTCACTCTTCTCTTCGTTCATGCCTCAGCAGCCCTTGACATGTGTAACACGATGGTCTTACAGTTCCTGTGTTAGCTGTCAAGGAACACACGTGTCGGATACCTGTAGCATAGTTTGGCGTGCACTATGTCTTGTACTGAACTAACACTCATGTTCAGCAAGGAAGACATTTCAACCAGGGTGACATGCCAGTTTTCCTGAATAAGCTGATCTGCTGTGGCTATGAACTCTGTCACAACTCGTTGAGCCTGACCTGGACAGGGAACATCAGTCAAAGTTGTACCTCCTGCGAATTTTGTGTGCCAATTATAGACTTGTCACTATGGCAGACAGGCGTCCCCATACTTCCCATTCTCCGGTGAATATGAACCAGTTTCACACCTTCACTTCATGAAAATCAAATAACTCCACCTGCTCCTGCTTGGTGCAAATGCGAAGTGGTGCTGCCAGTTTGAATCAGCTGTTACTTACTTCCAACCTCACCTGCTGGCACTATCTCGTACTACCAGCTCAAAAGGACTCCAGGACTGCATCTACAAGTCTCCAAGCACGCAAAAGGAAAACTATAATTTTAATGACGGTTTTGCAGCATTTAATTCTCTCTCATACTTTGTAACACAACAAGTGGTCTCTATAAACAAGTGCACAAACAGGAAGGCAAGTCTCAAATATACATGCTCAAAGAAGCCAACAAAATAGGAACAAAAGCTTCTCTATGGTTTCTACTCATGCTGAAGGAGTGTGTTACACGTCTTATACTGGCAGAGCTTCTCTTACATGTTATACCTACCATGGTGGCTCAGTGACAAATCAGAAACTAATCTTCAAAGAAGAATATTCATAAACAATTGGTAAAAAAAAAAGGCATTCTTTACTTATGCAAAACTTTTACTATCTACCATCCCCCTCAGAGTGCAGACCTTTGAATATGATGTAATTAGAGCAAGTTACAGGTTTACAGTTCTTTAAAAGTTTCTATACATGCACTTCAAATCACGTAGGTTTTTTATAGAAAAAAAACAAAATGTGAAAATTTGTCATTTTTGGCCACATTTCCCCCCATAAAATACCTACTTACATATTGATAGAATACAAATTCAATTCGTAAACTCCAATTTTAGTTTTGAGGTCATTGGTATGAAGTACAGTCTATTTCTTGTAAAGTTTTGCCTGCAAACAAACAGTTTTTGCTCTGTGCTGTTTGTAGCTTTTGGGTGAATAGGTGCTTCTCTGTGGGACAGAAGAGACACATTGGCTTCTTTTGTGTTGCGGTTGTAAGCCATTCATAGATACCAGCAACAGTTTGTGTTGTTTGCTTTACATGAATGATAGCCTTGAAATGTGCATTTGTTTCACAAACATTGTGCTAAGTTCTGTAAGAAATATTCTTCGAAGAACTCATTGATATTGGTTTTATAAATTGTCTGCAGGTTTTTTCCTGCAATATTTAAAAGGTTAAAAGATATGTCAGAGGCCTCTTGAAACAATAATCTGATGTCAGATGGTCTACAACATTCATGTGTCTCTGTTGTAGAAGGTTACCATTTCATGTTTGTTTGCCTCACCACTATCAGGATTGATGTGCATGGTAGACCTCAGTAACACATTGTTCTTCCGCCTTATGGAACCTTTGCTTACTCATGGATGCAGTGAAAAATTCTCACACAGTTTCATATGTGGCCCACAGTTTGTATTGTAACTTTTTGTTGGTTGTTGTGAAGTAAATACGACAGATGTAGTCTAGATAAAGAAACACTTTTATTTCCGTAAACAGTAACTTGTACACTCGTTGCAACAGCAAGAAAGTCTTTTCCGATTCTCCAACAGCACGACTCCGAATTCGTAACACAAAGAACTAACTCTTCTCCGTCGGCACAACTCTCCACATCGTCTGTCCGTCTCCGTCGGCACGACTACTCAGCCTTCACATACGTCTGACTGTTCTCCGTCGGCACTACTCAACGCTTCACGTACGTCTGACTGACTCTTCTCACACTTTACCGCTATTTATATCTCCCAGGCACTATTCTGGAAGCTTCCGGAACGTTCACTTATTTAGCGGTGAAACACAAAGCAGACAGTTCTAGAAGCCTCTATCACTTTCTCTCTTTCGACAAGCGCCCAACAATGCGGCCATTCTCCGTCTCTTTCCTTCGGCTCCTTTGCGGTAGTGCCGACAATAATGCGATGGGTGACACTGCGGTTGTCGGCAATTAGATACGGCGGGCGCGGTGACACTGCTCCCTCCTCAGAGCTGGTCGTCCCGACCAGCACTATCACTGCGGCATCTCCCTTGCGCCCCGGTGGACTAACCCATCGAACCTCTTCTCCAGGAGGCACGATCCTAGGTATCGCTGTTGGATAGTGTCCCTTGGTCCGGGTAGGACGACGTATGCCATCCTGCTTCGAAATTCTGCAACAGTACCGCCGGTCTTGGCGGGCCCTCGTCCAGTTGCCCTTCTTCCTGGTGTGTTGACGGGCCATCCTGCGCACTTGGAAACGGCTCATTGGGTACCGTGTCCGCCGACCTCTCTGGCGCACCTTCGCAGCCACCTTGCTTCCGATGGGTCCGGCAACAAACCCCACCACATCCGCGCGAGTCGCGTCCACCGCTGCACTCGTGTTCACTCGTGCTCGGCACGGCCTCTCCTGTATCCTGCCGTCCACGATGATGTCCACCCTTCTTCCGTTCACGGCACTACGCGTCAGGTGATTGGATGGCTCCGACGGTCCCCCCATGTCACATGCCAAGTCGGTTCTCGCGTGATGCTCGTTTGCTTGTGCGCTTCCCTGCTGATCGTCCTCCACGTCGTATCCTGGTTGGTTACGTACCCGACACACTCCTCCAGAGGATCCCCGACGACGTCCCTGAACTGCCCCTTTGTCTTCCCCGAGACGTACACTTTCGTTATCTGAAACGGGCGCAACTGTCGCCTCGGCCACTAGGTGCTTCCTCCCCGGGTCCGCGCTATTCCGTCTGCCCCTGGCATCCAGTACTTTGACGCTCTCGTCAACTCTTACTACCAGGGCGCCAAGACGTTCCCCGTCGTCCTCCACGACGTCCACATGCTGGCAGAGGTCTTCCACCTTTTCGCCGAGTTCTTCCACGTCTTCCGTCACGCCAATCAGTTCGCCGAGTTGTTCCACGTCTTCCGTCATGCCAATCAGTTCGCCGAGTTGTTCCACGTCTTCCGTCACGCCAATCAGTTCGCCGAGTTGTTCCAGGTCTTCCCTCATATCATCCGAAACGGGCGCGACTGTCGCCTCGGCCACTAGGTGCTCCCTCTCCGGCTCCGCGCTATTCCGTCTGCCCCTGGCATCCAGTACTTTAACGCTCTCGTCAACTCTTACTACCAGGGCGCCAAGACGTTCCCCGTCGTCCTCCACGACGTCCACGTGCTGGCAGAGGTCTACCACCTTTTCGCCGAGTTCTTCCACGTCTTCCGTCACGCCAGTCAGTTCGCCGAGTTGTTCCATCTTGATCTCTTTCAGCTCGGCAGCGAGGTTGTCGTTTGACGTTTCCATTTTGGCAGCGAGGTTATCGTTTGCCGTCTTCATCTCTTTCAGCACGGCAGCGAGGTTGTCGTATGACGTTTCCATTTTGGCAGCGAGGTTGTCGTATGACGTTTCCATTTTGGCAAATAATTCTTTCATCATTGCCATCATCCTGGTTTCCGAATCTCCCTCCATCTTGGTTCTAACGTTGCAACTTCTAACGACGATGTAACGATACTAGAAGCAATTCGACGGATCCCACTCCTGACACCAGTGTAACTTTTTGTTGGTTGTTGTGAAGTAAATACGACAGATGTAGTCTAGATAAAGAAACACTTTTATTTCCGTAAACAGTAACTTGTACACTCGTTGCAACAGCAAGAAAGTCTTTTCCGATTCTCCAACAGCACGACTCCGAATTCGTAACACAAAGAACTAACTCTTCTCCGTCGGCACAACTCTCCACATCGTCTGTCCGTCTCCGTCGGCACGACTACTCAGCCTTCACATACGTCTGACTGTTCTCCGTCGGCACTACTCAACGCTTTACGTACGTCTGACTGACTCTTCTCACACTTTACCGCTATTTATATCTCCCAGGCACTATTCTGGAAGCTTCCGGAACGTTCACTTATTTAGCGGTGAAACACAAAGCAGACAGTTCTAGAAGCCTCTATCACTTTCTCTCTTTCGGCAAGCGCCCAACAATGCGGCCATTCTCCGTCTCTTTCCTTCGGCTCCTTTGCGGTAGTGCCGACAATAATGCGATGGGTGACACTGCGGTTGTCGGCAATTAGATACGGCGGGCGCGGTGACAGTATTTAGGTGCTACGAGTTCTTCACTCCAGCAAGATAGAGCACTCCAAAGAAGACTGACATTTCTTCAAAATCTGTATCAACAGAAACTTAACATGGTGTGTGAATAAGCCTGTATAAGTCATGAGGCAAGACAAGAACAATTCCCCTAGCTGCACAGTGGCAACTCTTTACCTGAAAGGCTGATGGTGGGGGAAGTTGCGCAACCATGTATGCGCAGAAGTCATAAGGTATCTGTCTATGAAGGAGTTAAGTTTGCCAACAAAGCTTTAGTGGATATTGCTAATGACATATTTGTATAACAATTAGCTTTATAACGAACAAAGTTATTTCACTATAACTATGGATATGTGCCAACAATTGCTTTCATGTGAATTGCAATTGTTTTGGTTGCCCCACACTGTTGCGGTAGTCTTTATTACTTGGCGGCAAGCTAACCTGTCTATCTCTCCTCAGCTGTTTCAGAGAGGAAGGGAAGGAAGGCAGCTTCCCCTGTGCGCAAGATTTGTTCATGGCTCACCTCACAACCTATACCATTAGCTCATTGTACATTTCACAATGTAAGCAAGCACATTATCTGGAAAGAATAAGTTTAAAGAATAAAGAACTATGTTTGCACCTTTTAACACCTGGAAGCTGTATTATAATTTTCTGATGAGCAATTCTTGCTGTGTTGATGTTCTTGGACCATTTATCCTCATACATTTTGTGTTGTTTTTATTATTATTATTATTGATATTTTTTAATTTTATATTTAAAGTGTAAAAGTATCGGGTCTATTATTACAATACATAGCAACATTCTTTTTGTGTGTCATTGTCACCCATTACATACAATGCATTTTTTCATTCCCAACATATGAAATTTGATGTGTTACCAACATGATTTTTGTATGTTACTATCACAACACACTCCCTTAACATAGACAATCATGTTGTATCTTAATTGTTCTTTCACACAATACAGAGGAGACACTCCCTCAAAAAATACTTTTACATTGAGTAATTGTAACATAATTTAAGTTAAACAACATTATAAACAAATATTTAACTAACAGAAACACTTTTACTTGAATGTGTATCACAAACGTTATACAAACTTGAGAATGAGCTGGGCACAGCTTGAAACCCCAGGGTTAGCAGCAAATCAATAAGAGAAGTGAAGTTTTTAGTTTCTAATTTGTTCTTACTTTAGAATCTTGTTGCTTCACTGTTAATAGCTTCAATTTTTCCTTATTTAACTTGTTTGATAGCTCTTTGAATCTAGTAGATTGCAAAGGTTTTGCTAAAATGTCTGCAATTTGTTTATCACTGGGACAATACTCTAAATTAAACCACTTTTTATTTAATTCATCATGTATGAAATTATACTTTATGGCAATGTGATTTGTGTTACATGATGCTTGACCAGATTTGGTCATTTTAATGCAACTTCGATTATCTGAGTACATTGTAATTTTAGACTATCCAATGTTGAGTTCTTCAATGAGATTCTTCAAAAACTTCATTTGCTTGCAGCAGTGTGTGGTAGCAACATATTCTGCTTCTGTGGATGATTGTGCCACAATACTTTGTTTTCTTGAACTTCATATGACCGACCGGTCCTTCTCCAATCATAACAATGAAACCAGTTGTACTTTTTCTATCTTTCATGTTCCCAGCAAAATTTGAATGATTTGTTTTCTTGCACATTCCACAAGCTGGATATGTTTTTCTATTCTTGTCTGCACAATTTATTTTTCTGAAGTAGCAATTTTCTGTCAAATGGTTAGATTTCTTGCATATTTCACATTGCTTCTTTTGTTTTTCTGGGCAATCTGTGATTTTATGACCATTGCGTTTGTATCCATAGCATTTCACTGTTTGTTTACCTTTGAACTTGAGTACTTTAAATACAACTGTTTCCTCAGTAGATGACTTTCTACAGCTTTTAGGTTATCCAAGGTTCTGCTTTTTTCTTGTGTTGATTCCCAAGCAGTAGCAAAGTGTTTATAATATTCAGGGAGAATGGTTAAAATCTTGGCCATGATAATTTCTTCAATTAGATTTTAATTTAAGTGGTTAAGCTTAAAAACTATGCTTTGTATATGACTGATATTAGCCATCATATCCTTGCTTTTATCATATTTATAGTTGAAGAATTCTGTTTGTAGTTGGACTTTCTGCTGAGTAGTTTCCTTTTGGTATACTGATTTTAAAGCGTCCCACATTTCCTTAGAACTGATGGATCCTCCAAGGAAAACCTTACTGGAGCTGGAGTTACGTGTTCACATTTTTCCTTTTATCATTCTGTTGGCAGAGACACAACAAATTATGATGGAGAAATAGAGGCTATATACATTGCTCTCCGACAATTATTTAATCTTCCCTTAAATAAATTTAACAAGGCAGTAATTCTTTCAGATTCTAAAGCTGCAATTCAGGGAATATGTTCAAATACTACAAAGAAGTCAACAAAAATTAGAGAATGCTACAAAATGTTAACACAACTCCAAAAAGTTAATAAGACTGTTCATCTCCAATGGATTCCAGCACACTGTGGAGTCATGGGGAACGAAGCTGCAGACTCACTTGCAAAGAAAGGCACAACAATAAAACAAAAGTCTAAATTCAATTTCTCATATTCCTCAATAAAACGCTTGATCATAAAAAATTGTTGTCATTCATATCTACAAGAAATAGAAACAAATGCCAAAGATAAAAAATGGATTACACTACTTTCCAATCCAGATATAATCCCCCAGAGACCAAGGAAAACAGCTGTTGCAGCCTTCCGACTATTGACAAATCATGACTGCTTGGCAAGTCATCTCTACAGAATAGGTATCTCAGCCTCACCAATATGTGTCCTGTGTAACGATCCAGCAGAAATGAACGAAGACCACTTGAAGACCTGTGAAGCATTAAGATCAGAAGAAACTACAGTTCAAAAGTATTGGAAAGCACGAATGCTAATGGCTTCATTGCCAGATGCAAGGCACTAGAAAACAACAACAACATTTCCTTAGATGTCTCACACGAAAGAATATGGGCCTTTACCACCTATTTAGTCCTCCCGGCTAGGTCCGATGGACCCATTGACCAACGATAGGTGTGCTCCCCCTTGCAAAATGGGGGTTTAAGTCGGGTGATGTAACTGCCACACTGTAAAACTGGTGCCCGTTAAGAAAACAGTTACATGAAAGCCACATACCTGTGAAGCATTAAGATCAGAAGAAACTACAGTTCAAAAGTATTGGAAAGCACGAATGCTAATGGCTTCATTGCCAGATGCAAGGCACTAGAAAACAACAACAACATTGTGATCTAGTGTTCTTAGAATCATGCATCCTTTGTCTTCCATTCTTTGTCTGCAGTTTCATTTTCTTGACTCGATAACAAATTGTCACTGTTCACTATTTTATGTAACCTCGCATTAAATAACGCTGATATTTCCAGTTCCCACAATGGATAAGTATCTGCATTTTTTAATTTTGTAATTGATGCAACTTTGCCTATAGTTGTTTCCATGCTTTTACTTTTTAAGTTGTTATTTCACATCTCTCAGACATGTCACTTTACTTATGGTCTTTATGCCGATGTACTCATTTGCACATAACTTTCACATTCTGGGTCCATAACCTGTTTTTATTATTATTGATATTTTTTAATTTTATTTTATATTTAAAGTGACAAAGTATTGGGTGTATTATTACAATACATAGCAACATTCCTGTTTTGTATCATTGTTGCCCATTACATGCAATGCATTTTTTTTCATTGCCAACATATGAAATTTGATGTTACCAACATGATTTTTGTATGTTACTATCACAACATTTTGCGATTGCCTGGTATTGGGATTGAAAGAGCCACACTGTTTGAATCAATGTTGGTTTGTTCTGTTGCTGTATCAAGTATGTGTCGATAAATACTGATCATCACCTTTCTTGGTTTAGGCCTTTTGGATTGTTCTGGTCTCATATTTTAAACTGTTCTGTCCATCTTCTTTTGGGTCTGCCAATGTTTCTTTGACCTTTGGTGTATGAGGTGTGATCAACAAGTAATAGGAATTTTTATTTTTCCTAAACAATCTTTATTTATTCATCAACATCAATTTTATCCCCTTCAAAGTAATCCTCAGATAATACACTTGTGCTAGCACTTTTTCCAATCTTGGAAGCACTTCTGGAACTCATTTTTTGTTATGGTGTTCAGCTCCTTAAGTGATTTCGGTTTTATCTCCTCAATGGCGGCAAAATGACGTCCTTTCATGGTTTTCTTCAGCCTCGGGAATGGAAAGAAGTCGCAGTGGGCCATGTCCGGCAAATAGGGTGGCTGAGACAACATTGCTTTTTTGCCAGAAAATCATGAACAAGCATTGAGGTGTGAGTGAAAGCCTTATTGTGATGTAATTTCCACAATGGTTTTGCCACAATTCTGGTCCTCTTTTTTTTTTTTTTTTTTAGTGCTTCATGCATAAGGCGGGAACTCACGATGTACTATCCCATTGTAATTGAAGAAGTTCTGGGTCACTGTCGACTTCATTCAGCAATTCCTGAGTGGTGTCCTTGCGACATCGTTTTTGGTCAAAATTCAACAATTCAACTTTGCTGCCACACATTTCATGCCCAAAACATCTGAAAAAAAATTTTTGGCATGAGCCAAAGAATAAGCTGATATCATCAGCAACCTCTCTGATGGTGATTTGGTGATTTTCCAGAACCATTTTCTTTACTTCCACATTCTCATCAGTAATTGATATATTAGGGTGTCCAGGGCGGTTGTCATCAACATCATCTTGACTCTCTTTGAAGCATTTACAGCACTTGTAAACTTTTGTTTTACTCATTGCAGATTTCTCAAAAGCCACAGTCAACATTTTGAATGCAGTGCTGCACTTTATTCCATTTTTAAAGCAAAATTGAATGCAAATTCTTTGATTCATCCTTTCAAAAGCAAAAGTTCGTCAAACACATGCAAACACATAACATTTTTAACTATCAACAATAATCGGTACACTACACATATACTTCCAAAGGCTCGTCAAATAGCAAGTGGTATTCTTACAGGAATTAAAAGAAATATGAAAGCTACTATCCAAATCCAAAAAACAATGGAAGAACAAGATAAATCAGAAATAGTTAAAATTGAAGTACGGAAAAGTAACTACCACTATAGAATTTACAGTATCTACAATCCTCCAGACAATACACTAGATCTAAATTCTATTCCCATAGAACCCAAAAGTATATTAATAGGTGATTTTAATGCACACTCCCCTAGGTGGGGCTACAGAGATATAAATTCAGCAGGAAGAGTCATAGAAGACCTATTAAACTCGTCAACAATGGAATTAATATTTAATCCAAATGATCCACCCACTTACCTTCATTATAATGGTTCGGGTACAAATCCTGACCTTCTGATGGTGTCATCTGACATAATTGACAATACAAAAAGAGAAATAATAGAAGACCCAGGTTCAGGCCACAGAATCACCATAAACTCCATAAGAGGTCTAATAAATAAAAGTAACAAACCAAAAGTTAAAACTTCTTGGAATTTTAAAAAAGCAGATTGGTCCAGTTTCCAAAATGAGATAGAAGGGAAGTGTAATATACTGTTAGAATCAGAGTTCAAGTCAACAGATGAAATGAATAAAAAAATTTGTGAAATATTATTGACAGCAGCCAAAACACATCCCCAAAGGAAAGTTAAAGAAATATAGCTACTTTTGGTCTCCATCTTTATCTAACTTAAAACACGAAAGAAATATAGCAAGAGTCAAAGCCGAAAGAACCAAGTGTCCAGAAGATGTACAAAACTGGAGAAGAAAAGCAGCCATTTTTAAGAAAGAATTAATTACAGCAAAAAGGGCCAGTTTCACAAATTTTGTAGAACATATGGACTATAGGAAAGATGGTAATAAAATATACAAATTCCTTAATAAAACAAAATTATCAAAAAATACAACTGAACCATTAAAATATAATAACAAAAGCTTAACTACAGATAGGGAAATAGCAGAATCCCTTAACAAGCTTTATGCTCAGTCACAAAGAATACCCCAAGCGTATAAAAAACAAGATAAGGCTATCCAAAAAACTATCAGAGAAACTAGTAAGCCAAAAGGTACACGAAATGATATTTTTATTCAGGATTTTAATGAAACAGAACTGGATTTAGCAATAGAACAATTACAGAACAAAAAATCTCCTGGACCTGACAAGATCCATCCAGAGTTTATTAAACACCTTGGCAGGAAAGGAAAAGAAATCCTACTTAAACTGTATAACACGTGTTGGAGAATGACTGTACCTTCCGACTGGAAAAAAGCCATTATCATCCCGATTTTAAAGAAAAACAAACCCTCAAACAATATTAATAGTTTCAGACCAATATCTTTGACCAGTGTTTTTGCAAAAGTGATGGAAAGAATGGTGGCATCTAGACTTAACTGGTTCCTAGAATATTACAACTTAATTAATAGTTCACAGACCGGCTTCAGACAGAATCATAGTACAAGTGAAAATGTACTCCTACTAAGCCAAGACATCAAGAAAGCTTTCAATAGAAAGGAGGATACCTTGGCAGTATTCATTGATTTTAAATCAGCATATGACTCAGTCTGGAGAAATAAATTAGTTGAGAAGTTGCAATCAATAGGTGTGAAAAGTAACATGCTTAAGTGGATAACTCAGTTTATTTCACAAAGATTTTGTGCCACAAAATATAATACATACATTTCCAAATATAAACAAACACACCGAGGACTTCCACCAGGTGCTGTTCTGAGCACAACACTCTTTAACATATATATAAATGACCTTCCATCAATAATAAAAACTTTAGAAACCAAAATTGCTTTATTTGCTGACGATGTAGTCATTTGGACTTCAGGCTCTTCAAAAAAACCTGAATTAATTAAAGACAGAATAGAAACAGCCCTAAACAAAGTACATGAATGGAGCTCCAAAAACCTCATGACTATCAATGTGGAAAAAACAAATTATGAATTATTTACACTAAAATACAAACCAGTTAATATTAGCATAAATTATAATGGTAAACCACTCAAAGCAGTTGATGATGTCAAATACTTAGGCATCACTTTCGACAGAAAGCTAAGTTGGAAAAAACATATAACAAACATCTCAGAAAAGGTTGAAAAGAAATTGCAAATCCTGAAAAGGTTAGCTGGTGCTAAATGGGGCTGCTCAAGGAGAGTCCTTAACACAACATACAAAATGTATATTAAACCAAACCTCTTGTACTGTTCTAAAGCTTTAATAACAGCAGCAAATGCTAACATCAATAAACTTGAACAAATACAAAATCAGGCTCTTCGCCTAATCACTGGAGCAGTTAAATCCACACCTATTGATGCCATGCTTGCCTTAACACGGACCCCATCAATAACAACAAAAATAGAAGAACAAGCATTGCTCCAACACGAGAAAATGTTACGACTGCCAAACTCTAAATGGACAGAAGAGAACCTCCTTTCAATCCTTAAAACTCATAGTAGTTTCCTAGAAAAGGTAACACAGATTAAATCCAAATTGAACATTCCTAACACCAGAGAAAATCTACTTATTAGAGAAAATCCATTGGAATTATTGCAACCTACCTTCAATTTGGAATTAATAGAGGAAATAAGTAAATCAGACACACCAAAAGAAATACAAAAACTTCTAGCTCTGGAAACAATCAATACTAGGTATCCCACATTTTTAGAAAAAGATCCGTGTGGGTGTCTGTGTGTCAGTCTGTCAATCTGTGGACAGCATAACTCAAAAAACGAAAAGTCGGTTAAAAACCAAAGTTGGTATTTAAGTTTAATGTCTTTCAAGGATGTGACACGAAGATTTTAAAGAAAATAGTCCCACACTAACTACCCTTTACATGGAAAATTTTTCGAAAATTTTGATTTTCTTGAAAATTGCTCTAACGATTTTGATTAAAATGTCATATGTTTGAGATATTTTTATGACAAATGAAATATATATCTTGAATTTTCTGGCTATAGCCCCTGTAGTTGTATTTACTCTGGACGACTTTTGCATAACTGGTAAACCGTTAGAGATAGACCAAATTATACTATACAAAAATGTTGTTGTTGTTTTCTAGTGGCTTGCATCTGGCAATGAAGCCATTAGCATTCATGCTTTCCAATACTTTTGAACTGTAGTTCCTTCTGATCTTAATGCTTCACAGGTCTTCAAGTGGTCTTCATTCATTTCTGCTGGATCGTTACACAGGACACATATACAAAAATGTAGATCTTGCTAAAATACACAATTTATGTCTCAAATTTTCTTGTAGGGTGAACCATTTTGGAGATATTCCTTGTTATGTGTGTGAGTTTCGGAAAACTTAGAACTTTCGTAAAATGGATCATTGTTCATTTTTTTATATGTTAAGTGTGCAAAGACCTCAGAATCTCAAACATTTGACTATCGCACAAAGCCTACTGTATTCTAACATTCCCCTTGCACCTACAAGGAAATAAGCAATAAGATAATTTGTGCAAATGTGTTTCTCAAGTATCAAGAAAGAAGATATAGGAATAAGAGTTTGTAGGAATGGTTAGTACAAGAGTAGAGAAAGTCATATGAGTGCAACACATCAGATTTTTATTATGTAATTTTGGCTTATTTTGTTTAGTTGGTATAGAGTGTTTTGCACATTTATAATTGGCGCCAAACAAGAAGGGGATTGAAACTTGCACAGCACATGGTGGAAAGGTCAAAATGAACAGGAGGAGATGGATGCGTCATGGCGATCATCATAGCAATGGAAAGAACCAATTAGAACTAAGACGTTTCCATAGCAGCACTAAATGCTAAACCAGTGTTGTCGATATTTAACACATGATTAGCATGTGCCTGACCTGTAATCCAGCAGTAACATAAACTGTGCATCTTATCTTCTGTTTTCCCTGCAACATATACAATGCCTCCCTCCAGCTGCAGCTTGCATTGGTTACAGATTGCCTGTGTGCTGACAAGTTTGTTTGCATCATCCTATTTATGTGGTTATTTGCCTTGTATTTATGTGTGTCTAAATCTGTATACTGTGAGCATTTACAATTGTCTCTTTTAAGGAATATTTAATTATGTCCAAAAATAGTGACAAAGACAGCGTAGCCAAATGAAACTTTACTTACTTGAGAAGCGAATAAAATTGTGTTTGGTACGTATTCCAATTAAAGAAGTATGCAGTCGATAGTATTGCTGAAGAACATGGTCGTAAAATTGCTTGGTTTCTCCCTTTCCTAATATAATTCAATTTAATTAATTTGGGCCTAAGTAAATGGTTACATTGGGCAAAACAACAAACATCTCACTGCGTCACCTGTAATAAAGCTACATCAATAAAAAGTTGAAAACCGTGAACAAGAGGTTACTGACACAAAGGGTGTAATAAGTGCAACATAGGAAAATGAGTTTTAGAAGAAAGGATAGAGCAATGTCATTTTTGTGGGTAATTCTAGCAACAACAGCATGATGCAAGCGATTCACATATCAGTGGTATTTTCCCATTACAATATTTCACAGGTATGTTTCTTTCATTAACATAAACCTTTACAGTGATATATTGCATATGCTATCCTTTGCATGGAGATTCATTATTTTACTATTGTCTTTAAATATGAATATAAATTACACCTGCTCCACATTCCAAATGCAGTCCAACCGTCTTCTTATGCGTAATGCTCACGCGCTCTCCACGTGGTCACCAAGCGGCAACATTGCCTCTCTTTCACCGAGAACTGTCAATACCTTTTTTGTTTGGCGCCGATAATAATTCTGAGCCACTGGTTAAGACTACATCTGCAAATAGCATATTTAAATGCCTTGGCAACTAACCAAGAAATCAAATTTAAATCCCCTAGCTGTGAAGGTGGTAACAGTTTGTAACAGTATGTATGTTTCTTTCTCCACAGATTGTTAATGGAACACAAAGTTGTGAAATGGATACCAAAACAGATCCTCTCTCAGATGATGCAGTCTCACAGAACAAGAGAGAGTTGTTTAACAAGAATATTACCATGAACACAAACAGTGATGATGGGGCAGTCAAAACAGAAATTAAATCAGAGAATCCTTTTACAAACTTTAGTTCACAGAGCAAGAGAGAATGCTTAACCAAACAGACTGAGTCTGAAACTGTTACAAGCAGCAACTTCTGTGAGATATACATCAAAACGGAAATTGAAGAGCCGAGTCTGGTTTCAGACTTTGGTTCACAGAATGTGAGAGAATTTCTTCCAGAGGTTCCTGTAATAAAGTGCAAGAAATACAACAGTGATCATGAAACAGACAACAAAATAGAAGTGAAAGAAGAGCCTTTGTGGCTACAAACACAACCTTCATCTGTTTCTGATGACATTAAGGTAAGTTTTTGTTTATTGTATACTTGATAAAATATAGTAGTCATGTAACATAAAATGAATGATAAGAAATATTGTGTGAATGTGTAGAGTGCTTGTCAGATGGTATATCTAAATTGTGCTACTAGTTCTGGAAAATGATAACATACTTGAGAGAAGTTTTGTTGAAATCGTATCAAAATATTCTGTGGTATTGCAGCATCGGACATTTAGTTACACTTGAAATCAATGATTAACAATGTGAAAAGGAAATTGAATGATCCAAAGACAGCAGATTAATGTCTCCACTTTGATCTCCTAGGAATGTAAACTATAAAAATGGAAAAAGGGAGAGATATTTGCAGTAGACAACAAAAAACTCCTCTGATGTTAATATCTGAGAAAATGCTTCAAAATTTAATGATATATGCAAATATAATAAATTGTTGACTTATCGTATTAATTGGGTGGAAGGTTATCTGCACAATCAGAAGTCAGTTAAATCATGAATCATATGATGAACAGTAAATTATACTTCACATTATGCTATGTGATGTAAATGTAAAATATTTAGTGTTCACATCATGTTAGTAAGAAAAGCTATTAACATAAGAGGTAGAACTGGAACTTAAAAATTCAATGCCCACACACGGCTTGTGTGTTTAAAAACACCAACAGTAAGTTTGTTGGCATAAATAAATATTAACATAAACTTATTTGGAGGATAAAAGAAATTCTCAAGTTTTTGTAGTATTGCTCAATTTTGCTTCTTACTGTATTTTACAAGCTCTAAGTCACCTTTAAAGCAATCTTTTAGAAAAATAAATGTTTAACATTTTTCTTTAGATTGTAAAGCCAGACAAAAAAAAATGTAATTGCTTATTAATTTATAACACTGAATTGACCTTTAAAACCATCTTCTGAAACTTCTTGCTCTTTGTCATCATTCTCCTCTTCATATATAAGTTGGTCTTTACTTTCATCAAGAGCATCACTTATGCTCCATTTGTTGAAAGCTTCAAAAATAATGCACCAATAGTGCATGAACCCACTCCACATTTAATGTCTATTAAGCTTACACTAACTTACGTGCATGTTTAAGAGGTAGAACTGGAACTTAAAAATTCAATGCCACAACTGGGATTTGAACCAGACCTTTCGCTTACCGGGCAGCTGCTCTACCACTGAGCTATTGTGACAAACTGCCAGAATGGCATTAAATTCTCAAACCAGTTCGTATTTCTCCTGGTAAACCACAAAGGCAGTCTCACATCAGAGACAAATTACCCCAATGGTGACTTACTATTGTAAGTACTTTATATCCCAGGATTAAATAACCTTCAGATGGTAATTATTATTTTATTTATGCCAACAAACTTCAAACATCAAATGTTTGTTTCTGCATATCTCCTAATACAATATTCCAATTAATATGATGCAGGACATTTAACTAGTGCTGTATAGATGATTGTGTGAATTATTGTGTTACAGGACTGGGACATTCCTCCAGTAACATATCCAAGGTAAGACTTGACTCTTGTCTAATGCTCCAGTTGAGAAGCCTTCTGCTTCTTGTGTCACATTTTCCTTTTATTCTTATATAACTGTCACATTTATTTTGTGTTCTGGAATGGTTGTAAATAGGAATAGAATCAATCTAAGTATTTATTGAAATTTGTTGTATGATACTGTGGAGGGTGTTATACCTTTATACATGATGTGGCACAACAAAAGGTGAACTTTGAATTTATAGCTAAGTTATTGTAATATAATTGCAGTCCGGCTTGGAAATGTATTTGCCAGTTTCTATTCCTTATCTGTCCTACTTTAGAACCAGCTCCATCACAGAAACTTGTAGATGCTGTTCATTGTTGAGTGCAACAAAGGAGTCAAAAATGTAGCAGGACAAATTACTGCCTGGATAATTTTGTGCCAGTAGCCGTACACTGGTTAATAGGAAGCATTTAATTGCTTTACACATATCAAAGTCTGGGGGCAAATCTTCAAAATCTAAATAACTTCTCCTATCTCCAAGAAGTCTACTTTAAAGTAATGTAATACAAACATAATTATTATGAATTTAAATATTCCCTGCTATAAAATCTGCTTGTTGTTTCTTTCACAACCTGCACAAGGATAGATAAAATACAAACTCTACAACATACTTAGACGTATTCCCAGATCAGCCACCGCCAAGTCGACATGGCAGAAAAGAGGAAGAAGAGAGTTTTGGCAACCATTGAAAATCCATCTGATGAAACTGAAAATTCTACTGCCGTCCCTGCCTCAGCCAGCCACTTTGCCAACTCCACCATCTCCATCTACACCGTCAGAACCCGGTATCTCAGCCTGCGACTGCACAACAAAACCATCCACCGACCGCATGCAGACAGCACTACCAGGGGTTGAATACCAAATGCCAACATTGAGTCACACTAACCTCACGAGGCTGTAGAGGTACAGGACAGTAATGCACAGAATACATCGGCAGCTTCTGGATGCTCTCCTCCTTAGCACAGCCTGATGTTGGCCTTCTCTTATGAGAGCGATGTGCATTGTCACAGCCAGAGGGCCGTCTCCGCTGGTAAGCTTAGAATTCTGGGATGGGGTGGATTACTATGCTGCCTTGACTGACCTACCCTGCCCTTGAGTAGGTGCTCCCAGTTGAAGCTAGCTGAGGTATCCACCCTACTCCCTGCCGACACTGCTGCCAATATGGTAATACCACCGACACCTGCACCGATGCCCCACGCTGCCATTACTGTGACGGTACCAGCACCAGCCACGACCTGACATGCCACCCCGTGTACTATGCCATGTGCAATTGCATTGATCACATCATGGGCCAAGTGATGTGCCCCAAGAGTCCACACCACCAGCCAACTGCAGCTCAAGCGCAGTCCTCACATCAACCAGTCTTAAACTCCCAGACCATCACTGCCACATGCCAACTGCATGCAAACTCCAACCGCCAAACTGCCAACCAACAAGACAGCACAGACAGCAGTCTCTACACCTCCATATGCCACAACACCGCAGCACTACAGAAACTACATGAAGCACTTCAGAGTCTTACTGACATGGGAGGCAGCTCTTGCTCATGCTCTCAAGGACATCCAGGACACCGCTAGTAACCTACAAACTACTTGTGCAGTTCTCACATCCATTCAGCGAAAACTGACTAGAATCAAGAGCAGAACATCAACAACCACGCACAACGCCGAGATACAGACACCAATGCCAAGCCAAGATGAAACCATTGAGACCCCACAATGCAGACAACAACGCGAACACCCACAACCATTAGGCCAGATATTCTAGGACAACCCTGCAACAAATTCTGCACCTTACCCTTCATGACATGCACCAAAACCCACGTTCCCAACACCAAATAAGCGACTATTGAACACAAAAGAAATAAAAAGAAAAAGCAAAATAACCCATTTAGCCCCAATTAACTAAAAAGCTAGCTTGAAGCTGAAAAGGAAACACCCCTTAAAGAGCTATAGGGCGAAAGTAGCCCTTAAATCCCCTTTAAAGAAACATACACAGACTGGATGAAGTATTACATTCTGTTGAATACCTTGCTCTATCTTAAGTATATCAACTGATACAGTAAGATATTTAGTTAGCATATGTTTGGACAGATAAGATAAAGTTGAACTATAAAAAATGACAAGGGGCAAACCTCTAAGATGTAAGATAGTAATCAATAACAAAATAAATGAACAAGTAAATTTGAATTATTTAGGATTTAATGTATTCTACTGTCAAAGGAACGACATTAATATAAAATTAAATACGTTTTATAGTATGTGTGGAACAATAAGAAGAACAAGAAATAAAACATTAAGGACAACTCAATTAAAATAATGGTAGTTCCCATGCTGCCATATGCATGCAATAATTGGACACTTGTTAGGTCAGATAAAAGAAAGATAGAGGCAGCCAAAATGAATTTAATTTAAAAGGTGAGTTAATTAATAACACTGAACAGCACTTAGTACATATTTTTCCAGGACGCATTTCGAAGGTTAACTTTCCTCCATTATCAACCAGACAATAACTCACCGACACCGGTTGATAATGGAGGAAAGTTAACCTTCAAAACGCGTCCCGGAAAAATATGTTGTAAGTGTTGTTCAGTGTTATTAATTAACTCACCTTTTAAATTAAATTAATTACAACAACACTGTTTTCAAACTTCTATGAAAGGAAGATAGCCAAAATGAAGTTCTTACGTACAGTAGCAGGTTACACACTTTTAGATAAGAAACACAGTACGGAAATCAGGAAAGAGTTACAAATATACAACATAAAAGACAGAATAAACTTAACAAGTACAAACTGGCTGGAACATATAGAAAGAATACCAGAACACAGATTGCCACAGATGTTACTTCGTTACCAACCAAAAGGTAGAAGAAGAGTGGGACATCCACTCACCAGATGGAGAGATTCCATTTCTTGATGTGGAAACAGGTCAAGGGCCTAAATCCATGAAGGCAGATGATAAAAAATGACTCCCAAAATCTTGGATCGTCTTATATAATAGATATAAAAAAGTTATATTCAAATTTGCATGAATTAAAACAACTCTAAAATTTAAGAATTCTCCAACCAACATGTTTAAAATCCTGCAAAATCCTTACATTCATTGTCTCAGGCTAACAGCTCCTCAGACACATCCTCACTTTTGTTTAAGAACATCATATGGGTCCCATTCTGTACCTGTCGATTTCCACTTTGTCATCACCATCCCATAACAAATTGTCCTCAGTGCCATGCATAGCATTATAAATTCCATAATTGTTAAAGGATTGTTTCCATTTTCACTTTTTCTCATGATTTGATCATGATATCACAAAACACATCAAGTGACGTAGCACACATAGCTCCACCTTTCATGTGCAACTTTTTGCCACTCATCATTTATTTATTCTATTATTCACAAATGTGATCTTTGAATAATCTATTCAGAGAGATGTCTAAAGATTGTAGCATCGAAGTTAAACTAGTCAGTATAACAGGAATCTTAATATTGTTTTGTGCTAAGCCATTTTTAGTGTTCTCAATAATGTGACTTTTAAACACCTGCCATACCGACTGTTGATTTTGTAGAGTGCATGTTCACCTCTGCCACACATTTTCCATCCCAATGTTGCACTATTCTCATCCATACACTGCTTTTCACAAAAATGTGTGAAAATTTTTGGTGGAAATTATATTTTATGAGTACTTTTCTTCTTGAAAATGATCATGGTTTTGCCTTTGTTCTGTCTGCCATGAATGTTAATAGTACTGTAAACCTGGTCTTTTCATGGCCGGTACTTCTAACTTGAACGGTTTTTTTCTTCAGTTCTGTTGTTTATCATGTCAGATTACATTGATGTTTGATCTGTTTCCAATATGAGATAATGGAAAGTTGTATTTTTGCCCCATACCAATAATAAACTCATGAAGGTGAAGATTTTGTGCTCATTTTTGTGCATTTCTGTTTTCTATTGTATTAACAAATTCTTTTAGTTCATGAACTAATTGCATTAACCTACAGTTCCTTTAAATGCTTTGCCTTGTCCTGGATTGGGCCATGTCCACGTCAAGTCATAACCATATTTCTTCTAATAACAACTCTGCCTCTGTTCTTGTTCTTTCATTTCTCTTTACCTGATTACCCTCCCCTTTTGTATGACTTACACACCTAGGACTTACAAGCCAGTGCCTAGGGTCAGACGCTTGTTGGGGAGCACAGGAACCTATGGACTGGACAGAATAAACACCTGCAAGTATGAGAGTGAGGACTTACAAGCCAGTGCCTAAGGTCAGGCACCTATTGGGGAGCACAGGGACCTATGGACCAAACAAGTATGAGAGTGAGGACTTACAAGCCAGTACCTAGAGTCAGACGCCTGTCGGGGAACACAGCAACCTATGGATCAGAGTAAACACCTGCAAGTATCAGAGTGAGGACTTACAAGCCAGTGCCCATGGTCAGGTGCCTGATGGGGAGCACAGGAAACTATGGGTCAGAGTGAAGATCTGGAAGTGGGTGGTCAGCCAAGCACCGGATATGAGAGTGAGGAAAAGGATGATGTGAAATGCAGGCAAAATTGATGATTGGAAAGGTCATAATGGAGCAATTGTTGGAATGAGTGGCGGGGGAAACACGAGAACCTGGAGAAAACACTTTGTCCACTACGAATATCACATGCAGATCCCTGGGATTGAACCCAGACTTCCTGGGTGGTGGGCGAATGGTCTAGCTGCTTGGCCATTACACCACCTCGCTCTGTTCTTGTACTCATCCTTAAATGTTAATTTTTTTAATCTGGCCTACAACCTAATGTACTCAACACAGGAATTGCTTGTAAAACTATTTTCAATTATTGCTGTGAAAGCAAACCAGCAAGTTGATGTGTTTTTCATTACTGTAACACATATTGCTTGTATTACCATGAGGATCAGATTGGTTTTAGCATTATTAAGCTTTTCATTTGAAGGATTTTACTATGTAAGGATATTGTGGATTTAAAAGCTTTATTCAGATGTGATTAACACTACATTGGTCTCATAAAAGCTTTGCAACTACAGTTGGTGAGATGTCAATTGTTTCTGAGCACATATGTACTGAGTCTAAATCCTTTATTTCAGGTTATGCTTACAGGCAGTTTCTGGTGAGGTTAGTGGTAAATCACCATTGCCTTCTGCTGAACATTCATGGAAAGATACAAGCTTCTGTGATGCAAAGGAACTTCCTGAAAGCAATATCACAGAAGTACCAACTGTAGAAGAACATATTCACTTGGAACAACCTGGTTCATGCAATGAAGGGGAAGATGTTTACAGCAGAGTGTTATACCAGAAACAACAGAATTTGATTTGTGAGAACATATTTACTGTTTTGTCAGCTAAGAAGACATACAGATGTGAGACTTGTAATAAGAGCTTTTCTCTGTGGTCAAGTTTTAAAAAACATAAGCTTATTCATGAGGGTTATAGAACACACAAGTGTGGTATATGTGATAAGACATTTACTCAGCTGTCAAACTTGAAAAATCATAATTTGATTCATGAGGGTAAAAAACCACACACATGTGAAATATGTTACAAGAGTTTCACTCAGCTCTCACATCTGAAACGCCATATTTTGATTCATGAGGGTAAAAAACCACACAAATGTGAAATATGTGATCAGGGCTATAGTACAGTGTACCATTTGAAACGCCATAAAGTGATTCACCAGGGTGAGAAACCACACAAGTGTGAAACATGTGATGAGAGTTTTACTCATGTAAGAGATTTGAAAGGCCATTATTTGATTCATGAGGGTAAAAAACCACACAGATGTGAAATATGTGATAAGAGATTTACTTGCTTATCAGATTTAAAAATCCATAATTTGATTCATGAGGGTAAAAAACCTCATAAGTGTAAGGTGTGTGATAAAAGCTTTACTCGGTTGTCAGATTTGAAAGGTCATAATGTGATTCATGAGGGTAAAAGACCATATAAGTGTGAAATATGTGATATCAGCTTTACTCGGTTGTCCCATTTGAAAAGTCATAATTTGACTCGTAAGCACTACACAGCCATACAAACATGAAATATGTAGAACAGCTATACTTGGTTTCAAATTTGAAAAGTCAATTTGAATCATGCACAAGACAGCTATACATACACAGTCAAACCTCTTCTGCCAGCTTTCCATCTGGTCATCTACTTAGCTATTAATTTCACTTGTTTCCATTCTATTCCCTTCTCTTTTGCAATGTCTTGGATTCCTTCTGATGTAATTTGTCATACCATGTTTGGCTGCCTTTCACTGTCCATTTGTACCACATTCCCAAACCATCTTAGTTGTAAAGTAAGAACAAATTA
This sequence comes from Tenodera sinensis, assembly GCA_030765045.1. Taxonomy (NCBI): domain Eukaryota; kingdom Metazoa; phylum Arthropoda; class Insecta; order Mantodea; family Mantidae; genus Tenodera; species Tenodera sinensis. The sequence goes on from CM060966.1 coordinate 7,166,503, forward strand.
GAAACTAAAAACTTCACTTATCTTATTATTTTGGTGCTGACCCTGGGGTTTCAAGCTATATCCAGCTTGAAACCCCAGGGTCAGCACCAAAATAATAAGATAAGTGAAGTTTTTAGTTTCTAATTTGTTCTTACTTTAGAATCTTGTTGCTTCACTGTTAATAGCTTCAATTTTTCCATAACCATCTTAGTTGTTTTGATTTAACTATGTCAAGAGGGGAGACTTCTAATTTTAACCTTATTTAGTTTTGTATTTTGTGTCTTGTAGTATTGCCCTCTGTCCTCAATTATCTCATTTCTGTGGCTAGGAGTTGCCTTCTTGTTTGTTTCTTAGTGTCCGTGATTCCAACTCTTAAATTGTCATTGGCATATATACAGTTTCCTATACTGTTTGTTTTGTTTTATTTGGAACTTATTTTTTATTTATAAAATTTGTAGTTGGGGCATAAAATGATCTGCCTGCTCCTGATGTTCTACTGTTGATTTCATCTGTAATGCCATTCCAATTTATAATGGATTCTACATATTTAAATGTTTTAACTTTTTCCAAGGACTCTCCATCTATATTGTGTGCTGCTTGTCTTCTTTGCTAATTGTCTTAGATTTTGTTTTGTTGACAAACAGTTTCATATTTCTCTTCATCAGTTCTCTCTTCCCTATGCCTAGATTCTGCTTAATGTCTTTCTCTTTCTTTGCTAGTATTATCAGGTCATCTGCAAAGGCTAATTCTGATATTTTTATAGATCTCAGTTGCCTAGATGATATTTTCTTTCAATTTTTTGTGCATACCCTTATATCATTCATCAGTTATATATACAATAATGGACATCGAATACAGCCCTGCTGTACACCTAACATTGTATAGAATCCTTTAGATTTCATATTGTGCGAATATAGTTTCATTGGTTATTATAGAAACTGAATAGCAGATGTTAAATTAGCTTCCACTTTGTATTTTTGCAGTACCTTCCATAGCTGTTGCCAAGGTAGTCAGTGTTGTTCTAGGTCCATGTTGCATAAATGTATTGTTTTGTTAAATTCAGTTGCTTTTTCAACTATCTGTCTCTCGGTGGAAATATGATCTGGTGTGCCTCAATTTGGGCGGAAGCCACATTTAACCTCATGCAATAGGTGTTCAGCTTTCCTTTCCAAAAACCTTGCATACACCTTTCCTGACCCTTAATAAGGAGATTCCCCAATAATTGGACAGTTGTAATTTGTTTGTTCTTCTTTTTTTTTTTAATTTTGATTAACGCCCTTCAACATTGTGTCATATCGGACGAATGAATGAAATGAAATGGGTGAAATGATGCTCAAATGAGCCCAAGGTCCATGCAGCTTAAAGTTACCTGACATTCGTCTTCTCAGGGTAGGGAAAACCTCGGAAAAAAACTTACCCTAAGCGTGATTCGAACTCACGACCTCTTGAACGTGAGGCAGACACGCTAACCATCACGCTACTGAGGCAGGCATTTGTTCTTCTGGTCATGCAAAAGGGTAGGGAGTTACATAATGTGACTTGCTTAAGCCTATTGTATTTCCATTATTACTAAGAAAAATGTAAGATAATCATTTGTACAACTGTTTATCTTAATTGACAAAGCAAAAGAATATATTTTATAACAATTGTTTATTGAGGAGTGTAGATGAAACCATGTGAGTGTAACGCATCAATTAGATATACGTGAGATTGTCTAAAAAGTATTTTAATTAAGCAATATATATTTTTACATTTTTGGATGAAACAATATTTTTATTAAATTTATTGTATTATATCTTAAACCATTTGTGATATTAGCTTTAGCAAGTGAGCCTACATTGTTCTGAACCCTTTGCTGCCGCCATGTGCATGTGCAGGTGCAGGGAGGCTGTGCTTGTTAATCGCTTAACTGCTTTTGGGTCTCAGAGGTACATCTCTGATTTTCTATGTTAGTAACTATACATTCTATTTTAATGAAGTTCTAAGAATGTTCTTATTTTGTCTTGTTAGTCATAGTATTTGAAAAGAATTACAAAAATTACCTATGGCTTTGTGCTTCAGGTTCCCTCCCTTATGTAACACTATCTGAGTGGCATTAACATGTCTGTTACACCATGTGTTGTCGTCAACTTGCATTGTGGTTTGTTCAGTGTTCAGCAATCCTCTTTGTGATCAGCACATTACTTCATAAGTTGTTTTTTCTGCAAACTGAAAATATTAGAGAGAGGAGACTGTTAGATAAGATAAGGGGCATTCTTTGGATTCTGAAAACCAACATAGTCAATCTTCTAATCATGATAATGAGGAAGATGATGCTCTAAACATAGCAATGTGATCATGAAGAATCCTTTTATGGATGAATGATTTATTGAGTACTAAATTTTGGGCTGCACCCAAGCTGGACCCTGGGCCTCTTGCTATTAGGGCAACACTTCGGTATAAATACATTTTACATACACATACATATTTAATTTGCTAATGTTTGCTTCCTGTCTTCACTAATCCCTTCCTTTTAATTGTTATTCCCTTCTTTATTTCATCTCCCATCTTTCCCTCTTCTCAACTTTTCTTACCAGTTCCACTCCTAGAACCCTTATTAATGGATTTATGTTATACACTTTACTAATCTTCACTATCCGAACTTCACCGCTTCACTTAACATCACTTTAACACTTATACAAGCTCTCTGTGTCCTCATATTTTGATAGCCCAATTTTTTGCCTAACCTTGTTATTCATGATGAAATATCGCTTTCTTTCCCTCGTGCTTGGTTCTCCCTTTTTCCCCCATCCTCTTTGATCCAGGTATTTTATGTCACTTTTTCTACAGCTATTATTGTTTTCATATTTTTCATTGCTTCCTCCCAGTTATCCACTTTTTTGTTTACACTAACCTTGATGTCACACTTGTTACCAGATCCACACATGTTGCAAAATGCCTCTCTGAAGAAGAAAAATAATTTAGTGCAAATTGAATTGTATTGTGTGAGACGTGCTGTTTTCTCATAATGGGAATGGAATATGAGCTAAAGCCCTTCAACTGAGATTTCTGATATGCAGAGCAGAATGGATGTATTGGGAGAACACCAGAGACCTACAGGATATTTGATTAAAATGAATGGAAGCAAAGAGTTTTGTTCATGTACTCATTCAGAAAGTGTGTATTTGGTCCAAAAAGGAAGGTGAAATGGTTTACAAGGACTAGGTGGATATAGATTTGCATAAAAAGGTTTCCTGTTATTCTGACCCTGCTGTACTTTTTACTGCAGATTGTACTTCAACACAATGGATGATCTATTGTCTGCATTTATAAGTTATCTGTTTACCCTTAACAATACCTGTATCTTTTCTTAATTTTTCACGCCACCTGGGATCTCTAAGTAAAGAGGAAGACTAAGCGATGCTGTTCCAGTAGACAAACTTCTTTTCATGGCTGTAAGTTTGCAAAATGTATTGCTAGCCAAGCTTTTCCTGGCACCATGAGCTGCATATGCTGGTTGGTTTGGGATGTTTAATATATCTGCATAGTACTAAAAGTAATGCATACAAAACCTTAGCACAGTTATTACTCCTACACCAACTTCATTGTGTCCATTTCTTCCTTCACCTTCATCACTGAGATCACTGTCAGTGCTGTTATCTGGAATTAGAGTAAATGTTTTAACTGTGTATTTTTTCTGTTTTTTGTCATTACTCGTAGTTGGTATATTAAAAAATTGCCAATCCTAAAATGTTTCACTCCAATCAAAAGCTACTCCATCGATTGATCTCTTCAACCAGCCAGTCGTAGTAACTAGGCCCATAGCTCCATCACATAGTTGCCTCCTTAGAACTGGTTGTCGCAAGCAGCTCTGTGATATGAAGCAAGTTGATCAAGATGCACCATCATGATCTTCCCTGTGGATTGATGTTGAATGTGATAAAAGACATCCTTGATGCAAGGGAGTAACTCCTTATATGGGGATCCCTGGGACGTTGCAGGTTTGTGGACTTAATTTAGAGCTCACAGGATGATAGATCTATTGGAATCCAACAGTCACCAGATGGTTGTAGCATGCCATTATTTCATCACTTGCAGGCTTGGACAAATATTGAGCTGACATTTTTTTTAAATCATTGATAATTTGTACATGTGTCAATTGCTGTAAAAGAAAACAATTTTCAGAAAATTACCTCTTAAATGCTTCTAGTTACTTTCTCTTCTATGTATAGGAAGTATTGTATTCCACCCAAAAATTTGATGTCCAGATTTCACTGGAAATATGTTTTGAGACTCCTTAAATCCAAAAAAAGTTTTTTTGAAAATTTTTATTTTCTCGAAAATGGCTCAAAGAAAAAACATGTCAGAAAATTTGGAAAATGCAAATATATGTTATACAACCACAGGGGAAGGCTATTGCAAGTACTTTATATCCCAGGATTAAATAACCTTCACATGGTTATTTAAAAACACCAACAGTAAGTTTGTTGGCATAAATAAATAATAATTACCATGTGAAGGTTATTTAATCCTGGGATATAAAGTACTTGCAATAGTAAGTCACCATTGGGGTAATTGTTTCTGATATGAGACTGCCTTTGTGGTTTACCAGGAGAAATACGAACTGGCTTGAGAATTTAATGTCATTCTGGCAGTTTGTCACAATAGCTCAGTGGTAGAGCGTCCGCCCGGCAAGCGGAAGGTCTGTGGTTCAAATCCCAGTTGCGGCATTGAATTTTTAAGTTCCAGTTCTACCTCTTAAACTTTGCCCACACACGGCTTGTGTGTTTAAAAACACCAACAGTAAGTTTTTTGGCATAAATAAATAATAATTACCATGTGAAGGTTATTTAATCCTGGGATATAAAGTACTTGCAATAGTAAGTCACCATTGGGGTAATTGTTTCTGATATGAGACTGCCTTTGTGGTTTACCAGGAGAAATACGAACTGGCTTGAGAATTTAATGTCATTCTGGCAGTTTGTCACAATAGCTCAGTGGTAGAGCGTCCGCCCGGCAAGCGGAAGGTCTGTGGTTCAAATCCCAGTTGTGGCATTGAATTTTTAAGTTCCAGTTCTACCTCTTAAACTTTGCCCACACACGGCTTGTGTGTTTAAAAACACCAACAGTAAGTTTGTTGGCATAAATAAATAATAATTACCATGTGAAATATGTTGTTGTTAGCTAATGCTAGATTTCTGACAATGAAGTCATTAATCCTCTTGCTCTCCAATATTTTTCACTTATGGATGGAGCACTAGAAATGGCTGGGCATATTTGATGGTGGTCTCGATCCATTTCCTCTTGCAGATCACATAGAGGACAGAGTGGTGAAGAATATATCCCAATTCTGTTTAAATGTTTTGCCAGACAATCATGTCCTGTAATCAACCTGAAGGTTGCAACTGCTGTTTTTCTAGGATACTCAGGAATCACTGTTTGAATGTTTGGTAGTTCCCATCTTTTATTCTTTGATTTTTCACAGTAATATTTTGCAATAATTTTTTTGAATTCAGAGTTGACTAATCTTTTAGCTGCATAAAATGGTAAATTAACTATAGATTTTTGTAAACCACTGGTACCCTTTTTTGCAAGAAAATCAGCTTTCTCATTACCACTCAGTCCACAGTGAGCTGGTATCCATTGGAAGACTAGGTGTTTTTGAAGTGCTGTTAGATGGTTAAGCATCTTCCAACATTCTATAATAGTTTGGTTTTTTGGTGACAACTTGGAAGTAATTGCTATAATTGCTGCCCTGGAATCTGAGAGAATAACTGCTTGCTGAAAATATGAAATTCTGTACAAAAGATTTTGTAGGGCCATTCGAATTGCTTCAATTTCTCCATCAAAGTTTGTAGTTCCATAACTTAAAGATTTGTAATAGGAAAAGAGATGACACGTGACTCCAGCACCTGCTCCATCTTTGTTTGATATAAATGATCCATCAGTATAAATATGGAGCCACTCATGTTCTGGAAATCTAGTATGGATTGTCTCTAATGCCAATAATTTTAGAACACTAGTTGGAGTATCACTTTTTTTAACTTCTTCTGTCAGGTGTAAATAATATGTGATGTCTAATGTATGTGTTGGATTGACTTTAGATATGAAGTTTTCCTTTGAATTAGGAAGGTGTACATCCTACTTGATGTCTTGAATTTTGGAAAGAAAGCTCTCCTGAGTCTTTAGTGTATGTGTAAAATTTCTCTTGTGCCATGTATTGAATGGGAGTCTGATCAACTTTTCATGTTGAATAAGAGCCGCTTTTTCTATTTCATATTCAATGGGATATTGGTTGGTTAGTATTTCCATAGCTGCTATTGAAAGTGAAATATAATAATTGTGATTGTATTATATATGCGTAAGTTAATATAATTATATTTTTTAAGAAATAAAGTTTCATTCGTGTTTAAATCTGAAATACCAGGGTGTATTGAAATTAATGAGTGGTAGTGTACCATCCATTGAGACATTGAAGTACCTACATCACTTTTGATGTTCAGTCGCTCGCTACCTGGCGAGAGAGAAGGTTGTTCACGTCTGCAGTGAAGCATTTATACAGCAGTATAAGTATTGCTGCGTGACACCTATTTCATTGTTTTCTTTGTTTTTCTAGTGCGGGAGTGATAGTAGTGACGTTATAAATTAACATCTCACACTATATACGACAAAAATAAATAATGGAAAATCGACCAACGACCTTAGTTGTTAGTTTTGTTGAACGTGATATTATTCGACCGACTGCATATGAAATTCATGAGTGGATTTTCAACACGCTGAAATTGGATGAAAGTGACGTCACAGGATTGCAGGTAAATGGAATTTCTAGACAAATTTTTATCCAATGCACCACACCAGAGCTCGTTACAAGAGTGTTGACTCAGACAAATGGGGAAGCTAATTTTGTGCTGTCAAATGGGCAACGCACTAAAGTGATTATTGATGTGGCTGGTTTTGGAAGACGTGTGGTGAAAGTATACAATCTACCTTTAAATTTTGTCAGTAGGAAGTTGATGGTAGCCTTGGAGCCTTACGGCGCGGTGTTACAGGTGAAAGAAGATGTTTGGAATGAAACTTTTCGTTATAAGGTTACAAATGGGGTCCGTACTGTTAATATACTACTAAAAAAGCATATTCCTTCTTTTTTGAACATTGATGGTTATTCAGCATTAATAAGTTACCCTGACCAACCCATCACCTGTGCAATTTGTCATGAAGCTGGTCATTTACGCAATCAGTGCCCTCGCAGATTCGTTCCAAAAATACCGCCTACTACGTCGGAGCCTGCTACATGGGCCAAGCTGGTCACGGGAAATTTGACAAAACCACGAACATCATTGAGTGCAGCAGAACCGCTAGTGGCAAATGAACTACAATTACTAACTCCTACCATAGTACAAGAGGGAAGTGAACAGAAAAGTGCAGCTGCAGTTCCTCCACCCATGCCACAGCAGGAAGAAGACAAGAGTAGTCCGGAAATGCCTGAGGTAACCCGGGAACACTCGACGCAAATGTGTGCTAGAGTCTCTCCAACCGAAGAAGACAAGTGTAGTCCGGAAGTGTCTGATGCAACCTTGGAACACTCTGTACCAATGTCTGCGGTAATCCATCCAACTAGTGTGAAGTCACCTCTGAATACTATGGAGATAGTAGAGGAATGTGTGGTGGAGGAAGCGGAGAAAGAAAAAACCTTAAACGTTCAAGTGGAAGCAATGGAAACAGTCACACCAGTAACGATAATGTCACAGTCTCTGACGGTTTCGGATGAGGAAGTGGAATATGAGGATTTGGTGAATGTGCGTGGATTGGAGTCCAGGCGTATGGAGAATGATGAAAGGGTGAGTCAGCGTGATCCGCGTTTGGAAAAACGAAAAAAGACTGCCAAGATGCATAAAGCAGGGTCACCTACACGAAAGGCCATGAAGACGCATAAACCTATGGAACAGTGATTGGAGGATTTAATACTTCATGAATAAACACTACATTCGGCGTTTCTCCTTATGGTGTTAATTCTTCAGAAATTTGCGACTATGAATGTAAATTGTTTACGCAGTAAGACTAAACAAGCCTTGGTACGGGATTTTACTTTTGAACACGACCTTGATTTTTTGTTTTTGCAGAACAATGAACCACATTTAAACTTTTTTGGCCCAAGGTATAATTTTGTTTCCAATATTGGTGAAGAACAACGAGGTACAGCCATAGTTTATCGCTCATCTCTAGGGGTACAACTGACGGAAAAGCATGCCAGTGGCCGAATTACTTCCTTATTGACGGAGGATAATATTCTACTAGTCAACGTATATTTACCATCAGGTTCAAATCGACGAAAGGAACGGGAAGACTTTCTTGCTACAGAGTTCTTTTTGCGACACCGATATGACAAATTGGTTTTCGGAGGAGATTTTAATTGTGTCCTTAATGCTAAAGACCAAACTGGGCAATATCTACCGTCCCCAATATTAGACCGGATTTGCAAGTCTTTGGAGCTGCAGGATGCCTGGGAACTTCTATATGATACCGAAATACTACAGCCTCCAGAATAGACAGAATTTATGTTAGTACAACCATGAAGCAGCAGATCAGAAGTGTGAAGGTGCGACCAGTACCCTTTAGTGATCACCATGCTCTAATAATGTCGCTGGTATGCACTACCCGGACACCGATAATGGGCAGAAGTTATTGGAAACTCAACAGCGCGCTCCTTCAGGATAAGGAGATCCGAGAACAGTTTCAGCGATTGTGGACTAGATGGAGGCGTACGGCGCAAAGTAGATCTCCCAGTATGCTGCAACAATGGTTATATACGTACAAACCTGCAATTCGTAACTTTTATAAAGGAGAAGGTATTAAGCGGGCGAAATTGCGATGTCAACGGTTGAATTATTACTATGAATTACTCAATGAATTATATCAGCAACAGTGTGATGGCCGAAATGTGACGAACCATATTGCAGCAGCCAGGAAAAGATTGTGTTGCTTGCATGAGGAACTCTGTCGTGGAGCACAAATACGGGCGGGAGACCGCTCAGTGCAGGATGAAGAGAGAATTTCACTGTATCACTTAGCGTCCGAGAAACACTCAGGAACAAGGAAATATCTTTCCAAGTTACGTTCATCGGAAGGGAATTTACTGCTGACCTCACGGGATATATTAATGGAGGTTCAGGAGGCTTTTACACAAAGGTTTGCAGCAAAAGAGGTTAATATAGTAGCGCAGCAATATGTCTATAAGCTAATTGAACCACTAGTGACCTCAGAGATGAATGATGCCTTGAATGAAGACATAACGGAAGAAGAATTGCGTACAGCACTAATGTCGGCTAGTATGGGCTCTGCACCTGGACCCGATGGGATTGGGTATCAGTTCTACCGCGAGAATTGGAGTATAGTGAAGGATACCTTGCTTGGTGTCATGATAGAATTACAACGAGGTTCGGGAGTCTTGTCCGGGTTTAATGAGGGCATCATTGTGCTCATTGCCAAGCATCCAACAGCCTTGGATGTAAACGACTATCGCCCAATCACGCTTTTAAATGCCGACTACAAATTATATACAAAGATAATAGCAAACAGGATGAAGAGATACATGCCTGACATCATCGGAACAGGACAAACTTGTGGTATCCCAGAGAGGAAGATTACACATATACTAATGACGTTAAGAGACACCATTATTGAATGTGAGAGCAAGCCTGATGAACCAGCAGCAATCTTGGCGTTGGATTTTGCCACAGCCTTTGACAGAATAAATCATGGATATCTATGGGATGTACTACAACGCTTTGGGTTCTCATTCTCATTTTTGAATCTACTACAACGATTATATACAAATGCACACTCCAGAATCCAAGTAAACGGATTCTTCACGCAGCCAGTACTTATAGAACAATCAATTCGCCAGGGATGCCCACTGTCGATGATCCTGTATACTTTGTGTGTAGAACCCTTGATACGAGGATTGGTTTCAGTGCTCTCCAGGAGAAGAAACCCAATGCACTTTGAGAGACTTTTTGCATATGCGGATGATATTACCTTAGTGCTCACGGATGCTGGGGACTTCACAGCAATTGAGCCAATATTATTGCAATACCAGAGTGCATCAGGGGCTTTAATCAATTACAGTAAATCTCATCTCCTAGCCCTGAATAACTGGATGATGAAGGAAGCTCGGTTTACACATAAGTCAGTCATTAAAGTCCTAGGTCTGTTTCTTACATCTAGGCTGGAGGAACTTACCATATTAAATTGGCAAAGAATTGTTAACCACTGTTTAAATATTTTGAACTCGCAGTTAACAAGGAATTTGAACTTTGTTCAGAAAATCTGGCATGTGAATACCTTTGTGCTGGCAAAGCTGTGGTACGTAGCTCAGGTACTCCCGATGCCTCATCAGTTCTCACAGCGATTAGAAAGGGCGATAGGATACTACATTTGGAAAAACCAGTATTACAAGGTGGCCCGACCTCAGTTGCGCAGAGACATACATAGTGGGGGATGGAATTTGGTGGATGTGAACGTGAAGTGTCGTGCGCTGTTATTGCGTGCTGTTCTGGTAGCCATCAATGGCCAAAGTAGACAGCAAGATGTAAATTTTAGTAAAAAATTGATTGGCGCGGATATTGTAGCGCCTGCTGCTTTTCGGATAATGCGAAAAGATTATGAGAGTATTATACCTTTGATTGAAAGAACAACAACGACGTTGACCTCCAAAGACATATACAAAGAATTACTGCAAGAATGTTTGACAGTACCGGCGATTGTACTCAAATACCCAAATGCTCCATGGAAGAACATCTGGAAGCTCTTCAGTTATAATTTTATACCGCTGGACTGGAAGGTCTCCCTATATCAGTATGTTAATGAAATTATCCCCACGGAATCAAAAAAACATAAACATAACATAGTTTCTGCACCATGGTGTAAACATTGTAGACAGGTCGATACGCAACGCCGTAGAATTACTTCCTGTGTGATGGTACGTGACATCTGGACATGGACCAAGAAACAGACGGGGCACTTGATTGGGAACACTTCTGAAAACGCTGTAACGTCGGTTTTGTTATCTTGGAAATTCCAGAAAGGAATAACTGAGCACACCCAGATATGGTTGACCCTTGGATTATACCATTACTGTCTCAGTTTTGAACAACCGGCGTTAACAGACTTTAAATCCTGGCTAAAGGCAGAAAGAAACCGGATGAGAAAATATCCTCACATATGGAAGCTCTTAAATGAGCACTTAGACGTTAATTAAAATAAAAAAAAAAAAAATGTGAAGTAAGGAAAAGATCTGCAATAAACAATAAAAAAAAATAAAAAAATAAAAAAAAAAAAAAAAAGCTGCAGTGGTGAAAAAAAAAACAAAAAAAAACAAAAAAAAGAAAAAAAAATAAAAAATAAAAAAAAATTAAAAAAAAATCGAAGTATATGTTCTACTCTTAAATGTGGTATTATTGTATTTTTCTCTTTATGTATATGTAGTCAATAATGATTGGCATTTAATAAAGTCTTTGTAACCAAAAAAAAAAAAAAAGGCTGAACTGCTAAGTTACATTCACATGATTTTCCCTACCTCTTTCGTTTATAAGTGAGGTAAAAGTCATTACTACAAAAAAAAAATAAAAAAAAATAAAAACCAAAAACAAAAACAAACAAAAAATGTATAACATCAAAAGTGTTCTTAACTTAAAATCACTAATTTTGTAGGTATGGTCCTTTGACACCAAGCTCTGGAATTTATATTGGAAATTGTTGAATGTCTTATAGAGAAGGTTGTATAAATAAGGTAAGATTTGTAAGATTTTATTACATACTCTTCCTAATTAAATCATAGATTTTCATTTACTCTTACTAAATATTCCCTTTGCCGGGTCTCAATTTTATTGAGGATACTTTTTTCAACCTTCAATTCTCTTACACTCTGTTTGACGATGTAGAAATAAACGGATACAAATACGTGGGGAGAAAGGGAGAAATGCTAGCCAAAAAAGGGTGAGTATCGGGAGGGTTAGGATTTTACATAAAAAGCTCCCTGAGAGCAACTGTTAAAGAAACGTGGTCCAGGTCAAAGGAAGTATTATGGGTCATAATCCATATGTGGATTATTGTAACAGACAGGAAAAAGAAGGACTAGCGTGGATGAGAACAGGAGCAATATTTTTAAGAGGGACAAGAAGCGGTAAAATAGGAATATGTGAAATGTGCGGTGAGAAAGAAAGTATAGAACATTATTTGACAGAATGTAAGGAATTAGCATTATGGAGGAAAAAGGTTTGGGAGAAAAAATGGGAAAAAATAGAGGGGAAAATGGTAGCCATAAAAATGTTAACAGTGAAAGAGGAAAGGAAGGCTAGAAGTATAGGTGAGTTTTTGAAGAAAGTAAGAGAAAAATGGGCAAGAAAAGTAAAGAGTGTAAATGAAGAAGGCAGAGTGGGGGAGAGGGACAATTAATTAATATAAGATGGAATAGATTGATCAGAGCTACCTGGGAGGCAAATGGCCTGGGTGCCATGCAAACCAAGGTAGCAATAAGGTTATGTAAAATTTGTATGTAGTTTAGGTTAGAGTAGGATAATTGTAAAAGTTATGTAAAAGAATTGGTACAAATAAAATTCATTCAAAAAAATTCATTCACTCATTATACTCCAAATTTTGTATTAAGTTTAAAATAAAAACTAATTCACATCAACAAAATAATAAATTTTATTATAAGACTTAAAACTTTCGTAGTGAATGTTACTAATAATTGATTCCCGGGTGATCAGGCACGTCAAATCTATAAAATTCAAGCTTTTGCCCATTTGATTCTCCATGGTCTTCATCAGGATAATGAATGAAAACCATGATCCTGATGACCATGGAGAATCAAATGGTCCAAAGCTCGGATTTTATAAATCTAACGCAGCTGATCACCCATTTTCCATAAAAATATCTCAAACATGACATTTTAATCAAAATCGTTAGAGCCATTTTCAATAAAATCAAAATTTTCGAAGAATTTTCCATGTAAAGCGTAGTTTAGGGTGGGGCTATTTTCTTCAAAATCTTTGTGTCGCATCCTTGAAAGACATTAAACTTAAATACCAACTGTAGTATTTAACTGACTTTTAGTTTTTGAGTTATGCTGTCCAGACACACACACGGACTTTTTTCTAAAAATGCTTTTTTTTGGGGGGGGCGCGATTCAGGGGGTCTCAAAACATCCGGTGAAATCTCGACATCGAATTTTTGGGTGGAATACAATACTTCCCCTACTTACCAGTAGAGAAAGTAAAAATGTGAACCATTTTGGAGCTATTTGTTATTTGTGTCACTTTCATCAAATGCAATATCGTTAATTTTTTTTGTTAACCATGCAAAGAGAATGGCATCTTTAAAAGATTTGACTATCACTCAAAGCGTGCTGTATTCTCATATTCCCCTTGTACCTACAAGGAAATGAGCAATAAGATAATTTGTACAAATGTTTATCCCAACTAATACAAAGAAGATAGAGGAGCAACACATCAGATTTTTACTTCCACCTTTCCACTTCGGGTTCCATAGAATTCGCATCCACAGACATAAATCTGCATTGTCTTTCAATTATCTCTGACGTTCGACGCGGTAAATGTCAGTAAAACAACAACAACAACAACAACAGGGGTGCAGACAAGCGTAAGTTTTAACAGATACATACTTTATCCTCATAGAATCTGCATGACGTAAATGATTGGCATACATGCCAATGAATATTTTGAATTATTAATTTAAGATTGAAACATGATATAAGCGTACTACAGCAGTTTGCCTGTTATTTTTTTAAAACAGCTTTACTCATTCAATGTCTGATGTCTCAGAGAATTGGGTTTGCCGCGATCGCTTGCGTAACGTGTAAGGCGATCATTCCCGTCTCAGTTTTTCTAACAAGCTTGGTTTCTTAATAATTCACCGCTGTTTTAAGATATTCATCACGTTTAACGGCTAAGGTTGCTTATCTGCCCAAAAGGCTGTTTCGTCAGAATTACTTAGGTTAGGTCAAGAATATAATGTTGCCTCGTTAAAGTTGGGAGTCACCCCTTGTGTTATTTAAGCGAATTACTTGTTCAAGCATGTATAAGTACAGTTTCCCATTGCAAGTAAGTCAAAAACCCTCCTCTCATTACACTAATACACGTTTACGACAATTACCAGCAACAAGAACAAGAAAAACTGCAGACACACAACACTTTCAAAACATTTAGATACACACACATACACCAAACACACAAAATTATACAAACATGCATAAAATAAAAATACCGATGAGATGTTGCAGCAGCAATAAACAAATAGACAAAACTAGTAACAAAACCAATTTCTTCTTGGGTAGAAGTCATGCCACGCAGCTAGAGATGATTCACACAAAAAATTTCACTAAATACACAAACCACAATACCAACACACATACGCTAGAAAGATCCCCCACACAACCAAATAAAAATTCCCAAACTCGGCTGAAGAGGGGTGTCCCTAAGCAGCCAGGGCATGTTACATAACATGCCCAAATAACATTTTTCAATTCAATTCAAGCAAGTCCACAGAGTATGAGGTGCGAGAGGAACTTACGTTTTAGACACAAGCCCAACGTTTATGGCACCAGCAGTTTTTTGAATAGCCTTACTCCTTATTTAGTATACTTTCTCTGTCACACACAGACTCACACTCACTCGATGTTCTTGTCACACAGTTTCCAAACAGATAAGGGCAGCAAATTCCTGTCAGGCACTTTCTTTCCATTGGCCAACAGCACATAACTGCAACAACCATTTCTATTTTCAATTATGTACCTATATTCCTACAAGTTGTGAAATAAATGGATGCAGTATAATGGTACAATAAGTGATGTTGAGCATTTTAGTAGATGTGCAATCGTATCCATTCTGCACCACAAGGAGCCAGAAACGATTTATTTAATTTTTGAAAACCAAGAAGTTGTTGCAGTTAGGAAATGAAATATAATGCGACATAAGCAGAACAAGCTATGTCAGGTATTTTGCCACTATGCATTCTTAATGCAATATTCGTAAGGTTGAAATTACTTCTTTTTTTTTTTTTTTTATTTTCACAATTTTAAAGCTACATAATTTTTTGTACACCTATTTGGAATGTCATGTAAATTATTTGGCAGTTTCATGTTTACTTTCTCCACTACGTATAGTAAGTAGAGGATAATTGAGGAAGATTATTTAAATGACAAATTATTCCTGTTAATGCTTATGTAGCTTTACAAGTAGTTTCTAACTCATTTTATTCTGTATAAGATTGTTTAAATGACAAATTATTTCTGTTAATGCTCATGTAGCTTTGTAAGTAGTTTCTAACTCATTGTATTCTGTATAAGATTGTTTAAATGACAAATTATTTCTGTTAATGCTTGTGTAGCTTTGTAAGTAGTTTCTAACTCATTTTGTTCTGTGTAAGATTATTCAAATGACAAATTATTCTTGTTAATGCTTATGTAGCTTTGTAAGTAGTTTCTAACTCATTTTATTCCGTATACAATTATTTAAATGACAAATTATTCGAGTTAATGCTTATGTAACTTTGTAAGTAATTTTTAACTCATTTTATTCTGTATAAGGTAATCTAAACGACAAATCATCCTGTGAAAGCTGTAAGTGATCTCTAACTTCTTCAGTGACAAATCATTGTTAATCACTTCTGATGTCAGTGTGAAATCTACTCAAATGTATATGTATAGAACGAACTAAGAAAAAGGTGACATTCATTACTAATTATATAACTGAATTATTATTATTGTTATTATTATTAATTATTATTATTAGTATTATTATTAGTATTATTATCGTCGTCATCATCATCATCATTATTATATTACAACTAAACAGTAGAATATGGCTGTAAATGCCTAGTGTAAATTTAACACAAAATTCAATTCTTATCTGACAAATTTCAGGTAAGCTTTGATTGTGTTTCCATATCCCCTTTGCTGTTGTTTGTTTGTTTCTTTTTTGTTCCTGTATACATATACGAGTTTTTATGTGCTCATTCTGTATATTTATTGACAATGTTTTCTACATCACAATTGACATGTTCAATGTTCACCAGCCTCCATGGCTACTTGTGAATTAAAAAAAAATTATTTTGTTGTTTAACGACGCTGTCAATTGCTAGGATCACATCAGCGTCGCCGGTGTGGCGGAATTTTGTCCCGCAGGAGTTCTTTTACATGCCAGTAAATCTACTGACATGGAGCTGTCGTTTTTAAGCACACTTAAAAACCATCGGCCTGGGCCGGATTTGAACCCGCGACCTTGGGAATAGTAGGCCAGCGTCTAACCAACTGAGCCACCCAGACAGACGCTACTTGTGAACTCGCTGAATGCAATCTAATCTAATCGTATCCCAACCAAAGGTGCAATGTCCAAATTTCACTGGAAATATACGTTATGAAGCCCGCTGTATCCAGGAAAACCACTATTAGAAGAGATCTGTGTGTGTCTGTCAGTGAACAACATAACTCAAGAACGAAAAGTTGGTTAAAAACCAAAGTTGGTATCTAAGTTTAACATCTTTTAAGGATGCGACACAAAGATTTTGAATAAAATTCCTTCAGCCTAAACTGCACTTTACATGGAATATTTTTTTCAAAATTCTGATTTTCCCAAACATGGCTAACCATATTGATTAAAATGATATTTTTAAGATATTTTTATAGCAAATGAAATGTGTATTTTGAATTCTCTGGGCTATAGCCTATGTAGTCCTGTTTACTCTGGATAACTTTTGCATAACTGGTAAACCGTAAGAGGTAGACCAAATCTTACTATGCAGAAAATGTAGATCTTACTAAAACATATGTAATTTATGCCCAAATGCATTTTTTTGTACAGTGAACCATTTCGAAGATATTGTTATATGTGTGAATTTTGGAAAACTTAAACTTTCCTATAATGGAACATTGTTATTAAATTTCTTATATGTAGCCGTGAAGAGATAACAGAATTTCAAAGCTTTAAAACATTTGACTATTGCTCAAAGTCTACTGTATTCCCATATTCCCCTTGTACCTACAAGGAAATAATCAATAAGATAATTTGTACAAATTGTATATCTCAACTAACACGTAGGAGATATAGGAAGAAAGAGTTTGTAAGAATGGTTGGTACAAAGGTAGAGAAAGTCATATGAGTGCAACAGATCAGATTTTTGTCAATTAGTATTCCTAATTATTGAAAATTTTCTTTCTAAAGATTTGCAAATTTTAAAGCGAAATGAACTCTACATATTTTTGAGAAAAAGGTGTAATATTTTCTTCAGCAGACCATAAGCTTATAGAAAAACTTAATGCATGTTTTCATTTTTTAATGACTTAACTGTAAGGAAACTTCTAAAAAATATCAACTGCATATGAAAAGTTTCAAAAAATCTTCACAATCTCTGTACACATTTTATTTTTATCTCAAGTACCAAGTTAATGCTAAATACCGTGTGTAGTTTCTTCATCATGATTTGTAGAGTACACAGTAAATATTTCAAACCTTCTAGCACCTAATTTGTGGAAGTTATTTTGTTTTAAATGAATAAAAGTGTAGCAACAATTAAGGTGAAAAATGAGTTTAAAAGTTTGCATGCATTTTAAGATGAAACAATGACCTTTAGATCTTACTAGAAGTGTCGAGCTGTATAAGCAGCTTTTTGGCCCAGCCATTTTCACACTATTCAAGTCTTCCTGTTGGATAGGTATACAACTATTTACACTAGATTCTCTTTACAATGTAATATGTTAGTAATTAGACAGACTGTGTCAAGAAATTGTCTCAAAATATGAGGGAGAATCAAGTGAAAACTGCAATTAATTTTTTTCCACTATATTAATATGGAGATGGTTTGATTGTATATTATTTTTGCATTTAGTCTCCGCTGTGTTGAGTGCAGTTATACCATCGAATAGGTAGTGTTTTGATACCATGTGAGAAACACTACTGTGTTTGACTTAATAGCCACTCATGCACCGCCGATTGGTGAAGGTCTGTGTAGGTGAATGGGGACATGTAGTGTTCCAGAATAGGACGTTTCTTATTCCAGAATAAACTTAACATGACTTTCCCTGCAGAGGTGTGGCTGTGAAACTTCTTTGGTTTTAGCAAAGAGGAGTGTCACCATCCTTTGCTTGCACGTTTCATCGCAGTTGAAAATGGTGCACCCAACATTCATCTCCAGTGACAATGTGAGCTAGGAAATCCTCACTCTTCTCTTCGTTCATGCCTCAGCAGCCCTTGACATGTGTAACACGATGGTCTTACAGTTCCTGTGTTAGCTGTCAAGGAACACACGTGTCGGATACCTGTAGCATAGTTTGGCGTGCACTATGTCTTGTACTGAACTAACACTCATGTTCAGCAAGGAAGACATTTCAACCAGGGTGACATGCCAGTTTTCCTGAATAAGCTGATCTGCTGTGGCTATGAACTCTGTCACAACTCGTTGAGCCTGACCTGGACAGGGAACATCAGTCAAAGTTGTACCTCCTGCGAATTTTGTGTGCCAATTATAGACTTGTCACTATGGCAGACAGGCGTCCCCATACTTCCCATTCTCCAGTGAATATGAACCAGTTTCACACCTTCACTTCATGAAAATCAAATAACTCCACCTGCTCCTGCTTGGTGCAAATGCGAAGTGGTGCTGCCAGTTTGAATCAGCTGTTACTTACTTCCAACCTCACCTGCTGGCACTATCTCGTACTACCAGCTCAAAAAGACTCCAGGACTGCATCTACAAGTCTCCAAGCACGCAAAAGGAAAACTATAATTTTAATGACGGTTTTGCAGCATTTAATTCTCTCTCATACTTTGTAACACAACAAGTGGTCTCTATAAACAAGTGCACAAACAGGAAGGCAAGTCTCAAATATACATGCTCAAAGAAGCCAACAAAATAGGAACAAAAGCTTCTCTATGGTTTCTACTCATGCTGAAGGAGTGTGTTACACGTCTTATACTGGCAGAGCTTCTCTTACATGTTATACCTACCATGGTGGCTCAGTGACAAATCAGAAACTAATCTTCAAAGAAGAATATTCATAAACAATTGGTAAAAAAAAAGGCATTCTTTACTTATGCAAAACTTTTACTATCTACCATCCCCCTCAGAGTGCAGACCTTTGAATATGATGTAATTAGAGCAAGTTACAGGTTTACAGTTCTTTAAAAGTTTCTATACATGCACTTCAAATCACGTAGGTTTTTTATAGAAAAAAAACAAAATGTGAAAATTTGTCATTTTTGGCCACATTTCCCCCCATAAAATACCTACTTACATATTGATAGAATACAAATTCAATTCGTAAACTCCAATTTTAGTTTTGAGGTCATTGGTATGAAGTACAGTCTATTTCTTGTAAAGTTTTGCCTGCAAACAAACAGTTTTTGCTCTGTGCTGTTTGTAGCTTTTGGGTGAATAGGTGCTTCTCTGTGGGACAGAAGAGACACATTGGCTTCTTTTGTGTTGCGGTTGTAAGCCATTCATAGATACCAGCAACAGTTTGTGTTGTTTGCTTTACATGAATGATAGCCTTGAAATGTGCATTTGTTTCACAAACATTGTGCTAAGTTCTGTAAGAAATATTCTTCGAAGAATCAACTCATTGATATTGGTTTTATAAATTGTCTGCAGGTTTTTTCCTGCAATATTTAAAAGGTTAAAAGATATGTCAGAGGCCTCTTGAAACAATAATCTGATGTCAGATGGTCTACAACATTCATGTGTCTCTGTTGTAGAAGGTTACCATTTCATGTTTGTTTGCCTCACCACTATCAGGATTGATGTGCATGGTAGACCTCAGTAACACATTGTTCTTCCGCCTTATGGAACCTTTGCTTACTCATGGATGCAGTGAAAAATTCTCACACAGTTTCATATGTGGCCCACAGTTTGTATTTAGGTGCTACGAGTTCTTCACTCCAGCAAGATAGAGCACTCCAAAGAAGGCTGACATTTCTTCAAAATCTGTATCAACAGAAACTTAACATGGTGTGTGAATAAGCCTGTATAAGTCATGAGGCAAGACAAGAACAATTCCCCTAGCTGCACAGTGGCAACTCTTTACCTGAAAGGCTGATGGTGGGGGAAGTTGCGCAACCATGTATGCGCAGAAGTCATAAGGTATCTGTCTATGAAGGAGTTAAGTTTGCCAACAAAGCTTTAGTGGATATTGCTAATGACATATTTGTATAACAATTAGCTTTATAACAAACAAAGTTATTTCACTATAACTATGGATATGTGCCAACAATTGCTTTCATGTGAATTGCAATTGTTTTGGTTGCCCCACACTGTTGCGGTAGTCTTTATTACTTGGCGGCAAGCTAACCTGTCTATCTCTCCTCATCTGTTTCAGAGAGGAAGGGAAGGAAGGCAGGCAGCTTCCCCTGTGCGCAAGATTTGTTCATGGCTCACCTCACAACCTATACCATTAGCTCATTGTACATTTCACAATGTAAGCAAGCACATTATCTGGAAAGAATAAGTTTAAAGAATAAAGAACTATGTTTGCACCTTTTAACACCTGGAAGCTGTATTATAATTTTCTGATGAGCAATTCTTGCTGTGTTGATGTTCTTGGACCATTTATCCTCATACATTTTGTGTTGTTTTTATTATTATTATTATTGATATTTTTTAATTTTATATTTAAAGTGTAAAAGTATCGGGTCTATTATTACAATACATAGCAACATTCTTTTTGTGTGTCATTGTCACCCATTACATACAATGCATTTTTTCATTCCCAACATATGAAATTTGATGTGTTACCAACATGATTTTTGTAGGTTACTATCACAACACACTCCCTTAACATAGACAATCATGTTGTATCTTAATTGTTCTTTCACACAATACAGAGGAGACACTCCCTCAAAAAATACTTTTACATTGAGTAATTGTAACATAATTTAAGTTAAACAACATTATAAACAAATATTTAACTAACAGAAACACTTTTACTTGAATGTGTATCACAAACGTTATACAAACTTGAGAATGAGCTGGGCACAGCTTGAAACCCCAGGGTTAGCAGCAAATCAATAAGAGAAGTGAAGTTTTTAGTTTCTAATTTGTTCTTACTTTAGAATCTTGTTGCTTCACTGTTAATAGCTTCAATTTTTCCTTATTTAACTTGTTTGATAGCTCTTTGAATCTAGTAGATTGCAAAGGTTTTGCTAAAATGTCTGCAATTTGTTTATCACTGGGACAATACTCTAAATTAAACCACTTTTTATTTAATTCATCATGTATGAAATTATACTTTATGGCAATGTGATTTGTGTTACATGATGCTTGACCAGATTTGGTCATTTTAATGCAACTTCGATTATCTGAGTACATTGTAATTTTAGACTATCCAATGTTGAGTTCTTCAATGAGATTCTTCAAAAACTTCATTTGCTTGCAGCAGTGTGTGGTAGCAACATATTCTGCTTCTGTGGATGATTGTGCCACAATACTTTGTTTTCTTGAACTTCATATGACCGACCGGTCCTTCTCCAATCATAACAATGAAACCAGTTGTACTTTTTCTATCTTTCATGTTCCCAGCAAAATTTGAATGATTTGTTTTCTTGCACATTCCACAAGCTGGATATGTTTTTCTATTCTTGTCTGCACAATTTATTTTTCTGAAGTAGCAATTTTCTGTCAAATGGTTAGATTTCTTGCATATTTCACATTGCTTCTTTTGTTTTTCTGGGCAATCTGTGATTTTATGACCATTGCGTTTGTATCCATAGCATTTCACTGTTTGTTTACCTTTGAACTTGAGTACTTTAAATACAACTGTTTCCTCAGTAGATGACTTTCTACAGCTTTTAGGTTATCCAAGGTTCTGCTTTTTTCTTGTGTTGATTCCCAAGCAGTAGCAAAGTGTTTATAATATTCAGGGAGAATGGTTAAAATCTTGGCCATGATAATTTCTTCAATTAGATTTTAATTTAAGTGGTTAAGCTTAAAAGCTATGCTTTGTATATGACTGATATTAGCCATCATATCCTTGCTTTTATCATATTTATAGTTGAAGAATTCTGTTTGTAGTTGGGCTTTCTGCTGAGTAGTTTCCTTTTTGTATAGTGATTTTAAAGCGTCCCACATTTCCTTTGATGTCTCACACGAAAGAATATGGGCCTTTACCACCTATTTAGTCCTCCCGGCTAGGTCCGATGGACCCGTTGACCAACGATAGGTGTGGTCCCCCTTGCAAAATGGGGGTTTAAGTCGGGTGATGTAACTGCCATATTGTAAAACTGGTGCCCGTTAAGAAAACAGTTACATGAAAGCCACATACCTGTGAAGCATTAAGATCAGAAGAAACTACAGTTCAAAAGTATTGGAAAGCACGAATGCTAATGGCTTCATTGCCAGATGCAAGGCACTAGAAAACAACATTGTGATCTAGTGTTCTTAGAATCATGCATCCTTTGTCTTCCATTCTTTGTCTGCAGTTTCATTTTCTTGACTCGATAACAAATTGTCACTGTTCACTATTTTATGTAACCTTCTCGCATGAAATAACGCTGATATTTCCAGTTCCCACAATGGATAAGTATCTGCATTTTTTAATTTTGTAATTGATGCAACTTTGTCTGTAGTTGTTTCCATGCTTTTACTTTTTAAGTTGTTATTTCACATCTCTCAGACATGTCACTTTTACTTATGGTCTTTATGCCGATGTACTCATTTGCACATAACTTTCACATTCTGGGTCCATAACCTGTTTTTATTATTATTCATATTTTTTAATTTTATTTTATATTTAAAGTGATAAAGTATTGGGTGTATTATTACAATACATAGCAACATTCCTGTTTTGTATCATTGTTGCCCATTACATGCAATGCATTTTTTTTCATTGCCAACATATGAAATTTGATGTTACCAACATGAGTTTTGTATGTTACTATCACAACATTTTGCGATTGCCTGGTATTGGGATTGAAAGAGCCGCACTGTTTGAATCAATGTTGGTTTGTTCTGTTGCTGTATCAAGTATGTGTCGATAAATACTGATCATCACCTTTCTTGGTTTAGGCCTTTTGGATTGTTCTGGTCTCATATTTTAAACTGTTCTGTCCATCTTCTTTTAGGTCTGCCAATGTTTCTTTGACCTTTGGTGTATGAGGTGTGATCAACAAGTAATAGGTATTTTTATTTTTCCTAAACAATCTTTATTTATTCATTAACATCAATTTTATCCCCTTCAAAGTAATCCTCAGATAATACACTTGTACTAGCACTTTTTCCAATCTTGGAAGCACTTCTGGAACTCATTTTTTGTTATGGTGTTCAGCTCCTTAAGTGATTTCGGTTTTATCTCCTCAATGGCGGCAAAATGACGTCCTTTCATGGTTTTCTTCAGCCTCGGGAATGGAAAGAAGTCGCAGTGGGCCATGTCCGGCAAATAGGGTGGCTGAGGCAACATCGCTTTTTTGCCAGAAAATCATGAACAAGCATTGAGGTGTGAGTGAAAGCCTTATTGTGATGTAATTTCCACATGGTTTTGCCACAATTCTGGTCCTTTTTTTTTTTTTTTTTAGTGCTTCATGTATAAGGTGGGAACTCACGATGTACTATCCCATTGTAATTGAAGAACCTCTTAGAACTTCTTTAGAAGTTCTGGGTCACTGTCGACTTCATTCAGCAGTTCCTGAGTGGTGTCCTTGCGACATCGTTTTTGGTCAAAATTCAACAATTCAACTTTGCTGCATCTTTGAAGCATCTACAGCACTTGTAAACTCTTGTTTTACTCATTGCAGATTTCTCAAAAGCCACAGTCAACATTTTGAATGCAGTGCTGCACTTTATTCCATTTTTAAAGCAAAATTGAATGCAAATTCTTTGATTCATCCTTTCAAAAGCAAAAGTTCGTCAAACACATGCAAACACATTACATTTTCAACTATCAACAATAATCTGAAAATGCAAACATACATGAGAAACATGTGTACTAACAAGATACATTTTTGAAAATTGGATGTTTAAAGCCCAGAAAATTTAAAAATTCCTCTTACTTTTTGATAACAGCTCGTGTATCTTAAAACTCTTTTCATATAGCAGTTTTTGTCCATCTTATCCACATGCTGTTTCCAGTTGTTTTAATTTTCTATAATTCTCTCTCGTATGTTGAAGATTCTTAATTCTTTTTGTATGTCTTCACTTCTATCTTTTAGTGTATATCCTACTGCATATCTTAAAAAATGCTTCTCTACTGCTTCTATCTTTCTTTCCATTTGTTTGGTCACTGTCCAGCACTCAGATCCGTACCTTAACTCTGGAACAGTGATCACTTGGTCAAATTTTACTTTTGTCTCTTCTGGTTTTTAATTTTCGCTTCATGATAGCGCATGTCTGGTTGAATTTATTAATTTTGTTTATTATGTCTTTATTTTATAAGTATGAGACATTGTAGCCTAAATAATTAAAACAGTTTATTTGTTCTAATATTCTATATCATGTTTCTATTTTTGCTCTTACAGTTTGCAGTCCTCTAAAAGCCACCATTTTACTTTTGTGTAGTGATATTTTGACTTTCTCTACTACTAAGTAGGGGAAGTATTGTATTCCACCCAAAAATTCGATGTCGAGATTTCACCGGAAATACATGTTTTGAGGCCCCCTGAATCCAAAAAAAGCCTTTTTAGAAAAAGATGCGTGTCAGTCAGTCAATCTGTGGACAGCATAACTCAAAAATGAAAAGTCGGTTAAAAACCAAAGTTGGTATTTAAGTTAAATGTCTTTCAAGGATGCGACACAAAGATTTTAAAGAAAACAGCCACACTCTAAACTACCCTTTACATGGAAAATTTTTCGAAAATTTTGATTTTCTTGAAAATTGCTCTAACGATTTTGATTAAAATGTCATATGTTTGAGATATTTTTATGACAAATGAAATGTATACCTTGAATTTTCTGGCTATAGCCCCTGTAGTCGTATTTACTCTGGACGACTTTTGCATAACTGGTAAACCGTTAGAGATAGACCAAATTATACCATACAAAAATGTTGTTGTTGTTGTTGTTTTCTAGTGCCTTGCATCTGGCAATGAAGCCATTAGCATTCGTGCTTTCCAATACTTTTGAACTGTAGTTCCTTCTGATCTTAATGCTTCACAGGTCTTCAAGTGGTCTTCATTCATTTCTGCTGGATCGTTACACAGGACACATATACAAAAATGTAGATCTTGTTAAAATACACAATTTATGTCTCAAATTTTCATGTAGGGTGAACCATTTTGGAGATATTCCTTGTTATGTGTGTGAGTTTCGGAAAACTTAGAACTTTCGTAAAATGGACCATTGTTCATTTTTTTATATGTTAAGTGTGCAAAGACATCAGAATCTCAAACATTTGACTATCGCACAAAGCTTACTGTATTCTAACATTCCCCTTGCACCTACAAGGAAATAAGCAATAAGATAATTTGTGCAAATGTGTATCTCAGGTATCAAGAAAGAAGATATAGGAATAAGAGTTTGTAGGAATGGTTAGTACAAGAGTAGAGAAAGTCATATGAGTGCAACACATCAGATTTTTATTATGTAATTTTGGCTTATTTTGTTTAGTTGGTATAGAGTGTTTTGCACATTTATAATTGGCACCAAACAAGAAGGGGATTGAAACTTGCACAGCACGTGGTGGAAAGGTCAAAATGAACAGGAGGAGATGGATGCGTCATGGCGATCATCATAGCAATGGAAAGAAGAACCAATTAGAACTAAGACGTTTCCATAGCAGCACTAAATGCTAAACCAGTGTTGTCAATATTTAACACATGATTAGCATGTGCCTGACCTGCAATCCAGCAGTAACATAAACTGTGCATCTTATCTTCTGTTTTCCCTGCAACATATACAATGCCTCCCTCCAGCTGCAGCTTGCATTGGTTACAGATTGCCTGTGTGCTGACAAGTTTGTTTGCATCATTCTATTTATGTGGTTATTTGCCTTGTATTTATGTGTGTCTAAATCTGTATACTGTGAGCATTTACAATTGTCTCTTTTAAGGAATATTTATGTCCAAAAATAGTGACAAAGACAGCGTAGCCAAATGAAACTTTACTTACTTGAGAAGCGAATAAAATTGTGTTTGGTATGTATTCCAATTAAAGAAGTATGCAGTCGATAGTATTGCTGAAGAACATGGTCATAAAATTGCTTGGTTTCTCCCTTTCCTAATGTAATTCGATTTAATTAATTTGGGCCTAAGTAAATGGTTACATTGGGCAAAACAACAAACATCTCACTGCGTCACCTGTAATAAAGCTACATCAATAAAAAGTTGAAAACCGTGAACAAGAGGTTACTGACACAAAGGGTGTAATAAGTGCAACATAGGAAAATGAGTTTTAGAAGAAAGGATAGAGCAATGTCATTTTTGTGGGTAATTCTAGCAACAACAGCATGATGCAAGCGATTCACATATCAGTGGTATTTTCCCATTACAATATTTCACAGGTATGTTTCCTTCATTAACATAAACCTTTACAGTGATATATTGCATATGCTATCCTTTGCATGGAGATTCATTATTTTACTATTGTCTTTAAATATGAATATAAATTACACCTGCTCCACATTCCAAATGCAATCCAACCGTCTTCTTATGCATAATGCTCACGCGCTCTCCACGTGGTCACCAAGCGGCAACGTTGCCTCTCTTTCACTGAGAACTGTCAATACCTTTTTTGTTTGGCGCCAATAATAATTCTGAGCCACTGGTTAAGACTACATCTGCAAATAGCATATTTAAATGCCTTGGCAACTAACCAAGAAAGCAAATTTAAATCCCCTAGCTGTGAGGTTGGTAACAGTTTGTAACAGTATGTATGTTTCTTTCTCCACAGATTGTTAATGGAACACAAAGTTGTGAAATGGATACCAAAACAGATCCTCTCTCAGATGATGCAGTCTCACAGAACAAGAGAGAGTTGTTTAACAAGAATATTTCCATGAACACAAACAGTGATGATGTGGCAGTCAAAACAGAAATTAAATCAGAGAATCCTTTTACAAACTTTAGTTCACAGAGCAAGAGAGAATGCTTAACCAAACAGACTGAGTCTGAAACTGTTACAAGCAGCAACTTCTGTGAGATATACATCAAAACGGAAATTGAAGAGCCGAGTCTGGTTTCAGACTTTGGTTCACAGAATGTGAGAGAATTTCTTCCAGAGGTTCCTGTAATAAAGTGCAAGAAATACAACAGTGATCATGAAACAGACAACAAAATAGAAGTGAAAGAAGAGCCTTTGTGGCTACAAACACAACCTTCATCTGTTTTTGATGACATTAAGGTAAGTTTTTGTTTATTGTATACTTGATAAAATATAGTAGTCATGTAATATAAAATGAATGATAAGAAATATGGTGTGAATGTGTAGAGTGCTTGTCAGATGGTATATCTAAATTGTGCTACTAGTTCTGGAAAATGATAACATACTTGAGAGAAGTTTTGTTGAAATCGTATCAAAATATTCTGTGGTATTGCAGCATCGGACATTTAGTTACACTTGAAATCAATGATTAACAATGTGAAAAGGAAATTGAATGATCCAAAGACAGCAGATTAATGTCTCCACTTTGATCTCCTAGGAATGTAAACTATAAAAATGGAAAAAGGGAGAGATATTTGCAGTAGACAACAAAAAACTCCTCTGATGTTAATATCTGAGAAAATGCTTCAAAATTTAATGATATATGCAAATATAATAAATTGTTGACTTATCGTATTAATTGGGTGGAAGGTTATCTGCACAATCAGAAGTCAGTTAAATCATGAATCATATGATGAACAGTAAATTATACTTCACATTATGCTATGTGATGTAAATGTAAAATATTTAGTGTTCACATCATGTTAGTAAGAAAAGCTATTAACATAAGAGGTAGAACTGGAACTTAAAAATTCAATGCCCACACACGGCTTGTGTGTTTAAAAACACCAACAGTAAGTTTGTTGGCATAAATAAATATTAACATAAACTTATTTGGAGGATAAAAGAAATTCTCAAGTTTTTGTAGTATTGCTCAATTTTGCTTCTTACTGTATTTTACAAGCTCTAAGTCACCTTTAAAGCAATCTTTTAGAAAAATAAATGTTTAACATTTTTCTTTAGATTGTAAAGCCAGACAAAAAAAAATGTAATTGCTTATTAATTTATAACACTGAATTGACCTTTAAAATCATCTTCTGAAACTTCTTGCTCTTTGTCATCATTCTCCTCTTCATATATAAGTTGGTCTTTACTTTCATCAAGAGCATCACTTATGCTCCATTTGTTGAAAGCTTCAAAAATAATGCACCAATAGTGCATGAACCCACTCCACATTTAATGTCTATTAAGCTTACACTAACTTATGTGCATGTTTAAGAGGTAGAACTGGAACTTAAAAATTCAATGCCACAACTGGGATTTGAACCAGACCTTTCGCTTACCGGGCGGCTGCTCTACCACTGAGCTATTGTGACAAACTGCCAGAATGGCATTAAATTCTCAAACCAGTTCGTATTTCTCCTGGTAAACCACAAAGGCAGTCTCACATCAGAGACAAATTACCCCAATGGTGACTTACTATTGTAAGTACTTTATATCCCAGGATTAAATAACCTTCAGATGGTAATTATTATTTTATTTATGCCAACAAACTTACTGTTGGTGTTTTTAAACACACAAGCCGTGTGTGGGCAAAGTTTAAGAGGTAGAACTGGAACTTAAAAATTCAATGCCACAACTGGGATTTGAACCACAGACCTTCCGCTTACCGGGCGGCTGCTCTACCACTGAGCTATTGTGACAAACTGCCAGAATGGCATTAAATTCTCAAACCAGTTCGTATTTCTCCTGGTAAACCACAAAGGCAGTCTCACATCAGAGACAAATTACCCCAATGGTGACTTACTATTGTAAGTACTTTATATCCCAGGATTAAATAACCTTCAGATGGTAATTATTATTTTATTTATGCCAACAAACTTCAAACATCAAATGTTTGTTTCTGCATATCTCCTAATATAATATTCCAATTAATATGATGCAGGACATTTAACTAGTGCTGTATAGATGATTGTGTGAATTATTGTGTTACAGGACTGGGACATTCCTCCAGTAACATATCCTAGGTAAGACTTGACTCTTGTCTAATGCTCCAGTTGAGAAGCCTTCTGCTTCTTGTGTCACATTTTCCTTTTATTCTTATATAACTGTCACATTTATTTTGTGCTCTGGAATGGTTGTAAATAGGAATAGAATCAATCTAAGTATTTATTGAAATTTGTTGTATGATACTGTGGAGGGTGTTATACCTTTATACATGATGTGGCACAACAAAAGGTGAACTTTGAATTTATAGCTAAGTTATTGTAATATAATTGCAGTCCGGCTTGGAAATGTATTTGCCAGTTTCTATTCCTTATCTGTCCTACTTTAGAACCAGCTCCATCACAGAAACTTGTAGATGCTGTTCATTGTTGAGTGCAACAAAGGAGTCAAAAATGTAGCAGGACAAATTACTGCCTGGATAATTTTGTGCCAGTAGCCGTACACTGGTTAATAGGAAGCATTTAATTGCTTTACACATATAAAAGTGTGAGGGCAAATCTTCAAAATCTAAAAAACTTCTCCTATCTCTAAGAAGTCTACTTTAAAGTAATGTAATACAAACATAATTATTATGAATTTAAATATTCCCTGCTATAAAATCTGCTTGTTATTTCTTTCACAACCTGAACAAGGATAGATAAAATACAAACTCTACAACATACTTAGACGTATTTCCAGATCAGCCACCGCCAAGTCGACATGGCAGAAAAGAGGAAGAAGAGAGTTTTGGCAACCATTGAAAATCCATCTGATGAAACTGAAAACGCCACTGCCATCCCTGCCTCAGCCAGCCACTTTGCCAACTCCACCATCTCCATCTACACCGTCAGAACCCGGTATCTCAGCCTGCGACTGCACAACAAAACCATCCACCGACCGCATGCAGACAGCACTACCAGGGGATGAATACCAAATGCCAACATTGAGTCACACTAACCTCACGAGGCTGTAGAGGTACAGGACAGTAATGCACAGAATACATCGGCAGCTTCTGGATGCTCTCCTCCTTAGCGCAACCTGATGTTGGCCTTCTCTTATGAGAGCGACATGCATTGTCACAGCCAGAGGGCCGTCTGCGCTGGTAAGCTTAGAATTCTGGGATGGGGTGGATTACTATGCTGCCTTGACTGACCTACCCTGCCCTTGAGTAGGTGCTCCCAGTTGAGGCTAGCTGAGGTATCCACCCTACTCCCTGCCGACACTGCTGCCAATATGGTAATACCACCAACACCTGCACCGATGCCCCACGCTGCCACTACTGTGACGTTGGTACCAGCACCAGCCACGACCTGACATGCCACCCCGTGTACTATGCCATGTGCAATTGCATTGGTCACATCATGGGCCAAGTGGTGTGCCCCAAGAGTCCACACCACCAGCCAACTGCAGCTCAAGCGCAGTCCTCACATCAACCAGTCTTAAACTCCCAGACCATCACTGCCACATGCCAACTGCATGCAAACTCCAACCGCCAAACTGCCAACCAACAAGACAGCACAGACAGCAGTCTCTACACCTCCATACGCCACAACACCGCAGCACTACAGAAACTACATAAAGCACTTCAGACTCTTACTGACATGGGAGGCAGCTCTTGCTCATGCTCTCAAGGACATCCAGGACACCGCTAGTAACCTACAAACTACTTGTGCAGTTCTCACATCCATTCAGCGAAAACTGACTAGAATCAAGAGCAGAACATCAACAACCACGCACAACGCCGAGATACAGACACCAATGCCAAGCCAAGATGAAACCATTGAGACCCCACAATGCAGACAACAACGCGAACACCCACAAGCATCAGTCCAGATATTCTAGGACAACCCTGCAACAAATTCTGCACCTTACCCTTCATGACATGCACCAAAACCCACGTTCCCAACACCAAATAAGCGACTATTGAACACAAAAGAAATAAAAAGAAAAAGCAAAATAACCCATTTAGCCCCAATTAACTAAAAAGCTAGCTTGAAGCTGAAAAGGAAACACCCCTTAAACAGCCATAGGGCGAAAGTAGCCCTTAAATTCCCTTTAAAGAAACATACACAGACTGGATGAAGTATTACATTCTGTTGAATACCTTGCTCTATCTTAAGTATATCAACTAATACAGTAAGATATTTAGTTAGCATATGTTTGGACAGATATGATAAAGTTGAACTATAAAAAATGAAAAGGGGCAAACCTCTAAGATGTAAGATAGTAATCAATAACAAAATAATTGAACAAGTAAATTTGAATTATTTAGGATTTAATGTATTCTACTGTCAAAGGAACGACATTAATATAAAATTAAATAGGTTTTATAGTATGTGTGGAACAGTAAGAAGAACAAGAAATAAAACATTAAGGACAATTCAATTAAAATAATGGTAGTTCCCATGCTGGCATATGCATGCAATAATTGGACACTTGTTAGGTCAGATAAAAGAAAGATAGAGGCAGCCAAAATGAATTTAATTTATTTAAAATAAAAACTTTTTCCCAAACCATTAAATCTACTGGATTACTTAATTGTTTTAATAATTTAACTTCTGAATTAATTTCATGATTAAATGACCAAAAATGATCTGCCACAGCTGATTTATCAGTTTGTTTACATTTAATATTTCTA
This sequence comes from Tenodera sinensis, assembly GCA_030765045.1. NCBI lineage: Eukaryota > Metazoa > Arthropoda > Insecta > Mantodea > Mantidae > Tenodera > Tenodera sinensis. Next base: position 7,198,217 of record CM060966.1, read on the forward strand.
AAATGTTCTTTTATTCTGGTTTCTAGATGACGTTTAGTTTTACCAATATAAACTTTATCACAATCTAAACAGCTAAATTGATAAATGCCAGATTTTTTTATAATTTGGTATTTTATCTTTTTTTGAAAAATTAAGTAAATTTTGTATATTAAATTTATTTTGAGGGACCAAATTTATTCCATATTCTTTAAAAATCCTTGTAAATTTTTTATTAGCCCATGGATGGTAAGTAAACTTTTTAAAAATACCATTATCTTTTATTTTTTTAAGGGTTGAAACTTGTTTGACAGCTTTTTGATACTTACATTCCTCTATCCTTTTATGTATAAAATCTGTATTAAAACCATTAATTACTGCAGTGTTAATAATGTGTTTATATTCTATGTCAAATTAATCTTTATTAAGGGGTATATTTATTAACCTATAAATTAAACTATTAAAAACAGCAAATTTATGTGCAAAAGGATTAAAACTTTTATATTTTATGTAATTATCAGTATGAGTATATTTTCTGTAAATACCAAATACCAATTATTGCTGTGAAAGCAAACCAGCAAGTTGATGTGTTTTTCATTACTGTAACACATATTGCTTGTATTACCATGAGGATCAGATTGGTTTTAGCATTATTAAGCTTTTCATTTGAAGGATTTTACTATGTAAGGATATTGTGGATTTAAAAGCTTTATTCAGATGTGATTAACACTACATTGGTCTCATAAAAGCTTTGCAACTACAGTTGGTGAGATGTCAATTGTTTCTGAGCACATATGTACTGAGTCTAAATCCTTTATTTCAGGTTATGCTTACAGGCAGTTTCTGGTGAGGTTAGTGGTAAATCACCATTGCCTTCTGCTGAACATTCATGGAAAGACACAAGCTTCTGTGATGCAAAGGAACTTCCTGAAAGCAATATCACAGAAGTACCAACTGTAGAAGAACATATTCACTTGGAACAACCTGGTTCATGCAATGAAGGGGAAGATGTTTACAGCAGAGTGTTATACCAGAAACAACAGAATTTGATTTGTGAGAACATATTTACTGTTTTGTCAGCTAAGAAGACATACAGATGTGAGACTTGTAATAAGAGCTTTTCTCTGTGGTCAAGTTTTAAAAAACATAAGCTTATTCATGAGGGCTATAGACCACACAAGTGTGGTATATGTGATAAGACATTTACTCAGCGGTCAAACTTGAAAAATCATAATTTGATTCATGAGGGTAAAAAACCACACACATGTGAAATATGTTACAAGAGTTTCACTCTGCTCTCAAATTTGAAACGCCATATTTTGATTCATGAGGGTAAAAAACCACACAAATGTGAAATATGTGATCAGGGCTATAGTACAGTGTACCATTTGAAACGCCATAAAGTGATTCACCAGGGTGAGAAACCACACAAGTGTGAAACATGTGATGAGAGTTTTACTCATGTAAGAGATTTGAAAGGCCATTATTTGATTCATGAGGGTAAAAAACCACACAGATGTGAAATATGTGATAAGAGATTTACTTGCTTATCAGATTTAAAAATCCATAATTTGATTCATGAGGGTAAAAAACCTCATAAGTGTAAGGTGTGTGATAAAAGCTTTACTCGGTTGTCAGATTTGAAAGGTCATAATGTGATTCATGAGGGTAAAAGACCATATAAGTGTGAAATATGTGATATCAGCTTTAGTCGGTTGTCCCATTTGAAAAGTCATAATTTGACTCGTAAGCACTACACAGCCATACAAACATGAAATATGTAGAACAGCTTTACTTGGTTTCAAATTTGAAAAGTCAATTTGAATCATGCAGAAGACAGCTATACATACACAGTCAAACCTCTTCTGCCAGCTTTTCATCTGGTCGTCTACTTAGCTATTAATTTCACTTGTTTCCATTCTATTCCCTTCTCTTTTGTAATGTCTTGGATTCCTTCTGATGTAATTTGTCATACCATGTTTGGCTGCCTTTCATTGTCCATTTGTACCACATTCCCAAACCATCTTAGTTGTTTTGATTTAAAAATGTCAAGAGGGGAGACTTCTAATTTTAACCTTATTTAGTTTTGTATTTTGTGTCTTGTAGTATTGCCCTCTGTCCTCAATTATCTCATTTCTGTGGCTAGGAGTTGCCTTCTTGTTTGTTTCTTAGTGTCCATGATTCCAACTCTTAAATTGTAATTGGCATATATACAGTTTCCTATACTGTTTGTTTTGTTTTATTTGGAACTTATTTTTTATTTATAAAATTTGTAGTTGGGGCATAAAATGATCTGCCTGCTGCTGATGTTGTACTGTTGATTTCATCTGTAATGCCATTCCAATTTATAATGGATTCTACATATTTAAATGTTTTAACTTTTTCCAAGGACTCTCCATCTATATTGTGTGCTGCTTGTCTTCTTTGCTAATTGTCTTAGATTTTGTTTTGTTGACAAACAGTTTCATATTTCTCTTCATCAGTTCTGATATTTTTATAGATCTCAGTTGCCTAGATGATATTTTCTTTCAATTTTTTGTGCATACCCTTATATCATTCATCAGTTATATATACAATAATGGACATCGAATACAGCCCTGCTGTACACCTAACATTGTATAGAATCCTTTAGATTTCATATTGTGCGAATATAGTTTCATTGGTTATTATAGAAACTGAATAGCAGATGTTAAATTAGCTTCCACTTTGTATTTTTGCAGTACCTTCCATAGCTGTTGCCAAGGTAGTCAGTGTTGTTCCAGATCCATGTTGCATAAATGTATTGTTTTGTTAAATTCAGTTGCTTTTTCAACTATCTGTCTCTCGGTGGAAATATGATCTGGTGTGCCTCAATTTGGGTGGAAGCCACATTTAACCTCATGCAATAGGTGTTCAGCTTTCCTTTCCAAAAACCTTGCGTACACTTTTCCTGACACTTAATTAGGAGATTCCCCAATAATTGGACAGTTGTAATTTGTTTGTTTTTTTTTTTGTTTTTTTTTTTAATTAACGTCCTTCAACATTGTGTCATATCGGACGAATGAATGAAATGAAATGGGTGAAATGATGCTCAAATGAGCCCAAGGTCCATGCAGCTTAAAGTTACCTGACATTCGCCTTCTCAGGGTAGGGAAAACCTCGGAAAAAAAACTTACCCTAAGCGTGATTCGAACTCACGACCTCTTGAACGTGAGGCAGACACGCTAACCATCATGCTGCTGAGGCAGGCATTTGTTCTTCTGGTCATGCAAAAGGGTAGGGAGTTACATAATGTGACTAGCTTAAGCCTATTGTATTTCCATTATTACTAAGAAAAATGTAAGATAATCATTTGTACAACTGTTTATCTTAATTGACAAAGCAAAAGAATATATTTTATAACAATTGTTTATTGAGGAGTGTAGATGAAACCATGTGAGTGTAACGCATCAATTAGATATACGTGAGATTGTCTAAAAAGTATTTTAATTAAGCAATATATATTTTTACATTTTTGGATGAAACAATATTTTTATTAAATTTATTGTATTATATCTTAAACCATTTGTGATATTAGCTTTAGCAAGTGAGCCTACATTGTTCTGAACCCTTTGCTGCCGCCATGTGCATGTGCAGGTGCAGGGAGGCTGTGCTTGTTAATCGCTTAACTGCTTTTGGGTCTCAGAGGTACATCTCTGATTTTCTATGTTAGTAACTATACATTCTATTTTAATGAAGTTCTAAGAATGTTCTTATTTTGTCTTGTTAGTCATAGTATTTGAAAAGAATTACAAAAATTACCTATGGCTTTGTGCTTCAGGTTCCCTCCCTTATGTAACACTATCTGAGTGGCATTAACATGTCTGTTACACCATGTGTTGTCGTCAACTTGCATTGTGGTTTGTTCAGTGTTCAGCAATCCTCTTTGTGATCAGCACATTACTTCATAAGTTGTTTTTTCTGCAAACTGAAAATATTAGAGAGAGGAGACTGTTAGATAAGATAAGGGGCATTCTTTGGATTCTGAAAACCAACATAGTCAATCTTCTAATCATGATAATGAGGAAGATGATGCTCTAAACATAGCAATGTGATCATGAAGAATCCTTTTATGGATGAATGATTTATTGAGTACTAAATTTTGGGCTGCACCCAAGCTGGACCCTGGGCCTCTTGCTATTAGGGCAACACTTCGGTATAAATACATTTTACATACACATACATATTTAATTTGCGAATGTTTGCTTCCTGTCTTCACTAATCCCTTCCTTTTAATTGTTATTCCCTTCTTTATTTCATCTCCCATCTTTCCCTCTTCTCAACTTTTCTTACCAGTTCCACTCCTAGAACCCTTATTAATGGATTTATGTTATACACTTTACTAATCTTCACTATCCGAACTTCACCGCTTCACTTAACATCACTTTAACACTTATACAAGCTCTCTGTGTCCTCATATTTTGATAGCCCAATTTTTTGCCTAACCTTGTTATTCATGATGAAATATCGCTTTCTTTCCCTCGTGCTTGGTTCTCCCTTTTTCCCCCATCCTCTTTGATCCAGGTATTTCATGTCACTTTTTCTACAGCTATTATTGTTTTCATATTTTTCATCGCTTCCTCCCAGTTATCCACTTTTTTGTTTACACTTACCTTGATGTCACACATGTTGCAAAATGCCTCTCTGAAGAAGAAAAATAATTTAGTGCAAATTGAATTGTATTGTGTGGGATGTGCTGTTTTCTCATAATGGGAATGGAATATGAGCTAAAGCCCTTCAACTGAGATTTCTGATATGCAGAGCAGAATGGATGTATTGGGAGAACACCAGAGACCTACAGGATATTTGATTAAAATGAATGGAAGCAAAGAGTTTTGTTCATGTACTCATTCAGAAAGTGTGTATTTGGTCCAAAAAGGAAGGTGAAATGGTTTACAAGGACTAGGTGGATATAGATTTGCATAAAAAGGTTTCCTGTTATTCTGACCCTGCTGTACTTTTTTACTGCAGATTGTACTTCAACACAATGGATGATCTATTGTCTGCATTTATAAGTTATCTGTTTACCCTTAACAATACCTGTATCTTTTCTTAATTTTTCACGCCACCTGGGATCTCTAAGTAAAGAGGAAGACTAAGCGATGCTGTTCCAGTAGACAAACTGGACTGTAAGTTTGCAAAATGTATTGCTAGCCAAGCTTTTCCTGGCACCATGAGCTGCATATGCTGGTTGGTTTGGGATGTTTAATATATCTGCATAGTACTAAAAGTAATGCATACAAAACCTTAGCACAGTTATTACTCCTACACCAACTTCATTGTGTCCATTTCTTCCTTCACCTTCATCACTGAGATCACTGTCAGTGCTGTTATCTGGAATTAGAGTAAATGTTTTAACTGTGTATTTTTTCTGTTTTTTGTCATTACTCGTAGTTGGTATATTAAAAAATTGCCAATCCTAAAATGTTTCACTCCAATCAAAAGCTACTCCATCGATTGATCTCTTCAACCAGCCAGTCGTAGTAACTAGGCCCATAGCTCCATCACATAGTTGCCTCCTTAGCACTGGTTGTCGCAAGCAGCTCTGTGATATGAAGCAAGTTGATCAAGATGCACCATCATGATCTTCCCTGTGGATTGATGTTGAATGTGATAAAAGACATCCTTGATGCAAGGGAGTAACTCCTTATATGGGGATCCCTGGGACGTTGCAGGTTTGTGGACTTAATTTAGAGCTCACAGGATGATAGATCTATTGGAATCCAACAGTCACCAGATGGTTGTAGCATGCCATTATTTCATCACTTGCAGGCTTGGACAATTATTGAGCTGACATTTTTTATTAAATCATTGATAATTTCTACATGTGTCAATTGCTGTAAAAGAAAACAATTTTCAGAAAATTACCTCTTAAATGCTTCTAGTTACTTTCTCTTCTATGTATAGGAAGTATTGTATTCCACCCAAAAATTTGATGTCCAGATTTCACTGGAAATATGTTTTGAGACTCCCTAAATCCAAAAAAAGTTTTTTTGAAAATTTTTATTTTCTCGAAAATGGCTCAAAGAAAAAACATCTCAGAAAATTTGGAAAATCCAAATATATGTTATACAACCACAGGGGAAGGCACATACAAACATTGAAAATTAAGTAATTATAAAGCGCAAAGGAATTCAGAAAATTTATGAACAAGGAAAATTCTTATTGCATTTGGCCTAGTTAATTTTTACCCTCTTTCTTTCCTGTGTTTCTTTTTTGTTTGTTAATGTGCAAGTTATAAGCCAAACTTAACAATAAGAGGCATTTGGGCAGAATGTTAAGATAGCCTCATGCCAAAAAATTAATGTACTTGTTCATATGATTTAAAATTTACATTTGTTTATAATTTGTATGGAAGATAATGTGAAATACATATTTATTCATTGGCATATTTATGTCCTGTATATACACTCATAGACCACCTCCGTAGCGCAGTTTGTAGCGCGCTTGCGTCTGACGCGGAGGACCCGGGCTCGATCCCCGGTACCAGCATGGGAATTTTTCTTCCGCTGGGAGGTCCCGGGGGCGGGGACCAATTGAAGAGCTACTTGATGGAGAAGTAGCGGCCACCTTCCAGTACTGCACCCCACCAATGACGCCTGTAGTGGGCAGAGGTGGGGGACACAGCGGCTGGGCGGCAAGCCAAGGCCCTTCCTGGGATATAGCGTTAGAGGTTTAGTTTAGTGTTTTATATACTGTCACGCCGACCGTAAGTCCGGACGCTGCTGGTAAGAAATGCCGTTCGGGGTCTGATCACCAGCGGGGCAGTAGGAACGGGCCGGAGGTGTTTACCTGCCATAAAAGACCCGTCCGCCGCCTCACAACAGAGCCTCCGGCAACAATAGCAATTGTTTACTAGTGCGGTGTCTGGACTGTTCTCTCACAGCCTCTCCCGATCATTCTACTTTCTGAACATTTCCTTTGCCTAAAGAACTACATAACCCGCTCGTGCCGGAGAGGAGTAGAGCCAAGTAGCAGAAGTTGTTCCAGTCGTGCTTGTAGTGAGGAAAAGATGTAAACAAACGTTCAGTGAATCGTGCCGAGTAGAAGTTCAGTGCGAGTGTAATCTGACAGTGACACCGTCAAAACCATCGCGCAGGTAAAGCCGTATGACGGCTAGGTACTGCGGTAAAGACACTCGACCGGGGGAACAATTACCTCACCTCCGTTCGACTCGAACTGGCGTCTGGCGATAGGAAAATTGGACGCTTTAGAACTATCGGTAATAGAGGAATTGTAAGGTCCCTGCACCTCTCTTCACATTTCCCCTCCTTCGCCCTCTGGAATGATGTGGTTGCCCCCACTATCTTCATTCCTCAACATGCAATTCATATAATTTTTATATGATTAAATATGATTTAATGTAATTACATGGTATCTTCTTCTTTATCTGATTACCCTCCCCTTATGTAGGACTACACACCCTTGGCCTGTGCCTACGGTCAGATGCCTGTCGGGGAGCAGATAAACCTATGGACCAGACAGAGTGAAGACCTTGAAGCGGATGGTCAGTCCAGCTCCAGGTATGAGAGTGAGGAAGAGGATGATATGAAATGCAGGCAAAATGGATGATTTGATAGGTGATGATGGAGCAATTGGTGGAATGAGTGGCGGGGGAAACAGGAGAACCCAGAGAAAACCTGCCCAGATGCCACTTGGTCCACAAAAAATACATTTGTGTCCCTGAGATCGAACCTGGGATGCCTAGGCGGTAGGCAAATGGTCTGACCACTTGACCACAGTGCCACCATATATATTACATTTATAGCATATTTTAAAATTTATTAAATAATAATGTGTCCTCCTTTGTCCGGTCTCTTTAACACATTCAGTTTAATTTCCATTGTCACATTAACTTGTCTTTTCTTCTCGTTCAACATTTTCATTGGCACAAACAACTCAACACAACACTAACAGTAAGCCTGAAATCTTGGAAGCTGCACTGTAACCAAAAATATGTAACTGAAAGTTTAGCTTACCACATGCAGGGGTATTTTTAGACCTGGTGAATGACCTTGCTAGGGCCTGCACTATTGACATATGCAAATTGATGATGTGGGGCGCATCTCTGTTTCCTTCCTTGAAATAAACAAGATGTTGCTGATAATGTGAGATGGCACTGTGCTTAATGACACACAGTCCACAATGTTTATGCACTATATGGAAGTTGGAAAGATAATCTGACACCCCCTTGGTCTTATAGAGGCAAAAGGAACTTGATCATAAACCACTGCACAATTCGTCATGTCTGAAAAATACCTTTGTATTGTCTAATGCAATAAACCTTCGAAACAAGCTTTGTGCTATGTATCTATATTATTAGCAGTAAACTTTTGGTTTCATGACAACGTTCTGGCTGCATATGTGCTGACTAGATAGGAAAGGTCAATATGCAGCTTGCCCTTCTGTTACTGTGAAGGAGAATGCAATAGGTCATATACGTACACTAATTAAAATTTACTATTTATACTGCACAGTAGATTCTGGAATTTATTAGTCATGTTTGGTAAAAAATAATAAAAATAAAAACAGTTGTCAAGTTATCGAAAGTCGTGTTATTGGGATTTTACCCTATGTACAGTAAGTGGAGGAAGTATTTTATTCCACTAAAAAATTTAATTTTATATCAAGATTTTACCATAACTACATGTTTTGAAATTCAATGAATCAAAAAAAAAAAGGATTTAGGGAAAGCTCTGTACACATGTGCACGTATGCATGTGAACATTTCTTGAAAATTTTTATTTTGGAAAAAATGGCTCTAATGAGTTTGATACACCATACGTTTTGAGATATTTTCAGCCAAATGAAATGTATATCTTGAATTTTCTGGGAATGACCTCAGAAGTCCTCTTCATTTCAGATGACTTTTGCATAATTGGTAAATCATAAACCTTACCACACGAAAAATGTAGATCTCGTTCTGTGGAGTGAACCATTTCTGAGATATTCCTTATTTGTTTGAATTTTCAATATTTCAATTTCTCAAATGGGAAGTCATTTGTTTTTTTGTCTTGGAGATGCTAAAAGAATGGAATCTCAAAGGCATTACGTAGCAATTGGCTGTTAAAAGATTTGTTATCAGTTAAATCTACTGTATTTTCCTTTTCTCATTGTACTGACAAGGAAGCATATAATAAAATCATTCTACATTTCTACAAATGTTTATCTTAACTAACATGAAGTGGATAGATGAGAAGTTTTTTTTAAGAATAGTTTGTACAAAAGTGAGTAGAGAAAGTCACGTGAGTGCAACCATATGCAGCTTGGGGTTCCACTAAATTATTCAAAAGTTATTGTTAGAAGGGGACTGAGCTCCCCTTTCTTTTCTCACAAGATATCTAAAAACATTGTCTATCCATTTAATTGTGGCAGCAAACTATTTTTCCAAGTTAATCTGTAATGAAATGTTATGCCAAGAAATTTAATGTGATTTTTACTATCTCTACTATTTATAATAAGTAGGGAAAGCATTGTATTCCACCCAAAAATTTGATTTTGAGATTTCACTGGAAATATATGTTTTGAAGCCCCCTGAATCCACCCCCACCCCCAAAAAAAAGCATTTTTAGAAAAAGGTCCATGTGTGTGTGTCTGTGAACAGTATAACTCAAAAATGAAAAGTTTGTTAAAAAACAAAGTTGGTAAGTTTAATATCCTTCAAAAATGTGACACGAAGATTTTGAAAAAAAATTCCTCCAGCCTAAACTACCCTTTACATGGAAAATTTTTTAAAAATTTTAATTTTCTCGAAAATGGCTCTAATGATTTTGATTAAAATGTCATATGTTTAAGATATTTTTATGGCAAATGAAATGTATATTTTGAATTTTCTGGCTATAGCCTGTTCACTCTGGATGACTTTTGCACAACTGCTAAATCATAAGAGATTGACCAAATCTTACTATACAAAAAATGTGGATCTTACTAACACAGACAATTTATGACTGTTCGAATTGTTTTGTTCTTCCGGGCTTCATAGGCCATGGTCTAGAAGGTATGGTAGATACCAACTTTTCGCCAAATACTGCGCTTGGCATCATCAGGGTAGCACGATCCTCTGTCTGCACTGGTCAGAGTTTCATACTCTGTTATGTTTTGACTAGATATCCAAGGTCCTTTTGCAAGATAGATGTTGCTATAAGGCATATGGTATTGAAGGCACATGAGGCGGAGCTAGAGAGGGCTTGCCTAGAGCAATTGTCCTATCATAGTCGTGCAGCATTGCATAGTTTGGAATGCACAGCACAAGTGTGAGCAACAGAGATTTCTCTTTTTCATGCACCCAAAATTAATACTGGAAATTTGACATTCTAATATGCCTTGGTGTATGCGGCAAGAATTTTTGAGGCAGCCTGTACGAAGGCCATTTTTCTATGACGTGTGGTTCTCAAGTTATGGCTTCGAGAATAAACAACTGACTCCCGTGTTTATGCTTATGTATGCAACTTCCAATCTTGCCTATGTGCTTTATTCCTTTTCATTACACAGAATTATGGAGTAAGACATTACAAAGTTTCGTTATGAACTGCGTATATTTAGTTAATAAATTAACTGACCACAGATCACTACAGTCGTGCGCATATTCTTTAGTTCGGTTCAAGACCAATCCGTAACGCAAATTGCGCTTTGTGTAACTGTGACAATAAGCAGAAAATTCACATATTTACATTGTGTTTAGTGAAGTGTTAACAATGTCACTTTTAAAGCCTGTTCCAGTGGCGCAGGTACTAAGGGTGAAGTGCTCTGCCCTCAGACCAGAAATATTATTTTTAAACTGTGCAGTTTTTTTAAGGAATTGGCATCTGAGGAAGTAAGTGTAAATAAGTACATTAATATTGAGTGTTACAGTTTATAATGTTATCATCATTATCCTTTGCTGCATAAGTTTACGATCTGACAATTTGTGACACGACAAATGTTTCATCCCTCGTAACTTCCGCTCTCTGGCGCATCACTTGGCAGCAATGCAGCCACCATGTGCATACATTGGTTGAGCTCATGTGCCTTCTAAAACCATACTCCATATAGTTAAATATATGCTTAAGGGGTAGTACTTTTCCAAGATAACTGCTTAAAAGCACTTAATATATAAGGGAAGAATGAACTGGCATAGAAGAGGCAAAAGCATCATGCAGGATGTTGGGTATAAGTGCAGATATTTTTACTGGTAATTGAGGACAGTGTAATTAACAATATTACATTAATATTTGCTTTCTATGCAATCTTCTAATTTCACTTAAGAGTTGCTTCATTTGAAAGTCATTCTTCGAGAAAAATATTTTTTAATGTAACATGCATACAAAAATAACTTTTGAGTGGGTTAAAGTGATAACTCACATGATCCAAAAGCCTAAGTTTTGGTAAACAACTGAAAACAAATTTGCATTGGTTAAACTCAGTTTCCATTTGGGTGGACACTATTATTATGAAAAGGTATACCCAAATATTATGAATTGCCTTTGAAATTGTGTTTGCTTGTGAAAGAATGAAACTTATTGGGCTATAAATTATGAATCATGTGAGTTTTGACTCTATTATGAGAGTTTTGAAAAGTACCCTTTTGGAACTGTGAGATTTTATGGTAAATGTTTAAGAACAACACTTGAATGTCACCAACAAAAGGAGCTAGCTGACCACTGAAATAAATTAAAGAATGAATTAAAATTAATTAAACAAATGTTTAGGAACATTAAAGATTATTTTATCTTTGCAACTTCATGGATAGCAACTTCCGCTGGCAGCCTTCCTAATTTGACTTGATTTCTTTTCCACATTTCAGGAGCAGCTCCACGTTTCCATGGTGCAGCAGGTGACACCTTTTCTTGTATCACTATATTGAAAATCTTTACAGTTTAGTCGCTGAACTTCATGGTATTTATAAAAAATTGAGAGCAAAGTCCTTCCTTAACCTAAGTACAGAGCAATACTTTCGTGAAGGGTAAAGAGAGGTAAGGGAACTACCGATCACTGATTGGTCAAAAACGTGATGGAACATAACTCACAAGATCCAAAGGATCATGAGACTTTTGACATAAACCGGGAAGTTTGTCGCCTATTTAAACATGGATCAAGTGAGAAATGAAGCTGAATTTCTCCAGAATCATATTCTATGCAGAAAACTGAGTTGTAACATAGTGCTACCAATTACTATACGTCAGACTAAAAGATTTTTTGGAAAAAAATAAAATATTAAACTATTGCCAACATGGTTTCAGAAAAAAATGTATCGACAATTATAGCTATAACCACAATAGTTAATGAAATAGCACTATATTTCAATTTACAAAAAAATACTGCTGCAGTAATTTGTGACATTTGAAAGCCTTTTGACTGTGTAAGTCATCAAATTCTTCTTAAGAAAACTAGAATATTATAATGTAAAAGATCAAAACTTAAAGTGGTTTCATTTATACCTGTCCAATCGCAAACAAAGTGTAATTACTAAACGTAGCTCTGGAATTTATACATCAAAATGGAGAACAAATACCAGTGGTGTACCACAAGGTTCTGTGCTGGGACTTCTGCTTGTATACTGTACACTAACGATTTACCTCAAGGTATAAGTGGGAATCCAATATTGTATGCAGATAACACATCAGTTATTTTACAGAATATAAGTTATCATAATTTTCAAAATGATATAAGTAACACATTAAATAACTTAGATAAATGGTTCACTGATAATGATATGAACTTAAATAAAACAAAAACTAGTACTATATAATTTAAAACTGCTGCTAGTGCTAATGCTAATTTGAAACAAGATAACTTAGACAACAACAACAACAACAACAACAATAATAATAATAATAATAATAATAATAAATAATAATAATAATAATAATAATAATAATAATAATAATAACAATAATAATAATACAATCTTGGCCTACGGAATAATACTATGGGGAAATGCATCTGGATGGGAAACAGTTTTTAAAATTCAAAAAAAGATAATATGCATAATGGCACCTGCTAGCTTTAAATATTCATGCAAACCATTATTTAAAAAATTAAAAATTTTACCAATGCCCTCAATATATATTTTAGAGTTACTCACCTACGTGTATAAAAATATGACATATTCATGAAAAAGCAAAATCGTCATCATTACAGCACTCGGAAAGAGTCCAGCATAAAATACCCTATGCATAGACTAACACTATATGAAAAAACACCCTACTATATGGGTATAAAAATGTATAATAAATTGCCTCAACGATTCAAGGAGATAAAGACCTTAAAATTGTTTAATAAAAGTGTAAAAGAATTGTTATTAGATAAGATATACTACTCCATACAAGAATTCATGGGTGATACAATATAATAAGTACCTTGCGTTACTTGTAATTGACAATACCTCGTATACTATACATTAGAATTAGTTTTCTCTTTGATTTTAAAATTAGTTTTATATAATTGATGAATCACCAGTTTACCAGCCTAGGCTGATATTGTAAACATTGTATGACAATAAAGATTGTGTTCTATTCTATTCTATTTTACTCTACTCCACTCCACTCCGCTCCACTTTGCTCTGCTCCACTCCATTGTTTTTTGTATTATTTGGATCATGTTAATTATGACTGTAACCTACTCTTTTGTATAAACACTATAATTAATAATGGAAATACGTGAATTGTCTTTGATAGAGAAGCCCATGTGAATGTATCACTTTTTAAAATATTATTCATAGATATTTGGCTAATTCAATCATTATTCTGATTTTAGTAAAATGTTCTTTCTTCCAGTTATATGTTGTCCAAAATACACAGTTTATCCTGTACTAAATACTTCCCTCAATGCTTTGCTTATACCAACCTCATTATTGTCAAATGTTTGTATAAGCATAACTTCTAATATATATCAATTTATGATGGAAATTATATACGCAAAAGATTTATTTGATTCTTATGAAATGGACAGGTGCTGATTCATGCTGATATTTATTATGTGTATTTAATGTGTAACAATATTGTGTTAATATATATCATATATTAAATTTTGTTCATATTAATATTATGTCCAAAACTATTGGCCTAGTATACATAAAAGCATAGCCAGTATTTGTGAAGAAGAATAGGAAAAAAAATTGTTGCTAAGCTTTGGTAACCAAGATCATCAATATCACCGTCATACAAAATGGTAGCTGTTCTATGCAATATAATCAGTAAATAATTATTATTGTGAATAAAATGCTTAAAAACAGTGGAAATTAAGAAATGAGAAGAATAAACAACACATTAGTGATGGCATATATAAAAAGCTATTTATGGATTTCCATAGATACAAGGTTGCAAATAAAGTAAAAGTTAATAATTTACCATGAACAGGATGTATAAGAAAGTTTAGTATGGAAAAGAATCTTTAAAATATTTACGCCTCTTTTTCTTTTCTTTACCTGATTATCCTCCCCTTACGTAGGACTTACAAGCCAGTGCCTAAGGTCGGGCGTCTGTCGGGAAGCACAGGAACTTATGGACCGGACAGAGTGAAGACCTGGAAGTGGGTGTTCAGCCAAGCACCGGGTCTGAGAGTGAGGAAGAGGGTGATATGAAATGCAGGCGACATCGATTATTGGAAAGGTAATGATGGAGCAATTGGTGGAATGAGTGGCGGAGGAAACCGGAGAACCCGAAGAAAAACACCCTAATGTCGCCTCATCCATCACGAATACTACATGCTGGTTCCTGGGATCGAACCCGGGCCGTCTAAGTGGTAGGCGAACGCTCTAACCGCTCGGCCACGGTGCCGCCATAAGCCTTAATTCAAAAGAACATAATTTTTAAATTCTGTCATTTGAAATTTCTAGTTCTGGTTAAGTTTTATACAGCTTTAAAAATGAATAACTCAAAGGCCGTTCAAAAGAGGGGGAAAAGAGTATTTACTTGTTTGTTGTGGAAATCTCCATGAGAAATTTGAGAATAATTAGATGAAAACTGCATCGTGCGTAACATTTTCAAAAAGTGAATATAGTGAAAAAAATTTCAAAAACCTTAAATTTCAAAATAAAAAAAAAACGTTTATTCTGTATTTTTAACACACGTTATATAAATATAAAACTCCGTGGAACAACAGGCCATCCGAGCCAAGGCCTACCGCCCAACCACTGCGTCCCCCTCCTCTGCCCACTTCAGGCGTCATGAGTGGGGTGCAGTACTGGAGGTGGGACGTGCTCAGCGCCCCGGTCCCTCTCGGCCGGTTATGCAATCTTCTCGACCAGGGGTCACTACTTCTCAAACAAATAGCTCCTCAACTGGCCCCTCAGGAACCTAATGAGGCGAGTGCATCCCGTGCTAGACCTCCCAGCGGGGGAAAAATCCCCCGCGCCGCTACGGGGGATCGAACCTGGGTCCTCCGTGCCAGAGGCAGGCGCGCTACCACTGCACTAAGGAGTCAGTCTTATATAAATATTGGTAATTATAATATAAAAAGTAAAAAACATTTTGAATTTATGGTCCCTATGTAATTTTAAAATCATGGAAACGCAAATATCAATTTTTGGAGATTTCTACTAAATTTCAGTGGTATATTCCCAGCTCTATAAACCCTGGGCTCATTTGAGCATCACTTCACCCATTCATTCATCGTCAGATATGTTACAGGATGTTAAACATATTTGCATCTTCGTACTCACAGGTTTCTCGTATAAGATGATGCAATTATAATAATTTTCATATTCATTGCCAATCGCCATATTTGCAATATACATCTTTATTGATGTTCTTCCGCTAAATCATATAGTGCGACGAAAGTTCTATTTATAAACAGAATACAATTTAGCTACACATAATATTATAATGTACTATAGTATTTTGACGTGATATAAATTTATATGACTTAATATTTGTGAATTTCATTGATTAAAATCGATGTTTTAAAATCAGATGTGCACTAATTAATGTACTTTGCATTAATCTTGGCCACTTGGTTTAGGTGCGGGAGGGGTGGGGGAAGTGAATGGATTTACCACTTCATCAAGAGTGATCAAACGGTGTTCAAAGAGAGCGTCATTTTAAACTCCGCTTCTGGATGGACAGGACCTGTTGCTTCGGAGCGGCATACAAAAGTTGTAGATCGCGTGTTTTATTGTTTTATCTTTGATTTTGAAGTCTAGTATTCTTGTTATTAAATACTGAATCATTCTTATCATAATAGTTATTCGTAAATCTGTCTGTAACTTTGTATACGATGACCTCAAGCAGACGTAGTGCCTTGCCCGCTTGCCGAAAGGTATGTACCAATTGCAAACTCTTCTCTTTTACTATTATTTGGTGTTTTCCCTCATTTTCTTTTGTATTTAAGTAATAAAGGGCTTTCTTTTCAAATGACAGATTATGGTGAAAAAGCAGAACTTAAGTTTTTTTTCTTTTTAGTGATTTTCAGTTTTACGTGTGATCTAAATAAAACAGTGCTTGTTTACTGATTAGAATAACTACTTATTCTATTCTTTGTTTCGCAATGTCACGTTTAAGAATCTGTTTATTCAGTAACAGGCGATTGCGTTGCCATTGCAACTTTTGCAGAGCTCCAGGCGCAACTAAGCAATAAATCATACAATTTCAAAATTTGCTCCTCCTATTCTAAAGTTTTGGATTTTTTAACTTAATTTAATGTGATTTATTTATATGGAACCTGTGAACTTAATTTACTATTATTAAAGCTTTTTTCACTATATTTCTGCGTCTAGGTATTATGCATTGCACAAAAAAATATGATACGTTACACTCGCATGACTTTCTCTACTCGCTATTGTACAAACTATTCTTACAAACGCTTTATCTTCTATTTAGCTCATATTTACCCAGACAAACTTTTGCAGAAATTGTCTTAGTGCATATTTAGTTGGGAATAGGCGCTAAGCGATAGTTGAAATCCTTTAAAGCTAATAGCCATGAGATAACTGAAATTTCCTTCTCAAGTTCTCCAAAAATGTGCGGTATTTTGATCAAAACCGTTAGGGCCATTTTTGAGAAAATCAAAGTTTTCAAAAACGTACGGTATTCTAATCATAAGCGTTAGAGTCATTTTTGAGAAAATCAAAATTTTCAAAAAACATAGTGTTTTAATCTTAACCGTTAGTCATTTTTGAGAAAATCAAAGTTTCCGAAAATATGTTCCATGTAAAGAGTAGTCGTAGTTTTGGTATTAAACGACTTTTCATTTTTACCTTCTCTACTGGTAAGTAGAGGAATTATTGTATTTCACCTAAAATTCGATGTGAAATATATGTTTTGAGGCCTCCTGAAAACATTTTTAGAAAAAGGTGCGTGTGTCTACCAGGCTGTGAACAGTATAACTCAAAAACGAAAAGTCGGTTAAAAACCAAATTTGGTATTTGCGTTTAATGTCTTTCAAGGATGCAACACGAAGATTTTGAAGAAAATAGCCCCACCCTAAGCTACCCTTTACATGGAAAATTTTTACTTTCTTGAAAATAGTTCTATTTTTATTAAAATATCATATGTTAAGAGATATTTTTATGACAAATGAAATGTATATCTTGAATTTTCTTGCTATAGCCCATGTAGTTTTGTTTACTCTGGATGACTTTTGCATTACTGGTAAACCGTAAGAGTTAGACCAAATCTTGCTGTTCAAAAAATGTAGAACTTGCTAAAACACACAATTTATGTCCCCATAAATTTTTTTGTAGTGAACCATTTCGGAGATATTCCTTGTTATGTGTCTGAGTTTTGAAGAACTTATACTTCTGTCTTTTTTTATATATGTTAACCGTGCAAAGAGAATGGAATTTGAAATCTTTAAAAGATTTGACTATCGTTCAACAACACAAAGATATAGGAATAAGAGTTTGTAAGAATGGTTAGTACAAGAGTAGAGAAAGTCATGTGAGTGTAACACATCAGATATCTGTATTAACATGAAGAAGATATAGGAATAAGAGTTTGTAAGAATGGTTAGTACAAGAGTAGAGAAAGTCATGTGAGTGCAACACATCAGATATCTGTATTAACATGAAGAAGATATAGGAATAAGAGTTTGTAAGAATGGTTAGTACAAGAGTAGAGAAAGTCATGTGAGTGTAACACATCAGATATCTGTATTAACATGAAGAAGATATAGGAATAAGAGTTTGTAAGAATGGTTAGTACAAGAGTAGAGAAAGTCATGTGAGGGCAACACTTTTTTTTTTTTTTTTTTTTTTTTTTTTTTTTTAACTTTGGGAATCTTAAAATAATAGTACAGGTGAAATCTTATTGAGCTTTTTAGTGGAATACAAAACTTCCTCTGCTTTATGTAACAGAGACAGTAAACACGACAGTATTGGAAAACTAAAACAACTGATAGCTCCAGAATGGCTGATGCAGAAAATATATTTGAAATAAATTGTGTTTTAAGGAAATCTATGTGTTTATATTGTAAGTTTTTATCTAGCTCTCGTGGCTTAACATTTATACAAAATTATCCAACATTCTTTGAAATAAAGAGCTCTTTGCAGGTTATTCCCATAAAATTCAACACATGCATTTTGTATATCTTAGACTATTGCATTTCAATAAAAATCAGAGAGATTATTGAGAAAATAAAAAGTATCGAAATCTTTTTCAGGTAAAGGGTAGCTCTATAAAAATGTTTGTATTACATCTTTGGAAGTCCTAAATTTAACTGCAAAGCTTGTATGTATCAATATTTATACTTATTGAACACATTCACACAAATACACGCCTAAAATGAATGATTTTTCAGATTTATTCATGGTGCCTCGAAATGTATGTATTAAATCCCCTTATATTTAGGATGAAAATGTAACACTATAGTTGATTATTACGCGGATACATACGACATGGCAGAGAAAGCAGACAGGTTTTGAAACTCTAGATGTAACCTCTGTAACAAATATATATACATATATATCCATTCTTAATGCAGAATCTGTCAATGTCCGAAACTTGTATGGAGTTTATATACAATAAGCATCACCGCCACCACAACCACCGCCTCCACAGCCACCGCCACCGCCCCCGCCACCACCGCACCCCCGCCCCACATCATTACCGCCACCACCGCCGCCCCCCATCACCACCACCCATCACCGTTCCCCACCGCCGCCCACTACCACCACCCATCACCATTTATTTTTCTATTGCTTTAACCATTTCCCAGAAGTGTTTGTTATTGGTTTGTATTTTGAAATACTTCATACTTTTTTCGAATGTTCAATTGCTATTCCTTTGTCATGTAAAGAGATGTTCTATCCTGGGACAGAGATTACATCACGAAGGTTTTGAACATTTTATCTCTGTGAATGACAAAAGAACAGCGACCGAGCATACAAGTTCAGCCATTGTCACAGGCAAAACATCGCGCAGCCCCTTAGGAACTTTTTGCTCTCCCGTATAATCTGACGGAAGATATTTGCAATATTCCAAATTTTGTATATGCTTCCGATAAGTGTTTCGACGTTGTTTCTGTACGTTCTTGCATTTTTGGTTCAGATTCAATATTTCTTCGGCGTTTTATTCAGAGAATATGTTACAGTTTGTACACAAGTAACGGTTTTACTATTAGCTATATAGTTATTACATTATCAAGAAGGTAGTTGATTTATTTACCTGTGGAACATGCGTTGAACATTCCACGTGGCAATGAAACTCTCCAAGCAATGGCGAAAAAGAAATCATCGTGCTGGCTGGAGTGTGTGGCGATAAAATATGCGTGCTCATCAAGATCAGCCTCGCAATATTTCTAGGTAAGATGTGTTTTCCCAGAAAGAAGGTCTGACTGAAACTATTTAAAGTGGCTATACTATGTCGAAGCTTTTTACAAACCACTCAAGACTGCCTCTGTGCTCTGGTGCTTAGCGTGCCGACTTTCAAACTTCGAGTTTCCTGGTTCGTTTCCCGGTAGGAAGGTGGGAATTGTTCTTTAGCCAGAATTATTCCCCGCCCTCCTTAGAGTCTGGAAGTGTGAATGTATTTGTGAACTCAATGTAATAAGTTAACCCAAAGATCACAACCACTGTGAGGAAGTGGCATATTTAAGAAAATCCTCCCACCCAAAACTACCCTTTAAATTGATTAATTATTCGTTATTTCTTTTTTAAAATGCCTAACAATTTTGAAGAAAAAAAAAACTATTTCAGCATACGAGTAGAGCCCAGGGGCTTTCGAAGATGGAAATGGTGACAACCGTGTAAAAATTAAAGTACCATTATAGTACTGAATCATTATCGTTGTTGTTGTTATTATTATTATTATTATTATTATTATTATTATTATTATTATTATTATTATTATTATTATTATTATTATTATTATTATTATTATTATTATTATTATTATTATTATTATTATTATTATTATTATTATTATTCATAAGGACAAAATCTAATATATGCACTCACATACTTTCTTGACTCATTCTTGTATTAACTATTCTTTAAAAATCTGATGTGTTGCACTCACATGACTTTCTCTACTCTTGTACTAACCATTCTTACAAACTCTTATTCCTATATCTTCTTCATGTTAATACAGATATCTGATGTGTTGCACTCACATGACTTTCTCTACTCTTGTACTAACCATTCTTACAAACTCTTATTCCTATATCTTCTTCATGTTAATACAGATATCTGATGTGTTGCACTCACATGACTTTCTCTACTCTTGTACTAACCATTCTTACAAACTCTTATTCCTATATCTTCTTCATGTTAATACAGATATCTGATGTGTTGCACTCACATGACTTTCTCTACTCTTGTACTAACCATTCTTACAAACTCTTATTCCTATATCTTCTTCATGTTAATACAGATATCTGATGTGTTGCACTCACATGACTTTCTCTACTCTTGTACTAACCATTCTTACAAACTCTTATTCCTATATCTTCTTCATGTTAATACAGATATCTGATGTGTTACACTCACATGACTTTCTCTACTCTTGTACTAACCATTCTTACAAACTCTTATTCCTATATCTTCTTCATGTTAATACAGATATCTGATGTGTTGCACTCACATGACTTTCTCTACTCTTGTACTAACCATTCTTACAAACTCTTATTGCTATATCTTCTTCATGTTAATACAGATATCTGATGTGTTACACTCACATGACTTTCTCTACTCTTGTACTAACCATTCTTACAAACTCTTATTCCTATATCTTCTTCATGTTAATACAGATATCTGATGTGTTGCACTCATATGACTTTCTCTACTCTTGTACTAACCATTCTTACAAACTCTTATTCCTATATCTTCTTCATGTTAATACAGATATCTGATGTGTTACACTCACATGACTTTCTCTACTCTTGTACTAACCATTCTTACAAACTCTTGTTCCTATATCTTCTTCATGTTAATACAGATATCTGATGTGTTACACTCACATGACTTTCTCTACTCTTGTACTAACCATTCTTACAAACTCTTGTTCCTATATCTTCTTCATGTTAATACAGATATCTGATGTGTTACACTCACATGTCTTTCTCTACTCTTGTACTAACCATTCTTACAAACTCTTATTCCTATATCTTCTTCATGTTAATACAGATATCTGATGTGCTACACTCACATGACTTTCTCTACTCTTGTACTAACCATTCTTACAAACTCTTATTCCTATATCTTCTTCATGTTAATACAGATATCTGATGTGTTACACTCACATGACTTTCTCTACTCTTGTACTAACCATTCTTACAAACTCTTGTTCCTATATCTTCTTCATGTTAATACAGATATCTGATGTGTTACACTCACATGACTTTCTCTACTCTTGTACTAACCATTCTTACAAACTCTTATTCCTATATCTTCTTCATGTTAATACAGATATCTGATGTGTTACACTCACATGACTTTCTCTACTCTTGTACTAACCATTCTTACAGACTCTTATTCCTATATCTTCTTCATGTTAATACAGATATCTGATGTGTTACACTCACATGACTTTCTCTACTCTTGTACTAACCATTCTTACAAACTCTTATTCCTATATCTTCTTCGTGTTAGTTGAGATAAACATTTCCACAAATTATTTGATTGTTTATTTTCTTGCAGGTGCAATGAGAATATTAGAATACAGTAGGCTTTTAGCAATGGTCAAGTCTTTTAAAGCTATCAATGGTTCACTCTACAAAAAAAAATTATTTAGATATAAATTGTGTGTTTTAGCGAGATCTACATTTTTAGTATAGTAAGATTTGGTCTATCGCTTACGGTTTTCCAGTTATGCAAAAGTAAGAAAATTCAAGATAAAAATTTCATTTGCCATACAAATATCTTAAACATGTGGCATTTTAATCAAAACCGCTAGGGCCATTTTCAAGAAAATCAAAATTTTTAAAAAATTTTCCATGTAAAGGGTAGTTTAGGGTGGGACTATTTTCTTCAAAATCTTCGTGTCGTATCCTTGAAAAACATCAAACTTAAATACCAACTTTGGTTTTAAGCAACTTTTCATTTTTGAGTTATGCTGTCCACAGACACACACATACACACGCAGACCTTTTTCTAAAAATGGGTTTTCTTTGGACTCAAGGGGCCTCAAAACATTTATTTCCGGTGAAATCTCGACATAGAATTTTTGGGTGAAATACAATACTTGCTCTACTTTACTATACCGTAGTAGAGAAAGAAAAAAAAAAAGATTAACGGCTTCCTATTACAGTATTTTAAAATTCAAACCAATAACAAAGAATATCTCGAAAACGGTTTTCTCCACACAAAATATATAAATTGCGTGCTTTAAGGAGATCTAAATTTTTTGTGCAGTAAGATTCTATGTACTAATCCCAGAAAATCCAATATATATTTACATTTCATTTGTCATGAAAATATCAACATACGGCCTCTAGATCAAAATTCTTAAGAGCCATTTTTTGAGAAAATCCAAATTTTGGATATTATTTCATATAAAAGGTAGTTTTTAATGGCGGAATTTCTTGAATATGTTAATGTCGTATCCTTGGAAAATGTTGAACTTAAATATAAAGTTGGTATTTAACCGAATTTTTGTTTTTAAGTTATTCTGTTCTCATTGACTCTCTCTCTCTCTCTCTCTCTCTCTCTCTCTGTCTCTCTCACACGCACAGATGACTCTAAAAATGCTTTTTGCTTTCTCTACCACGTATCCTAACTAGGGGAAGTATTGTATTTCACCCAAACATGAAATTAGAAGTCGGGATTTCATCGGGAATATATAGAGGTCTGAATCCCAAAAGAGGGAATTTTTAGAAAAGGTCGATAAAAACTAAAGTTGATACTTAAGTTTAATATCTTTCAAGTATGCAACACCAAGATTTTGAAGAAAATTCCTTCACTCTAAACTACCCTTTACGTGTAAAATGTTTCGAAAATTTCGACTTTATAAAAAATGGCCCCAATGTATTTTATTTAAATTGCACATGTTTTAGTTTAAAAGATTTGACTATCGCTCAAAGCCTACTGTATTCTCATATTCCCTTTGTACCTACAAAGAATAAGCAATAAGATAATTTGTACAAATGTTTATCTTAACTAACACGAACAAGATATAGCAATAAGAGTTTGTGAGAATGGTTAGTACAAGAGTAGAGAAAGTCATGTGAGTGCAGCACATTAGACTTTTAGAATAATGTATTAATGTATAATTTATTAATTTATATACTATTTTTAGTGGAATGCAATAAAAATAAAGTAACATGGCAATAGCAATTTACGAAGGTACGTCTCGAACCTGGGTCACTCAATTAAAAATTGCATGTTCGAGTATTCACTTTCAGAATCTTGTCGCTGGTTAGAACAGCAGATGTTGAAGATGCTAGCGTTTGCTATCTAGAAAGGGAATATTTAATTTCTGTTACGTGCCACCTGTGCCTTGCTTGGCGCAATTTTCCAGCCTCCCCTCTCGGACTGTTCCATTTCTGAGCGTCTCATGTATCTGCAGGGAGAAATTCAAAGAACGCTGCTATTTGCAACTATTTCATACTCATACCACATCCGCTCTTTTATATTCACCTCTTCGACTTTCGTTCGCAATAGAAGCAATACACAAATAAACTTGACATGCTCCATTCACATGACTTTCTCTACTCACTTTTGTACAACTATTCTCTTTATCTCTTGTTAATCGAGATCACCTTCATTACATATGTCCTTGTAGTTAGGTGTAGTTTTGACATTTTTACTACGTTTTTGTTGCATTCCACTAAACAATGTATATCGAGATTTCGCCGGAAATACATGTTTTA
Source organism: Tenodera sinensis (assembly GCA_030765045.1). NCBI lineage: Eukaryota > Metazoa > Arthropoda > Insecta > Mantodea > Mantidae > Tenodera > Tenodera sinensis. The sequence goes on from CM060966.1 coordinate 7,222,433, forward strand.
GGATCCCCTGAATCTAAAAAATCTAGTGTTACACTCACATGACTTTCTCTACTCTACGGACATTTTTCTAAAAATGCTTTTTTTTTTGTGTATTCAGGGAGCCTCAAAACATATATTTCCGGTGAAATCTCGACATCGAAGTAGAGAAAGTAAGAAGTCATTTATTATTATTATTATTATTATTATTATTATTATTATTATTATTATTATTATTATTATTATTATTATTATTATTATTATTATTATTATTATTGTTGTTGTTATTGTTATTGTTTTTATTATTATTATTATTATTATTATTATTATTATTATTATTATTATTATTATTATTATTATTATTATTATTATTGTTGTTGTTATTATTATTATTATTATTATTATTATTATTATTATTATTATTATTATTATTATTATTAAAGTAAAAAAAAATCAAAAGCCCATTGGTCAGGAAGGTTGGTCACGGGAGTCGAACCCGCAACCTCACGAACGCGTGCCGCCTGAACCAGCCTACTCGGTAATGCATTATTAAAACCCTAGAAAAAGTTAAACGTAGTGATTGGTCATAATGCTGGCAAAACACAATTTGCACATTTCTTTTAAAACAGATACAAAAGTCAAATGTGCTCGTTTACGCTTGAGGCAGCACATGCATGCGATGAAAATGTCGCAGTGTTGGCAACTCCGGTTACTTCAATCTACCCACGCCGCTAGTGGCAGAAAAATGGCGTCGAATTTCTTCCCCTGCCGGCTCTCTGGGCATGCCAATTCTTGCAAGTCGGCTGGTTTCGGATAACCAGAATAGTTCAACAACCCCACAATGGTAAAGGCGTAAACGCTAAAGTTAATACCACAGACGACAGAGTAGGTGAAGCACTATCTTTTTTGAAGGGCAAGAATTCGTTCACATTAAAAGTATTTCATAAATGTATGAGATGTGCTACATTCACATGACATTTTCTATGTATGGTTTTACAAATTCTTCTTGTAGAAGCGTAGGTTTTTATTTATTTCTTGTAAATGGAGGCATCTTCATTATAATAAAAAGTAACGTCCTTTAACCAGTGAGGTCATACCGGACGATGAATGAAATGATGCTCAAATGAGCGTGTCGTTTGTTAACAGATCATAATCAAAATTCAAAAGTTTAATGTGCTAGCATTTGTGTTGCCTTGTACATAGAGGAGAAAGGAAATAATTTAATGTCTGCTCCAACAGGCTATTAGGTAGTTTTTTCCCCACTTGCCTTCTTCACCTTGCTCGACGTTACTTCCCGAACTCCCCTCTTGGAGCGTTCCATTTGTGACCGTGTCATTGGCCTCATGTTACTGCAGGGGGAAATTCAAAGAACGGCGTCACCTGCAACTGTTGCGATGCCATATCCACTCACCTCTTCGACTTTGTAAACTGATAGCACTCGTTCACAATAAAAGCATTACACAAATAACGCTGCATTCACATGACTTTCTTTACTATTCTTGTAGAAGCTTACCCTTCTCCGTATTTCTTGTTAATGAATATAAACCTTCATACTGAATTAGATAGCGCTGCTGAATCGCAAGTTCTGCTTTTGAACATTCTTATTTCGTTTTCTAGTTCTTCGAAATCAAGATACTACCTAATTCGAAACACCGGGAACATTTTTCTACTTCAGGTTAACTGAGAAAAAACATTTGTATGAATCCTTTTGCTCTATATTTCCCTATAGATACAATGTTAATTGGGATACACAGTAAGCTTTAACCCAGGCCGGGGCAACTCACGGGATACCCTGAGCGAGCTTCATTCTTTTCAACTGCTAAACATGCAGTTATCAGCGCAAGGCCATGAGCAGGCTGCACTCAGTGAGCACCAGTTGCCCAGTCCTGGCTTAAGTGACAAATGTTGAATGAGCGCGTTGCTATGTGATGGTTTTGAAATTCCGTTGTCTTTATATAACAATTCTCTACTCCTATACAAACTATAAAAATCTGATGTGTTGCATTCACATGACTTTCTCTACTGTTGTACTAACCATTCTTACAAACTCTTATTGCTATATCTTCTTCATGTTAATACAGATATCTGATGTGTTACACTCACATGACTTTCTCTACTGTTGTACTAACCATTCTTACAAACTCTTATTCCTATATCTTCTTCATGTTAATACAGATATCTGATGTGTTACACTCACATGACTTTCTCTACTCTTGTACTAACCATTCTTACAAACTCTTATTGCTATATCTTCTTCATGTTAATACAGATATCTGATGTGTTACACTCACATGACTTTCTCTACTCTTGTACTAACCATTCTTACAAACTCTTATTCCTATATCTTCTTCATGTTAATACAGATATCTGATGTGTTGCACTCACATGACTTTCTCTACTCTTGTACTAACCATTCTTACAAACTCTTATTCCTATATCTTCTTCATGTTAATACAGATATCTGATGTGTTACACTCACATGACTTTCTCTACTGTTGTACTAACCATTCTTACAAACTCTTATTGCTATATCTTCTTCATGTTAATACAGATATCTGATGTGTTACACTCACATGACTTTCTCCACTCTTGTACTAACCATTCTTACAAACTCTTATTCCTATATCTTCTTCATGTTAATACAGATATCTGATGTGTTGCACTCACATGACTTTCTCTACTCTTGTACTAACCATTCTTACAAACTCTTATTCCTATATCTTCTTCATGTTAATACAGATATCTGATGTGTTACACTCACATGACTTTCTCTACTCTTGTACTAACCATTCTTACAAACCCTTATTCCTATATCTTCTTCATGTTAATACAGATATCTGATGTGTTGCACTCACATGACTTTCTCTACCCTTGTACTAACCATTCTTACAAACCCTTATTCCTATATCTTCTTCATGTTAATACAGATATCTGATGTGTTACACTCACATGACTTTCTCTACTCTTGTACTAACCATTCTTACAAACTCTTATTCCTATATCTTCTTCATGTTAATACAGATATCTGATGTGTTGCACTCACATGACTTTCTCTACTCTTGTACTAACCATTCTTACAAACTCTTATTCCTATATCTTCTTCATGTTAATACAGATATCTGATGTGTTACACTCACATGACTTTCTCTACTCTTGTACTAACCATTCTTACAAACCCTTATTCCTATATCTTCTTCATGTTAATACAGATATCTGATGTGTTGCACTCACATGACTTTCTCTACCCTTGTACTAACCATTCTTACAAACCCTTATTCCTATATCTTCTTCATGTTAATACAGATATCTGATGTGTTGCACTCACATGACTTTCTCTACTCTTGTACTAACCATTCTTACAAACTCTTATTCCTATATCTTCTTCATGTTAATACAGATATCTGATGTGTTGCACTCACATGACTTTCTCTACTCTTGTACTAACCATTCTTACAAACTCTTATTCCTATATCTTCTTCATGTTAATACAGATATCTGATGTGTTGCACTCACATGACTTTCTCTACTCTTGTACTAACCTTTCTTACAAACTCTTAATCCTATATCTTCTTCATGTTAATACAGATATCTGATGTGTTACACTCACATGACTTTCTCTACTTTTGTACTAACCATTCTTACAAACCCTTATTCCTATATCTTCTTCATGTTAATACAGATATCTGATGTGTTACACTCACATGACTTTCTCTACTCTTGTACTAACCATTCTTACAAACCCTTATTCCTATATCTTCTTCATGTTAATACAGATATCTGAAGTGTTACACTCACATGACTTTCTCTACTTTTGTACTAACCATTCTTACAAACCCTTATTCCTATATCTTCTTCATGTTAATACAGATATCTGATGTGTTGCACTCACATGACTTTCTCTACTCTTGTACTAACCATTCTTACAAACTCTTATTCCTTTATCTTCTTCATGTTAATACAGATATCTGACGTGTTGCACTCACATGACTTTCTCTACTCTTGTACTAACCATTCTTACAAACTCTTATTCCTATATCTTCTTCATGTAAAAACAGATATCTGACGTGTTGCACTCACATGACTTTCTCTACTCTTGTACTAACCATTCTTACAAACTCTTATTCCTATATCTTCTTCATGTTAATACAGATATCTGACGTGTTGCACTCACATGACTTTCTCTACTCTTGTACTAACCATTCTTACAAACTCTTATTCCTATATCTTCTTCATGTTAATACAGATATCTGATGTGTTACATTCACATGACTTTCTCTATTCTTGTACTAACCATTCTTACAAACTCTTATTCCTATATCTTCTTCATGTAAATACAGATATCTGATGTGTTGCACTCACATGACTTTCTCTACTCTTGTACTAACCATTCTTACACACTCTTATTCCTATATCTTCTTCATGTTAATACAGATATCTGATGTGTTACACTCACATGACTTTCTCTACTCTTGTACTAACCATTCTTACAAACTCTTATTCCTATATCTTCTTCATGTTAATACAGATATCTGATGTGTTACACTCACATGACTTTCTCTACTCTTGTACTAACCATTCTTACACTCTTATTCCTATATCTTCTTCATGTTAATACAGATATCTGATGTGTCACACTCACATGACTTTCTCTACTATTGTACTAACCATTCTTACAAACCCTTATTCCTATATCTTCTTCATGTTAATACAGATATCTGATGTGTTGCACTCACATGACTTTCTCTACCCTTGTACTAACCATTCTTACAAACCCTTATTCCTATATCTTCTTCATGTTAATACAGATATCTGATGTGTTGCACTCACATGACTTTCTCTACTCTTGTACTAACCATTCTTACAAACTCTTATTCCTATATCTTCTTCATGTTAATACAGATATCTGATGTGTTGCACTCACATGACTTTCTCTACTCTTGTACTAACCATTCTTACAAACCCTTATTCCTATATCTTCTTCATGTTAATACAGATATCTGATGTGTTACACTCACATGACTTTCTCTACTCTTGTACTAACCATTCTTACAAACTCTTATTCCTATATCTTCTTCATGTTAATACAGATATCTGACGTGTTGCACTCACATGACTTTCTCTACTCTTGTACTAACCATTCTTACAAACTCTTATTCCTATATCTACTTCATGTTAATACAGATATCTGATGTGTTACATTCACATGACTTTCTCTATTCTTGTACTAACCATTCTTACAAACTCTTATTCCTATATCTTCTTCATGTAAATACAGATATCTGATGTGTTGCACTCACATGACTTTCTCTACTCTTGTACTAACCATTCTTACACACTCTTATTCCTATATCTTCTTCATGTTAATACAGATATCTGATGTGTTACACTCACATGACTTTCTCTACTCTTGTACTAACCATTCTTACAAACTCTTATTCCTATATCTTCTTCATGTTAATACAGATATCTGATGTGTTACACTCACATGACTTTCTCTACTCTTGTACTAACCATTCTTACACTCTTATTCCTATATCTTCTTCATGTTAATACAGATATCTGATGTGTTACACTCACATGACTTTCTCTACTCTTGTACTAACCATTCTTACAAACTCTTATTCCTATATCTTCTTCATGTTAATACAGATATCTGATGTGTTACACTCACATGACTTTCTCTACTCTTGTACTAACCATTCTTACAAACTCTTATTCCTATATCTTCTTCATGTTAATACAGATATCTGATGTGTTACACTCACATGACTTTCTCTACTCTTGTACTAACCATTCTTACACTCTTATTCCTATATCTTCTTCATGTTAATACAGATATCTGATGTGTTATACTCACATGACTTTCTCTACTCTTGTACTAACCATTCTTACACACTCTTATTCCTATATCTTCTTCATGTTAATACAGATATCTGATGTGTTACACTCACATGACTTTCTCTACTCTTGTACTAACCATTCTTACAGTCTTATTCCTATATCTTCTTCGTGTCAGTTGAGATAAACATTTGCAGAAATTATCTTATTGCTTATTTCCTTGTAGGTACAAGGGGAATATTAGAATACAGTAGACTGAGCGATAGTCAAATGTAAAGCTTTGAGATTCCGTTCTCTTTGCACGGCTAAGATATATATATATATATATATCTTTATACAATCAAATTTTGTATTCAGACAGGGGTTTCCTTTTTTAATTTATCTCTATAGGTGTAATTGCTGAAAAAAAAAACAGCGATTTTACCCGTAACAGTCACAATTACTCCAAACCTTATTTTGACCATAATTTCTTTGTTAATGTGCCAATTTCAACAAAAAAGCCAGGATATTAGAGGTATCGTCACGGAAATGACTCCAACAACTACGATGAAAAAGATTATTTGGTTAACATTTTTCTTTTTAAGTTTAAATAAGTATTTTCTCCCCCCCCCCCCCTAAAAAACAGGGTTAAAAAAAGGAGTAGTTTTCGTTTTTGATTTATGCGCGCGCGGACCTTTTTGTGAAAGTGATTTTTTTTTTATTCAAGGAGCCTCAAAACACATATTTTCGGTGAAATCTCGAAATCGAATTTTTGGGTGGGTTGCAATACTATATGTAGTAGAGAAGGTAAAAATGTAAACAAAAAATGCAATTTTTAGTCCCTATCGTTTTAATCATTTAATGTAGCACTGAAAGGCATCTCGGAACAACCGACTGGCAGTCATTAAAATTACTCAAGCAATATTAGCATCAAAAAAGTTATGACTTTTATTTATTTGTTTTATTTTTGAAGTTTAGCTTTAACCTCTTTGTTACTATAGGTATCTTATTTCACTGGAGCCAGCGTATGCCATATAAGTTGTGTAGTTAGCACCTGCTTGAGGAACTTACTTAGCTTACCTTAGTCGCGTAGTCGCCTTCCTGTATCAACTATTGTTGCTGCTATTTAGTGTTTTAGAAATGTGAACTTTGCTGTTGTGTAACTTCTGGCATTACTTTGAGTGTACACGTACTCAGTGTGATGCTGGTTAGCTGGCGTTAGTTGTGTAATTGCCTTCCTGTACCATCTATTTATAAAATGTGGACTTTGGGGTTGTGAAACTGCTGGTAGTTTTTGAGTGATTTTGGTACTGCTGGATAGGTGAAGTTAAGTGCGTTGTGGCCTTCCTATACCATCTCTTTGTATTTATATTCAGTTTTTGGTGGAATGTTGCCTTTGTGATTCTGAACCTCTGGTTGTTCTTTGAGCATACACATGGTCATTGTGTTATTTGCATAGTTGCCTTCCTGTGCCCCCTATTTCTATTTATATCAAGCTTTTGTGGGAATGTGGACTGTGAGGCCATATGGCAGTTCTTTGAGCACACAAGGGTGATCCTAGACACTTTTAAAAAATGAAACAAGGATTAGTTTTTTAATTTTTAAAGTGTTCTATTCCTTTTCAAAATATACTTCTTTAACATCAATAAACTTTTGCATTGGATAAAATCAGTCGTCAAATCTCTTCCTGAGACATTTTGGAAACCAGATTTTTATAATGTCCTACTGCTTCATGAAGAAGTGATTCCAAGTATTTTATATAATTTTTTCGAAACAAAATCAAATCACAAGGTGCTATATCAGGACTGTGTTGTGCTGACATTTAGGACATCTACATACTCAGCTGTTAGTTTTGCTGTATGTGAGGATGCATTGTCACAATGCAAAATTATTTTTCCTTTGGGCGTTTTTTCCAACTTTTTCAAAAAATTACGGTAAACAGACATTTGTTACCAGTTGCAGTAATGCTACATATATCTTCTAATGTTATAGTAGCAAAATGTCTCTTCCAGACAGAAAGGTAGAGAGGAAGGGAAGAAGAGAGGAAGGAAGAAAGAAGAAAAGAAAGTGAAAAGAGAGAAAGAAAGAAAGAAACAAAGAAAGAAAGAAAGAAAGAAAGAAAGGAAGAGAGAGAGAGAGAGAAAAGATAAAGAGAGTGAGTGAGGTAGAGAGAAGAAACAGAGTGAGAGAAACTAGCAGCGCTGCAAATTTGTCTGACTGTGATAGGTTTAGGTTCTGTTCGAAAGATCCATTGAGCCGATAACTTTTGTTTTCAGGAATAGTACCACGCAATTATTTGAACATTGCAAAAAATATTTGATGAGTCACAAACATTTCCCTATCATTAATCCCTTATATAATAAGGTATATATAAAAATGATTTTACAGTTCTTGTTAAGTTACAATACATTTTTTACTACAAATTTTTTACAATTTATGATAAAAATTTCATGTTGTAATTACACTGAAGTTTAACAGCGTTCTCCATTATTTCCAGGACTGTGGCCCACCTGTCAACCCGAGGTATGTGAGTCCCAGTGCAATACAACAAATAGGTAGGAAAGGAACAATGTGAAAGCCATTTTGGAACAGTTCTCACAGTGGAACTATTCCAAAACTGGCTGTATAGTTACAGAGAAGAAAATAACAGTTCGTCAATTTGACAGTAAAATATCTACTCAAGGTAAAGTGTATAGACAAAACATTGGTTAAATGCCAAATTTTATAGTTAAGCTTAGCTTTAATTCAATTCAGTTCAATTTATTCATCCAATAGAACATATGTATGTTGTGGATTCGTCTAGTTAAGGTCAAAGTATAATATTGTAAAAGTCACACATAATTGTGAAAGGGTAGAGCAAGATTAAAAAATCTGAGGTGTAGCACTCAGATGACTTTCTCTACCCTTGTACTAACCATTCTTACAAACTCTTATTCCTATATCTTCTTCGTGTTAGTTGAGATAAACATTTGCAGAAATTATCCTATTGTTTATTTCCTTGTAGGTACAAGGGGAAGATTAGAATACAGTAGGCTTTGAGTGATAGTCTAATCTTTTAAAGCTTTGAGATCCCATTCTCTCTGCATGCTTAACATATAAAATCTAAGTTTTCCAAAACTGACACAAATAAAAGGAATATCTCTGAAATGGTTCACTCTAGAAAAAAAAAATTATTCGGACATAAATTGTGTGTTTTAGCAAGATCTACATTTTTTGTATAGTACGATTTGGTCTATCTCTTAATGTTTATGAGTTATTCAAAAGTTGTTGTTGTTGTTTTCTAGCGCCTTGCATCTGGCAATGAAGCCATTAGCATTCGTGCCTTCCAATACTTTTGAACTGTAGTTTCTTCTGATCTTAATGCTTCACAGGTCTTCAAGTGTTCTTCATTCATTTCTGCTGGATCGTTACACAGGACACATATTGGTGAGGCTGAGATACCAATTCTGTAGAGATGACTTGCTAAGCAGTCACGATTTGTCAATAGTCGGAAGGCTGCAACCGCTGTTTTCCTTGGTCTCTGGGGGATTATATCTGGGTTGGAAAGTAGTGTAATCCATTTTTTATCTTTGGCATTTGTTTCTATTTCTTGTAGGTATGAATGAGAAAAATTTTTAATGATCAAGCGTTTTATTGAGGAATATGAGAAATTGAATTTAGACTTTTGTTTTATTGTTGTGCCTTTCTTTGCAAGTGAGTCTGCAGCTTCGTTCCCCATGACTCCACAGTGTGCTGGAATCCATTGGAGATGAACAGTCTTATTAACTTTTTGGAGTTGTGTTAACATTTTGTAGCATTCTCTAATTTTTCTTGACTTCTTTGTAGTATTTGAACATATTCCCTGAATTGCAGCTTTAGAATCTGAAAGAATGACTGCCTTGTTAAATTTATTTAAGGGAAGATTTAATAATTGTCGGAGAGCAATGTATATAGCCTCTATTTCTCCATCATAATTTGTTGTGTCTCTGCCAACAGAATGATAAAAGGAAAAATGTGAACACGTAACTCCAGCTCCAGTAAGGTTTTCCTTGGAGGATCCATCAGTATATATGTGCAGCCATTCTTCTGTGGGATACCTAGTATTGATTTTTTCCAGAGCTAGAAGTTTTTGTATTTCTTTTGGTGTGTCTGATTTACTTATTTCCTCTATTAATTCCAAATTGAAGGTAGGTTGCAATAATTCCAATGGATTTTCTCTTATAAGTAGATTTTCTCTGGTGTTAGGAATGTTCAATTTGGATTTAATCTGTGTTACCTTTTCTAGGAAACTACTATGAGTTTTAAGGATTGAAGGGGCGAGGTTCTCTTCTGTCCATTTAGAGTTTGGCAGTCGTAACATTTTCTCGTGTTGGAGCAATGCTTGTTCTTCTATTTTTGTTATTGATGGGGTCCGTGTTAAGGCAAGCATGGCATCAATAGGTGTGGATTTAACTGCTCCAGTGATTAGGCGAAGAGCCTGATTTTGTATTTGTTCAAGTTTATTGATGTTAGCATTTGCTGCTGTTATTAAAGCTTCAGAACAGTACAAGAGGTTTGGTTTAATATACATTTTGTATGTTGTGTTAAGGACTCTCCTTGAGCAGCCCCATTTAGCACCAGCTAACCTTTTCAGGATTTGCAATTTCTTTTCAACCTTTTCTGAGATGTTTGTTATATGTTTTTTCCAAGTTAGCTTTCTGTCGAAAGTGATGCCTAAGTATTTGGCATCATCAACTGCTTTGAGTGGTTTACCATTATAATTTATGTTAATATTAACTGGTTTGTATTTTAGTGTAAATAATTCATAATTTCTTTTTTCCACATTGATAGTTATGAGGTTTTTGGAGCTCCATTCATGTACTTTGTTTAGGGCTGTTTCTATTCTGTCTTTAATTAATTCAGGTTTTTTTGAAGAGCCTGAAGTCCAAATGACTACATCGTCAGCAAATAAAGCAATTTTGGTTTCTAAAGTTTTTATTATTGATGGAAGGTCATTTATATATATGTTAAAGAGTGTTGTGCTCAGAACAGCACCTTGTGGAAGTCCTCGGTGTGTTTGTTTATATTTGGAAATGTATGTATTACATTTTGTGGCACAAAATCTTTGTGAAATAAACTGAGTTATCCACTTAAGCATGTTACTTTTCACACCTATTGATTGCAACTTCTCAACTAATTTATTTCTCCAGACTGAGTCATATGCTGATTTAAAATCAATGAATACTGCCAAGGTATCCTCCTTTCTATTGAAAGCTTCCTTGATGTCTTGGCTTAGTAGGAGTACATTTTCACTTGTACTATGATTCTGTCTGAAGCCGGTCTGTGAACTATTAATTAAGTTGTAATATTCTAGGAACCAGTTAAGTCTAGATGCCACCATTCTTTCCATCACTTTTGCAATAACACTGGTCAAAGATATTGGTCTGAAACTATTAATATTGTTTGAGGGTTTGTTTTTCTTTAAAATCGGGATGATAATGGCTTTTTTCCAGTCGGAAGGTACAGTCATTCTCCAACACGTGTTATACAGTTTAAGTAGGATTTCTTTTCCTTTCCTGCCAAGGTGTTTAATAAACTCTGGGTGGATCTTGTCAGGTCCAGGAGATTTTTTGTTCTGTAATTGTTCTATTGCTAAATCCAGTTCTGTTTCATTAAAATCCTGAATAAAAATATCATTTCGTATACCTTTTGGCTTACTAGTTTCTCTGATAGTTTTTTGGATAGCCTTATTTTGTTTTTTATACGCTTGGGGTATTCTTTGTGACTGAGCATAAAACTTGTTAAGGGATTCTGCTATTTCCCTATCTGTAGTTAAGCTTTTGTTATTATATTTTAATGGTTCAGTTGTATTTTTTGATAATTTTGTTTTATTAAGGAATTTGTATATTTTATTTCCATCCTTCCTATAGTCCATATGTTCTACAAAATTTGTGAAACTGGCCCTTTTTGCTGTAATTAATTCTTTCTTAAAAATGGCTGCTTTTCTTCTCCAGTTTTGTACATCTTCTGGACACTTGGTTCTTTCGGCTTTGGCTCTTGCTATATTTCTTTCGTGTTTTAACTTAGATAAACATGGAGACCAAAAGTAGCTATATTTCTTTAACTTTCCTTTGGGGATATGTGTTTTGGCTGCTGTCAATAATATTTCACAAATTTTTTTATTCATTTCATCTGTTGACTTGAACTCTGATTCTAACAGTATATTACACTTCCCTTCTATCTCATTTTGGAAACTGGACCAATCTGCTTTTTTAAAATTCCAAGAAGTTTTAACTATTGGTTTGTTACTTTTATTTATTAGACCTCTTATGGAGTTTATGGTGATTCTGTGGCCTGAACCTGGGTCTTCTATTATTTCTCTTTTTGTATTGTCAATTATGTCAGATGACACCATCAGAAGGTCAGGATTTGTACCTGAACCATTATAATGAAGGTAAGTGGGTGGATCATTTGGATTAAATATTAATTCCATTGTTGACGAGTTTAATAGGTCTTCTATGACTCTTCCTGCTGAATTTATATCTCTGTAGCCCCACCTAGGGGAGTGTGCATTAAAATCACCTATTAAAATACTTTTGGGTTCTATGGGAATAGAATTTAGATCTAGTGTATTGTCTGGAGGATTGTAGATACTGTAAATTCTATAGTGGTAATTACTTTTCCATACTTCAATTTTAACTATTTCTGATTTATCTTGTTCTTCCATTGTTTTTTGGATTTGGATAGCAGCTTTCATATTTCTTTTAATTCCTGTAAGAATACCACTTGCTATTTGACGAGCCTTTGGAAGTATATGTGTAGTGTACTGATCCATTTCAAAGTATATTTCCTGTTCTTGTGATATATTGGCTTCTTGTACTGTGAAGACATCTATATCTTGGTCTTTTAATATTTTCATTAGCTCTTGTTTTTTAGGCTGGGACATGCCTCCTGCATTCCATTGTAGAATTCTTAAAGTATTGGAATTGTTGTGATGAAATTTGCCTAAAGATGTCCCTACCCGGAGATCCGATTGAGGGACAGTTTTAACTCCGGAATGTTTATCTTTAGGACTCATATTCATGTATGTGGCTTTCATGACTTTTATTCAAAAGTCATCCAGAGTAAACATGACTACATAGGCTATAGCCAGAAAATTCAAAATATACATTTTATTTGTCATACAAATATCTAAAACATATGGCATTTTAATCTTAATCGTTAGATCCATTTTCAAGAAAATCAAATTTTTCCATTGAAAGAGTAGTTTAGGGTGGGGCTATTTTCTTCAAAATCCTTGTGTCGCATCCTTAAAAGACAAACTTAAATACCAACTTTGGTTTTTAATTGATTTTTTGTTTTTGTGTTATGCTGTCCACAGACTGACACACACACACACACACACATACACAGAGACCTTTTTCTAAGAATGCTTATTTTGGATTCCGGGTGTCTCAAGTCTGTCAAGACTTATCAAGGAGGTCATCCACGTCCAATTACACCCCAACAATTACAACAGAGATGGTTGACTTAAACTAAGTTCCGCGTGGACAATAGACATCAGAAACACTTACAGAGACAGCAACACCATGGACCCTGAACAAAATACGTACTCGCAGGGAGACACCCTAACCGGCGACACCGGACAAAGTTCGTACCCGCGGGAAAACACTTCAGCCGAGGATACACATACCTCATGACAGCAGGCCCAATCACAAACCATCACCCGTGCACTGGCTAGGACAATACAACTCACATCCTCCAAACCATAGTATATATTTGGAAAACTGAGGAGAGTTTTTTATCTTTTTAGTCCTGAAGATGGCCATGGAGACTACAATGGCCGAAAGCTCGACCTTTTTAAATTTAACATGGCTGATCACCCGTGAAGCATTGATCAATATATAATGTCATGAGCAATATGACTAAAGCTGATGTAGTGAACTTCACTCTTCAATGGACAGAAACTTCTGCACATATATGTGCACAACTTCCCCCACCATCAGCCTTCCAGGTGAGAAGCGCCGCTGTGCAACTATGGGAATCGCTCATGTCTCACCTCATGACTTATATCTAATTTGCTAGATTTTAGTTGTCAACTAGATGAAAAACGGATCATTTTTAAAATTGACTTAGTGAGAGCCTATCATCACATTCCAGTTCAACCAGATAATGTTCCTAAGACAGCAGTCATAACATCATTTGGATTGTTTGAATTCTTCCCTATGTGTAGACTGCTCTGGTGGTGATTATAGTATTAATCCCTGTTGTCCCTCGTGGAACACAGGGCATCAACAAAGCATCGCCATCAGGTCCTGCTGACAGTCATCCTCTTCACCTCACTCCAGGTCTTGCCTTCTTCCATTGCTTCCATATGGACAGATCTTCGCCATGTTTGTCAGGATCTTCCTTGTTCCTCCTTCCCTGCGGGTTCCACTCCAATGCTTCTCTCTCATTGGCTTAACTGTTCATGCATGCCACCGCCTGCCTTAGTCTTCCACTTTCCTGCAGAGATCTTACCTTCCAAAACCCCATTTTCATTAACCTTCTCAGGCCAAAAGTAGTCAACTTTAAATTAGTCTGGTTTCTCCTTGCTGATGTTTCTTTAATAGTTTAATTTAAGGTGTGCGAGCTATTGGCCCACAGCACCAGAGCTTGGTGCTGGGACTGCCACCTTAAGCCTCCAAGCATGCTGTTTTTCTGTTGGGGTTGTCTCCCTTAGACTTTGAAGATCCCTCTTCACCACAAAGCAGCGGTTTCCCTCAAATTTGCCTTGAGTGACAGGTTGCCACTTCCGCCATTCTCGCCATACTGATATACTATATCTCCACTGAAGGCTGCCATTGTGGTCTTCACCTTTAGTCTGCCCCAGGTATTTTATTTTCCCAGTACCCACCATATCTGGTGAGCTTTCCCATATCCGCCACCTGGGGAGGCACCCGACGGGAGTGGCATGTCCACACGGGTGGTGATTATAGGAATTTGTTCAATGGATCACTTTGGGGAATTTTGAAATTGAAGACATTGTACAAAGTTCCTGGAAGCACCACCAGAGCAGTCTACAGATAGATCAGCTTCACCACCAAGACCAGTTGATGTCTGGTTGATAATGTTCCAGGAAATTTAAAAAGTGAGTGTTGTTAAGGGTCATCAATCAACTCAGTTTTCACTCTTAGTGGATTCCAACAATACTGTCATTAACTTCCAGGATTAAAAAGTTATGGAACCAATGTTTGCTGAAGATTTATTTAGGTTATGTGAAGAAACAGCTAAGATAAGAACAACATAAAAGTTGAATAAGTTGTATTGGTGATGTTGTTAGCTAATGCTGGATTTCTGACAATGAAGTCATTAATCCTCTTGCTCTCCAATATTTTTCACCGATGGATGGGGCACTAGAAGTGGCCGGGCATATTTGAAGGTGGTCTCGGTCCATTTGCTCTTGCAGATCACACAGAGGACAGAGTGCTGAAGAATATATCCCAATTCTGTTTAAATTTTCATAAATATTGAAGAGACTTAGCAGTAAATGTAACCGCTTTTTAGAGAGCAACATATTTTTATGTTTTGGCGGTCACATCGCTCTCTCACAACCCCCAGAATGTCTGGAGGACCACACCTGTCGCTGGTTTACGGGTCTCACCAACCTGACCGGGAGAATTATCAAAATAAATTCACCGACCATATCCTCTGATTACCAATTATAGGACGTATTACATGCCATGTCAGGTCAGCATGTTGGGGTTAAGGTTTTATAGAGAAATTAGAGAAATGGAGAGGTTGGAAAAATAAAGACTCCCTAGCCCTCGGGAACCCTAATAGCATCAGGGTCGGAAGAGAACAAGAGATGACCAAGGTAAGGTCAAATAGAAAAGTTACAGTGAGAAGCAAAACACCAGTAAGTGGAAGTAATGTGCTGCTCAGCTTGGGTATCTTGTGGTTGCCATTCACATATCCCCTAGACAGAAACCCCTGAGTAAGTACTAGTGATGTAGTGATGTACGAACCTTGTTAGCAATACAGTGACCCCTGTTAATTTGAACTTGGATAAACTGTACTAGCTGCCAGTCCCTGCTAAATTCCATCGCTTAAATCAAATTTCAGATAATTTGTACTAGGCTTGCTCATTATAAACAGTTGATCAACAAGTGACACAGAATAACTTTTTTTTAAAAGGTCTTCTTCTCCCACTTCCCTGTTCTACCACTATTGTGGTGTCAGGGTTTACCTCGGATCCGAGGCTCACATTTTTCTTTTGAATCCAACTTTACTTAAGGTGGATTAGCCCAACGCTTAAGGTCGCTGTTTTATCCCCCAGGGTACTCAGATAAATCCTCAGTTCTTGAGGTAGGGATTAGGCATTTCCTTCCAACCCTGAAAGGTTTTGGTTTTCCTGTCAATACTCGTGACGCTGTTTGCAGTGGTTTCCCACTGGGCAAGGGGTCGCCACTTCCATACAACAAATTTTAGAAGTTCAATACATAAAAACACAAAAACAAATAAAATACAAATGAACTGACATCTTTTAAATACTTACTTTTCTATATAGTTGCCAACTTTCTCAACATATTTCTCCCTTCGTGATACCAGTTTCAAAACACCCTGCTCAAAGAAGTAGATTTGGTTAGAGTTTAGCCATCTGCAGACAGCTGATTTCACCTCTACATCTGTAGCAAAGTATTGATTGGCCAGGAATATCTTCATTAGACCAAACAGATGAAAGTCTGACAGTGCTAGATCTGGACTGTATGATGTGTGTGCCTGTAGTAACTTTCAAAATTGCTGCCTCAATGATTGGTATTATATGGGGTTGCACCTGTTACTGGCCATTCGGAATGTGGTGAATCACAAAGGTTATCATGGCCACACTTTGCTGCTCTTTGCAAGTTGATAAGAGTAACATTTTTGTTGCATAGTTTATGCTTCTCTCGCTAGAGCAACACATGAAAAACAAATAGCATCTTCAGTGAAAACTTCTAACTGTAACTTGATGAAATGTCAACCTCCCACCCATAATATCAAGGTAGAAAAAAATTGTGTGTTACTTTCCAATCCACCCTCATGTTTTCCGTAACTTATTCTTTGTCTAAACTGAATATATGTATTTTTGCTGTGCACTGCAGTATTTTATGTTATTGCATTCCACATAATGATTCTCGATACATAGTATTCCATGAGTCTTCAAGGATTCTTATAAAACAGAGCTCCCATTTACTTTTCTTCACTTTATTTTGCTTTACTTTTGCATATTTACTGCTCTGAATTTACGCTTTTGTTTCTATTTTTTGCAGGTGGGTCCAACTCTGAAGACGTCGAAAGGTCTGTATAGCATCTTGAGCTGGCTAATGTGAGGTTATTGGTTCAATATCTTATTATACATATTTAGTGATGTATATCTCGGAAAGAGCTTTGTGGCTTCCATGGCACAAACTTTGCCTGCTGTCAACCAGGTTGACCCCACCTGGGGGCAGTAAGGTGGGTGGATGGTAGCCCAGGCACATAAAGCAAGGCTGAGGTACGTAGACTCCTTCACATGACCCTGGTAGTTGGTCCTCCACCCTCCCCGTTAGGTTGTTTTCTCTTTCAGGTTGGGTAGCCTGTAAGTAGTTTACTGTCTCACGTCTCTCAGCAGCATGGGATGGGGGGTAATGTGACCCAGTCTACCGATGTACCTCAGCTCCAATTGGACCTTTAACTGTAGCCACAACTCAGATGTTTTTAATAATTCCCATGCATGCCAACCATTGCACCTAGACAATAATGTGTGCAGAGTAAATGTGATCTCTTTCAGGCTCATCACATCGGCCGAAGATGTATGAAAGTGATAAGTTAGTTATAGTCTCAACAACTTTTGATGTGACCAGGTATCTTGTCTGGTATCAGCTTTGAACCAGAAAGATGACTGGCTCCAAATTCCAAAAGTTGTAAAAATAACTGCTGTAAATTCAAATGAAAGTACTTTTAAAAACTTTTCTTGCAACCTCAAAAATTATGTGCTACAAGATTAAAATTAACTAATGAAAAGTTTTGCAACCAAATAACAAAATACTATGAAAGGAAGATAACAAAATACCCACCAATTTCATAAACATTTCATGGATTGTATTCACATGACTTTCTCTTTAAAGCATTTTTATCTTCTCTACTATGTATAGTAAGTAGAGGAAGTATTGTATTCCACCTAAGAATTCGATGTCAAGATTTTGCTGGAAATTAATGTTTTGAGACCTCCTGAATCCAAGAAAAGCATTTTTAGAAAATGGTCTGTGTGTGTGTGTGTGTCTCTGTGTCTGTCAGTCTGTGAACAGATAACTCAAAAATAAAAAGTCAGTTAAAAACCAAAGTTGGTGTTTAAGTTTAACATCTTTTAAGGATGCGACAGGAAGATTTTGAAGAAAATTCCTCCACCATGAGCTACCCTTTATAAAGAAAATTTTTCTAAAATGTTGATTTTCTTCAACATTGCTCTAATGATCTTAATTAAAATGCCATGTATTTAAGATATTTTATGACAATCTAAATGTATTCCTTGAATTTTCTGCCTATAGCCTATGTAGTCCTGTTTACTCTGGATGACTTTTGAATAGCTCGTAAACTGTAAGAGAGAGACCAAATCTTACTACACAAAAAAGTTAGATCTTCTAAAACACACTATTTATGTGCACATAAATTTGTTTGTAGAATGAACCATTTCAGAGATATTCATTGTTACTTGTGTGAGCTTTGGAAAGCTTAAACTTTTGTAAAATGAAACATTGTTATTCATTTTTATATATTAGCCATGCAAAGAGAATGAAATTTGAAAGCTTTAAAAGATTTGACTATTGCTCAAAGCTTACTGTATTCTAATATTCCCCTTATACCTACAAGGAAATAAATAACATAATTTCTGCAAATGTTTATCTCGACTAACACGAAGAACATGTAGGAATAAGAGTTTGTAAGAATGGTTAGTACAAGAGTAGAGAAAGTCATGTGAGTGCAACACATCAGATATCTGTTTTAACATGAAGAAGATATAGGAATAAGAGTTTGTAAGAATGGTTAGTACAAGAGTAGAGAAAGTTGTGTGAATGCAACACATCAGATCTTTAGATATGTAGATGTATCCATCAATAACAGCATATTGACTCTATATTCACTATATGTGATTAAAAGCAGTGATATTTGCAGTACAAAATGAAAACAAAGCAAACAGTACCCATCATAACTGTACAAGACGTAATACAGATTATTTTAGAACAGCTTTCAGTAAAAAAATATCTGATCAAAAGGTGTACATTTTCAAGGTGTAATTTTGTTCAGTAATTGCCAAATGACATTGAACAACTGGCAACCAATGTACAACAAAATTTGAAATGTTTCTTAATAATAGATGTTTGTATAATGTAGATGACTTGTAAATAATTCTTAAAATGTTATATTTTTGAAAGCTTAGTTTTGTTTAGATTGCTCTAACTTTTACTTTCTCTACTGAGGAAGTATTGTATCCCACAAAAAAAATTTGATGTCAAGATTTCACCGAAAATATATGTTCTGAGACCCCCTGAATCCAAAAAAAAACATTTTTAAAGAAGGTCCATGTGTGTATGTGTGTGTGTGTGTGAGTGTGCGCTAACGCGCATGCATGTGTGTGTGTGTGTGGGTGTGTCTGTCAGTCTGTGGACAGCATAACTCAAAAATGAAATATCACTTAAAAACCAAAGTTGGTATTTAAGTTTAATGTCTTTCAAGGATGTGACACCAAGATTTTGAAGAACATAGGTTAAGTTAGTTTGGACAACTCTTTAGATAACAATTACCACAAACATCTGCTGCATGCCTACTCAGTGTACAGTGGATTCTGATTTCACTACAGTTACATTTAACAGGTTAACTTAGTTTGGACAGCTCTTTGGGTACAATTATCACAATCATCTGCTGCATGCCTGCTCAGTGTACACTGGAATTAAGATGCCACTTTACCTTCGCTTGCTACGTTAGGTTAATTTCAAGAATTCTTTGGATAACAAATACCACAATCATCTGCTGTGTGCCTACTCAGTACACAGTGAATGGTGATTACACTATAGTTTCACCTACTAGGTTCAATCAGTTTGGACAACCCTCTGGATAAAAATTACCACAATCATCTGCCATGTGCCTACTCAGTGTACAGTGGATTGTGATTTCACTACAGTTACATTTAACAGGTTAACTTAGTTTGGACAGCTCTTTGGATACAATTACCACAATCATCTGCTGGGTGCCTCCTCAATATACAGTGGATGGTGATTATACTAAGGGTTCACTTTAGGAAGTTAAGTTAAATTGTACAGCTCTTTGGATAACAATTTCCACAAACATCTGCTGTGTTCCTACTCCCTATACAGTGGGTGGCGATTACATTATACTTTCACTTACTAGGTTAAGTTAGTTTTGCCAACTCTTTGGATAGCAATCACCCTGATCACTTACGTGCCTCCTCAATGTACAGTGGAATTAAGTTGCCACTTCAGCTTTGTTTACTAGGCTAGGTTAGTTTGGACAACTCTTTGGTTAACAGTTCCCTCAATGACCTGCTGTGTGCCTACTCAGACACAGTGAACGGTAATTACACCATTCAATTTTTTTTTTTTTTTCAATTCAATTTTATTGCAATTCAATATGGTGTAATACACGATTGAATCCAGTCAATAGTAAGCAAGTACATATGAGTAGCAAAGACGTTAATAATAAACAATAACAATAATAATGATAATAATAGTAATATACAAAGAACTGATTAACCAAGTAGTACAGACTATGCACAATGAACTATTTACAGTATGTACAATTTATAATTAAATTTATACAACTTATAGAATATAAATACAAAACTAGTGCTGTCAATGCAATATTACAAGCTAGTTATTATTTACTATTACAGAATTTATTTACACAGATATTCATCAGTACTGTAAAACGATTTACTAATCAGGAACTGTTTTAACAGTTGTTTAAATTTATTTAAATTAATATTGTGCCATTTCTTTATTTCTTCTGGTAGTCCATTATAAAATTTTATTCCAGTAATTTTATTCCATTGTTAAACTATCTAGGTTAAGTTCGTTTGGACAACCTTTCGGATAACAATTACGTCAATCATCTCTTATATGCCTACTCAGTATACAGTGGATAGTGATTAAATTATTGTTTCACTTACTAGGTTACCTAAGTTAGTTTGGTCAACTCTTTGCAAAAGAATTACGACAGCCATATGCTATGTGCCTACTCAGTATGCAGTGGTTGCTGAGTACACTACTGTTTTACTTAATAGGTTATGTTACTTTGCACATCCTTTGGATACAGCTATCACATACATACATGGTGGATGATAATTACACTATTGTTAAACAATCTACGTAAAGACAGTTTGGACAGCCCTTTGAATAACATTTACCACAGCCATCTGCTGTGTGCCTAATCAGTATACAGTGGATCATTAGTACACTACAGTTCAATTAATAGGTTAAGTTAGTTTAGAAAACTTTGGATACAATTATCGTATTCGTCTGCTGTATGCGTACTCAGTGTACAGCAGATGGTGATGACAATATAGTTTGACTTAGTAGGTTAAGTTCGTATGGACATCCTTTGGATATGCTCTAACATTCACTTGCTGTGTGCCTACTCATTATACAGTGGATGGTGTATAGTTTGACTTAATTGGTTAAGTCAGTTTGGATAACCTTTGGATACAGTTATCACTTTCATCTGCTGTGTGCCTACTCAGTATACAGCGGATGGTTATTTCACTATAGTTTGGCTTAATTGGTTAAGTTAGTTTGGATAACCTTTGGATACAGTTATCACTTTCATCTGCTATGTGCCTACTCAGTACACAGCAGATGGTGATAAGACTATAGTTTTACTTAGTAGGTTAAGTTAGTTAGTACAATTCTTTAGATACAATTGCCACAATATTCTTCTGTTTACATAATACTCTACAGTGGTTGGTTACAGTATAGCTTCACTTACCAATTTGGACAATTCTTTCACTGCCAGTTACCACATTCATCTGTGGTGTGTCTACTCAGTATACAGTGGGTGAGGATTAGTCATTAATTTTGTTGACTCGGTTAATTGAGTTATGCTAGCTTTTTCAACGCCAACTACTAGCGTTATCTACTATGTACATTGTCAGTATTTGGCAATTGATTATTTGTGTTTTCTTACACCTTGCAAGATTATCTTGTCTTTGACCATAGATTCAGTGCCAAGTGCATTCAGCGTCTGTTGCCTCTCACCCAGTATAGAGGGAATCATGCTACTATCTTAGTTTTGCTTACTAGCTAATGTTAACTAAACAACAATTTGGATGGTGACTGCCCGCACATGTGCTGTTTTTTTACTCAGTATAGAGAATACGTCATCCGATGTTATTTAATCTTTTCAGTAATCTTTTGAATTTTCAAGCAACGGTCTTCCTTTTCAGTGTCCTTTTTTTAAGGTACTTTCCAATTATGACTGTTCACAAATGGTCCCAAATCAAGCATATTTGGTTTCGCTGTATCCTATACGAAGAGAAATGGGTCTCATAGGTCCAAAGTCCTTAAAAATATTTGGAGACGTCCAGATTTCAACTATTAAGTAGTAGGTGAAATGGAAATCTGAAAGATTATATTAAGGAGTAAGAAGTGGGTTATAATTATATGAGTATCAAAACTTTATGTATTTCTCTTATTAGTTAACAATAAAGCATTGATCCATTAAGAGAAAAGGACTTGATGCGCGCTGTGGTGTCGTGAAGACTTCTTAACTAGTGTGATGAAGTGACAAATCTTCAGCAATTGTGAAGTGAGTCACTGAATATTTGGAGTTTTAGTCTGTTGCAGAAGGAAATGTAACTGAAACAGAATGTGTTGAGAACTGTGCAGGGTCTACATTTACTGGAGTAATGTATTTGCTTGCACATAGTGGTGAATCTGATCTGCTGCAACATCAAAGAATAACTTAGGAATCTAAGCATTAAAGGAGCGAAGATCAAACAATCTGACTTAAAATGTAGATGCCACACAGTTACTAATGGAAGTGTTTTGATCATCATTGAGGAGTTTAACAATGTTGGTTTAACGAAGTTCTCAGGGAACTTGACATGCACTGAGAGCATATGAATCTGACTAAATGAATTTAACTATGAAGAATTTAATGCACTGTAAGAGCAACTACGGGATTTGTCAGAGCAACACGGATAAGAAAAGTCTCTGAGGAGGTGGAATAAGTATTAGAATTTGGTTGACCACCACTGAGCAATGCGTGGTGGGGCATTGCTTAAAGAAGAGGATAATATAACTCATTTGAAGGGAGGTAAGTGCTTCAAACTGTAACTATTGCAATATTCAGTGTAATCAGTTACAGCAGTCTGATTAATTATTTTCATAAGTGCAAATTTCATTCTTTTACTAAGTGCTTTTGTAATGAGGTATTACTTATAACCATGAGTAATATGTTCTAAGACAAATTCTATCAACATTATAAATAATGTCTTAAATTTATTCTACATTTATACACTATTATGAAACACAAACACCAGTAACAATACGTGAAGATTTCCATAGGTTAGTGAAGTGATGTGTAGTGAAGTGGAGACATCTGTGACAAAGTTATGTGAAGTGTTATTGTTTTGAGGTGTAGTGCCAACTGAGGAGAGATAAAAGGAGTGGTTTTACAGTCGAAAGAATTACAGAAGGATTTATCTTGAAATAGGATACACCTTTTTAACCAGGCCCAATTAACTTATATATCGATAACAGCATGCATAAATATCAGAGAGAAGCAGAGTGATATTTTAAAGTAAGAAATGCTTTAATTAATACAAGTCAAACTGGAATGCATATCTAGAAAATATATATATATATATCTCACCAAATAAATTAATTACACTGCATTGCCAGATAATTTATATAGAGTACCCACTACCAGGCAGTACAAGTGGTTCAATTTACTGATACTACCATCACTTACATGTTTTAAAAATGGGAAATAATTGGTGAGCTCATTTTCTCCCATCCTCAACCTGATGCAGACTGCTGGAATGTGGACGACAATACAGCAATCAAGAACATGAACTCAAACCTACCTTTGGAAGAAACTAGAAAAGATATTGACCTGCTGCTAACACAAGAAAACTTAAAAGGAGATTGATGAGGAGCTTTGGGAACACAGGAAATGTGATAATATTCTACCTCAACCATATTCATGAACCTTAATACCGGTTCTGTCCACATTTAAAAAAGTTGTGAGAAAATGGAAGAGAAGAAATTACAGAGGGGGCAGAATAAAGAATAGAATCTGGTTGGCTGCCACAAGGCAATGCGAGGAGGGGCATTGCTTAAAGAAGGGGATCTCAAAAGCACCTTAAGTACAGGTAAGTATTGAATTCTGTACTGATTCCAATATTCAGTGCAACCAGTACAACTGTTTGTGAATTACAAAACCACTGTATTATATAAGTAACTACTATTGATAAAATCCAACACATATTAGTGTCATGTAAAACGTATGTTATTTAAATAAAAACATGTTGTCATTTCTTTCCCGTGTACCTTCCTTGGGTAAACTATAATGTGTAACAAGACCTGAAGAATACTCTGCGGAAGTGAAATGCCCCACAGTGAAGAGGAATTACTGTGTTATAGGGATGTGATGTGTAATGCGCTGTGAAGAGTTCTATCAGAGGAAACTTGTAAAATTGGATCAATCAATGCTTTATTGTTGATTATTATAGGAAACGCTTCATACTTTACTGCAGATAAAGTGAAGTCAACCTTTCTTTTTGATTGCTATTTTTGTGAATTCCTGTGTTCTATTTCTTTCATCCCTGGTTCTGATGAGTACTACACATGCTCATGTTTCATTATCAGTAACACTGTAATGTGTTATTGTACAAGTTCAAAGTGAAATTTTTATCTGGTATCAGTTGCTATGCTAAACAGCATACCTATTTCTAACTTATGATCTACTCAGTAGGCAGCGGCTAAAGATTTCACTTAAGATCCACTAACTAGGTTAAGCTGCTTTGGCTGTGCACTAAAACTATCATTTGCACTAAACCTACTCAGTATACAGCTGGTGATATTATGTTCAATTTCACATTCTGGGTTAAGTTACTTTGAATGGCAACAATCACCTTCATCTGCAGTGCACTTACTCAGTATATGGAGGATGGTATATTACACTATAGCTTCAGTTAGAAGGTTATGTTAGTTTGGTAAGCTCTGTGGATAGCAATTACCTCAAGCATGTGCTGTGGGTCTACTCATTATACAGCGGATGGTGATTACAATACAGTTTCACTTACTAGGTTAAATTAGTTTGGATAACCTTTGGATACAATTATCATATTCATCTGCTGTGTGCCTACTCAGTATACAGTGCTTGGTGATTACACTATAGTTTGGCTTAGTTGGTTAAGTGAGTTTAGAGAATCTTTGGATACAATTATCACATTAATCTGCTGTTTGCCTACTCAGTATACAGTGGATGGTGATTACACTATAGTTTGACTTAATTGGTCAAGTGAGCTTAGAGAATCTTTGGATACAATTATCACATTCATCTGCTGTGTGCCTACTCATATATAGTGGTTGGTGATTACACTACAGTTTGACTTAGTTGGTTAAGTTAGTTTAGAGAAAGTTTGGATACAACTATCACATTCACCTGCTGTGTGCCTACTCAGTATACAACACATGGTGATTAGACTATAGTTTTACTTACTACGTTAAGTTAATTTGTATAGCCTTTGGGTACAGTTATCACTTTAATCTGCTGTGTGCCTACTCAGTACACAGCAGATGGTGATTAGACTATAGTTTTACTTAGTAGGTTAAGTTAGTACAATTCTTTAGATACAATTGCCACAATATTCTTCTGTTTGCATAATACTCTACAGTGTAAGATTACAGTATTGCTTCAATTACCAGTTTGGACAATTCTTTCACTGCCAGTTACCACATTCATCTGTGGTGTGTCTACGTAGTATATAGTGGGTGAGGGTTAGTCATTAATTTTGTTGACTCGGTTAATTGGGTTATGCGGGCATTTTCAACACCGACTACTAGCGTTATCTACTATGTACATTGTCAGTATTTGGCAATTGATTATTTGTGTTTTCTTACAGCTTGCAAGATTATCATGTCTTTGACCATAGATTCAGTGCCAAGTGCATTCAGCGTCTGTTGCCTCTCACCCAGTATAGAGGGAATGATGCTACTACCTTAGTTTTGCTTACTAGCTAATGTTACCTAAACAACAATTTGGATGGTGACTGCCCGCACTTGTACTGTTTTTTTACCCAGTATAGAGAATACATCATCTGATGTTGTTATTTAATCTTTTTAGTAATCTTTTGAATTTTCAAGCAACGGTCTTCCTTTTCAGTGTCCTTTTTTTAAGGTACTTTCCAATTATGACTGTTCACAAATGGTCCCAAATCAAGCATATTTGGTTTTGCTGTATGCTATACGACGAGAAATGGGTCTCATAGGTCCAAAGTCTTTAAAAATATTTGGAGATGTCCATATTTCAACTATTAAGTAGTAGGTGAAATGGAAATCTGAAAGCTTAAATTAAAGAGTGAGAAGTGGGTTATAATTATATGAGTATGAAAACTTTATGTATTTCTCTTATTAGTCAACAATAAAGCATTGATCCATTAAGAGAAAAGGACTCAATGCGCGCTGTGGTGTCGTGAAGACTTCTTAACTAGTGTGATGAAGTGACTAATCTGCAGCATTTGTGAAGTGAGTCACTGAATATTTGGAGTTTTAGTCTGTTGCAGAAGGAAATGTAACTGAAACAGAATGTGTTGAGAACTGTGCAGGGTCTACATTTACTGGAGTAATGTATTTGCTTGCACATAGTGGTGAATCTGATCTGCTGCAACATCAAAGAATAACTTAGGAATCTAAGCATTAAAGGAGCGAAGATCAAACAATCTGACTCAAAATGTAGATGCCACACAGTTACTAATGGAAGTGTTTTGATCATCATTGAGGAGTTTAACAATGTTGATTTAACGAAGTTCTCAATGAACTTGACATGCACTGAGAGCATATGAATCTGACTAAATGAATTTAACTATGAAGAATTTAATGCACTGTAAGAGAGACTAAGGGATTTGTCGGAGCAACACGGATAAGAAAAGTCTCTGAGGAGGTGGAATAAGTATTAGAATTTGGTTGACCACCACTGAGCAATGCGTGGTGGGGCATTGCTTAAAGAAGAGGATAATATAACTCATTTGAAGGGAGGTAAGTGCTTCAAGCTGTAACTATTGCAATATTCAGTGTAATCAGTTACAGCAGTCTGATTAATTATTTTCATAAGTGCAAATTTTATTCTTTTACTAAGTGCTTTTGTAATGAGGTATTACTTATAACCATGAGTAATATGTTCTAAGATAAATTCTATCAACATTATAAATAAAGTCTTAAATTTATTCTACATCTATACACTATTATGAAACACAAACACCAGTAACAATACATGAAGATTTCCATAGGTTATTGAATTGATGTGTAGTGAAGTGGAGACATCTGTGACAAAGTTATGTGAAGTGTTATTGTTTTGAGGTGTAGTGCCAACTGAGGAGAGATAAAAGGAGTGGTTTTACAGTCGAAAGAATTACAGAAGGATTTATCTTGAAATAGGATACACCTTTTTAACCAGGCCCAATTAATTTATATATCGATAACAGCATGCATAAATATCAAAGAGAAGCAGAGTGATATTTTAAAGTAGGAAATGCTATAATTAATACAAGTCAAACTGGAATGCATATCTAGAAAATATATATCTCACCAAATAAATTAATTACACTGCATTGCCAGATAATTTATATAGAGTACCCACTACCAGGCAGTACAAGTGGTTCAATTTACTGATACTACCATCACTTACATGTTTTAAAAATGGGAAATATTTGGTGAGCTCATTTTCTCCCATCCTCAACCTGATGCAGACTGCTGGAATGTGGACGACAATGCAGCAATCAAGAACATGAACTCAAACCTACCTTTGGAAGAAACTAGAACAGATATTGACCTGCTGATAACACAAGAAAACTTAAAAGGAGATTGATGAGGAGCTTTGGGAACACAGAAAATGTGATAATATTCTACCTCAACCATATTCATGAACCTTAATACCGGTTCTGTCCACATTTAAAAAAGTTGTGAGAAAATGGAAGAGAAGAAATTACAGAGGGGGCAGAATAAAGAATAGAATCTGGTTGGCTGCCACAAGGCAATGCGAGGAGGGGCATTGCTTAAAGAAGGGGATCTCAAAAGCACCTTAAGTACAGGTAAGTATTGAATTCTGTACTGATTCCAATATTCAGTGCAACCAGTACAACTGTTTGTGAATTACATTACAACTGTATCATATAAGTAACTACTATTGATAAAATCCAATACAGATTAGTGTCATGTAAAACCTATGTTATTTAAATAAAAACATGTTGTCATTTCTTTCCCGTGTACCTTCCTTGGGTAAACTATAATGTGTAACAAGACCTGAAGAATATTCTGCGGAAGTGAAATGCCCCACAGTGAAGAGGAATTACCGTGTAATAGGGATGTGATGTGTAATGCGTTGTGAAGAGTTCTATCAGAGGAATCTTGTAAAATTGGATCAATCAATGCTTTATTGTTGATTATTATAGGAAATGCTTCATACTTTACTACAGATACAGTGAACTCAACCTTTCTTTTTGATTGCTACTTTTGTGAATTCCTGTGTTCTATTTCTTTCATCCCTGGTTCGGATGAGTACTACACATGCTCATGTTTCATTAACAGTAACACTGTAATGTGTTATTGTACCAGCTCAAAGTGAAATTTTCTATTTGGTATCAGTTGCTATGCTAAACAGCATACCTATTTCTAACTTGTGATCTCCTCAGTAGGCAGTGGCTAAAGATTTCACTTAAGATCCACTAACTGGGTTAAGCTGCTTTGGCTGTGCACTAAAACTCATTTGCACTAAACCTACTCAGTATACAGCTGGTGATATTATGTTCAATTTCACATTCTAGGTTAAGTTACTTTGAATGGCAACAATCACCTTCATCTACAGTGTGCTTACTCAGTATACGGAGGATGGTATATTACACTATAGTTTCAGTTAGAAGGTTAGGTTAGTTGGGTGAGCTCTGTGGATAGCAATTACCTCAAACATGTGCTGTGGGCTACTCATTATACAGCGGATGGTGATTACAATACAGTTTCACTTACTAGGTTAAGTTAGTTTGGATAACCTTTGGATACAATTATCATATTCATCTGCTGTGTGCCTACTCAGTATAGAGATGATGGTGATTACACTATAGTTTGACTTAATTGGTTAAGTGAGTTTAGAGAAACTCTGGATACAATTATCACATTCACCTGCTGTGTGCCTACTAAGTATACAGAGGATGGTGATTCCACTATAGTTCGGCTTAATTGGTTAAGTGAGTTTAGAGGAACTCTGGATACAATTATCACATTCACGTGCTGTGTGCCTACTCAGTATACAGCAAATAGTGATTAGACTACAGTTTTACTTACTACGTTAAGTTAATTTGTATAACCTTTGGGTACAGTTATCACTTTAATCTGCTGTGTGCCTACTCAGTACACAGAAGATGGTGATTAGACTATAGTTTTGCTTAGTAGGTTAAGTTAGTACAATTCTTTAGATACAATTGCCACAATATTCTTCTGTGTGCATAATACTCTACAGTGTATGATTACAGTATTGCTTCAATTACCAGTTTGGACAATTCTTTCACTGCCAGTTACCACATTCGTCTGTGGTGTGTCTACGCAGTATACAGTGGGTGAGGGTTAGTCATTAATTTTGTTGACTCGGTTAATTGGTTTATGCGAGCATTTTCAACACCGACTACTAGCGTTATCTACTATGTACATACTCAGTATTTGGCAATTGATTATTTGTGTTTTCTTACACCTTACAAGATTACGATGTCTTTGACCATAGATTCAATGCCAAGTGCATTCAGCGTCTGTTTCCTCTCACCCAGTATAGAGGGAATGATGCTACTAACTTAGTTTTGCTTACTAGCTAATGTTACCTAAACAACAATGTGGATGGTGACTGCCCGCACTTGTGCTGTTTTTTTACCCAGTATAGAGAATACGTCATCTGATGTTGTTATTTAATCTTTTTAGTAATCTTTTGAATTTTCAAGCAACGGTCTTCCTTTTCAGTGTCCTTTTTTTAAGGTACTTTCCAATTATGACTGTTCACAAATGGTCCCAAATCAGGCATATTTGGTTTTGCTGTATCCTATACGAAGAGAAATGGGTCTCATAGGTCCAAAGTCTTTAGAAATATTTGGAGATGTCCATATTTCAACTATTAAGTAGTAGGTGAAATGGAAATCTGAAAGCTTAAATTAAAGAGTGAGAAGTGGGTTATAATTATATGAGTATGAAAACTTTATGTATTTCTCTTATTAGTCAACAATAAAGCATTGATCCATTAAGAGAAAAGGACTCAATGCGCGCTGTGGTGTCGTGAAGACTTCTTAACTAGTGTGATGAAGTGACTAATCTGCAGCATTTGTGAAGTGAGTCACTGAATATTTGGAGTTTTAGTCTGTTGCAGAAGGAAATGTAACTGAAACAGAATGTGTTGAGAACTGTGCAGGGTCTACATTTACTGGAGTAATGTATTTGCTTGCACATAGTGGTGAATCTGATCTGCTGCAACATCAAAGAATAACTTAGGAATCTAAGCATTAAAGGAGCGAAGATCAAACAATCTGACTTAAAATGTAGATGCCACACAGTTACTAATGGAAGTGTTTTGATCATCATTGAGGAGTTTAACAATGTTGGTTTAACGAAGTTCTCAAGGAACTTGACATGCACTGAGAGCATATGAATCTGACTAAATGAATTTAACTATGAAGAATTTAATGCACTGTAAGAGTGACTAAGCGATTTGTCGGAGCAGCACGGATAAGAAAAGTCTCTGAGGAGGTGGAATAAGTATTAGAATTTGGTTGACCACCACTGAGCAATGCGTGGTGGGGCATTGCTTAAAGAAGAGGATAATATAACTCATTTGAAGGGAGGTAAGTGCTTCAAGCTGTAACTATTGCAATATTCAGTGTAATCAGTTACAGCAGTCTGATTAATTATTTTCATAAGTGCAAATTTCATTCCTTTACTAAGTGCTTTTGTAATGAGGTATTACTTATAACCATGAGTAATATGTTCTAAGACAAATTCTATCAACATTATAAATAATGTCTTAAATTTATTCTACATCTATACACTATTATGAAACACAAACACCAGTAACAATACATGAAGATTTCCATAGGTTAGTGAAGTGATGTGCAGTGAAGTGGAGACATCTGTGACAAAGTTATGTGAAGTGTTATTGTTTTGAGGTGTAGTGCCAACTGAGGAGAGATAAAAGGAGTGGTTTTACAGTCAAAAGAATTACAGAAGGATTTATCTTGAAATAGGATACACCTTTTTAACCAGGCCCAATTATTTTATATATCGATAACAGCATGCATAAATATCAGAGAAGCAGAGTGATATTATAAAGTAAGAAATGCTATAATTAATACAAGTCAAACTGGAATGCATATCTAGAAAATATATATCTCACCAAATAAATTAATTACACTGCATTGCCAGATAATTTATATAGAGTACCCACTACCAGGCAGTACAAGTGGTTCAATTTACTGATACTACCATCACTTACATGTTTTAAAAATGGGAAATATTTGGTGAGCTCATTTTCTCCCATCCTCAACCTGATGCAGACTGCTGGAATGTGGACGACAATGCAGCAATCAAGAACATGAACTCAAACCTACCTTTGGAAGAAACTAGAACAGATATTGACCTGCTGATAACACAAGAAAACTTAAAAGGAGATTGATGAGGAGCTTTGGGAACACAGAAAATGTGATAATATTCTACCTCAACCATATTCATGATCCTTAATACCGGTTCTGTCCACATTTAAAAAAGTTGTGAGAAAATGGAAGAGAAGAAATTACAGAGGGGGCAGAATAAAGAATAGAATCTGGTTGGCTGCCACAAGGCAATGCGAGGAGGGGCATTGCTTAAAGAAGGGGATCTCAAAAGCACCTTAAGTACAGGTAAGTATTGAATTCTGTACTGACTCCAATATTCAGTGCAACCAGTACAACTGTTTCTGAATTACATTACAACTGTATCATATAAGTAACTACTATTGATAAAATCCAATACAGATTAGTGTCATGTAAAACGTATGTTATTTAAATAAAAACATGTTGTCATTTCTTTCCCGTGTACCTTCCTTGGGTAAACTATAATGTGTAACAAGACCTGAAGAATATTCTGCGGAAGTGAAATGCCCCACAGTGAAGAGGAATTACCGTGTAATAGGGATGTGATGTGTAATGCGTTGTGAAGAGTTCTATCAGAGGAATCTTGTAAAATTGGATCAATCAATGCTTTATTGTTGATTATTATAGGAAATGCTTCATACTTTACTACAGATACAGTGAACTCAACCTTTCTTTTTGATTGCTACTTTTGTGAATTCCTGTGTTCTATTTCTTTCATCCCTGGTTCGGATGAGTACTACACATGCTCATGTTTCATTAACAGTAACACTGTAATGTGTTATTGTACCAGCTCAAAGTGAAATTTTCTATTTGGTATCAGTTGCTATGCTAAACAGCATACCTATTTCTAACTTGTGATCTCCTCAGTAGGCAGTGGCTAAAGATTTCACTTAAGATCCACTAACTGGGTTAAGCTGCTTTGGCTGTGCACTAAAACTCATTTGCACTAAACCTACTCAGTATACAGCTGGTGATATTATGTTCAATTTCACATTCTAGGTTAAGTTACTTTGAATGGCAACAACCACCTTCATCTACAGTGTGCTTACTCAGTATACGGAGGATGGTATATTACACTATAGTTTCAGTTAGAAGGTTAGGTTAGTTGGGTGAGCTCTGTGGATAGCAATTACCTCAAACATGTGCTGTGGGCTACTCATTATACAGCGGATGGTGATTACAATACAGTTTCACTTACTAGGTTAAATTAGTTTGGATAACCTTTGGATACAATTATCATATTCATCTGCTGTGTGCCTACTCAGTATACAGTGCTTGGTGATTACACTATAGTTTGGCTTAGTTGGTTAAGTGAGTTTAGAGAAACTCTGGATACAATTATCACATTCACCTGCTGTGTGCCTACTAAGTATACAGAGGATGGTGATTACACTATAGTTTGGCTTAATTGGTTAAGTGAGTTTAGAGGAACTCTGGATACAATTATCACATTCACGTGCTGTGTGCCTACTCAGTATACAGCAAATAGTGATTAGACTACAGTTTTACTTACTACGTTAAGTTAATTTGTATAACCTTTGGGTACAGTTATCACTTTAATCTGCTGTGTGCCTACTCAGTACACAGAAGATGGTGATTAGACTATAGTTTTGCTTAGTAGGTTAAGTTAGTACAATTCTTTAGATACAATTGCCACAATATTCTTCTGTGTGCATAATACTCTACAGTGTATGATTACAGTATTGCTTCAATTACCAGTTTGGACAATTCTTTCACTGCCAGTTACCACATTCGTCTGTGGTGTGTCTACGCAGTATACAGTGGGTGAGGGTTAGTCATTAATTTTGTTGACTCGGTTAATTGGTTTATGCGAGCATTTTCAACACCGACTACTAGCGTTATCTACTATGTACATACTCAGTATTTGGCAATTGATTATTTGTGTTTTCTTACACCTTACAAGATTACGATGTCTTTGACCATAGATTCAATGCCAAGTGCATTCAGCGTCTGTTTCCTCTCACCCAGTATAGAGGGAATGATGCTACTAACTTAGTTTTGCTTACTAGCTAATGTTACCTAAACAACAATGTGGATGGTGACTGCCCGCACTTGTGCTGTTTTTTTACCCAGTATAAAGAATACGTCATCTGATGTTGTTATTTAATCTTTTTAGTAATCTTTTGAATTTTCAAGCAACGGTCTTCCTTTTCAGTGTCCTTTTTTTTAAGGTACTTTCCAAGTATGACTGTTCACAAATGGTCCCAAATCAAGCATATTTGGTTTTGCTGTATCCTATACGAAGAGAAATGGGTCTCATAGGTCCAAAGTCTTTAGAAATATTTGGAGATGTCCATATTTCAACTATTAAGTAGTAGGTGAAATGGAAATCTGAAAGCTTAAATTAAAGAGTGAGAAGTGGGTTATAATTATATGAGTATGAAAACTTTATGTATTTCTCTTATTAGTCAACAATAAAGCATTGATCCATTAAGAGAAAAGGACTCAATGCGCGCTGTGGTGTCGTGAAGACTTCTTAACTAGTGTGATGAAGTGACTAATCTGCAGCATTTGTGAAGTGAGTCACTGAATATTTGGAGTTTTAGTCTGTTGCAGAAGGAAATGTAACTGAAACAGAATGTGTTGAGAACTGTGCAGGGTCTACATTTACTGGAGTAATGTATTTGCTTGCACATAGTGGTGAATCTGATCTGCTGCAACATCAAAGAATAACTTAGGAATCTAAGCATTAAAGGAGCGAAGATCAAACAATCTGACTTAAAATGTAGATGCCACACAGTTACTAATGGAAGTGTTTTGATCATCATTGAGGAGTTTAACAATGTTGGTTTAACGAAGTTCTCAGGGAACTTGACATGCACTGAGAGCATATGAATCTGACTAAATGAATTTAACTATGAAGAATTTAATGCACTGTAAGAGTGACTAAGCGATTTGTCGGAGCAGCACGGATAAGAAAAGTCTCTGAGGAGGTGGAATAAGTATTAGAATTTGGTTGACCACCACTGAGCAATGCGTGGTGGGGCATTGCTTAAAGAAGAGGATAATATAACTCATTTGAAGGGAGGTAAGTGCTTCAAGCTGTAACTATTGCAATATTCAGTGTAATCAGTTACAGCAGTCTGATTAATTATTTTCATAAGTGCAAATTTCATTCCTTTACTAAGTGCTTTTGTAATGAGGTATTACTTATAACCATGAGTAATATGTTCTAAGACAAATTCTATCAACATTATAAATAATGTCTTAAATTTATTCTACATCTATACACTATTATGAAACACAAACACCAGTAACAATACATGAAGATTTCCATAGGTTAGTGAAGTGATGTGCAGTGAAGTGGAGACATCTGTGACAAAGTTATGTGAAGTGTTATTGTTTTGAGGTGTAGTGCCAACTGAGGAGAGATAAAAGGAGTGGTTTTACAGTCAAAAGAATTACAGAAGGATTTATCTTGAAATAGGATACACCTTTTTAACCAGGCCCAATTATTTTATATATCGATAACAGCATGCATAAATATCAGAGAAGCAGAGTGATATTATAAAGTAAGAAACGCTATAATTAATACAAGTCAAACTGGAATGCATATCTAGAAAATATATATCTCACCAAATAAATTAATTACACTGCATTGCCAGATATTTTATATAGAGTACTCACTACCAGGCAGTACAAGTGGTTCAATTTACTGATACTACCATCACTTACATGTTTTAAAAATGGGAAATATTTGGTGAGCTCATTTTCTCCCATCCTCAACCTGATGCAGACTGCTGGAATGTGGACGACAATGCAGCAATCAAGAACATGAACTCAAACCTACCTTTGGAAGAAACTAGAACAGATATTGACCTGCTGATAACACAAGAAAACTTAAAAGGAGATTGATGAGGAGCTTTGGGAACACAGAAAATGTGATAATATTCTACCTCAACCATATTCATGAACCTTAATACCGGTTCTGTCCACATTTAAAAAAGTTGTGAGAAAATGGAAGAGAAGAAATTACAGAGGGGGCAGAATAAAGAATAGAATCTGGTTGGCTGCCACAAGGCAATGAGAGGAGGGGCATTGCTTAAAGAAGGGGATCTCAAAAGCACCTTAAGTACAGGTAAGTATTGAATTCTGTGCTGATTCCAATATTCAGTGCAACCAGTACAACTGTTTGTGAATTACAATACCACTGTATTATATAAGTAACTACTATTGATAAAATCCAATACAGATTAGTGTCATGTAAAACATATGTTATTTAAATAAAAACATGATGTCATTTCTTTCCTGTGTACCTTCCTTGGGTAAACTATAATGTGTAACAAGACCTGAAGAATATTCTGCGGAAGTGAAATGCCCCACAGTGAAGAGGAATTACCGTGTAATAGGGATGTGATGTGTAATGCGTTGTGAAGAGTTCTATCAGAGGAAACTTGTAAAATTGGATCAATCAATGCTTTATTGTTGATTATTATAGGAAATGCTTCATACTTTACTACAGATAAAGTGAGCTCAAACTTTCTTTTTGATTGCTACTTTTGTGAATTCCTGTGTTCTATTTCTTTCATTCCTGGTTCTGATGAGTACTACACATGCTCATATTTCATTAACAGTAACACTGTAATGTGTTATTGTCCAATCTCAAAGTGAAATTTCCTATTTGGTATCAGTTGCTATGCTAAACGGCAATCCTATTTCTAACTTGTGATCTACTCAGTACGTAGCAGCTCATGATTACACTTCAGATCCACTAACTAGGTTAAGCTGCTTTGGCTGTGCACTACAACCATCATTTGCACTGAACCTACTCAGTATACAGCTGGTGATATTACATTCAATTTCACATTCAAGGTTAAGTTACTTTGAATGGCAACAATCACCTTCATCTGCAGTTTGCTTACTCAGTATACGGAGGATGGTATTTTACACTATAGTTTCACTTACAAGGTAATGTTA
Organism: Tenodera sinensis; assembly: GCA_030765045.1. Lineage (NCBI taxonomy): Eukaryota > Metazoa > Arthropoda > Insecta > Mantodea > Mantidae > Tenodera > Tenodera sinensis. The sequence continues at coordinate 7,259,013 of CM060966.1, forward strand.
GTTTGGTGAGCTCTGTGGATAGCAATCACCTCAAGCATGTGCTGTGGGTCTACTCATTATACAGTGGATGTTGATTACAATACAGTTTCACTTACTAGGTTAAGTTAGTTTGGATAACCTTTGGATACAATTATCACACTCATCTGCTGTGTGCCTACTCAGTATACAGTGGATGGTGATTACACTATAGTTTGACTTAATTGGTTAAGTTAGTTTAGAGAAACTCTGGATACAATTATCACATTCATCTGCTGTCTGCCTACTCAGTATACAGTGGTTGGTGATTACACTATAGTTTGACTTAATTGGTTAAGTTAGTTTAGAGAAACTCTGGATACAATTATCACATTCATCTGCTGTGTGCCTACTCAGTATACAGTGGATGGTGATTACACTATAGTTTGACTTAATTGGTTAAGTGAGTTTAGAGAAACTCTGGATACAATTATCACATTCATTTGTATCTTACGTTTTTGCCTGTGACCGTTTCCTACTGAGATATTTTAGTTTTGTTGCAAACAAGCTGGCAATACTGCAGATTGTGTGTGTCACTTTCACTAGGTCAGTACATAAACAAAGACCGTAGCGGTGAGCCTTGAGAACATAAACAAGTACCCTGCTTTGTCCTTCCATGTTTACAGTGCGAGTGCAGGCCAATCACAAGTGTTAGCTTCCAAAATAAGACACGATCCTGCAAGCGACCTACGTGTTTACATCCAGAAACCGGTTCAATTCCCTGGCCAACCTCAATGCAATATTGTCGAGTTGCTTCAAGTCTGAAAGAGCTGCTCGGAGTATTCCTTAAATTCTTTTAAGTGATTAATTATTTCGAAAACCTGTGTGATTTCCCATAATTACTACCAAAGCTATGTCATCTTACTCTCGCATCTTACAAACAACAAACTGTTAAATTCGTACATTCTTTTGGAATTACGCGTCCAACTTGGAACAAAAACCACTTATTTTTTCGAAATTGGCTGATCAAAGGACAAAATGCCATTGGACTTTTTGTTTGTGATGCTGATATGAAGCACATATTAGAAGGAATGTAATAACTTCCCTTCCATCTTATATATCTAATATTAACGTTGTGTGTGCATGGATTTCTGGTCACATAGGCTTGCCGGAGATGAAGTGGCGGATTAGGCAGCAAAGGCGTTTTCGTGCTGGCACGAAGAGTGATCAACTCTCCGCGGTAGTAGGCTTCGGACATGCATTTAGGATATGTGCACTTCTACTATACCGACCGGTACGTTGTTTACAAGCGAGCGCTTAGGGAGAACGGCAGGCAATGCTTGGGGAGGAGGGGGTGAAACCCTGTGCGCAGGTAACCATCTTCCAGCCAAAGTGCAACCAAACAGCAGCCGTGTTCGAAGCCTAGTAATAAGCTAACATAAGTGAAACAACTTCAGATAAACTGGGTTACCTCCTCTCGCGTATCTCGTCGCGAGGTTATTTTACGCTATGGCCACTGCAATTTTAGGCAAGGTTACGTTTTTCAAACGGGGCCCTACTCCTCCGTGCGTTATGCGACAATCTTTTGTTGGTCCGTCACGTCTTGCTAGAGTGGGTTCCCTAGCGCACCTTCGAGACGCTCTGCAGCTGCCTAATAGGTTTGCAGAGCTCCTGGCGGACGATAAACAAGTGATCGAAAGAGTTTTTTAGTTTTTATAGCTGTTTTAATTCTCGCTTTTGCCTCTTTGTTTGGTATATTTATGTATATTTGCTTATTTACTAGTATTTTATTTTATATGCAATTTATCTCGGACTTTTTCCATGATGCGATTTTTAAGGGCGCTGATGACTAAGTAGTTGATTGCTCTTAATCCTACAACAACAATAACAACATCATTTGTATATCTTACCTGTGTCGTAATCATGCGTTATTTTATAGTTGCTTTAAAGAGGCATTTGTCTTTTCACCTGTTTTCCATCACAGTTTATTTAATATATTATTGTCTTATAAACAATAATCAGTGTGTTGAATTGTGTATTTCGGTAACATTTTGTGTCTGTTAACGGCTTTTTTTGGGCTGAACAGTCCTAAATTCGACTCAATCTGATGCTTTCATAGAAGAAAAAGAAGGGCGGACTTTATGAGTGTTCCAGCTCTCTGCTTGGTGCCCTTTTTGAACGAGCCTAGCTCTTTTTAATTCTTTATATAAACGTAGCTGTGGCATAATTTATTCCGCTCTGGTTGCTGTTGTTCCCGCACGCCCATTTCTTTTAAACCACTACATTTTATGTTTAGGCGAGAAGTTTATATTGGTAGGCTTTTAAAAGGGCTGGAAGCTAAATTTATAGTTAGCGGTTTTGATCCTTGTATGTCCTATTTTCCACTTTCCCCTAATATGTAATCACCTTGTGGTTCATTCTATTTGCTCTAATAATAGTATGTTGATCTCATCAGTTAAAGATTTTGGGTTCACCCAAAAATTAATTGATCAGGGAATCCTTCTGGCTATGATTTTACACGATGTTAATTCGTTATTAACGCCGAAATATTATGAATATCCGATTAGACATGCATTTGGCGAAGAAACACCATGTAACACAATAATTTATAATTGGTACTGCGAATTCAAAACCGATCGGCTTTTTTCTTATTGATGAATTTCGTGAAAGACGTCCAAGAACTGCTGTTAGTCATGAAAATATCGCCGCTGTTCGAGCAATGCTTGAAGATCTATGAACATCTTATGAATTTATTCGAGCGACATTGGGAATGGTAGGACTCAAATCCAAAACATTTACATCAACAGCTAGATGTAAGAGAACTTTTTAGTCGATCGATTTCAGATAAACCAACTACCGATCAAACACATAGTGTATTGATCGGTGCAGAAAAATGCTGGAAAAATTCCAAATTTGGTTTGGAATATCGTTACTGGTGACTAAGCTTGGATTTATTATGATCCTGAGAAGAAAAGTCAATGGGCTCTCTGGGTCTATCGAACTCAACCTAAGCCTACAAAAGTCCGACCAATTCGCAATGCTGTTGAGAAGGTTATTGCTAATATTTTTTTCTAAAGCGGGCCATATTACTAGGTGCTCCAGAAAAGTAGCGTTATTGCTTTAACGATGAATCCATCGAGTGCAAAAATTAATTGATATTAAAGGGGAATGTTTTTTAAAATAATAAAATCGTTTACATTCTTAAAGCTAATCCTTGTTTGATTTTCTATAACAAGCTAAGCAAGAACATATATGCCCTAAGAATTTTATGAGAAAATATTAGCCTTAACATAGTTTTAACAGCATATTATGCACATATACATTCCATAATTAAATATGGAATAATATTTTGGGGAAATTCTCCTGAAGCAAAATAAGTATTTATTAAACAACACCTAATATGTTGTTGTTTTCTAGTGCCTTGCATCTGGCAATGAAGCCATTAGCATTCGTGCTTTCCAATACTTTTGAACTACACCTAATATGTAATGAAAAGAAATTATCTCCATGTAAACCACTATTTAGAAAGCTTGGTGTACTTACGTTGGCATATGCTTACATACTGGAAACAGCTTTGTTTGTTAAGAAAAACAGATGCAGTTTTCAAAACAATGGACATGTTCATGCACATTTTACAAGAAACAATCAAAATATTCACCTAACCTCCACTAGAACTACACTATGCAAAAATGGAGTTTTACATTCCTGTATAAAAATATATAATTCACTGCCTAATAACCTTAAAGATATAGAAAATGTTAATAAATTTAAATGCGGTGTGAAGGTTTTTTTTTGAAGGAACACTGTTTCTACACAGTAGAAGAATATTTCAAATTTAACAAACACCCTTATGTATAATTGTACAAGTATTTATTGTAAATAAGTTTATGTAATATAATTACTTTTGACGTATCCTATATCAGTGTACCATGTACAGTATCTGATTTTAAAGGACTAAATAAATAAATAAATAAACCAATTGCCTCATAAAAGAAAGGACCCCAGTGAGCATAGTGTCACCGCGCCCGCCGCATCTAATTGCCGACAACAGCAGTCTCACCCATCGCATTATTGTCGGCACTACCGCAAAGGAGCCGAAGGAAAGAGACTGAGAATGGCCGCATTGTTGGGGCGCTTGCCGAAAGAGAGAAAAGGATAGAGGCTTCTGGAATCTGCTACTTTGTATCTCACCGCAATAACTGAACTTTCCAGAATAGTGCCTGGGAGATATAAATAGCGGTAAAGTGTGACAGAAGAGGCAGTTAGACGTATGTGAAGCGTTGTCGTGCCGACGAAGAGGAGAGACGTATGTGAAGGTTGAGGAGTCGTGCCGACGGAGAAGGGACAGTTCTTTGTGTTACGAGTTCGGAGCCGTGCTGTTGGAGAATCGGAAAAGACTTTCTTGTTGCAACGAGTGTACAAAGTTACTGTTTACGGAAATAAAAATGTTTCTTTATCTCGACTACGTCTGTCTCCTTTACTTCACACCTACCAAAAGTGTCAGAAGTGGGATCCGTCGAATTGCTTCTAGTTTCGTTACATCGTCGTTAGAAGTTGCAACGTTAGAACCAAGATGGAGGGAGATTCGGAAACCAGGATGATGGCAATGATGAAAGAATTATTCGCCGAAATGATGACGACAAACGACAACCTCGCTGCCAAAATGAAGACGGCAAACGACAACCTCGCTGCCGAGCTGAAGGAGATGAAGACGGCAAACGACAACCTCGCTGCCGAGCTGAAAGAGATGAAGACGGCAAACGACAACCTCGCTGCCAAAATGGAAACGTTAAACGACAACCTCGCTGCCAAATTGGAAACGAGAAACGACAACCTCGTTGCCGAGCTGAAAGAGATGAAGACGGCAAACGACAACCTCGCTGCCAAAATGGAAACGTCAAACAACAACCTCGCTGCCGAGCTGAAAGAGATGAAGACGGAGCTATCGGCGAAAATTGATGGCGAACTGATTGGCGTGACGGAAGACGTGGAAGAACTCGGCGAAAAGGTGGTAGACCTCTGCCAGCACGTGGACGTCGTGGAGGACGACGGGGAACGTCTTGGCGCCCTGGTAGTAAGAGTTGACGAGAGCGTCAAAGTACTGGATGCCAGGGGCAGACGGAATAGCGCGGACCCGGGGAGGGAGCACCTAGTGGCCGAGGCGACAGTTGCGCCCGTTTCAGATGATGTGAGGGAAGACGTGGAACAACTCGGCGAACTGATTGGCGTGACGGAAGACGTGGAACAACTCGGCGAACTGATTGGCGTGACGGAAGACGTGGAACAACTCGCGAACTGATTGGCGTGACGGAAGACGTGGAAGAACTCGGCGAAAAGGTGGAAGACCTCTGCCAGCATGTGGACGTCGTGGAGGACGACGGGGAACGTCTTGGCGCCCTGGTAGTAAGAGTTGACGAGAGCGTCAAAGTACTGGATGCCAGGGGCTGAGGGAATAGCGCGGATCCGGGGAGGGAGCACCTAGTGGCCGAGGCGACAGTTGCGCCCGTTTCAGATAACGAAAGTGTACGTCTCGGGGAAGACAAAGGGGCAGTTCAGGGACGTCGTCGAGGATCCCCTGGAGGAGTGTGTCGGGTACGTAACCAACCAGGATATTACGTGAAGGACGATCAGCAGGGAAGCGCACAAGCAAACGAGCAACACGCGAGAATCGACTTGGCGTGTGACATGGGGGGACCGTCGGAGCCATCCAATCACCAGACGCATAGTGCCGTGAACGGAAGAATGGTGGACATCATCTTGGACGGCAGGATACAGGAGAGGCCGTGCCGAGCACGATTGAACACGAGTGCAGCGGTGGACGCGACTCGAACGGATGTGGCGGAGTTTGTTGCCGGACCCATCGGAAGCAAGGTGGCTGCGAAGGTGCGCCAGAGAGGTCGGCGGACATGGTACCCAGTGAACCGTTTCCAAGTGCGCAGGATGGCCCGTCAACACACCAGGAAGAAGGGCAACTGGACGAGGGACCGTCAAGGCTGGCGGTACTGTTGCAGAATTTCGTAGCAGGATGGCATACATCGTACTACCCGGACCGAGGGACACTATCCAACAGCGATACCTAGGATCGTGCCTCCTGGAGAAGAGGTTCGATGGGTTAGTCCACCGGGGCGCAAGGGAGATGCCGCAGTGATAGTGCTGGTCGGGACGACCAACTCTGAGGAGGGAGCAGTGTCACCGCGCCCGCCGCATCTAATTGCCGACAACAGCAGTCTCACCCATCGCATTATTGTCGGCACTACCGCAAAGTAGCCGAAGGAAAGAGACAGAGAATGGCCGCATTGTTGGGGCGCTTGCCGAAAGAGAGAAAAGGATAGAGGCTTCTGGAATCTTCTACTTTGTATCTCACCGCAATAACTGAACTTTCCAGAATAGTGCCTGGGAGATATAAATAGCGGTAAAGTGTGACAGAAGAGGCAGTTAGACGTATGTGAAGCGTTGAGTAGTCGTGCCGACGGAGACAGTCAGACGTATGTGAAGCGTTGAGTAGTCGTGCCGACGGAGAGGAGAGACGTATGTGAAGGTTGAGGAGTCGTGCCGACGAAGAAGGGACAGTTCTTTGTGTTACGAGTTCGGAGCCGTGCTGTTGGAGAATCGGAAAGGACTTTCTTGTTGTTGCAACGAGTGTACAAAGTTACTGTTTACGGAAATAAAAGTGTTTCTTTATCTCGACTACGTCTGTCTCCTTTACTTCACACCCACCAAAAGTCACAATATGAACCAAGTTTATGCCCGTAACCAACAACAATTTGAAGAGTGGAACGAAAGGAACAATGTAAGTGGATAGTGTGAGTTTGTGGATAAGTTGAAAAGTAGAAATGCGAGTTCTTTCATTTTAATAAGCAGGCCTAATAATGGTTATATTTCCTTATGCAAAATAGATAATATGTAAGTGAACCGCCAAAAGTGATGTGTATTAAAATTATGCCATCCCTCTCAGTGCATATATTTCACAATAATACAGAAGTTCCCAAGAAACGGTTTGAATGGTGTTTGGGTGAGAAATTAATATGTGATAAGTGGCCAAAGTGTAATTGCTGGTTGAGTCCTGTAGCAGCATTTGAAGAGGAAAATGTAAGTACCAATAAGCTTGCATTGTTTTTGAATTGGTTTGACAACATGGACCTTGCCTATTTTGAAGATAAAATAAAAAAGAAATTGATATTCTTAAGAGAACAAATTGGAGTTTGTTATATCCACACAGCCAAGATACTCATCAGAAACATTGTTTTGGGCTTCAATATTATTTTACTCTTTTCCTGGGGCCCATCGTTTGATTCAGACAGGCAAGGTTATGTCACTTCCCCATCCAGCTTATTTAAGAAGGCTACTCTGCAAGTTGGGGTCTAATAATATGATAAACTCTTCCCAAGTAAAATATCTTGCAGAAAAATGTAAACTTATTGGGGAACATAAAAGGATAGTAAGTGTATTACTAGATGAAATTTATGTTACACCCAAACATGGGCATCGCGAATGGGGGCTAAGGGGGGGCCGCGGCCCTCCCCTGGAAGTTGGTCAACTTAATCAAGCAAGCACGCAATCAATTACTGACTTAAACTACTTTTTTAATGTTAATATAAAGTTCAATTTTTATTTAGCACAAATTAATATGGTTATCTGCAACAAATAATATAAATTTGACAATAGAATAATGAATTAATATTATCCGATTATAAATTTCCAGCATGTGTCCCCCTGGAAAAAAGTCTGCCGACATTCATGCACCCAAGTTGAGTTATAAGAGTGGGAAAATAGAAGGGATTGCCACAAATAAAGAGAAAGAAGCTGATACTGCCGCTACAATCCAAGCATTCATGATTTCTTCTCCTGTATCTGGAAATTTAGATTTCATTGTTCTCTTTCCAGCAAACAACATAAATAGCACATCATTGCATCAAATGACCCTTGAAGTACTGAACACTTTGGAAACTCGTGGATTCACTGTTCTTTGCCTTATATCTGACAACAACAGGGTGAATAAAGGGATGTTTCAGCACTTATGCATTTGGTCATTAAAAGTGAGTGTTCAAGTAACCAAACATGTATAAAACAGCATCTGTAGTTAAACATTTGGTTCAGTTTAACTAAACTTTTCATCAAATGCATTTACAACATTCAGCTTAGAAAATCAAGAAAATATAAGCTGATTTGAATGGCGAAACACCACACATGGAAGTGATAGGTAGATAAAGACTGATAAGAGAGGAAACAGGTGAATACGTACTATAATGATGATTAACATTGTAAACGTTTTGAACCATAAAACATATGAATTCGTTCATGCAATTACATAATATAACTGAAAAAGTGATATAATGTGTTGCCATTTCCAATTTTTATCAATAAAGTTACACCTTTACAACAATGGCCAAAGTTTGTTTTCGTTTTCTGCAAACTTTTCCTAACACATTAAATTGACATGTTCAAATATTTTCTTACAACTTATTTTGTTTTATGTGCACTATTTGTTATACATCAAATATAATGTACATAGTAGGAGACACTTACACAAAATTGTAACTTCAACACTGTAATGTAAAGAAAGCCATAAGGCAAGTGGTTTAAGGGAAGATGGTGAGTATGTTGCAACGGTTGGCAAGTACAGGACTCAATGTTATTAAAAGCCACCCCGTAGAAAAGGCAATAACCAATATATATGTTAACATGTGTGTATGTGATTCTGGTTACTCTTCTGGGTGATGGAAGGCAGCATCAAGGTCTATTTACACTAGCATCAGTAATGATGAGGATTTGTTTGAGTGCTTATTAGGCCCTCGCTCTTCAACCTTAACATCTTTTATGCAATCCCTATTTCCTAACACAAGAATTCGAGTTCATTGGATTTTATGAACTCCAGAATTCCCTTTCCTGAGATAGAATCTTTACATCTGCAGTGAGTCAAACATAAACTTAAATCTGGACTGCATATATGTTTTTGTCAGCTATTACTGCATATGGTGTCTGCACAGACCATAACAGAAAAATCAGTAATTTTGTCCAGTCATTACATTGATCTTAGTACTAAAATAAAGACATGATATAGCTTGGTAACTATAATTAAGGAAGCCAAATATGAAATATGGTGTATAATTGAAGTATACACAATAGTGTTAGATAATTGGTTATTGAACATTTAATGTGTACTTACAATTTTGTAGGCTCTTGTCCTCAAGTGTGATGAAAACACTAACACTAATATTACTCAGGAAGATTAAACTCACATTTTAAAGTCAAAATATGTTGGTGGTGTTGTAGTTTTCTAGTGCCTTGCATATGGCGATGAAGCCATTAGCATTCATGTTTTCCAATACTTTTGAACTGTAGCTTCTTCTGATCTTAATGCTTCACATGTCTCCAAGTGGTCAAGTCAAAATATGTAAAAACCTCAGAAATCCTCTAACTCACATTGGTGATTCACCTCTTGTACAGTCAAAATTAGTAGCACATTTTATAGACTTCCATTCCTTGTTCAGGGCAGATGGGTTTTGCACACATTGTTTTCACTTTCTTGTCACACATTATACACCAGGATTTCTTCTGGACTTTTGGTTGTGGCTCCATATTTCGGTTTTGGATGGTAGACTTTCTACTTCGTGAGCTGCTGCACTCTCTTGGAAATCATGGGAACAAGTAAGAGAAAGAACCAATTAACCTGTTGCCATTGTGCAGTTAGTTGCAATAAAGCAGCCTTCCTATTTTGTTTTGTTCATGTTCTGAGTGTTTGAAGAGCATTCTTCAAAGCCATTTCAAGGGTTTAAGGTAAAGTCCTAAATCATGTAATTACTGCTTGTAGTATGAAAATATATGAGTTTTCTTGTATGGAATAACATTTGAAATTACTTATATCTTGTTTAATCCAAGCTGACAGAATTCCTAATTTTGGATAAAAAAAAATCTGTTGTTTACAGTGAGTCAATATTTCAATGATCTAAAAGATTCTTTGTTCTTTAAATGACACCAGGACGCTCAAGGTGGTCAGAAGAAGCAATGAGAAAGGCAGTGGAGACCATCAAGAAGACAATGTAATTTTTTATTTCCAAATGGTATGGGTTACCTCACTCCACACTGGGAAAATTATGAAAACCACAAACAAAAAGATATTTACAATTTGTTGATCACAAAAATCAGAAGAATATGTGAGCATAGTGAACAACTGGAAGTCGAACTGGCTTCATACTGTAAGGTTATGGATGATTACTATTTTGAACTTACGAAGGGCATTCCGACTAGTTCTGATCAAAAATGTAAAGCAGCCATTTGATTTGAGTAGCAGTATGGCAGGAAAAAAATGGCTCAGGCATTTTATGAAGACACTCTGAACTGGCTTTTCACGCTCCACAAAATATCTCCCTCTCTAGAGCCAAGGGTTTTAATAAGGAAAGTTTGAACATATTTTTCTCAATTCTGAAGCCAGGGCTAGAATGTGGGATTTAGTGAGTGTGCAATGTTGACGAAATGGACATGATGGATCTTCAGGGCACATGTTCCAAGGTCATTAGCTTGAAAGGCAACAGGTAGGCAAGTTGTCTTCAGCTGAAAAGGCAAAATTCGTAACCATTGTTATATGCATGAGTGCTGGAGTCCAGTTTGTTCCCCATGGTGGTTTTCCTCAGAAAAAATATGAAAGCAGAGCTCCTAATAAAGCTCCTCCAGTTACAAAAGCAGCTTGTAATCCATCTGAATGGATACAACCTCCCATTTTCACTGAATGGCTGGGACATTTCTGCTCAAATGTCTACTCTTCTGTAGAGGTACCAGTCATCTTGATAATGGATAGTCATTATTATCATACCTGCAACATTGATGTCATCAACATTGCAAAAAGGCTGTCATCATAGTGTGCATGCCACCACACACCGTCTTCAACCACTTGATGTTCCCTTTATGAAACTGTTCAAAGCCTATTAGAGCACTGAAATTGAAAGCTGGTTGGCACCTCATCCATTCAGACATCTAACCATATATCAAGTGTGTGAATTAAGAGGTATGTAAATGTATAAATGATTGTTCTTCAAAGTTTGAGAACCGCTAACCTATGGACTATGGTAGGTTTAATTACCACAAATTTCTAACAGTATTTCATTATTTTAATCAACTTCAATAATTACATAAAATGGTAAGTAGTTTTCTATTTATGGTTGACAGAGTAAGAAGCACTGTTGTTCCCGTACATCAACTCTGTATTTATAGTATGTATCCCCCTAGGCAATTCTGAATGGAAATGTTTCATGAGGTATACAGGCTGTAAGGTTTTACTAAACTGCAAGGTGACCACTGATTACTGTTGTTGTTACGTTTAAAATGTGACAAATCACTCAAGCCCTCATAATCCTCTTGTGCAAATTTCTCAGATTTAAATTATGCCTTTTCTGACTATGCAAAGGAGAAAATCTCAGTTCACAAGGTTCACACTTGTATGGCCATTTGGTTCTTATGAGTCAAATTGTGGGTTTTCAAGGCTGACAAATGAGTGAAGCTCTTATCGCATACTTGACACCTGTGTGGCCTAATGCCATCATGAATCAAATTATGGTTTTTCAAATGAGAGAACTGAGTAAATCTCTTACTACATATTGCACATTTATATGGTTTTTTACCCTCATGAATCAAATTATGACTTTTCAAGGTTGACAAGTGAGTGAAACTTTTATTACATGTTTCACACTTGTGTGGTTTTTTACCTTCATGAATCAAATTATGGCTTTTCAGGTTTGAGGCATTAGTAAAGCTCTTATCACATATTTGACACCTGTGTGGCCTAATGCCCTGATGAATCAAATTATGGTTTTTCAAATGAGACAGCTGAGTAAATCTCTTAGCACATATTGCACATTTATATGGTTTTTTACCCTCATGAATCAAATTATGGCTTTTCAAGGTTGACAAATGAGTAAAACTTTTATTACATATTTCACACTTATGTGGCTTTTTACCTTCATGAATCAAATAATGACCTTTCAAAGTTGACAAATGAGTAAAGCTCATATCACATATTTCACATTTGTGTGGCTTTTTACCCTCATGAATCAAACTATGGTTTTTCAAATGAGACAACTGAGTAAACTTCTTACCACATATTTCACACTTGTGTGGTTTTTTACCCTCATGAATCAAAATATGGTTTTTCAAAGTTGACGACTGAGTAAATCTCTTTTCACATATTTCACATTTGTGTGGCCTTATACCCTGATGAATCAAATTGTGGTTTTTGAAAGTTGATAATTGCCTAAAGCTCTTATCACATATATTACACTCGTATGATTTTTTCCCATCATGAATCAATTTGTGGCTTTTCAAATTTGACAAACGAGCGAATTCCTTATTACATATTTCACACTTGTGTGGCTTTTTAGCCTCATGAATCAAATGATGGCTTTTCAAAGTTGACAACTGAGTAAATCTCTTATCACATATTTCACATTTATGTGGTCTTGTACCCTCATGAATCAAATTATGGATTTTCAAATGTGACAACTGGGTAAAGCTCTTATCACATACTTCACATTTGTGTGTTCTTTCCCCTTCATGAATAAAACGATGGTTTCTCAAATTTGACAAACGAGTAAATTGTTTATTACATATTTCACATTGGTATGGTTTTTTACCCTCATGGGTCAAATTATGGCTTTTTAAATGTGACAAATAAGTAAAGCTCTTATCACATATTTCACACTTGTGTGGCCTTTTACCTTCATGAATTAAATTGTGCCTTTTCAAACTTGAGCACCTAGTAAAGCTCTTATCACAAGTTACACACTCATATGACTTCTTACCTTGATGAATCAAATTATGCCTTTTCAAATCTGACAAGACAGTAAATCTGTTCTCACAAATGTTGCAGTCATATGATCTTTCCCCCTCACAAATCAAATTATTTGGTTCCACATATAAAGCTCTACTGGAAATTTCTCTGTCTTCATTACGCTTACCAGATTGTTCTGAGCGAACATGTTCTTCTATAGTTGGTATTTCTGTGCTCTTATTTTCGTGACTTTCACTTTCATGAAGATCACCAGAAACTGTCACTAAGCACAATCTGAAAGTCAAGGGATTTACTTATTAAGTACCAAAATCAAAGAATTACAAGAATGAAATGAGAAGAAAATCTCTGTTTAATATAGATAGGCATATGCTCAGAAATAATTGAGATCTCATTAACTGTAGTTACAAATATTTTATGTAATTAATGGTGTTCATTACAGTTGAATTAACCTGTTAATATACAATACCATTCTAACAATTCATGAAGTCCTTCAAATGAAAAACATGAAAATCTGTCTGAAGTCTGTGGCAATACAAGCAACATGTGTTATATGCCCAAAAAGAATGTCAGCTCCCTGGTTTTAACAGCAATTATTGCAAGTAGTTTTACATTTAATTACAATACTAAATTCTGCCTTGGTTAACATTGCATGAATTGTTTCAAATTAGAAAATTCTGTTTTGAGACATCCAGATAAACCAGTGAATTACACTTTAACACTTTTAAAAATTATAGTTTTTGAAATTTCAAACCAACAGCAAACATATCCAAAATATGATATACAAAATTGACAAAGTGGTACATAGTAAAGCAAACATGATTTTGAATAACTTGGAGTCAAAATTAATACTTCTGAGTTTCATTAACTTTTACTTATGTAGCACATGTGTTTCACAGACAGTCTGCATCATCAGTTTACCTCCATCTGTCAGAGTGAAGGAACACTTCAAATTATTCTGGCAGTGGAAGGTAGTTGATGAAGACTTCTGCTACACACATGTGCACATATCAGTTTTTCTTCTAAAAGAATGTATTGAATAAAGTGTGCTTTATCAAGATGTACATTTTACGTTCAGTAACTTTTTATCTCTATTTTCTGGTTTTCTAGTAATGTAAAATTAACTTCACAACCTCAGATATTACTCCTTATTTAAAGAAAATGCAACATACAGTTGTTATAATAAGTCTTGAAAATTGATAACATTTAAGAAAATAAAGAGTATAAATTTTGTATTTAAAGGGTACAGTGGGGGATTTTCTTGAAACTTTTTGTGGTTAATTTTGAGATGCTGAACTGTTTCTGGAGTTTATCAGTATCCTCATATCGGAGTTCTGTTGTCCAGATAACATAGATCTTTTTTAAACAGTTCGACATACAATGAAATGCTTCCTTGCTGAGCAGCTGGGACTCTATTGCAAAGACAGATCGCCCAGGCAGTGTTTTGTTTATCATACTGCTTTCTTCATTTCATTGTTGCATCCAAACATGATGCATTGAGCTGATACATTTCCTGTCAAAACCCTCTTTGGGTTTCTGTGCTGGAACTGGATCTTACGTAGGACACAAATGCAAACATGTTGTAGAAACAATTCAAACTGGCAAACCTATTTTTGAGGTTTATTTCACAATCCTGCTACATATTCATAACAAGAAACCAAACAGATTCAAAATAAAATCTTCAGAGCATTTGTGGAGTCCACAAGTAATTTGATGGATTGATTAATATATTCCCCTGGTATCAGTTCAAGAACACAATATAAATTAGTCAGTTAAGGAAAATGTAACACAGGAAGCAGAAGGCTTCTCAACTGGAACATTAGATAAGAGCCAAGTCTTACCTTGGAGATGTTACCGGAGGAAAGTCTCCATCCTATAACAAAACAATTTGTACAGTCATCTATACAGCACTAGTTAAATGTCCTGCATCACAAGTACTTTATTTATTAATTGATATTGAGATTAAACACAATGTGTACAATAATTTATTAATATGAATATATTAGGAGATAAGTGGAAACAAGTATTTAATGTTAAATAAGGTGCAAAAGAAACTCAGCACTGAAGAAAGTATTGGAGGACAGATTTGAGTTATTGTCCTTATACCCCATCACTCACCTCAAATTCCTTCTTAAATATTACGTTACATTATTTTCCTTAATCTCTTAAAAAGAAGGAAACAAATACTAAAAGTATTTACAACTCATGCTGCATCTTTCCTGGTTGTTTTCAAGTATTGATCCTTACACAGCATCCAAAGATGAATAGCATCCTTAGATGACGCATTAAGCTGATACATTTCCTGTCAAAACCCTCTTTGGGTTTCTGTGATGGAACTGGATCTTACATAGGACACAAATGTGCCACACACTGTGTGGCAATAGATCAGAACAGAGTATGTCTGGAAGATACTGCCAATCAAGCAACCAACTTCCCTGCACAAATTATATTTATAAATAAATAAACTGTTTTATCTAGAGTGCACAGATCTTGCAAAAGAACATCTAGCAAATCACAATATATGATTCAACTAGACAAGTATTCTGCAAAATAAACAGAAAAATGCTTGAGATGCACAGGAAGAGATTGGCAAACAATAGAAGACTAAGGTGCATTTTTCAACCCCAATAACCTAGTGTACAACAAAGAAACCAATTTTAATTTTACATTAGTAATTTAGAAACAAAACAATTTTAATTTTACATCAGTAATTTTCAAAATTGATGGACTCTATCCCACAATTTGTATGCAGATTACTATTAATAACAAACTCAGCAAACTCAAGTTTTTAAAAATAATGTTTTTAGCTAATCCTGGATTTCTGACAATGAAGTCATTAATCCTCTTGCTCTCCAATATTTTTCACTGATGATATTGAAGAGAGCAATAGCAGTAATAGTAACCGCTTTTTAGAGAGCACCATATTTTTATGTTAATATTATTTTTTTAAAAATAATGGACTTGTCCAAAACAGAATGAGATCTGATTGTTGTGATGAACCTATCAAACAGTGCAAACTAGCTGGCCAGATGAAGAGAGAGAGGGAGATATCACATTGTCTCATTCAGTGTAAACACCAGAAGAGTGATTCTGAATTTTCTGCACGTTTTGCCTCTCCCTGCCTCCAAATATCCCAGAAATCCCTGGGAAGCCATAAAACTATGTGCCATCCTGTTTCTAGTGAGATATAAACTGTTGGTAATTCAGTACATTCTCTGAGTGAGGTTGTGATGTACAGTGAGTGTGTTTCTTATGAGATATAAACTGTTGGTAATTTGGTACTCAATATATTCATATTAATATTCAACTGAAATACATTTCAACAACTTACCTTAATGTCATCACAAACAGATGAAGTTTCCATTTCCAGCCAACAAGCAGGTTCCTTTTTCACTTCTGTTTTGTAATCTATTTCATGTTCACTGATGTATTTCTTATCCTTCATTTCAGGAACCTCTGGAAGAAATTCTCTCTCAATCTGAGAAGCAAAGTCTGAAACCAGAGTCTGTTCCTCAATTTCTGTTTTAATATATATCTCACAGAAGTTGCTGCCTGTAACAGTTTCAGACTCAGTCTGTTTGGTAAAGCATTCTCTCTTACTTTGTGGACTAAAGTTCGTAAAAGGATTCTCTGATTTAATTTCTGTTTTGACTGCCACATCACAATCATCATCCTGAAGCACATTATCGCTGTTTGTGGTTATGGCAACATTCTTGTTAAAGGATTTTCTCTTGTTCTGTGAGACTACGTCGTCAGAGAGAGGATCTGTTTTGGTATCCATTTCACAACTTGGTGTTTCATTAACAATCTATGGAGAAAGAAACATAATGTGTATAACATAATATATCTATAATTTCAACAATCAACTTCTGTGAATATATCAGTCACTGTTCAAACAACCACAGTTCTCTTATAAATAAAGTAACTTGTTGTCACACATGAGACTTGAAGCATGAATGAATCACCAATACCATTACCATGTGGAGATTCCTGTCGGAGCTTTAAATCTCATCTCATTAAAGGCTCACTCTTAACATTTAAAACAAATTGCAATGTTACAGGCTACTTATAGTTAACAACTATGAGGGTTAATTTGTGTTGTGATAATTGTTCTTCCACACTAGACTTGTGTAGGAGATAAATTTAAAAAAACATGTTCCATTCACATAACTTTCTCTACCCTCTATCATTTATTAGTGAGTGTAATGATTATTTGGTAATTGCTATTTAATTAAACCCGAAACAAAGTATTTATGATTGTAAGTCACACTTGGGGTACTTATCTCTGATGTGAGATTAGCTTTATGGTCTACTGGAAAAATACGAATCAGTTGGGAAATTTAATGTCATACTGGCAAATTGCCATGGTAGCTCAGCAGTTAGAGCAGTCACCCATGAAGGGAAGATCCTAGTTCAAATCCTGACTGATTCTACCTCAGTTATAAATGTCCTTCATGAAGGCTTGGAAGACATAGAAATAGCATGGGGAGAGATACGAACTGTATGGAGGACTTCCCAGCTGGAAGTTCACTGGAACCTCTGCAGTGTGGTCAGAACAACCTTTGCAACTCTGAGTAGGCATTATTGTGCAAGAGAATAATCCTATCCATAAATGTTCCTGGACATTTGAACTTAAAGGTCCAGTTTCCACAGACCACTGTGCACAATTACAGCACTATTTTCCAGAAAGTCAATGAAGAACAAGACTGTGCAGTCACCTTCCCAGGGCTCACGTATGCAGCTCTGGATTTTTTCATTGGTGGTGAATCCTTGTGCTTTGTTTGTTCTGATGCTTGCTCTTTGACCAATTTGTTATTTTAATCAATAGCCATTTTTAAGAAAAGAAAATAAAAATAAAAATTTTCGAGTAATTTGTGAGCATAGCTTGGGGTGAGATTTTCTTGAAAATCAAGAATGTGCTGAACTTAAATTCAATCTGGTTTTAACAGAGTTTTCCTTTGTAAGTTACATTGTTCATAAATACAAAAAGATGCACGCACACACACAAACCTTTGTCTAAAAAAGCTGTCTTTTTGGATTCAGGGAATCACAAATCATGTACTTCCAGTGAAATCTCACTATCGAATGTTTAGGTGGAATATAACACTTCTTCTATTTATGGACATACAAAAAGTGTGCTGCTTGCAATGCAATGTTCACTTTCTAAACTTCACATTTATGTTCCTTACTGAACTATAAAATAAATTTGCCAGGAATATACTTTTAACATAAGTGGTTTAAAAAATATTTTTGTTCAGTTGTGAGTTTCGACTTTTACAAAAAGTATAGACTTATCAAACTTGGATGAGCTTGTTGGCCTAACACATTTGCCTTATAAAAATTTCAGTTCACATATACTCAGGACACTATGCCCAAAGTTTCACTGTGATAACATAAAACAGCTTTAAATGCTAAATATTTCATTATTTAAAACCAAGAAAACTGCACTGCACTGCACTATTTTTGCTAGCACATGTCACTTCCAATGCTATAGTTTTACCTGAGAAGCTGTAATATCAATATTACTTGAAGTTAAGCCTAAGACTCAAGCTGGAGTATACCACTCTCATTACTTTCTGCAACTTTGTGCTTTCTTGAAGCAAAACATATTCATCCTAATGAATAGAACAGAGTTACAAGAAACTGAATGGAATACTGCAAGCTGCAATTGTCATTGCTGGTGCAGAATTGCTGGAATTTGACCCTGGTTGTCAATCCGACTAATGAACCCGAGAATTGTTTATTGTTTAGTTTACTTCCTATATGATACTTTTGCTTCACAGCTTGCATTCGTACCATGTACAGCTTGTTTCATGTCTTCTTGTATTTTAAAGAGCAGTAATAGTAAATATAGTAAAAAGAAAAAAATACTTCCCTAGCAGGGAAGAAATTCTGCTGTGACGAGCCGGGGAAATAATTTAATGAGAGGGGAAATCCCACCCATGCCCCCTTCCTAATTTGAATCCTGCATGCAGGTGATTTGCATAGACCAGAAAATAACTTAAAACTGTTTCAGAAAGGATGCTAGTATTCTGCAATAAAAATACGACGGATGTTCAGTAAAGACTGGCACTGATTTTTTTTTTTCCTTTCATTAAGTGTCTTATTGCGACATCTGTCCATGTGCCACTGAACTACATATTCTAGTCACTAATCACTGAAAATCACACAGTGATAGCTCTATCAGTTGATTGTTGACAACCTGAGAGAGTGAATGTGTTTGATACTCACCTCTAAATATCGTCACGAGCACAGAAGTCACCCAATAAGGGCGTAGTCATTACTGTTTTTGATTACCAGAGGACAGTCTGCATTCTCACAGTTCCAAGACACTCTACAGACACTGCAGATTACTATAACACTATCCTGAAACAATTGGTAAAGGATCACATCCCCAAAAAGCTAAAGAATTGCATTCAGCAGTGCAAGCTTCATCTCGTCAATGCCAAGCCACATGTTGCTGATGCGGTTATCGAATTCCTGGCACAAAATCATATCTTCACAGTACCTCTTCCACCTTATAATCTTGACCTAGCTCCATGTGACTTTTTTCTTAACCCGAGAGGCAAAAAGGAACTTAAGGGATGTCGGTTTGGCAATGAGACCAAAGCAGTGAAAGCTTTAGAGGCAACCCTGAAAAGGCTCTCAAAGAATGACTTCCTGCACGTTTTCCAGGAATGGCAAAGGAGGTAGCACAAGTACATTGTATTGGGGGAGAAGTATTCTGAGGGGGGCAACAGTCTGTATGAGTGATTTTTTACAATACATTGTAGTATGAATATTAGTGCCAGTCTTTATTGAACACCCCTCGTATATAACAACCTTCCAAGTTATCTCAAACTGTTATAATCTTTGCAAAAGTTAAAGGCATATGGAGGCGCGCCATACTGCAGACTCCAGCAAATTCTAAGCATGCCCCTCCTACCAGCACTGCCATATGTGGTACATGCATCTCACACGCCTGAACTGAGAACACTATCTTCATTAATTACACTCAGATAAATATTTGAAAATTACGTGCCAATCTTATAACAAGAAAGAATTTTATTTTCAGATCATGACCATACAAAAATCCTGTCCCTATGATACTTAGAATGCGAGCGATGCACATTTTATCTTCTCATGCTTATGATTACCCAACATCCATTCAACACAGATAAGCCTGAAAAACAACACCACTCCTTCCTCACTCTCAAGTATAAATAAACAGTGCACCCACTATGAAAATAGAAGTCACACAGTTTGAAACACAGAGTTCATTTTCAGTTCATTTTCAGAGTAGTGGTGTGTTATTTTGTTGAAGTGAACAGCATTGTTGAGTCATGTGTCAAACTCGAGCTGAAATATTGTTAATATTACATTAAATTATTATTATTCACATATCTTTTCTCCATTGTTTGTGATTTGGAGCAAGGCCATGTCCCTCAAAGCTGGGACAAGTGATTTTTCGATCAACAAACATGAAGTGATTCATTCTCAGGGCAGAAAAATTATATTTAATGTAAACAAGTTTTTATGAAAGCTCTCCAATCCAGAGTACAGGGCAACTGTAGTAGTGTACACACTGTGTCATGAATTTGTAGTGACCTTTTTATGATTAACTTGAAAGTGATGACTCCGAATTAAGTGCCTTCAAAGACGAAGAAGAAATTATGCTTGCTATTCCACTGCTGAGACGTGAGTCAAGCTAAGATTTCAATGTTTTAGGAACATTTAATGTGTTATCTTCCTTTCAAGGAAGTTTGAAAACAGTGTTGTTATAATAATTTAATTTAAAAGGTGAGTCAGTTAATAACACTAAACAACACTTACTTTTATAATTTTCCGGAACACGTTTCGGAAGTTAGCTTTCCTCCATTATCAACCAGACAATAATTGGGTTTCCATGGTGCGGATGGTGATGCTTCTTCTGATGTTTCTTCTGGTAACGGTTCAAGGAACTTGCTGAAAATATCTTTCTGGGGAATGTGGAAATTAAATACTCGGTTTCTATTTTTTAAAATGAAGATTTGTTCCCATGTGGACAGCTCTTGTTTTCTGGTTATGTGTTTGAGAAGTTTCGGTTCTGGCTTTATGTTGTGATTTTTTGTCCAAAAGTGAAAGGCAACTGCTGATTTTTCTACTTGTTTACTCTTGATATTCCTAACGTGTTCCTTGGATCTAATTTCTAAATTTCTTTTGGTTTTTCCTATGTGTATTTCATTACAATCACTGCATTCAATTTGGTATATGCCGGATTTTTTGTTAGGTGGAATAGCATCTTTGATGTTTGAAAGTAGCAGGTTTTTTATGGAGTAATGGTTTACTGGAGCTAGCTGAATGTTGTAATCCTTTAACACTCTTTTAAATTTATCAAAGGCCCATGGATGATATGTGAATTTTTTGAATGTCATTTTTATTTCTACTGCAGTGAGAGTTGCAGTTTCTTTTAGTAATCTTTTCTTTTCTGTTCTTTTTACTTTTTTATCTACTAATTCTTTGGGGAAGCCGTTTTTTGTGCTATATCAATTATTTTGTAATATTCTGTTTTGTATTCTTCTGCTGGAAGAGGGGTGTTCACCAATCTATGTGTTAAACTATTGAAGATTGCTTGTTTGTGGCCTCTTGGATTGTAACTATCAGCAAGTTCCTTCAACCGTTACCAGAAGAAACATCAGAAGAAGCATCGCCATCCGCACCATGAAATACCATGGAAACCCAGTTATTGTCCAGTTAATAATGGAGGAAAGTTAACCTCCGAAACGCATACCAGAAAATTATAAAAGTAAGTGTTGTTTAGTGTTATTAATTGACTCAACTATTAAATTAAATTTAATGTGTTGTTTAATTACTCGAAAAATAGGCAGAGCCTTTGCTGGTGTGCAATACGTGTTCTTATGTACAGAACCTCTGCCGGTACATGCACTATGCTTGGCAACAGCGCTCCGCTTAAGCACTGGCCAGCGTTCACATGCCTTTTAACTTTTGCAGCAGCAATCATAGTCAACATAAAATTGTTAAGAAAAATTTCAAGACTTTCTTATACACTCACTCCCCATATACTGTTGAGAAATTTCTTTAATATCTCAACAGATAAATATTAAATATATGGCAGGTTATACATGATGGTGATTTATAGTGCTGTGTAGTTTACTCTTGCAATGGTGGTGATTTAAAATAAAATTATAAAAAAACTTTTTTCCTTTTCTCCTCTTGCTTTCTTACAAAGAGGGAAATAATATTATTGGTGGTTGGTATTCTACTAGTTATGATGCATATTCCAATTTTATGATGTGTTCAACATCTCTAAGCTCTGCTCCCAGTGGGACCAAATCAACAAACAAATGACATTTGTTCTCGTTTAGCATGCAGGGCTCAAAAAAGATTGTTTTTGCAGTGTGTTCAAAGAAAAGAAAACTTAAATAAGGTAATTTGGGGGGGGAAAGCCTGAAGATGCTATTAGGAGCATCTTGATACTTAAGATAAGCAGAATAAATCAAGCTTGCAACAAGCAAGAAAACTATAAAGTGCAGGAAAATGTACAATGTGAGGCAGACAATTGTTTTCATTGCACTAGCAGTTTCTGAAATACTTTCACAGGCAATTTTGATTGCTCCTATCTCTTCAACAAACATTAAAGCCGCTGATGTTTAAAACTTTGCATAATTCACTTTACTGTTTTCAAGCACTTACACAGCATGAACAAAACATGTGGAATATTGGCCAGGGTTGTATTAATGGATCAACAAAGGCAAAACCTGACTTTTTTTATTGCGTATATTTAATGAAATTTAAGTCCCCTAGAAATTCTCAAGCTGTCATTTAAAAAAAAATATATATATATATTGTTTTTTTAAACCAAAGTTATTAAATTTATTTAGGGTTATCAAAATATGTCAAATGTATACTATGGTTCCATTTAGATCATATAAGTTCGCCATTTATCCTGCCTTAAAGGCCACTACCTCCATTAAAATTAAGTGCTTTCATTATGGAGATAATTGCAGCAGTAAAAATATATTCCTGCATTCGACTATCGCCCCTTTCGTGACACAATGTTGGTATATTCAGCGAGTTCATGTTTCTTAGCTCGACAATGCTCCTGACACAAACCCACATCCTCACTGCTCGTCACAAAACATTTAACTACTCGTAGCAGAGAACACCATCAACCTGGCTGACGTTATTCTCCTCCATATGTATAATCCTTGCGAACTTCTGTATGGTTTTATAACTCTGCACGGAGTGTAAAAAATAAAACCTTTTTCTTTTTACAAAAAGACAATTAGAAGCCATACTAATTGATCATACCTGTGAAAATACTCCTATTTATTGATTTTCTTGCACTACTGCTTTTGTAATCTCTTGACCAGTATTTAATTTTACTTTATAATTGAAGCTATTACACTATCAAATGCTCAAAAATGCTGTTGATCGATACTTTCAGCAAAGCGCTTACTATTACAAAATAATATGGCGACCACAGAACATTTAAGTAAGCGACTCAGTGTTGCCAGGTCTACCCCGTCAAATTATGGCATCGTGAAAGCAACATTGTGATTGTTTTAAACTTGATGTTACGGAGACAGTCCTGTGGATTTGCATCTTCGAGGAAAGCCAAATGGTTGCTCCTCCATCCGGTCCGTAGTCTAGTGAATAATCAGTGGCGGGACCCGCATGTTTGTAATGCAGTGGCCGCTATTCAGGTGAGGCTAGTGAAGCTCCACTTCACCAGTTTTAGTTGTTTTAAATATGATAGAGATGTTTAATTCGTTGTTTGCTTAAATATACAACCATTAGGAAATATATCTGTGAGGGTAAAGGGATGGTGAAAGCTACCAGCTACCTCTCTTGCCTTGACGGGACAAAAGGTGAAGCTGTTTCTTTCAGTCGATATGTAGCTGTCGGTGTGGGTGGCTCAGCTGATTAGACGCTGGCCTACTGTTCCCAAGGTCGCGGGTTCAAACCCGGCCCAGGCCGATGGTTTTTAAGTGTGCTTAAAAACGTCAGCTCCATGTCAGTAGATTTACTGGCATGTAAAAGAACTCCTGCGGGACAAAATTCCGGCACACCGGCGACGCTGATGTGATCCTGGCAATTGACAGCGTCGTTAAACAAGAAAATAATTTTTTAATTTTTTTTTCGATATATAGCTGCATGTTTATATTCCGTTGCCATGACAACGAAACAGAATTGAAGGTGCTTTTATGTGTACTGGTAAATAGACATGCTGCGAGGGCACAGTGCGAGGTTAACGTGTACAAAAAGCTACAGAACAGGCCCAAGGCGGTAGCGTGATGGTTAGTGTGTCTGCCTCACGTTCAAGAGGTCGCGAGCTCAAATCTCGCTTAGGGTAGGCTTTCTCCAAGGTGTTCCCTTATCCTGAGAAGACGAACGTCGGTTAAAAAAAATTATTTTGCTGTTTAACGACGCTGTCAATTGCCAGGATCACATCAGCGTCGTCGGTGTGCCGGAAGTTTGTCCCGCAGGAGTTCTTTTACATGCCAGTAAATCTACTGACATGGAGCTGTCGTTTTTAAGCACACTTAAAAACCATCGGCCTGGGCCGGATTTGAGCCCGCGACCTTGGGAACAGTAGGCCAGCGTCTAACCAGCTGAGCCACCCGACGAACGTCGGGTGGTAATTATGTGAGAGAGAGTGAGTCTGTATATGTTTTGGAATTAAACATTATTAGTGCATAAAACTATTGTTAATAATTGCAATTTTATAACCCCTCCCTCTTTCCTCATACTCATTTTACTCTAATTCATGAGCGCCGGCAGACATTTTTCCAGGGGGTATTGTCAAAATTTATAATATTCGTTGCATATAACCATGTAAATTTGTGTTAAATAAAAATTGATCTATTAAAATAGTAGTTTAATAGTCAGTAATTGATTGCACATTAAGTTGACCAACTTCCAAGGAGGGGCCGCGGCCCCCCCCCCCCCCCTTTGCGACGCCCATGCTCTAATTTCCTGCAGTATTAAAATGTTTGTTGCATTAGCATTGCTTTCTCTACATACTTGCCAACTATTTTTACAAATACTTAATTGTTTTATTTCATGGGATTAGAAACAAAGACCTTTTTCCAAAGATGAGTTTTTTTTTTTTTTTTTTTGTATAGGCTTGTAGGTTGCAATGCAATACTTGCACTACTTACTACAGGTAAGTGAACTCATGATTTGAGGTTTGCAAAAAATACTCAAATATAAATTATATGGCATATTCTTTGCTTTTTGAGCTGCTAGATACCCCTGTAGAAGGAACTTCATTAATGACAATGGTGTGCATCTCGGTGTTCAGTGCAGAAAGTGAAGATTAGTTTGGGTGAGATATTGAACAGCTTTCTTCTACAAAGATTTTTTAGTGCACAGTACTTAGTTTCATTGAATTTAAATATTAGCAATAGCAATTCATTTACACTCATATGGTCAAATAAAAGTATCATTGCTAAAACTGTTTAGGTTTCATATTACATGTGAATGTTTTATTTTGCACACTTTATGCTAATCATCACTTTTTAACCATAGCAGTAAGAGTAACCACTTTTTAGAGAGCGCCATTATTTTACATTTTGGCGAGGGGGGGCATAGGAATGTCAAATACATCTTTATTTTTCAGGAAAATGCTGTTAAGTTTTGCATGAACCTGCTCTTTTCAACTATTAGTCATAATTCGCCCAAATATATTGTGACTTTTTGGTGTGGGTGTAAAGTAAAGAAGACAGATGTAGTCGGGATAAAGATACACTTTTATTTCCGTAAACAGTAACTTGTACACTCGTTGCAACAACAAGAAAGTCTTTTTCGATTCTCCAACAGCACGGCTCCGAACTCGTAACACAAAGAACTAACTCTTCTCCGTCGGCACAACTCTTCACATCGTCTGACCGTCTCCGTCGGCACGACTACTCAACCTTCACATACGTCTGACTGACTCTTCCAGAGGCTCCAGAGGCAGTTCGAGTCGAGTGGGGAAGCTTATTCCCCCACCCGAAGTGTCTTTACCGCAGTACCTAGCCGTTATACGGCTTTACCTGCGCGATAGTATGGTGTTTTGGTCTACAGGGATTTAATCTCTGGGAATGTTTGGGATCAGGGGTATTTTAGGGACAAGATGGATGATGGTAGGGATTGGTCCATGAACGGGCACTGCCCATACATGCTGATTGGCTGGTTAGTCAATCAGGTGACGCGCTAATCTCCTCCTGGTTCTGGCCGTCAGTCACTCACTGAGAGGTGATCTGAGTTAGGCGTTTTACTCTGTTTTAAGTACAGATATTCATTTTGCCTTTCCCATCTGCGAAAATTAGACCGTTGGACTTAAGATGTCCTTCGGCAATTTTTTAGATGGTAGTCGGCGAGGCTCTCTCTGGTCATATTGTCCCAGAGTATTCATCAGTGGATTAGGGTGGTTCTGGAGTTTGTTGTACATTGTTCGAGCGCGGGTTTTAATCACGTCGACAATGTACGGGATGCCGGAATGTTCGTGAAGGATGTGGGCAGGAAATCTCCAACCAGTGTCATAGATCATCCTTAATGCCCGATTCTGCAACGTCTGGAGTCTGATGAAGGTGGACTTTGCCACCACTCCCCAGATCTCGCATCCGTACAGGATCAGAGGCGGGATGATCGCACGATACAGCTGGAGTTTCAGGCGAATGGGCATGGTTTTGGAGCTGAGGATGGGATACAACTGCCGTAGGGCTGCATGACCTTGTAGTACTTTGCCCCTGACGTGATGCCTATACGTTAGCCGCCGGTCCAACGTGACCCTGAGATACTTCGCCGTAGTGACCCAAGGGATCCGACGGCGCCGAAGCACGAGGTCCTGCGGGAGCCGGTTTGCCAGCGTGTTGGCCAGGAGAATCGCAGAGCTTTTCTCCGGGTTGATAGACATGCGCCAGTTCTCGCACCATCTACTGATGGCACAGAGGTGGGCTTGTACTTGACGGTAGCTGTAGCGCGGGTTCTTGTTTGCTGCGAAGATCATGAGATCGTCCGCATACTGACAGATGTGAGTGTTGGGGTGCGTGGGGAGATCGGCCATGTAAGCATTAAAGAGTGCCGGTGACAGTACACTGCCCTCGGGAACTCCTGCGCCAATGGGCCTTTCTCGGGAAAATGAACCCTCCACCTTCACCCGGAAGCTACGTTCCTGTAGGAAACTAGCTACCAAGTAAATATATGGAGGGGGGATTTCGTGCTGTATGAGTTTGTAGATAAGCCCTTCGTGCCAGGTGGTAGAGAACGCCTTTTCCACGTCAAGCAACACTGCCACCGTTTTGGCCCTTTCCTGGTAAGCCAGGGAGGCCTTTTCGGCTACTCGCAGTAGTTGCTCGGTTGTGGAATGGTCAGAACGAAAACCAAACTGATGTTCCGGTAGGAGGCCTTTTTCCTCTAAAAGAGGCCGAAGGCGGGTCAGGAACAGTTTCTCGAAAACTTTCGAGATAACTGGTAGGAGGCTGATGGAACGGTAGCTAGAAGGAAAGATCGGATTCTTGCCCGGCTTTAACACGCATACCACACGCGCCCTCTTCCAGTCTTCTGGAAAATGGCGCATGCTTAGGCACGCGTTGTAGATCCGAGTCAAGTGCATCACGGCTCTAAAGGGAAGGTGCTGGAGCATTTCCGGTGTTACCCGGTCCTGCCCAGGGGCTTTTCTAGGTTTTAGGTGTTGGATGGTGTTAGTTACCTCGCGAGGGGTAACTATCGGGATGTGGAAATCCTCGTGGCCCGCAGGTCCAACTTCTAAGAAGTCTTCTACTGCTTGCTCCACGAGGTCAGTATGATCGTCGTTCTGAGGGTCGACTCTAGGCTGGAATTGAGTTTCCAAATAGTCTGCTAGCGCCTCTGCTTTTTCCTGACAAGTCTTCCCCGAGGGCTATGCACAGGGTGCTGGTGTACAGTTTTATCTTTCCTCAAGCCTCGGACGATGCGCCATGGTTTCCTCTCCTGGAGGTTTACATGTCGCAACGTGTTTTCCCAAGCTGCTTGCCTATGCTTTCTTAGGAGTCGTCTCACCAGGGATTTGAACCTCTGGTGTATTACTCCTATCCTAGGGTGACGGAATCTCTGCCATAGCCTTCTAACAGCGTTTTTCGCTTGAATGAGGCGTTTCAGTGGAACAGGGATAGCTGTAGGGTTTGGTGCGTCGGTAGGAATGCGGTGCGTATGAGCACGCACCGCATTTAGGACAGAGGTTGAGAACCCCGTGGCTGCCTCCTCGAGAGCCTCTATCGAGTCTATTCGAGGACATGCTTCCACGGAGTTGTGGAGGGCTAGGACGGCTGCATCCCAGTCGACTTCCTCAACCCAATCAGGCACTCCCAGCGCAGTTAGATTAACGTCTGAGTCGACCACAACAGGGTTGTGATCAGAATCCAGAGCGTTAATCACCGAGAGATCCAGGTGAAATGGAATGTTCTTTGTGACGATGAAGTCTATGACATCCGCGGCGCCGCGTGCCGGGTAGTATGTTGGACCTCTCGGCCCGTGTGCATGCAGGGCGGGGTTCCCGCTAATGAGACGGTACAATCCCCGACCCTTCACGTTCTGGGTGCGGCTGTGCCAGCTTGGGTGTTTGGCGTTGAAGTCGCCTGCGATACAGACTCTTTGGAGTAGGTTTAGGAGTGCCGTGATGTCCGCTTCATAGAAGCGCCCATCCGGAGGATCATATACCGCTACAAGTACCACGTCGCATCCGCCTAAGGATAGTCTTATGGCGGTTGCCTCTAGGTGTTGTAGTGGAGGAATGGTAACAGGAATATGTGTGAGATGGTTCTTTATGAAAATGGCAGTACCACCGCCCTGTCGGCCGACCCGATCAGACCGATGGGCGACGTAACTTGGCAGACTGAACTGTACACCGGCGTGCAAGTGTGTTTCACAGACCATAAGGATATCAATCCCATGGCTGTCTACAAACTCTAACAGGCCAGGTCTCTGCTCTCTGACTCCATTTGCGTTCCAAAACGCAGCTCTAAATAATCGCACATTTCTATGCGCCATTTAAGAGCTTGTGGAGTCAGCGTAGAGTTCCTTGGCCGTTTGAAGCATTATAAGATGCTTCTTCACAGCCGATAGTTCTGGGTTGAGGATTTGCTCCTTGCAGCGCCGTAGAATGGGGAGGGAACGTTGTACAAGGTCCGCAAACCAAGTTGCCAGTACAATAAACTCCGCCATGTCCCCTGAGCCGAAGGCGTCTCCCAAGACCTGTGACTGAGTGCTTATTCGTGGTTTTCGTGGTGTTGTGTGGGTTCTACTTATAGAGCCAGTCTGTGATGACGGGCCAGCGCTGATTGGCTGCGCTGTTGCTGTTGCCTGGTTGGCTGTAACAGCTGTTGCCTGGTTGGCTGTAGCGGCTGGTGCCTGGTTGGCTGGAGCAGTTGGTGGGGAAAGTTGGGCAACACTTTTGTTACCTGCCTCCACCGTGGCTTTTTCTGGCTCTGCACTTTCAGTCACATGAGCCTTTCTCCCCTTCCTCCTCCTTTTAGGAGGGCGTTTGTCCTTTGGGGCAACACTGGGGGGTGGCACTGGATGTTCTGTGCCCGCCTTTGGAGTGACACTTGGGACTGGCGTTGTCTTTTGACTGACAACCTGGCTTTGTGGGGTTGCTTCTGCACTCTCGGCCTGTACTAGGGCACTTACGTGCCCCGACATTGCCTGTGCAAAAGACACCCCCTGTCGGATCTCTGGTACTTTGCCTTGTCTTCCTTGCATAATTGCAAGTCGTTTCGGGCAACCGCGATAGATGCCTATGTGGCTCCCGTCGCAGTTGGCACACTTTTTATTTTCTTCTGGTGTCAGGCAATCCTTCACCAGGTGTTCTCCTGCACAGCGAAGGCACCTGAGTTGCCTCTCACAAGCATGGCTCGAGTGGTGAAAGCCCAAGCAGTTGTAGCATTGGGCTGGCCCCTCCCTGCTGTGGTAGGGCTCGATGGTGACCTTCGTGTTGTACAGGTGGGTCACCTGATCGATTTTTGGGGTTCCCTCCCCCTGTTTTTCAACTACCACTAAAAATAGTGGTAGGGGTACCTTGGTGGGTTTCCCCTGTTTTTCCTTTGTGGTGGTTAGTTGCACCACGGACCTCGGTTTGATTCCGTGTTCGTCCTGTAGACCTACACGGATATCCTGGCCACTCTGACCACTCTGGGAACCACGTGGGGACGCTGAAGTGAGTAAGTGTGGAATTTAATTCCACACTCCTTCGGCACCCCCCTCGCGGCCGTGTGGTCGTCAGAGGTGGTGGTTCTGATGACAACCCGCCCTGGATGCCGGGTTGCCTGGAAAGTGGCCTTTAACCGTCGTCTCAGTTCCTTCATAACCTTTATGTGGTTCGGGAACGGATCGGACACAATCGGAGGGATTTTACCCTTCTTTTGTGGGGCCTGGTTTGGGGCGAGCGCTGCAGTTGCAGATGATGGTGAAGGGGGAGTCCCTTCCGGCTTTGAACCGGAAGATCTCCTCCTACGGCTCTGCACTACAACGAAGCCGTCGTCATCCGGCGTTGTTGGTGCTGGGATAGGGGTCATAGGTACTGGTGGTGGTGTGACAGGGACTGCTGTCCCTTGGTTCACAAGACCAATAGCCTTTTTGGCCTTCGGCCTGTTCTTGGCCCTGAGGAGCGTCTTGGCTTTCGCCTTGACGATGTTCACCCTTGGACCATGGGAAGGGTTCTGGGTAGGGGTTCCTATCGCGTCAGGTCTTACCTTGGCGTTGGTACTCGGCATGTCTTTTGTCATTGCAGGTGCCATCCGGCATCCCACAGAGGGTTTAACGCCTTGCGACGCGCCTATGGGGGTTCCAGTGAACCCCGGGTCCAGGCTAGAGCCTGGTCCCTTGGCTGCAACCATGTGGGCCTGCGGTTTCGTATGTCCGTCGGTCGGTGACGAGTCGGCTCTGGAGTTCTCCATGTCTGGGTGGTGCTGGTTTGAAATAGCTCGGCGAGCTATTTCTAGTAAGGAGGCAAGTAGAGGGCTGATGCCCACTTCCTCCTCCGCTCCGGATCCCCTCCGGGAAAGGTGGTCTTCTGATACTTCTTTCTTCTTCTCCAATTTGGAGTGCCCTAAAATCTGCTATCAGATCTCTTATAGGACACTCCTCGACGAACTAGCGGCGCCCGGCCTGGCAAATGCACTATTGAGTTGGCGCGGTGCGTAGTAGCTCCTCCCTGGCGAGAGGTCTCACAGTTGGCTTCCCCGTTCTTCCAGTGTCCAGTAGATTCGAGGTGCAGACGATGCGAGTTCCAATCACCGAATGATGCCGGCGCTGATGGCCATGGCGTGACTGACTCTTCTCACACTTTAACGCTATTTATATCTCCCAGGCACTATTCTGGAAGCTTCAGGAACGTTCACTTATCGCGGTGAGATACAAAGTAGAAGATTCCAGTAGCCTCTATCCTTTTCTCTCTTTCGGCAAGCGCCCCAACAATGCGGCCATTCTCTGTCTCTTTCCTTCGGCTCCTTTGCGGTAGCGCCGACAATAATGCGATGGGTGACACTGCTGTTGTCGGCAATTAGATGCATCGGGCGCGGTGACACTATCAATAAACGGGATTGGACATTTGTCCTATAGCAGTTTTTTGGTGTTCAAGAGCTCTTAACTTAACGAGTTCATTTTCTTCATTAGGATGTTTTGTGTTTAGGTGGCGTACCAACTTCGTTGGCTTCATACCTTCTCTTGACAAAATTTCCAAGCAAATTACGCACTGCGGTTTATTCTCAATCACAGTAAACCCAAACTTCAAATAATTGTCGTCATAACGACGTTTCTTTATTCCACTACTCCCGCTAGACGTTGATGGTTCTGATGATCTTTTCAGGAGTTTATGCATTTTCAATTATAACAAACAACTCAACCGCGCGAGTCTCGAGCTCACAAATCACTTTGCAATAACTCGAAGACACCTTACACACAGTCTGTATAACACCGTAGTTGCACTTCCGAATCGTTTCCACTTACCGCGATCTTGCTCCCGGTTCCACTTGCTTTGCGGTCTTGCACATGCACTCAACTGCCGTGGCCGCTTTTTTTTTTTTTTTTTTTTTTTTTGGGGGGGTGGGGGGGAAGGCTACTTACGCCCTAACCGCATGCACGCATGCGAGTTTAAGACTCCTACTCTGGCTTCGAACCCGGGCAGCCTACTCACAAAAAGCCCCACCGGAAGTCTTGAGGTCGAGGCCTCAATGCTGCAGTACCGCATTAAGCACCTGCGCATTCAGTGGTGAAAGATGGAAGCTGCCTGCCAGTGGCAGTAACAGCGAGTATTACTGATGTGCCGGAGGATAAACATGACATAAGCCCTGAATGCCCCCTGGTAGTAATTAATGGTGATGTGTTTGATAGTTGTTGATCTTTTGTGTGTCAGCCATTTGGTATCGGTAAGTGTTACATATAGTGTAGATGGGTGTGAGGGATGACTGAGATGAGCATGTTTAGTTTATTCTCCACCCGAAGGTTGTCGACCGCCCTATTTATAGGCGAGTGTATTCTAGCGAGAATCATCTCGAAACTTGTGGACCTTTCGCGGAACCTATACTAGTTCCGAGTGTTACCAACAGATGGCGCTGGGAGTCTCGGCCCTAACATTATGTTTGTATTTGTTAGTTATCTATTGGCCACGTATTCGATTTAAAATTATATGTTTTAGTACTTAATTATATATTTATACCCGAATCCTAATAACGCAAAAGCCTAAACTTTTTGTATGGATTATGTATTTTTAACCTACATGAAATATTTTTTTTTTATACTACAGGGGTCGTGTCATGAAAAAGGTTGAAAAACGCTGCTCTAGAGGACCTTCTAGAGCTGCGTGTACCCATTGAAGCGAACGCCCGATGAGTTCATACTCAAAATTGCTTAAACTGGTTGAAGAAAACTGGAATAGTCTCAGTAAGGTTTCTCAGGAGATAACAGATTTTGAGTCTGAACAGACAGCAGTTCGACTTTGAAATGGCTCCCTCAATAACATGAATTACTTTGAATTTCCATTTTTTGGTCATTGTTTTTAATGAGATCTTCAGTTTACTAGTCTTCCGTTTGATATTCTTAAAAAATCTCTTGACATGGTTTCCCGTCAGAAGCAAATGAAAACAGTTATAACTCCATCCAGCGTAAGATCCGCACCTTGTATCCCTCCGCGGTAACCTCGTGCTCGTATCAGCTGCCACTAACACAAATAAACAAACGCCACGTGGACTCAATCCTTGTGTTTAAAGATCCAGTAGAATGATAATTGGGAGTTTTAGGAATAGCGCTGCTATCGCGTTATATTCATGTAATCTTTATCAGGGTTGTTGCTGCCTTGTCCTGAGTAATATTATTCAAATATAACAATAACATTACTATTACCATTACCATTAACATTAATTACCATTAGCATTATTAGCATTATTAGCATTATTATTATTATTATTATTATTATTATTATTATTATTATTATTATTATTATTATTATTATTATTATTATTATTACTACTATTATTATTACTATTATTATTACTATTATTATTATTACTATTATTATTATTATTATTATTATTATTATTATTATTATTATTATTATTATTATTATTATTATTATTATTATTATTATTATTATTATTATTATTATTATTAACCAACATTTGTAAGTAAAAGCTGAGCTGAAATTAAATGTAACATAATTAAAATAAAACTCACATTAATCTGCATCACTGTCGGGAAGAGGTGTAATATCTGCATCTCCATCATTTGTGGTGTCATCGTCATCAGAAGAAGGGGAAGAAGAAGAATCAACACCCACACTAATCACAAGACGATCTACAATAGCATCTGATAGCCCGTCCATCACCCACATCTCATTTTCTTGCTCAATTGCATGATGTATATTATTTTGCCACATATTAGGTGTCCCCTGAGATATTGCAGTTTCAAACAATTTGCGAACATCCCGTAATTTGAAGGTTACGTTGTTTCTGGCTACGAATCCCTTGAGGAAGGCCCATATTGTTTCTATTGGGTTCAGGTTGCTGTGATAAGGGGGCAATCTCTCTATGTGTCGACCAGATTTTCTAGCAAGGTCATCGATAACACATTTGTTTTCACTGTTATCGGCAACCTTTTGTGCTTGATTTAGAAGCTCTGCTTTCACATCTGATTCACAAAAGGGAAAATTATGTGACGTCAACCAATCGGCAATTTCTTGTTTTCGCCACGAACAGTTGGGACGACGTTCCAGTCTGACACTGTGATAAGGTGCATTATCCATTACGATAACACAACCGGGTTCAAGTTTCGGAAGTACACTTTCAAACCACTCCTTAAAATCATCGCCATTCATATCCTCGTGGTAATCACCTGTACGTTTTGACTCGAAGATTAGAACACCGTCTTCCACAAAACCGGAATCACTGCCGATGTGCGCAATAATTAGGCGTTTTCCTTTCCCTGTAGGATTTTTGAGCCCTGTTGACGTTTCACAAAGAAATGCATCCTTTTTTGAGCCCGTCATAATGTCAGTCCATGCACGGGATGTAGTATGCCCTTCATTAACCCATGTTTCATCAAGTTAATATATTTTCTTACCTTCTGCTCTGTATCGGCACATATTCCGCAAGTAACGCCGCCTCCATAGCATGATATCTTCTCTGTCGATTATGACATTCACTTTATTTCTCACCAACAGTAAGTTTGTTGGCATAAATAAATAATAATTACTAAATCCAATTTCTAGTAATAATTTATGAAACGTGGATCGCTTAAATGAAGGTAATGCTGGATCATTGTTAACACTACTTAAGACTTTTTCTAATGTTGGCGGTTCATTCTTGAAGAAAAAGTGGTGCACTTTTCTACGAACAGCACATTTAGTAAAGTCATCCGCTTTTTCTAATTCTGACTTCCGTTTTTTTTCTGTTCTTCCTTGGTGTCCGCAATGTTCCTGTTTGCTTAAGTTCCTTACGGGCACATTTAACACTCCACTCGGAAATACCGGTGTATTCTGCAGTTAACTTCACAATGTTGTTATATTCTGAAATATTGGATTTGATCTTGGCACAAATTACCATTAGATTGCGAGACCTTGGAAAACTTCAGTTTTGTACTCTCACTGATTCTTCGAGGTTCCTGCAGCATTCAACTGTTTTCCCCTTGATGGTCTCACCTCTGTTCAGGACACATGTCCAAATTTATTTAAAATAACTCATTTGAAAACTGAACTTGAGATTTTTTTATGGAAATGAAGAATACCAGCATAACATTCCCATTACACAACCATTGAAGTTGATCAAAGAAAACACTAGCATGTTTCAATGGGTCGTAGCATTGCCGTCAACGGGTGTTTCAGTGGAGAGAAGCTTTTCTACTCTCAAACGCATAAGACTTATTTGCGGAGCTTTATGAGCAGGAAAGACTAACATCTCTAGCCAACATCTCCATCCATAACAACTTGATAAATGACCTAGAGAGGAAGCACCCTTATCATTACGACATAACTGAGAAATACGCCAACAGAAATTACTGAAAAATCAACTCAATATATAAAAGATAGGTATGTTGCGTGCGGTTTTTATGTGGTAAGAGCTTCACTTATAGTTTTGGTCACCAGTTGCCACTGATATGTGAAGGAAAGAAGTTGGTATAAACTTATTCTAGCCTGCCCACACGGTATAACTTGGGCTTCAAGGAAATGTGACACCAAAATAATGTTTACCTTCTTATAGCTGTTATCAGAGATAGAATTACACTTGCTGCTGCTTTACTATAACAGTGATCCAATCTTTACCATACCATTTTAGATCCTTTTCTTGCTGCACCTTTCTGTATTGACTTAGTGCATTGACTTGTTGGTTTTTTCTCTTTTCACTGCCATAAAATTCGTGGTTGTCCCTGAAAAGAGCCCAAGGTTTCATTGGGATATGCCGAATACCTTCTTTCAACACTTGCGATCGACACAAGTACTGCAAAGGGTTTTATTTGAAGCGTTTTGTATATTTGTTGTCTGAGCAGTGACATATGTGAAATTCCTCAATTCTATTTGGATATTATTGTAGTATAAGGTTTTTGCTACCTTTTAAGGTGAAAGGTTTTATTCTTTTACTCTTTTATGTCCGATAGCAACTCACTTGATATTGTGATCCTGGAATGGTGAACAGAGCATTGCAATTATGAATGTTATGTTCAATAATGATACATGGATTGTTTGCTGCTAAATGAAATATAATTTATTGCACACTTTCCATTACGAATCTTGCCACTATTTGCAAGATTCCTAAATTGAAGCAATTACACAAGGCTTCCCATGGCATTGGTAATTCTTGTGGACACTCCTGCTCTATCTCAGTCGTGCGAGAGTACTTATTACTTCGCACTTACAAGTTCATGTTTTATTTTTTAAAGTCCCGTAATATCCTACGACACTACACTTTTTTGTCTTTACAATCATTTTCTCACAACCCACAATTTTCCAACTTTTTCGAATTGGCGACTGTTATCTTTCACAGAATATTAACAAACTCATTACATTTTGTGCTCATGGTTCATAGATATATTCATAACATTTTAAGTTATGTGTGATTTTTATTTAATTCATTGTTTTCTTTTGATTTACATAAACAATCCATTAATTTAAACAATGATAATCTAACACTTGACAGAGGTTTCATACTACATTGTTTTAAGCATTCTTCGAAATCAAAGTTATTAAATTTTATTTGAACTAAGTAACATTATTTTCATAATAAAAATCATTTAATGTCCTTAATAACATTTTTAATTTATAGTTGTTTGGAGATCACAGACAATAAAACTGTCTCTAATGCCCCTCATCGTTTTCCAAGTATTTTGTTTACTACTTGGATGATGATTACTTAGACAGATTGTCATTTGCTACATAGTTTATAATATAATTCAATAAATTTGGCGTCTCTTTACGGTTCTTAAATTTTTAACATGAGTTTGAACAGCTGCAGGAGTCAGCTAGCTCTTCTGCAATAATTAAATTAACTTTTTATATAACAGGTAAATTATTAATAATAGTACAAAAGAACAAGAGATATTTATATAGCGGATTTTCAACAAGCAGTTATTCTCTCAGATTCCAGGGCAGCAATTATAGCAATTACTTCCAAGTTGTCACCAAAAAACCAAACAATTATAGAATGTTGGAAAATCCTTACCCATCTAACAGCACTTCAAAAACACCTAGTCTTTCAATGGATACCAGCTCACTGTGGACTGAGTGGTAATGAGAAAGCCGATTTTCTTGCAAAAAAGGGTACCGGCAATGTGCAGAAATCAATAGTTTATCTACCATTTTATGCAGCTAAAAGATTAGTCAACTCTGAATTCAAAAAAATTATTGAAAAATATTACTATGAAAAATCAAAGAATAAAAGATGGGAACTACCAAACATTCAAACAGTAATTCCTGAGTATCCTCGAAAAACAGCAGTTGCAACCTTCAGGTTGATTATAGGACATGATTGTCTGGCAAAACATTTAAACAGAATTGGGATATATTCTTCACCGCTCTGTCCTCTATGTGATCTGCAAGAGGAAATGGATCGAGACCACCTTCAAATATGCCCGGCCATTTCTAGTGCCCCATCCATCAGTGAAAAATATTGGAGAGCAAGAGGATTAATGACTTCATTGTCAGAAATCCAGCATTAGCTAACAACAACATATAGCGGATTCGCAATATGAATTTGTTCGCAGTGGTTCATGTCTGCGTCCAATGTTGATCTGTATTTCCTTACACCAGGGACACATGAGCACAATCTTTGTGTCCGCTTTTACGCGCGTTTGAAATCTAAACACACCTGGCTGAGACACTCACGTTCTATTGTCCTCCCAGTTCTTGACGATGGAAGCTATGGAGGAGGGTCCTACCTATCTCGTATTGAAGAGTAGGAAAAAAGGAAGAAGCTGGTAGGTAGGTAGCTACAACCAATTAACAGTGACAGGTATTTGTTACACAGTGTATCCTTGGCTCTATCAAGATAGTGACAATTTCTTTAGCATTATTTTCGAACTTTTTCATTTGGTGAACTTCTTTCAAATATAGACGGAAACTTGTCCTTGTATACATCACAAGCGGTATCCCATAACAAAGGACGAATTTCAACCTCACCTATTAATCGCTCTGTATTCATCTTTGCAACTGCAGAGGCACTTGGAGACGCAGAATGCAAATTAAACACGCTGAATGTGAAGTGTTTCACTTCTCTTGTTATGCTAGTGAGTTAGGCGCGCACACAGTTTGTAGATTACGCACGTTCTAGCATTTCATTTGTGTTCCCCTTTATAACCCTGGGTACACACGAGTGTTTATTTTGCGTGCATTTTAAGCACGCAATATGCGCACAGCTTAGCTTCACTGGAAATCTAATGGAACAGCACATAATCAAGATCATGAAAGTACAGCAAGCATAAACGCGCATCTTATCGGGGAGTAGAATTGAAATGTTAGAACGCACGTAATCTGGAAACTGTGTGCACACTGAACTCACTAGCATAACAACAGAACAGGCGAAACAGTTCCTATTCAGCATGTGCTGCTTCCCCAACTACTAGGTGTTCTGTGTTCTCCAAGAGTCTCTGGAATAGCAAACATGGATACAAAGCGATTAATAAGTGAGGTTGAAATTCTCGTGTTAATTTATGTTATTTATAGCGATTTCATTCATATTATGTACTATTATGTCCAAAATTATTATCCTGAAACACAAAAAAATATAGCCAAAATTGACGTGTATATGAAATGATAAAGAATAACAAGTAATTGTTGTTGCTTAGTGTGGAAACCAAGAAGACCTTTGTTAGTGCGTGTCTTACAAGCAATTGCTTGTCTATGAAAAACAATCAGCAAAATATTGTTACAAATAAAACATGTAAAAGAAGTAGAAACACGAATACTGAACAAATGAAGAATATGCGAGTGGTGGTGCATACAAAAATCAATTTGTAACATTTCTATGGATATAACATCACAACTAAAGTGAAACTCAACAATTTCCAGTGAACTGGACATGAAGAAAGATTTGGTATGGAAAAGAATCTGAAGACTATTTCCATGTAGAAAGTTGAACAATAAGTTCCAGATATTATAACTAGGAGTTATTTCCGGGCTGTTATGCTGTGGTCTGCTGGAGTTCAAGTACCCAGACATTTCGTCAACAGCTGCAGCGTACACATTCAGTGGCACGGTCATAGTCTCCTCTCAAGTTGCGGTATTTATCCCTCGAGTGGCCTCCACTGATTGGTCTGGATGGCAGACAGCAGGAGGGAGTGGGCGGGCTTCACCCAAGGTGTTGTTTCCTCTTGATTGATTCACTTGAATTTCTCTTGTGCCCCCCGTTTTTTGCCTTCAATGACAGGATACCAGTTGCTGTTAAGTTTCCAAGTTTCTTCTTCCTTATTGAAATTGTGGAGATGTTTATAAATTTCAATAGCTTTGCGTTGTAGCCGGGCATGGTAGTGTAATTGTGGATGATAGAATGTTTGTCCTGGAACTTAATTGTGTGTTCGCTCTCCACTTCAATGGCGTGTTGGGCAACTGTGGACTTATCCGTTTGGTCCAGGTGGCAGCTTCTTTTGTGTTCGGCGAGTCTGGTGTGGATGCTACACTGTGTAGCTCCGATGAAAACCGAACCGCAGGAACAGGTAATACGGTATACACCGACTGATGACAAGGGCTCCCGAGGATCTTTAGCTGAGCGTAGTAGATTGTTGAGTTGTTTTGTGGGCTTGAAGACAGTCTTGACACTGTGTCGTTGTAGTATGTGCTGGATGTGTGGAAGTATGGCAAGAAAACTATGTCTTTATGCTGTGGCTTGTCTGTTTTTTTGTGAAGCAGGTTTTGGCCTGACAGGATGGCAGGCTCTTTTAACTTCTTGGATTGAGTAACCATTAGCTGATGAAGCTTGTTCAATGTGACAGAGTTCTTGTAATAATAAATGTGGCTCGCAAATGCAAGAAGCACGATCTACAAGTGTCTTAATCATACCTTGTTTATGTCTGGGATGATGATTTGAGGCCTTATTCAAATAGCGATCTGTATGACTGGGCTTATGGTAGACAGTATGCCCAAGTGCACCGTCTGCCTTCCTGCTGACCAAGACGTCCAGAAAAGGTAGCTGTCAATCTTTCTCTTCCTCCATAGTGAATTGTGTGTGGGGGTTGACGCTATGAAGATGTTGTAGGAAGTCTTGGAGGGTTTCTTTTCCGTGGGGCCATATGGCTAAAGTGTCGTCCACATAGCAGGAAGGCAGAGAGAGAGAGCACATGAATTATGTGGGCTTCCTAGCTGCAGATATCAAAAGTTCTTGGTCAAACTTGGCCTTGAGGACTGTAGGAGGATTGTGGGCATTCTTACTGGCCACACCCTACAAAGACATCTGCACATAATGGGCATTAAAAATGACCCAGAGTGCAAGAAGTACGGCGAGACCATAGAAACCTATGCGCATATGCTATGCAGCTGTCTTGCATTTGTACAGCTTAGGCATCGACTCTTGGGGTCTTTCTTTTTAATCCCAGAAGATATTAAGAGAGCTAACATCTGGTCCCTCAGTTCTTTTGTGAAAGCTATGGGGCTAATGTAGAGCACTTTAGATAAGGGGCATAAAGGGTCTAATAAAAACGCCTATGTGCAGGGCTCTTATAAAAGGTACACCCAGTTTTTAATCACAATCACCATCACCACCATCATCATCGTCAGTTTCGGAAAACTTAAAACTTTCGTGAAATGGAACATCGTTGTAATTTTTTTATATGTTAAGTGTGCAAACAGAACGGAATCTCAAAGCTTTAAAAGATTTGACTATTGCACAAAGCCTACTGTATTCTAATATTCCCCTTGTACCTACAAGGAAATAAGCAATAAGATAGTTCCTCCAAATGTTTATAGAAACTAACACGAAGAAGATATAGGGATAAGAGTTTGTAAGAATGCTTAGTACAAGAGTAGAGAAAGTCATGTGAGTGTAACACATCAGATTTTTATTAATACGTTAGGAATGAAAAATGATGCAACTGGTGTTTACTTAGTGAGAAGTGTACATGTGGCGTTGCAAGGAAGAGTTCATATTTTAGGGAACATATTTGGAAATAATTATACAAAAATCATATACAACAAAACTGCAGAAACAAATAAAAGATGTCATTTTTGACACAACAGATATTTTATTTGTTAATGGCATTATCAATTCCAGTAGATCTATTGACATGAGACTTGTCTTTTTAAGCACACTTAAAAACCATCAACCTAGGCTAGGTTTGAACCAGCGATCTTGAGATCAGTACGCCAGCACCCATTATTCTTCCACAGTCTGTCATACACAGCCAGCTAAGTGTTTAGACCTCATTTCATTTAAGTTTGTCTTATAAATGTTCTTGTGAATATTCCACATGTTTCACCATTATTTACGTTCTAGGTACTGAGAGCGTCATACTGATGTGGAAATTACAAATTATAAATGTGACATTATCTTGTAGCACTACCAAAGTGTAGAGTCTGTATTGTTTGATGTCAGTCGAACATTAACCTATGAACAATGATTAGACCTTGGAGAACATTATGGAAACATTTTACCTGAGTGGTTGGCAGGCATGCTCCACAACAGCCACTCGTCTTGTGTTGGTATGATAGCCTATGAACACAATATGACACTCAGGTAAGGGAACTGGTTTAGTATTTCCTTACCACTGCAACACAATTCCATACACTCCTGTACATAAGTATTTAAGATAGGCTGCTTCACAAATGCTAACATTGCAATCTTTTTGAAAAAAAAAAAATAAAATAAAAATAAAAATTCAAATCAATGTGTAGTGATATCCTTTTAATAAAACAACCAATAGTCACCAATTAAATATGTTAAAAAGCAAGTTTCCCCTCCTGTTACGTTTGTTGTAAGAGCTTATGGTCACGTTTATGTTGCTTTAAGCACTCCATAGTACAGAAACGATGAATATCATACTCAAAGGGAATTTTTCCTGTAATATCCACACCACACTGGAAACACCTTGACACTATCCTAACCTTCTGCTCGGCAATAGCTCTCTTCTCCACAGCAATAGCGCTCTTCTCCGCGGCAAGTGCTCTCTTCCTCTCCGCTGCAAGTGCTCTCTGGAACAAAACAACACATCACTTTCACAACTCACTCTTGTACTAACTATTCTTACAGACACTTATTCCTCTGCCTTCTTCATATTAAACAAGATAAATGTGTAGGAATGGCTTTGTTACACACAAGGGTAAACCCAAAAGTAAGGTCTTCAAAATTGGCCACACTGCTTCTTTCTTTCTTCCCTCCACTCTCTAGAGAAACCACCGCACATCTGCTGGAGCTCTCAGTCTTGGCTTGGCAGCCAGTTGTAATTGAGCTCCCGTTAGCCACTACTACCAGGTGCAAAGTTTGCACAGTTATTCAGTTTTTGAGTGCAAAAGGCGTTAAACCAATCAAAATTCAACAGTTGACTGAAGTGTATGGAGAGTCGTGTATGCATGTCAATAGTATGCGCAAGTGATGTAGAGAGATTGCAGATGGTTGTACTGAAATTTATGACGAGCAAAGAAGTGGGAGACTATCAATTTCCAATGAGACAATCACAAAGGTGGAGCAAATCATGCTTCAAGGTAAGCTCTGCATTATTGTTCCTGAGATTTCTTAAAGCACCATTCACTAAACTTTTACTGAAGAGTTGAAATATTGGAAGGTGTGCGCAAGATGGGTCCCAAAAATGCTGAAAGATGACCACAAAAAGGAACGTGCTGAAACTTTCTGCCAATTTCTTCAACACTTTACAGATAAAAAGGACAACCTTTTGGATTCAATAGTCACAGGTGATGAAACCTGGGCTTTCCACTTCACACCCGAGACCAAACAACAATCACGAGAGTGGTGGTATTCCTATTCAGCCCATCCATGAAAATTCAAAAGAACACAGTCTGCCGCTAATGTCATGACAACTATATCTTGGGGTCAAAGGGGCATATTCTTGGTCGACTTCATGGATCCTGTGACAACAATAGATGCCGACAGGTATTGTTAGAGAGGCAATTCAAAACCAAAGAAGAGGAATGCTGAGCAAGGGCATAATCTCTTCCATGACAATGCTCGCTTCTTCATTAGCATGGTGAACGGGTATGGGAGTGCTTACAAAAATGCATCAATCAAAATCACAATTATGTGGAAAAATAGGAAAATGTTCAAGCTTCAAAACTATGTACAATTTATTATCAATAAACATTTCTTTATATTTTTAGAAAAATCGGAGACCTTACTTTTGGGATGCCTTTTGTATTTCCTTACGGGTAGAATGGGAATATGAGAATAGAGTAGACTTGAAATGATATATGTTTCAATAGTTGGTCGCTATGTCATGACTTTGAAATTCTGCTCTCTTTTTATGATAATGAGAAAAAAATTAATGACTTTCATATTTAGAAAAGTATAAATATTTTAAAATTTGAACTAATCAAACGGAACATCCTACAAATAATTAACTGAAAAAGATGTTGGAGATTAAGAATGTGGGACAATATTTACATCATTAAGAATATGAAATTGAGTAACCAAGTTTGAGATATCAGACAGACATCATTGCATAACTGACCAATGGTAAGAGCAATAAGGGAAGGCAGAGACAGTTACTAGCTCAGGAAGGAGAGTAACTTGTTTGCCTGATTCTAAGTGGAGCAGTAAGTATTTTTAAATTTCAAGAACTATTTTAACAATTTTTACTTTCTCTACTATGTTTAGCAAAGTAGAGGAAGTATTGTATTCTACCCAAAAATTCGATGTCAAGATATCGACATTTTGAAGAAAATTGTTCAACCCTAAACTACCCTTTACACAGAAAATTTTTCAAAAATTTTGATTTTCTTGAAAATGGCCCTAACAATTTTGATTAAAATGTTTGAGATAATTTTGTGACTAATGAAATTTATATCTTAAATTTTCTGGCTATAGCCCATGAAGTCCTATTTTCTCTGAGTAACTTTTGCATAACTGGCAAACCGTAACAGATACAGCAAATCTT
Source organism: Tenodera sinensis (assembly GCA_030765045.1). Lineage (NCBI taxonomy): Eukaryota > Metazoa > Arthropoda > Insecta > Mantodea > Mantidae > Tenodera > Tenodera sinensis. The sequence goes on from CM060966.1 coordinate 7,302,763, forward strand.
ACTAAATAAAAAATTTAGATCTTGCTAAAACACAATTTATGTCTGAATTAATTTTTTTGTAGAGTGAACCATTATGGAGATGTTCCTTTTTATTTGTGTAAGTTTTGGAGAAATACATCTATCAAATGGAACATCACTATTCCTTTTTTTATATGTTAACTGTGCAAAGAGAACAGAATTTGAAAGCTTTAAAAGATTTGACTATAGCTCAAAGCCTACTGCATTCTAATATTCCCGTTGGACATGCAAGAAAACAAGCAATAAGATAATTTCTGCAAATGTTTATCTCAACTAACACGAAGAAGATAGAAGAATATGAGCTTGTAAGAATGATTAGTACAACAGCAGAGAAAGCCATGTGAGTGCAACACATCAGATTTTATAAATTAGATATAAAAACATCTTTAAAAATCTGATGTGTTGCACTCACATGACTTTCTCTGCTCTTGTACTAACCAAGAGAACATGGGAATACAGTAGGCTTTGAGTGATAACAAATCTTTTAAAGCTGGCCACTATATGAAGATTTTGAAATTCCGTTCTCTTTGCACATCCAAGAGATAAAAGGTGAATAACAACCTTCCATTTGAGAAAAGTGTAAGTATTGCAAAACTCAAGCAAATAACAATGAATATCTCCAAAATCTCTATAAAAAATACATTTGGACATAACTTGTATGCATTAACAAGAACCACATTTTTGTATAGTAAGATTTGGTCTATCTCTTTCGGTTTACCAGTTATACAAAAGTCATCATGAGTAAATATGACTACATAGGCTATAGCCATAAAATTCAAAATATACATTTCATTTGCCATAAAGGTATCTTAAACATATGGCATTTTAATCAAAATCATTAGGAGCCATTTTTCAGAAAATCAAAATTTTTTAAAAATGTTCCATAAAAACAGTAGTTCAGGGTGGAAGAATTTTCTTCAAAATTGTATCTCATTCTTGAAAGACATTAAGCTTAAATACCAACTTTGGTTTTCAACCGACTTTTCGTTTTCCAGTGATATTGTACACACTCACACCCAAACGCATGCACATGGACATGTAGCTCAGCACTGTAGCTATAGTTCTGGGCTTAACCTCTTGAGGGATATCGACGTGAAATCACGTCAATTTAAAATGGCGGATGAGCGATATGGGCGTCCTGTGCATTTAAGCATTTAACCTTTATTTATCCCTTATCCAACTCAACTTATTATAATTTTCCCTTTATGAAACATTTTAGTAAGGTCTATATACTTTATTGGCTTACCTTAATATGTTCGTTCTGCAGTGATTTACCTCAAAACAGGGATAAAGACACAAGGGTATGTACATCTCCACATTCGCGAATTCCCTTCTTGCGGCACACGAAACACTTTCGAAATGGGCGGGACTTCTTTGCTGTTGGTGGTATCCTTTTAGGATAATGTTTTCCTTGAAGTCTGAGGGGTGCAGGGGTTTTGGATTTTCAACCCCCAACGTGGTATTGTTCAATTAGGCTGCGAGTTATTTATAGTCAGTAGTCAAGGTCGGTCATTGTCCTGTGTGGGTTTAGAGAGCTGTCCAAATCCCCAAACAATTGTATATGGTTATATCCAGTTGGTGCAAAAACACCTTTTTATACCACTTCTCCCTTCAGCTACAAGCAGGAAAGAATACGTATGTATTTCAACAAAGAAAGACACGGACTCTACTCAGTTACGAAACTCGCGTAAGCAAAAGTTGTAATGTTGATCTATTCTGATGACTCAAGAGGTCACGCATGCAGTAGCGATTTATTTCACAGTATGCTGACGCATTAGCCACACATACAATGGGTGTTCCTTTACTGTATCTTTCTGAGAACTAATATTAGATGCGTTCGACAGAGCAAAGTTGACTTTTTACCACAGTGAAACAAAATTGTGCCATTTCAACGTTTTGTAAATACAACTCAACTTTGCTGATGACGTACATTTATACTGCAAATAACGAGTTTTATACCAGTTTTTGTTTCATTAAAATAACTTAATATTTACACAAAATACAGCTGTGTATATACGAAGCACATTTAACAATTTAAATGCTACCAGTTCTCGGCTCGCGGACGTTTAAATGGCCATCGCTGAAGAGGTTAACCTCATAATCAAACTCAGTACGAAACCATGATAAGTATTTTAATCATATCGTTGGAACTATTTTTGAAAAGATACCAAAACGGTGTTTCAATCTACAGGGTACTTTGAGATGGGGGAGATTTTTAATAACATTTTCCTTTCACATTTTTGGAAGATATAGAATTTAAATACCAACTTGGTACATTTTTGAGCTATGTTGTTCACAAGCACACAGGCACATACATGCCCTATGTACCTGTTTTTCTAACTTTTCCTTTAATTTGAGACAGAATATGTGGTCAGACCACGAAAAGAAAGCATTTATGTAAATATTTATTGTAAATATAGCTTGTTTTTCATGTTGGTAAGGATTTGTTGAGTGCTGAAAGTGTATTACCATTGTCTCATTGTTACAAGTAATATTTGTTTAATAATGTCATAAATGTTAAGTAACATGTTCAAATTTAATATGTGTAATTATAAGAATAATTTTATATTTAATATTAAAAGTGTAGGAAATTAAATATTTTGTTGTTTAACGACGCTGCCAATTGCCAGGATCACATCAGCGTCGCCGGTGTGCCGGAATTTCGTACCACAGTTCTTTTACATGCCAGTAAATCTACTGACATGGAGCTGTTTTTTTTAAGCACACTTAAAAACCATCAGCCTGGGCTGGGTTTGAACCCACGACCTTGGGATCAGTAGACCAGTGTCTAACCAACTGAGCCACCCAGACCACTTAAAAGTGTAGGGAGAATACATAGAGATCGCTTCCCTAATATTACAGGAACTATTTAGCGTGTAGGATGATTTCATAGACTGCTCTGCGTGAAATGGATGTATATGCGTATGAATACAAATGCATTGTGTAAGAAGACGCTAGACTTCTTAGCGTCGTAGCGTCCGGAGAGAGAAGACATGTTTTGTGACATGTGCAAATGTGGACACTGAAAGTGATGTAAAACAATTAATATTGAGAAGAAACCATTAAGGAAGTAGTTTCATGTGCAACGAAAGTTAATTAAAGTGTTACGTGTGTAATATTCAATGAGAAAGGTGCAAATACAAGTGTTATAGAAAAGTTATATCCTGTATCTGCATTATTTCACCCTGTACCACGACCCGAGATAGTAAAAGAGTCCCAAAGCTCAGCTTATTCAACGATATTATTAAAAAACACCACATTAAAGGCTTCAAAATATGACAAATGTCTGGCTGGAATACTCCTCACTGCAAGCACATAATGCAGAAAACAAAAACTACATTCAAAACAAACTTACCTTTTCCCTATCACTTAGTTGCAGAAATCTAGCTCTGTCTTCTTCCTCCATCTTCCTTTCTCTTTCTCTTTCTTCCTCTTCTTTCTTCTTTTCTTTTGCTTTTCCTCTTTTTACTTTTCTTACTTCTCTACGTTTATTAGCCAACTCTTTCTCCATATCTTCAGTGAGAGGCCCAGCAATTTGAGACTAAAATCAACAAAACAAAAACTTGAGTTCAGGATGAACAAGAGACCTTGTAATGAAAAACACCAACTATAAGACTAGTTAAGAGTACACTCAAGCAGCCAATAATAAAAACGATAAGTTGTTGTTAGCTAATGCTGGATTTTTGACAATGAAGTCATTAATCCTCTTGCTCTCCAATATTTTTATATTGAAGAGAGCAATAGCAGTAATAGTAACCACTTTTTAGAGAGCACCATATTTTTATGTTTTGGCGGTCACATCACTCTCTCACAACCCCCAGAATGTCTGGAGGACCACACCTGTCGTTGGTTTACGGGTCTCACCGACCTGACCCGGAGAATTATCAAAATAAATTCACCGACCATATCCTCTGATTAAATTACCAATCAGAGGACGTATTACATGCCATGACAGGTCAGCATGTTAGGGGTTAAGGTTTTATAGAGAAATGGAGAGGTTGGAAAAATAAAGACTCCCTAGCCCTCAGGAACCCTAATAGCATCAGGGTCGGAAGAGAACAAGAGATGACCAAGGTAAGGTCAGATAGAAAAGCTACAGTGAGGAGCAAAACACCAGTAAGTGGAAGCAATGTTCTGCTCAGCTTGGGTACCTTGTGGTTGCCATTCACATATCCCCTAGACGGAGACCCCTGAGTAAAAAACGATAAGTGGAAATGTGCAATACTTTAACTGACAGTTCCTTTGTATTAGATGTCTACTGACACGACATGCAATTACATGCAAATGTGTATTTGCCAATCCCTCAAACTCAAATCTGTACAACTTTCCCTTGTTAAGCAAAGTATTCTAACAAACTGACAATTTGATACATTCCACTTCTCACACAGTGCGACAAATGATAAAGTGAAGTTACTTTCTCTCTCACTTTATTTTCTTCTAAACTGAACCACAAACACAGTTCTTTTTATCACTAACACAATCTACAGTTCTTCATGATCTTAACTCACAGTTCTCTGTCTTTTGCTTCACTCTAACAAACTGCTGGCTTCAATGACCATACTCACTAAAACTGCTTCTCATTACAACTTCAACATGACACTAAATGTTGCAAACTGTCTCTGACAATACACACTGTTCTCTCACAATGACTGTGTACATACACATACTGCTAACAGTTGTCTCATTCAACACTCACCATCACATACAACTACTATTCTTTCTTTTGTCTCCAAAAAAAAAAAAAAAAAGAAGGCAGTGCCCCTCGCTTGCTGCCCTGCAAGCCTGAATGATGTAGCATTGATTTTTATGGAAATTCATCTTTTCCTCAGCGCTTGCACAACAAGCATGCAGTCAAAGCTTCTAGAAGGTTTTTGATACTCCTTGTTCTGCCACACTCATTGTTGGGTGTTTCGTCACCATGAGCGCTATGACCTAGCTTGCACTTCGACTCTGCACCACTAATGACCAAACATGTGACAACAATAAGTGTTGACTGTCAAAGGCGTTCCCCAGATTATTCAAGAAGTGTGCAGCAAACAGTGTATTTATAGCAGTTTGAGGAAGGTGGCTACATTATCCTCGTAATGTAAGGAGACGAGGCAATGACAGTTTTTAGCTTTAGTGTGTGTATATACAGTTGCTTTGAAAGGAAGATAGCTAAGCAGTTAATGACTATCAACTGATTATATCATCAGTCACCTGTTTGAGAGACAAAGTGAAGAAAGACAGTAAAAGGAGTGAGTCAAGGTTATCAGAACTAAACAGTTGTGAGCTGTAATATCATGAAAGACTGTAGACTGTGTTAACATCAGTAAAAGAGAACTGTGTATTTGTACGAAAGTTTTGGAGGTAAAGTGAGAAAAAAATAACTGGACTGGATTTAGTCATTTTGTGACATTATAGAAAAGTAATAGATAAATAATTCATACAAAATGTCAAACAATGGCTCCCAATATTCAACTTACCTTGGAGTAATCATACTTCTCTGGAAAATCAGCAACAAATCTACGAAAAGTATTTCTTGTTTCTTTATTAGCGGAGACAACATAAGGTGTTTGACATTTCTTGTTTTTGTTATTAGGATCACATCCAGCTTCCATAAGAATCCTGCAAAATAAATAATATATGTATGTCCCAACTTCATTATTTTCTTATTTATAAATTCCCAAGTATCACTAAGCAATTTTGTATTTAAAAAAATGTATTTTCCACATCAATTTTTGGAAAGCTTAATGAAACTTCAAAAATGTAGGAACTGAAACTACAAATTTTTGACACAACACAGTGCACTTTTATCTAAAAATGTTCCTAAATTCAGCAATATGGACTTGGTTGCAAGTAATAAATAACCAGAGAGAGAGAATATTTACATGTTTTTAAAGATGTCACAGTGCAACCTGGAAAAGTTTGCAAGATATCAGTGTCATTATCATCTACTACAACAGAACCCCAATAACTCGACTCTAGGCAACTCAACTTTCCGTATAACCTGACAATTTTTTTATTTTAATTTTTTTATTATTCTTTATCATTAAGCTTGACTGTAATAATTTCTATAATCTACTATCCAGTATAAACAGTATAGGTAAATTTTAATTAGTGTACATATACAACCTACTGCATTCTCCCTCACAGCAACAAAAAGGCTGACTTTGATACCTAGTGAGGACATAAGCACATATTCTCACAAAATCAAAAGCCTGCTGCTGATAATGTGGATAATAACAGAAATGCCTGCCTCTGGCGCAGAGGACCCGAGTTCTGGCATTGGTTTTCCCCCACTGGGACGCATTCACCCTTGTTAGGTCCCTAAGGGGCCAAATGAGGAGCTACTTGATTGAGAACTGACGGCCCCTGATTGAGAAGACTGCATAACCGGCCGGGAGAGACCAGGACACCAACCACATCCCATCCCTATTACTGCCCCTGCACTCATGACGCTTGTGGTGGGTGAAGGTGGGGGACGTAATGTTCAGGCCTTGGCCTACACATAGCCCTACACATTCCCCTCCTGAATAACTTTGACAGAGTGAATGAATCTTTGGGGAAATTGAACTGTCCATCCTGATTTGGTCCTTTTCAAGTTTGTATCAGATGGAGGAAGTATTGGGGATCGCGGTGTGTAATTGTTTTGTTTGGCCTCGTAAAAGTCAGGACAAGGTAATGGAAACAGTTCTCTGAGTATAAAGGCTAACTTTAGATGATCTATGAAGATCCTTTTGATTCTGAAGGTGTTTTGAGGGCACTAATAAAACTGGGCATCTTTACCAAAAACATGGCTCAGGTCAGATTGACTATGAAGTCCAAATAGCAATCCTTATGACAACATTAGTTGGAGGCAAGTCATATGAGGTTTTAAGTTTTTGTAATAAGTACTGACAATTTTTTAAAAAATATAGCTTTGAGAATGAGTTGGAGTCAACTTGAAACTCGAGTCAGTGCTTGAAAAACTAACTTGCAACATTACTAAGATAAGTGAAGTTTTTAGTTTCTAATTTGTTCTTAATTTAGAATCTTGTTGCTTCACTGTTAATAGCTTCAATTTCCTTAATTAACATAACATTATTTTAAAAGTGCTTTATTATCTAAGCCTAAGCTTTCATGACCAGCGTCTACCCAGTAAAATATTGTTTCCGGACTTCTTGGCTATGGTCCAGTTGATGCATGAACACCTGACATTTCGCCTGCATCCTCAGAAGGAAGTGGCTTGGTATCAGTTTCAAATTTTGTGGTCAGCCTATACACTGTGTCTGCAGGAGGCCCACAATGTCCAAAGATGAACACTGAGACAGAAATGTCCCGTCGTTCACCCACAAACAAGGTAAACTTAGTAATTAAACATAGACACCTTAACGTACATACAATTAGCATTATCCACACTGGTAGTGCAGGCATATAAACAGTACTAGGGACAATGTAGATTAGGTCCTTTTATAATGTGTAAGTACTTAGGGGTAGAATAACAAGTAATATATGTAAAATATTCTGTATTGTAATGTTTAATGTTAGAAGCTCCTCCTAAGGAGATACTTCAGAAACTTAGAAAATGTGCATTTCAGGTCAAGCAGCTAGTGTTAATGACATGTGTGGTTGTCCTGATATTGAAATAAGTGCTAGGGGAAACTTCTATTCATTGTTGGTATAATAATTTGGCACAACGAAAAAAGAGTGAGATGGAGAACTTGGGCGATATATCCCGTGAAAGTCGCCATCTTACACTAAAAATTGGAAGTGGCAGTTTGGCTCAGCCAATCAGGACAGGTCTGCAGGTTTCAAAATTCAAAACTAAGTTTGTGGTGTATATTGGGCAAGGAATGATATCGTGTCGGGTCCAGTAGACGAATGATCATAATGGGGAAAGGAGACAAAAATGAGAGTTATACGTTGGTGCACTTCAAAATCACCACATAGGTACGTGCCAAAATGACATAACATACGAAAGCAGTTCCAGTGGCAAATGTGGACATTCAGGTTAGGGACAAATAACCTGTGTGATGTTGACTATTTATCATTGATGGTGTCGAGTCAGAGTGGGCTAAAAACATAGGTATTTGCGGCAGCACCAATGTTAATGTGTTTCTGTGGATGATGAAAGTGTGTGTGAATAAATATATGTGCAACCTCCTAAAACCAAGATGAAGGATATTGTTCCCATCTCTCACATCCATCCCCTAGATCGACGATTCCTTTACTGGGGAATGAGTCCTCAGCTCACAGAAACATCCCGTGAGACCCAGCCAACTGGAACCAAGAAGAATAGACACAACATCGAACCCTGGACATCACAAACGACGTCCAGGTAAAACATAGTCCTGCTGACAGGATGCCAGGCCAAGATTACGCGCAATAATTTGGGACATGACCAACGCAAGGGAAGTTACCTCTACAACACGGAAGCATTGCTAAGTCTGTGCTACTCTCTTTGTTTCCACATAAAATAATACAGTTTTCATCAACCAGCTTTTGTCCACCATATTACTAAACCTAAACGAGAGCAACACGCATGCATCATAGTGACAATTGCTGTCTTCTATTCAACCACACAAGAATTATTATGGCTATTCGGCACAAAATTCCAAAGTTGCCAACCTGCAAATAAAATATTTATTAGACAATGTCAATGTATGACATTTCATGTGCCACCTGTATTTGTTTTTTTCAAAAAGAGCTCATCAAAGAACAAAATGCCATTATACAGTTTATGTTGGATGGTTGTACACAATACCTGATGATATCCGTATGTCCACCAGATGCTGCTATGTGCAACAGCGTCTCCTTGGTCTCACCAACTTTCTCATTCAGACACTTGAGAACTTCTGATCTGGTGATAACATTGTCTTCATTTGTCTCTTCAGTTTCTTCCTCAATAGGCTGTATGGTCTGAAGAGCATTTGCCAACAAGGCTGTATCTCCCAACTTACAGGCAGCCCACAGCTTCTTGCGCAGTAATATCCCTGCAGGACTAAATACTTCTGCAATTAAACAAGTCAAATAACACATTACCTATACAACATCATGCTCTCTTCTTCATAGTAAGTATTACACAACATGTTAGGTTATTACATCAACTTTAACAGCAACTTCTTGATGTTAAATTCAAACTTAACATTTTCATATATAGTGTATGGTTATATAAATAAAAAATAAAATTGTTATCACTCCCTTATCATTTCCTTCTGTAATTAACATAGAGAAATAGAGCATTAAAATATGAGTTATCTGTGTATTCTGCATAAGTTGTTACACTGACTCGTTTAGACAGAAAATGATATTAAATAATTGTGTTCCAGTGTGTCTATTAGAATAAATTTGTGGACATAAGCTTAGAAGTAAGTAACTTTAACATGTGTGTAGAGTGGAAGATTAGGAATGTTGACAGAAACTGATTCTGTAAAATAAATATAACCTCCAAAACTTATTTAACCACTGTCTTGAACACAAATGTCAGGGATTTAACAAATGAGTTGCCAGGGTGTTTGCCTACCACCAAGGTGGCCCGGTTCAATGCAAGGACTTGCATGTGGTATTTGTGGTGGACGAAGTGGCATCAGGGCGGGTTTTCTCTGGGTTCTGCAGTTTCCCCCAAATACTCATTCCACCAATTGCTCCATTGTCACCTTTCCAATCATGGACTTTGCCTGCATTTCATATTATCCTCTTCCTCACTCTCATACTTGCAGGTCTTCACTCTGTCTGGTCCATAGGTTCCTGTGCTCCCAACAGACGTCTAACCCTACACATTGGCTTGTAAGTCCTAGGGGGTGTAAGTCCTACATAAGGGGAGAGTAATCAAGTAAAGAAAGAAAAAAATACAGCTGCCAGGACTGTGATAAGATTTACCTTGGGAACATGAAGAGAATTACCATTTATTTATGCCAACAAACTTACTGTTGGTATCTCAAGTAAGAACAAAATTAGAAACTAAAAACTTCACTTATCTTAGTAATATTGCAAGTTCTTTAGTGCTACGCTGACAATGTTTTGAGTTGACTCCAACGATAACGAATTTGTTTGAATAGCTTTGAGAATGAGCTGGAGTCAACTCGAAACATTGTCAGTGTAGCAGTGTAGAACTTGCAATATTACTAAGATAAGTGAAGTGTTTAGTTTCTAATTTTGTTCTTACTTTAGATTCTTGTTGCTTCACTGTTAATGGCTTCATTTTGCTTAACTTACTGTTGGTATTTTTAAACACACAAGCCATGTGTGGACATTGGGGTAATTGTCTCTGATGTGAGACTGCCTTTGTTGTTTACCGGGAAAAATACCAACTGGTTTGAGAATCCAATGTCATTCTGGCAGGTTGTCACAGTAGCTTAATGGTTAGAGCATCCACCTGGTAAGCGTATGGTCTGTGGTTCAAATCCCAGCTGTGGCATTGAACTTTTCAGTCCAATTCTACCTCTCAGTTAAAGAGAAATTTGTAAATCACGATGAAACATCAGATTCAAGCAAATAAACAAGTCTACATTGGCATATCACTTTTGGTCAGAGAATAACAGTATAAAGGAAGAAATAGAGTTATTACATATACAAAGAAACCATTGAAACTATACATTTGGGAAAACATCATCACCAAAAAACAGAACCTCTTCATGAATTTTGAGATCCCAGGTAGTGATGATGTCATCCAACTAATGAGAAGAATAGATGGCAGCACAGCACCAAGCTGAACCCAAACATCTGTTGCACCATCAGTTAACAACCAAACTGAAAAAAGGGAAGAAGTTTTCCAAGAATATTTGGTAATAAACTGTGTATAACGCTGACTCAATTTGCTCCAATTTTAACAGGAAGAAAGAAGCTGCCATAAACTCACTAAAAGCCTCCAATCTTGTGGAGTTTACAACCAAACTGTAGAAGCTACCAAGTATATATATGGTGTATAGGGTCCGGCAGAAACAATCAAACATTTTCAATGGTTGGTAGTATGTTTGGCCCTGTAGTGGGGATAAAATCAAAATGGGTAGCGTGTAGCAGGAAGGAAGCCATTTAATTTACCATAGAGCATTGAACCACGACACATCATGCTTTTGTGATAGAAGTGTATTTCAAAAGTGGTGACAGTGTGGTAGCTATGTAGCAGAAGCTTCAACACTGTGGTACACGTGCCATGAATATGAAGCCAAGACAGTGTGGATGGTAGAAAACATGAGAGTACGGAATGCTAATGACAGGAGCGCTAGGTGTTCAGCAACAAATACGCTGCAGGAGAAGTGTGCTTATCATCCGTACAAAATGCAGCTGATCTGTAAGTTATCGCAGCATGACCATGCTGCCCAGAGATAGTTCCGTATCAAATTTATTGAACCTAACGGACGTTCTTCCCAACCTGATAATGTCTGATGAGGCACACTTTGAACTGACAGGCTATGTCAATAAGCAAAACTTGCGATACTGGAGTAATGTGAATCCACAAGAACTCCATAGTACAAAAGGCAACAGTCTGGTGCAGTGTTTCAGCTTCCAGGATTATTGAACCCTACTTTTTTGACGATCAACTTGGAAATGCAGTCACAGTGAATTTCATACATTACAGAGGCTTACTACAACCTTTCCTGAATTATAGAAACAGGGTGTTAATTTGACATCAGTTTATTTCCTGCAAGATTGGGCAACTGCATATACCACTCAAAGCAGGATGGCAACGTTACATATGGTGTTTGTGGGAGGAACTGTCTTAGGTTCCAGGGATATATGGCTGGCAACATCTCCCAGTTTGAGTGCTTGCTGGGGGTACCTCAAGAGTCAAGTGTTTACATCATGTATATCCCCAACGCTTGTATGAAGAGGTCCAGGCAAATCCACCTGAAATGTTGCTAAAAGTAACAGGCAACTTCCTTTGTTCACTCTATGCATGCATCAAAAGGGATTGTGATTATTTAACATATGTGATTTTCATAAAATAAAAATAAAACATGATTTATGTTACTGTGTCATAAAACAGCATTATATTGCCTATCAATTACCACTCTAGTCCTTCACATTTCCTATTTAGTCTTACTATAGGACCTATACTGAAATGCTATTGTTTTTATTGCACCTGTAGTTGCAACAAGACCAGAAAAAGTTATTTTCTCATGTTTTAATAAAACGCTGATACTGTACCTGTATCATTCTTAGTTTGTTGTTCCCGTTTAGGTTTTCTAGGATCCCTTTTCCTCTGTTTGACATGCTGGGGCACAGTGTCCTCAAACTCCTGAAGCCTTGAGCCAAATGACACTTCTTTATCTTCACCAACCAACAAATTTTCACTAATATCGCTCTCTGAGGAACCCTTTGCCAAGATTTCTGAAACAATTGTTGGCAGTGGACGATGAGGTGATTTGCGAGCTTTAGAACGGTCAATATTTTGTTTTGGGCTCTTCTTTTTGGGTTCTGGACAACTTTCTTCCTTTACAGTTGCTTCTGTATATTCAGGAATGCCTTCTATAACACATGAAACAAACATTTGTCATTTTGCAGACATTTAGTAGATTTTTCCTTCGTCATACTTTTTAAATGTCCTACTTAAACACAAACATACAATCATACACAGCATTAGGATTCTTAAGATGGAGCATATATTTTTTGGTAAGAGTAATATGTTTCTTAAATATACAAACACAAAGTGACCACATAAAGTGTACTTCTCTTATATTTTGATTCTGCTCAATAAATTAAGCAAGTTTTATTGAAGCACTTCTTTTTTTCTAAAATGAACTGTTCAACTCTCATAGATTGTCTTCACTGATGTATATAGTAGTACAAAATAGTACTAAATGAGTAAGTAAGACAATAAATAACCAAGTGACAACTTTAAATTGTTTTATTAGATGTTCAAAGGGGACTCCATTAACATCTAAACACTTATTACACTCTACTTACTATACGCAGTAGAGAAAGTAAAAAAAAAAAAAAACTATCATGCTCTCAGTCAAAATTCTGAGGTTGGCTCCCATGTGCTTGATAAGGAGTACCATAGAAACATTTCCCGTATCACATTTGGAGGGCCCCTTGCTCCTATAAAATTTGCAATCCTTGGTTTCTTTTTTTGTTTTTATTTTTAATCTAAGTGTATACAGAGTGGAAGTGAAATAATCCACCAGACTGAAGGAGGTGAGACAGTGGATGTAAACTAACAAACAATTCCAATAAGTTTTTTAATTAAATGCACAATTAATTAGATAATCGCGTTTGAAGGTGACAGGATGAAGCAACGTGGTGCAACCTGTTAATTGGGTTCCCAGGTTCTATCGGTAGATCAATGAACTATTCTAATGCTCTATAAAATCATTTAAGTAATGTGAGCCATGTATTCAATTCAGATGTTTTGTCGTGGTGTGCCAGACAGCAGAAAATTACATGAAAAAGTAACATTATGACTGATTGTCCCATATGAAAACATTACCTCAAATCTTACATTTCTGCATAATTACAAATATTTGATTTGGTACGTTTAAAAGTTTGAATATCTGGCCTGTTCTATTTGAAGGGCTAACACAATGATGAGATAATGGCCTCACTTGGAATTGGATTCTTCTTTAAAATGCCGCGCAAAATTGTTTGCTAACTTCCAACAGTAATTGCAGTATTACATCCATTAGGGAATCATAAATATGATAGAAACATTAAAAAAGAAATTAATTAAGAAAATTGAAGCTATTAACAGTGAAGCAACAAGATTCTAAAGTAAGAACAAATTAGAAACTAAAAACTTCACTTATCTTAGTAATGTTGCAAGTTCTTGTTACAAAACTGACTCAAGTTTTGCAACAAGAACTTGCAACATTACTAAGATAAGTGAAGTTTTTAGTTTCTAATTTGTTCTTACTTTAGAATTAAAAAAGAAACTTTAATTAATATGCTCTAATCAGTCAGAAATGCATAAATTCACTTGAAATGAAACGATTACATGCTAAGCCCATGTCTACTTACTGTGCAAGCATGTTGAGGAAAACCGACTTGCCTTATTCACTATATTTACCGAATGGTATGGACCTAACATGATATTCCTGTTCACAATAAATAATAATTACCATCTGAAGGTTATTTACATAAAGTACTTACAATAGTAAGTCACCATTGGGGTAATTGTCTCTGATGTGAGACTGCCTTTGTGGTTTACCAGGAGAAATACGAACTGGTTTGAGAATTCAATGTCATTCTGGCAGGTTGTCACAGTAGCTGGTAAGCAGAGGGTCTGTGGTTCAAATCCCAACTGTGGCATTGAATCTTTAAGTTCCAGTTCTACCTCTCAAAGTAAAGTAGTTTGTTTCTAACACTTACACATGTGGTGAACACATGCAGTTTTCATATCGTCTGTAAGACATATGTATGAAGCATTCGTGCCGAAGTTGGCAGCTAATGGCTCGAGGTTAGGTTATACCTACAATAGATATTTATGTTCCAAATGTGCATTGAACATTCCAAAGGTTATGTCACTCTTGCATGAAACACCTCTTGTGTTAGTAATACCATTATGCGTGTTGAATTTAAGAATGTGATACTAGTAATTGCTAAAGTTTTAGCAAAGCATAATTTATAATGTAAATTTACGTTCTACTGGAACATGTTTAAACAAAATGTATGTGCAATTGTTTACACGTTTGGCTCGTTAAGTGTGTAATTCTCTTTCATTTTTGATATACCCGATTTAAAATGGGACATGTGCTTTATGCAAGTACATACCTACATCTAAAAAAAGGAATTTGTAATACATGATGCAAAAGTTCTTAGAAGCACATTCACTTCCAACAATTAGCCCAATAAGTTTTAACAAGAATCTTATGAGCACCAAGGAACTCGAGTTAGTGAAATTTCTTACAAGATTTGTGCACTTGAGTATGTGCGAAAGATATCAAAATATTTCAAGAAATGTAGGTAAATAAATCTGACACTAGTGTTCGCACCATAGTTGTGGTCTAACCATTATTTACGTGGTAGCTTTAGAAACAAAAAATGGCCATACTTTCAATAACTAACATTAGCAGTAACAAGTAACAATAATATTGGGATTAATTTGAAATAAAGAGTTTAGAGCAAATATTCAATGCCTGTAGTCAGGCTTCACATCTTTTGCGGCTTCGACAAAAGAACAATTGCAAGGGATTAAGTAGACGTGCACAATCTACACCGATATGCAAAGAAAGTAAACACAGGTGATGCAATGTTGTCACTTCTATCAGAATTAAGAAGGCAACAAATTGTGAGTTTTTTAAATTTAATTTACACAAAAACCATTGAATCTATTGAAATATACCAAAGGAAAAAGTTGTCATTTATTCAATTTTCTATGAATATAGCTATAAATCAAGCACCTTCAATCTATAATAATTCAGCCAGATGATAATTTTTTTGATAAAAATATTTTTTTCTAGAAAACTATAAACTTTTCAGCGTTTTGGTATTAGACTTTCTTGTTATTCACACATGAGAAATTCGCTGTTAAAGTCTGACGGATCATTTCACTTCCACCCTGTGAAAAAACTAGTGTCATTGTAACCAACATTCATATTTTCAGTCTACTGAGACAAAAAATGAAAAAGAATATTGTCCATTCTATTTAAATGTGCCAACAATTTTATCCTTGCATTTCCAAATCATTTGGAGCGTGAAATTAACATTACTTGCTCCAGAGGCATACGTCCCATGAGTGGCATGTGGTCTGCTGTCTACCTTTGTCACATGTCATTCAGATCAGGGCAGGTTGTCTAATCAGGGTTGAAAAACTTCCAGTTCCAAGGTGTTTCTGCGACACTTCAGGAGAGGAAGATGGTGCATGCCAGGATTCACTTCATGTCCTCAAGATCCACAATTGGAGAGTGGCAGCACAGGAGCAACCGGGCAGGCCATCACCCAAACATGGGCCTTTGTATCATACAAGAACAACAAGAAGTGTGTCTGTCATCGTGAGTTCGGACATAGTATGCAGAGGGGGTTTCACAAATGAGAAAACACCAATTATTGCTAATCACACTTTATTGCCTTCTAGTCAGTTAGCATAGCACTAACATTTAAATCACTTTTGTACAAACTCAGAGCAACAGCACAACTGTCGAATCGAATCATAATAAAGAACTGTCAGATTACAACTCGCACTGAACTGCTACTCGGCACGATTCACAAGTGCTGTCCACTGAACTTTTGTAAAGTTTTAACTAACTTCCACAGCCCACTACAACAAAACTTTACAAGGACAACTAGTACAATTTTGTCTTTGGGCACAAACAAGTCCCATAAAGATTCTATTCTATAGTGTGTGCACAATGAGAGAGTTCTGGAAGTGGAATGCTCTGGAGTGAATACAGAGGAACAGTCTAGACAGAGGGACAGCACACAATAGCTATTGTTTCGATATGGCCTATTGTCCTGCCAGGGAACAGGTCATTAAGGTAAGCACCTCCGACCCATTGCTGATGCTAGTAGAACTCAAGTCACCAACCAGCAACTCTCATTAGCTGTGCCTGGCTGGCAGCCAGCGCAACAATATTATTGCATGACCACAAAGGCCATTTGTTACTTTGAGACAGAATATTGATCAATAGAAAATTGTTCATGTAAATATTTTTGTAAGAGTGTGTAAATTTCTAATTCTTTTAATTTGGGTGTATCAGGGACTTATTTTTTTCAATATTCAAGATAGACAACGTTTTCTCGTCACTTTGAGTTCAACCAATGAGAACTGTTGCGCGGATGAATACATAAGAATGGCGGTGTTGCGTCATAGAGACGCCTGGGACTCTTTTTATCATTAGCGTCTGTGAGCTCAAGGTGAAAGGATGTATATTTTCTGATAGCGTGTGAACATGTAAATTACACCCAAACTTTTAACCAGTGTAGATTCTATCGAATTTTGAAAGTTGTTAACTAATTAACATAGTGATAAAAGTGTAAATTAACGAATAAATATGTTGTGATAAAGGAACGTTGGTTTGTGCATTCCATTCTGTTACCACGACCCTGCAGATAATCGCGTCTGATATCAATCAAACTTTCCATCTTTCAGTAAAAACATTATTCCTGCTGCTATATTCACGCTGATATGTGTTGACTATCTTTTAATAAAATCCGTAACAAAATGGCTTACCCAACGTGGAGCGCGAATTTAGAATGGAATGCAAAATTACGAGTACGATAAAACATCAAAAGGACGCCATCCCATCGCGCAGGAAAAAGACGCCATTAAACATCGTTTGATATCATCGATATATGGAGAATCAACGTGGGAAAAACACCGGAGATCATCTAGCGAAGCCAACTACCCAGGAGACGTAAATAACTGGACGAAGAACCAACGGAAAAGAAAGTAGGATCAAAAATTTTTGTTTTTACATACATTTTATTTCCATTGTATATGCTACTCAGAAGTGGCAAGGTAGTGGGACTTTCAACATTAAGTGAATTGGATAAAGAAATTAAAATGTCGCAAAAAGAGATAGAAACAGGAGTGGGGGAAGGGGCAGATAGGCCTAGTTATCAGGTAGAATTAGGAAGTGAGGAACAGGTGGAAATAAGCAAAGACCAAAGGTTAATGATGATGATGTTTGAAAGACTAGAACAAAGTTTAGGTCAGAAAATGGAACAAAATAATGCAGAATTAAAACATGACATAGAACAAAGTTTAGGTCAGAGTATAGGTCAGAAAATAGAGGGAGTGAGAGAGGACTTGGAAAATAATAAAAAATAGAACAGAAAATGGAGGAAGTGAGACAGAACTTAGAACAGAAAATGGAAGTAGGTAGACAGAACTTAGAACAGAAAATGGAATTAGGTAGACAGAACTTAGAACAGAAAATGGAATTAGGTAGACAGAACTTAGAACAGCAAATGGAATTAGGTAGACAGAACCTAGAACAGAAAATAGAATTAGGAAGACAGGAGTGTAAAGAAAATATGAAAGTAATGGAAACTAATTTAAAATTAGTACATAAAAACTTAAATGAAACAAAGGATGCCTTAGAAGCTAGGATAGAAATTGTAGGAGATAGGATGGGAAAGATAGAATCAGAGATGAGAGAGAATAAAATTGTGTTAGAAGGAGAAATTGCTAGATGTAGGGATGAAATAACAGAATGTAATACAAGTGTAGACTGTAAGATAACAAATGTAAAAGCAGAAATAACTGAGGAATTAAGGAAAGAGATTGAGGTAGTAAAGAAAGACATTATTAATGAAACTGTAGAACAAATTGTAATTCCTAAAATTAAGACAATGAATGATGTGATGCTTTCACAACAGGATGCTATAAATGATATGAAACAAAGCCACTTAGAAATAAAGAATGATTTAAAATCAATTTGTGAAGAAATGAAAAAAGGGAAAGAAAGTTTGGCTAATGTAAATGATGTTGTGAAGGCATTACAAAGACAAGATGATTTAGATGTAAGTAATGTACAAGATGAGAGTTACTTGAGTAATGTACAAAATGTTGATTCACCATACAGAGAAAGAGGTTCACAACCAAACAATGACACGACACATAACACATGTTACACCAACAACATATTACATGAAATCACACCACCTACATTTGACGAGGAGAAGGGAGACGATCCAAAACTCTTTGTTAAAGAGATGGAAGAATATTTTAAAGTGAAAAGGATACCAAACGAGCTTAGGATGATGATAGTTAAGAAAAGCTTAAAAAACAAGGCATTAGAATGGCTCAGGTTAACCCTAGCTGGTCATGAGTCGTATAGCTCATTCGGAAATTTATTCCTATCAAGGTTTTGGGGCCCAGCTAAACAAAACCAAACTAGGGTAGAGCTAGCGACAGGTAGATACGATCCAACCAAAGGGTTGTCGTTAGTCGATTATTTTATGAAAGTAGCCAACAAAGGAAAGCTATTAGACCCCAACTTGTCGGAGGCAGAACTAATTGCCAGCATAACAAGACATTTCCCAGATACAGTGAGAACAGGGTTAATTGTTGCGAGGCCAGTAGATTTTGCAGATATGATAGAATTGCTGACAGCCTTCGAAACACAAAATGGTCGGCCTAATGAGCATAGACATAGGAACGATCACCCAAACTCACCCATCCTAAACCGGAACACGACTACGAACAACCAGAGTGAGGGAGAACATAGAAATACTAGGAGTACCCATGAAAGGGGGAGAGGGGCACACCATTTCCCACAACCACATAATCATGGCGAGAGGATGGAGAACACAAGACAGCAGTACCACGACACAATACCGAATAGTGAATCGAGATACAGAACATATACATATGATCGTGGAAGACCAGGAGACCATACCCATCAAGTGAATCACATACGATTCAGTAGGGAACACTTGAACAATCACAGACCGTCATATGACAGAGGTTCACGCCAAAGGGGCAGAGACCAATGCTACACTGACAACATAAGACAGCAGGAAGTAGATGAAAATGTGCCAAATAGGGCAGATGCTGCACAAAATACAGAAACGACCACCACCACCAACACTCAGGGAAATTACAACAACTAAGTTCGTCCCAACTGGCTGGATGACAAACAACAAAATCTCAGCAACTTACAATTGACATCGACACCATGATGGCTACACGAAGAGAAAGATGGAACCACTGGTCATAACAAAACAGCTGGGTGACCACACGTATGAGCTACAGAATACAAATGGCAAGTTGGTAGGAAGATACCATAAAAATAAATTGAAGCCATACAAAGAAAGGACCAAATAGTCTTTGCCAACGAATGTGTAAGGCAGGAGTAGTAGAGATGAAAGAAGATAACAATTTTTAATGGGTTACTTATGGAAAATTATGTTCAGATTAGGAATTACAACAAGGAAGAAAATCAACATAGTCATTGGCTATATCGACCACAAAGAGCATTGTCAACAAAAACAGACGAGGACACTGATTTTCATTAAAGAAATGAATCATAGCGACGAAAGATAATATGTTTTTGACATAAGGATGTCAGGGACAAAAATAAAAATGAATCAATTATGATGAAAAAGATATAATATTTCGACACAAAGATGTCGAGGGTAAATTGAGAAGAAAAATAATACAATTACAGAATAATTGTAAGTATAGAAGTTTTCTCTTATAGAAATAAGAGACAAAGAAATGACAATTAGTGAAGTGAGGAAAACCATAATCAGAAAAACAATGCCCATGAATTAAGATGAATATAGCCAATGCTAAGCTCGAAGAAATGTTGAACCAAACAACAATGAATAATAACCCAATCAAGAAAATTAGTACCATTAGTAACATCAGAGTTTAAGAACCGACTCAATAACCTGCCTATACATAACAAGCTTATAAGACAAAGAAGGCAAAGAACTGAATAAAGTATTGCCATAAACATGATCATAATCATTAGCTCAAAATTTGTATCCTGTTTTTCTCTCCTCATAGCAATGAATACAAGTCAAAAACCACATGATAAACCATGATACATTTAAATTATATTTGTGTCAATGTCAAATGTACAATAACTGAGTATGTGTTGTATAAGAACTGAATATGTGTTGTACAATAACTGAATATGTATTGTATGATAACTGGATATATTGTGTAATAGCTGAATATGTTGAGTAATAACTAAATGCGTTATGCAAAAACTGAATGTGTATTGTGTAATAACTGAATATGTATTGCATAATAACAGAACATATGTGATATGATAACTGGGTATATTGTACAATGACTGAATATATATTGTATAATAATTGGACATATTGTGTAATAACTAAATGTGTTGTACAATAACTGGATATGTATTGTATAATAACCGAATGCATTGTGTAGTAACCGAATATGTGAAACTTATAAAGACATGTTGTATTATGTCAAAACAAAGGACAAAGACAAACAGTGAAGAAAACTGAAAAAAAAAAAAAAAAAAAAAAAAATATTGTACAAAGTGATTGAATCATAGAAATAGGGAGAAGTATTGTATTGTGTTTCAAGATTGTAAATAAGGTGACAACTTGAAAAACAAAACAAGGGGCATATGAGACAGAATATTGATCAATAGAAAATTGTTCAGGTAAATATTTTTGTAAGAGTGTGTAAATTTCTAATTCTTTTAATTTGAGTGTATCAGGGACTTATTTTTTTCAATATTCAAGATAGACAACGTTTTCTCGTCACTTTGAGTTCAACCAATGAGAACTGTTGCGCGGATGAATACATAAGAATGGCGGTGTTGCGTCATAGAGACGCCTGGGACTCTTTTTATCATTAGCGTCTGTGAGCTCAAGGTGAAAGGATGTATATTTTCTGATAGCGTGTGAACATGTAAATTACACCCAAACTTTTAACCAGTGTAGATTCTATCGAATTTTGAAAGTTGTTAACTAATTAACATAGTGATAAAAGTGTAAATTAACGAATAAATATGTTGTGATAAAGGAACGTTGGTTTGTGCATTCCATTCTGTTACCACGACCCTGCAGATAATCGCGTCTGATATCAATCAAACTTTCCATCTTTCAGTAAAAACATTATTCCTGCTGCTATATTCACGCTGATATGTGTTGACTATCTTTTAATAAAATCCGTAACAACTTCAAGGTTAAAGCTGGCTTTTACAGCAACAGACCTGTACTCCCGACATCACACACATGGAACTCCATCAAGGGACAAGTGTGTCAAGTTATTGGTGGAACTCCGAGACAAGTTGCTGCAGCTATAACACCACAAACACTCGGGAACGTCTTTATGCCACAGTTGAGAGATGTCTGGGTGCTCTTGTTGAGTGTAATATGTGATAAACATATATCACAATAAATAAGAGCACAATAATTATTTCAACAGAATCAATACTTAATTTCTCATCACTCTATGCATATAATACAAAATTTTGTATTTTCCAACAAAAGTGACATAGATCAACTTACCATAAACTTGTATACTTGCAAGTATATTTTGCACACGCTTGACCTCGCTGAAAGTTGCACGTCTGGTGGCAAAAGGGATTGTTCTGAGTCGAGGGTCAGACTTTCTGAGAGGAGGACTTCGACCACCAAACAGAATTGCTTTACTATGTCCCACAGCACGGTAGAATATCAGACTGCAACTCTCTATCTCAGTGGCCCATGCTTGTATAATATCTTGAACATGCTGTGGAATCAACAACACTTCATTAATAGCTTCATCAGTTTGTTATTATTGCTTTAAATGCATTATATGTTGGTTTCATTAACCAACAATAAAACTGCTCTAAAATGGTGTTTACTGTTACAACTCTTGCTTTTCCAGTAAATTGTTAGCTTTTTTATTTATTTACTTTAAATTAATTCATACCTGAATATGACAGACATTCAGCCCAGGCTCTTAAGACTGTCATATCCACCCAACATAATTTCTTATACATACATAATTGTTAGCTAACATATTAACGTCAAAGACAATTGTGAGCAACAGATTTCAAGGACACAATGTCCAAACTGCACATTTTCTAAACATGCTCCAATTCACCATTGCATTAGAACTCTGCTTCAGTAGCAGAATACTATAAATGTCTTCAGGTCAAAAAAAAGCAGCACCATTCATGTTTTCTATTCATAAAGTTGCTGCTGCACACCATTAAATAGTTGTGGTTATGTTGTTCAAGCTTATATTAGCTTTACTTATTTTAATGTAATTACTCCAGTTTTATATTTAAAATATTATGTACAATAATGGAATAATGGTGATATAACTATAACATCAGAAATAGAGGAAATGCTATTTCATCTCTTACGCTGGCCTGTCATGGTGTAGAAATGTTTCACAGGTGGTGATTGTGAGAAAAGTTGATGGACCCATGTGACCCTCCAGACATACTGGGGGTTTACGTGAGTGGACCATGTAACCACCATTACAAGCAAAAAATTGCTGCCCACTTGAAAAGGCGGTCATACTTATGCTAATTAAAATGACAAATCCTTCACTTAAGTTTTCCGGAGATAAGATAGTCCCCCTTTCGGATCTCCAGTTAGGGACATCTGCAAGATGTCATTTGCAGAACATCCCCAAAATTCTCCAATGAAATGCAGGATTTACACAGTTTAAAAAAGTGGAACTACAGTCAATCCTAGAAGATACAAGAATAGACATGTTTATTATTTAAGAAGCTAATGTATCAAAAGATCAACTGAAGTAGGTACTTTCAAATTTCTGAGTTCTATATTTATATTCTCCCCTAATCATGTCAAACAGCTACTGGAATTCTTACAGGTGTCAAACAAACATCTTATCAAAATTGAAAGTTATAAAAGAAATGCAACAAGAAGACAAAATAGAAATTATGCAAATTGAAATCTGGAAAGAAAATTCACATTACACCACACATGGAATAGACAAGCCACCAAACAAAAACCCTTGTCTGGATATAATAAATATACATCAAAAACAATTCTGATTGATAATTTCAATAATC
Source organism: Tenodera sinensis (assembly GCA_030765045.1). Classification (NCBI taxonomy): domain Eukaryota; kingdom Metazoa; phylum Arthropoda; class Insecta; order Mantodea; family Mantidae; genus Tenodera; species Tenodera sinensis. The sequence goes on from CM060966.1 coordinate 7,326,147, forward strand.
ATTCACCAAGTTGGGGGTACAGAGACTATAGTGCTAGAGGCAAAACTACTGAAGATTCATTCAATTCAAAAACTTCAGATCTTATTTACAAGAACAATGTCTGCCCTACATATTTATGTTATCATGGCCACTGTACAAATCCAAACTACTAGTATCATCAGATTTGAAAGATAAGATTGCACGAGAAATCATTGAAGACATAGGATCTGATCATAGAGCAGTTATTACCTTAATACTTCAGGACAAACAAAAAGACAACACAAAACAAAAACAGAATACTCTTGGAATTTTAGAAAAGCTAACTGGACAAATTTTACTGAGGAAACCAAACAAAATCTATACTCCATTCAGTATGAAGTATCCACAGACAAACTCAATAACACAGAGGCAGAACTGGAACTGCAAAATGCAATGCCACAGCTGGGATTTGAACCACAGACCCTCCGCTTGCCAGGTGGGTGCTCTAAACATTAAGGTACTGTACAACCTGCCAGAATGACATTGTTGGCATAAATAAATAATAATTAGTATGATGCATTTGGCGTGTAATAAAATCAATGGGTGTATAAAAAGACATTTCAGTGGGAACATGAGGAAGGATCTTAAATTAAGATTGCATAGAATAGTATCCAAATCTTCATTAAAATATGCATATGAGACATGGATAGTTAAAATCAAGGAAAAATCAACACTGGAGTCATCTCAAATAAGATTTGTAAGGTCCTTCTTGGGACAAGAAAAGATTGACTTTGGAATGTAGATATAAGAGAACAACTAGAGGAAGAAAATATTGTGGAGGGGTATCAGAGTATGTGGAGGAACCTTCAAGAGTGCCACAACACGCAGTATTTTACAAACCATTAGGACGACCCAGAATGAGGTGGAGAGACCAGTTTGCTTAGCCTCATATAGGCCTAAAGGTGTAATCCATGTTAAGGAACAAGAAGAAGTAGAGGAAGAAACATTCTGTGTTTATAAGTTCCAAATATAGTAACTCAAGAGCTTGCTTTGTGGTCACTATTTTCAAAACTCTAACATTTATTAAATGAATATTAAAAATAGAAGCACTATTGACAGTGAAGTATTCTTCATGTTTGAGGTTATTTTGAGTCACTTATTTACACTCACCTTCACTACTAAACTGCTTTTTTAAAGCGGTGAAGGTGAGTGTAAATAAGTGACTCAAAATAACCTCAAACATTTATTCAATGCCTTAACACAGCGATGTTAACTCAGCTAACATTGTATGCCCAGATATTTTAACATTGTGTTAAAAGGTAACATAATTTGGTGAAGCCAAACATCCAACTAAAGTATTTGATGTTATTACCTGCATCAATGATGCTTCATTATATCTACGTAAACTAGCACCAGCACTTTTAGGATGGCTGCTCCCACTACGACTATCTCGCGAGCTCTGGGTTGAACCTTGGTGAGCTCGAACAGTGTAGGAATGAAATGTTTTGTGTAACACCGCCTCATTGCCTGCAATTGTGCAAACACAAGCTTATTAAAATGTCATCTTTGATATGCAGTGCACAAAGTGGATACAGCGAAAGTATCTCATTAGTTGAGTACACACAGTTTAACATATCAACATGAAACATGCTATGTGGGCTTCTAGACCATGTTTGTAGGTTCCAGCACGACAACAGTCTGCATGAGGTTGACAATGAGAGCAACTGTGCCATTAAGTGATGCAGTGTCCTTCACTTTACTACCTAGATATCGTGTTCTTGGTCTTTTGGAACATATGGGGCGTACTGCTAATGGACTGCCTCTCAGAAGGAAGAGTAAATGGCTGGGAGTATGACATGAGCTAATTTTTTTTTGTAGTGTTTAACCCTCGACTTTACTACTACAGCACCACAGGCAGTGGCACTGATGATACATGGAATGAAGATGGAGCACCGGTGGAATGAGATGGCGGGGGAAACTGGAGAGCCCGGAGGAAACCCGCCCCAGCACCGCTTCATCCATCACGAATCCCACGTGTGATTGCCTGGGATTGAACCCGGGCCGCTTTGGTGAGAAGACATGAGTTAAACAAGATTCTCTTATGGTAACAGAGAAAGTAATCAAAGGAGTGGTTCTCCTACACAACAATGCATGACCCCACACCACTAGGGTTCACTGCTATACCGCACCCAGCAAATTCACTGGATCTTATGCTTTATCTGACAATATGAAGGACACACTGCTAGGTGAAGGGAACTGCAGGTGGCTGTCCAACTGTGTACTGCCTCCAAACAACGGTTCCAGTACAGAATAATGAAGTTGCAACATTGTGTTGGCAGTAAGCAAGATATTGGGAGATCCCAGGTTCATTGATTTATATTCATTAATAATTAAGGTACAAAATTCTAGTGCTATAAATCATTTCTAAATGCCCTTTGGGCAATTCACATTAATAAAGATGTATAATAAATCACAAACAAAGCATACCATTAAACACAGCTGCAGCAAAATGGCCTCCTCCAAGCATGACAACAGCCCACTTCCTTTTAGTTACTGTGTCCAATGCATGTGGCACTAAATCTTCATCTTTTTCTGGATCATTCTAATAATAAACAACAATTAAAACATGTGCCACTTAAAGCCATATCTCCTCAATAGTTGCACATATAAATATAGAATAGCAAAAAATATCAAATGTAATTTTTGTTTTTAACATTATGCTGTACTTAAATTAACTTTTACCTCAAATATATTACATAATTTTTTTAATGTTTCATTTATATGCCAGCTTTAACATGTCAGGTCATATGATGTCATAACTTTTTGCATCTGTAACAATTACTCAAGAGCAATAGTGTCTACTTGCTTTATAGTGGGTTTAATTCAAGGAGCTGCCGAATGCCAAGTCAGTTAAGTTAAACATTTATGAAGCATTCAGTGGACAGGACCTGTGAGTCATGCCAAGAGCAGTTCAGTGCAAGTTGTAATCTGACAGTTCTTTATTGTGATTTGATTGTTGTTCTAGTGTTCTGAATTTGTACAAAAGTGTCTAAGTGTAACGTTAGTGCTATGCTAACTGACTAGAAGGCAATAAAATGTGATTAGCAGTAACTGATGTTTTCTCATTTGTTTCAACATTAACATGAAGACAGAAGAATAAGACTTTGTAAGAATGGTTTATAGAGAATGTTATGTGAGTGCAACACATCAGCTAGTTATACTATTGGTTATACGACTTTAGGAGCAACTCCTGTATGTCTGGCACAAGCAAATAACATTCCAATGTGCACTTCAGTATCATGCAGATCATTTTCATTAAACCTTAATTAAACATTTTATTTCAGAATAAAGAGCTACATATTTAAGTATACATACACTGAATTACCTTCTTAGCATGAAGCAGACAACGATGAAGTGACAGGATTTTTCCATCCGAGTTTTCAAAGAAGACCTTGGAATGTCTTGCAGCTTGTAGTCTCAACATCTCGCTGCGAGTCTCACCTTGAGCCTGTTTCTTTTGTGCTGCTCGCTGCATCTGAGCAGCAGATGACAGTTTGTCTTCTGACCCATCATCATTACTGTCCTCACTGTCATACTCTGAACCCGAGATGCTCGACACATCATCTTTAACAAACAAATAACTGTAAACAATAATGTGACGTACAGCAGTAGTTACTGTTGAAAGTAGAGATGGGACCACAACACTATCAATACTCGCTGATATCAAAGTACATCTAACAGGAGACATATTTTTTAAAGTAAGTGCCAATATTTTTTTAAAAAATAACACAACCTTATTTTCCAAATATTTTATTATCATTCAAAACCTTACACCTTTCACTACTTCTACACTTAGTTACTACCCTTATTTAGCCACTTATCATAATGGGAAACCAGTTTTTGTAAGCCTTTGTCAAAGAATGATGCTGTCTGCACTTCTTTTTTACCATCATCATGGTTCATATATTTTCCACCAAGGAATTTCTTCACAGGGAAATCCAAAATCAGACTGAAGGGAGGATGCAGTAAGATCTTGAGTTAGGCTGTGTATGGCCGGGCATTGTCACCCATCAACTTCACATAACTGGCAATGAATGATTAGTAACACAACATTTCTCATATTCAAAAAATGAATCACTGATCTCACTGCACAGTTGGCAGCCCATTTCAATAGGAAAAAACATAGTGAGAGTCGATCATGGCTGCGCCTGGCTGTAAGTGGAAGAAGAGATAGCAGCATGCTCAAAATCTCAACTGCAGAGCTGCAGCAACAAAATATTTAAACAGTACTTACTTTAAAAATACACTTTGTACATTGTTTAAGAGGTGTAATCAGGATTGAAAAATTCAACGCCATAGCCAGGATTTCAACCACGGAGCTACTGCTTCATGCACGCCTGTTCTAACCACTAAACTATCATTGCCAACTTGCCAGAATGATATTGAATTCCCCAACCAATTCGTGCTTTTTCCCAGTAGACCACAAAGGGAATCTCAAATTAGAAATAAATATCCCAAAGGTGACCTACAATTATAAGCACTTTATGTCCCGGGTTTAAGTAACCTTTAGATGGTAGTTATTATTTATTTTTTATGCCAACAAATATACTGTTGGTGTTTTTAAAAACATACAAGTTGTGTGAGGGCAATGTTTGAGAGGTAAAATAAGAACTGAAAAATTGAATGCCATAGCTGGGATTTGAACCACAGACCGTCTCCACTTACCAGGCGGGTGCTCTAACCGGGACATAAAGTTCTTGCATGTAAGTCACCATTGGGGTAACTGTCTCTGATGTGAGACTGCCTTTGTGGTTAATAGGGAGAAATACGAATTGGTTGGAGAATTCAATGTCATTCTGGCAGGATGTCACAGTAGCTTAATGGTTAGAGCACCCACCTGGTAAGTGGAGGGTTTGTGGTTCAAATCCCAGTCCCGATTCTACCTCTCAAACACTGTCCACACAGGGCTTGTGTGTTTAGAAAGACAAGCAGAAAGTTTATTGGCATAAATAAATCATTTACACTTTGTACTTTGACATAAACCTTCAATACTTACAATTGTTAAATTTTTCAGTATTGAAATTTGTTGAGTTTAACTTTATGTTTGATAAGGAATTAAAAGAATTGCGACTTCACATTATTTTCTCGTACCTGTCCCCAAAAAGTTTCTGTACTATAGTTATTGACTGACTGAATAACATAGACTAAGTGATAACTTACAAAACGTGCAGTGTTAACCAAGTTGTGAATAAAGGTCACATACTAAACCAGCTCTTGACTCACTCTCGACCATTACATTTACTTACTCTTGTGAATCAACAGAAACAAATGAGCAGTTAACACATGGAATATATTGTTTTAAAGTTAAGTGAACTATTTTGAAGTAGGCAGTACTAATAGAAATAGCAATAGGAGAAATATGGAGGGGGCTCGGCATCAAAGCCATGCTTATTGAGCTTAGGAAGGATGAGCTGAGAGACATTGGACGGCCAGATCCAGACTCAAATCACAGACATTGACAGAAGTCCCTAAGATTTCCCAAGTTTAATGACACCTGTTAATCCTTTAGGTCTTCTAGGGCCATCTCAGAGGGACTTCAGTGTGGGGTACAACAGCCCCTGATTCTGTCCTCACACCCGGATCCCATGGACAACTAGGGATGGACAGAATTCCTGTGTGCATATTATCCCTGGCAAGCTGCACCTAACACCTTCATTGACACTTGTGACCTTGAAAGAACCAACAGGATGTGCAATGAATGAAAATATTAATGAAATTAAATGGAAGGGCAGGAAATTCAGGGGATGTAATTATCCTTTGAGCAATTGCCTAGCAACAAAAAAACGCACGAGTCAGGAAGATTGACCATGGGAATCGAACCCACGGCCTCCCAAATGTGAACCTCACACACTACCACAGACCATCTCGCTTGTTGTGCAGTACTAAAACAACGTAGCAGTGTAAAATGTTGTTGCTGTTGGCTAATGCTGGATTTCTGACAATGAAGTCATTAATCCTCTTGCTCTCCAATATTTTTCACTGATGGATGGGGTGCTAGAAGTGGCCGGGCATATTTGAAGGTGGTCTCGGTCCATTTCCTCTTGCAGATCACATAGAGGACAGAGTGGTGAAGAATATATCCCAATTCTGTTCAAATGTTTTGTCAGACAATCATGTCCTGTAATGAACCTGAAGGTTGCAACTGCTGTTTTTCGAGGATACTCAGGAATTACTGTTTGAATGTTTGGTAGTTCCCATCTTTTATTTTTTGATTTTTCATAGTAATATTTTACAATAATTGTTTTGAATTTAGAGTTGACTAATGTTTTAGCCGCATAAAATGGTAGATTATCTATAGATTTCTGTACACCGCTGGTACTCTTTTCTGAAGGAAAATCAAGTTTCTCATTACCACTCAGTCCACAGTGAGCCGGTATCCATTGGAAGACTAGGTGTTTTTGAAGTGCTGAGTGTAAAATATGGAGGAAAACATTTTTGCAAGCTGATTAGTCACACAATATAACAAATTTAAAGAGGTTTACATTTATAAACTCAGTGAAGTTCATAGACCCTCTATTGAAAAAGCAATATACAAAATAATAAAATAAGAACTGAAGCTTTCCTGGCGACGAACATATTCAAGCTGTTCTCGGGCTTCGAGCCAGGTGAAGTGATGAAGAGCCATCGACGTTTCGGGAGCGTACATCTCTCCCATCATCAGGATGATGAATGGCTACCAAGGTTGAAGGGACCAGTACATATGTTAGTACGTACCCAGTAGAAAACACTAAGCCTAGTCTGGAGACGGTTCACGGCTACGCTGGAATCTGTGTTTTCTCAGGCGGTCAATCTCTAACTTTAAAGCTGGTTTCCAGGCAGGACTGAACTGCAAACCTGCGTCCCGGTTCAGTGTGTTCCTCTCGGAGGAGATGGACAGAGCCTCCTTAACCTTGCGTTCCCAGACACCGCTGCATTTTGCCACAATGGTCGTACCTTTGAAGTTAGCTCTGTGGTCTTTTTCAAAGCAATGTTCCGCCAACCCTGACTTTTCAGGCTGCATTAAGCGTATGGACCGTTCATGTTCCTGGATCCTGGTGGCAATGGTCCTGCCAGTTTGCCCTATGTATGGCGTCCCACATTCACAGGGGATGCGGTATACCCCTGGTACCTTAAGGTCCTTAATCGGTTAAGGACAAACTGGACCTTAAGGTACCAGGGGTATACCGCATCCCCTGTGAATGTGGGACGCCATACATAGGGCAAACCGGCAGGACCATTGCCACCAGGATCCAGGAACATGAACGGTCCATACGCTTAATGCAGCCTGAAAAGTCAGGGTTGGCGGAACATTGCTTTGAAAAAGACCACAGAGCTAACTTCAAAGGTACGACCATTGTGGCAAAATGCAGCGGTGTCTGGGAACGCAAGGTTAAGGAGGCTCTGTCCATCTCCTCCGAGAGGAACACACTGAACCGGGACGCAGGTTTGCAGTTCAGTCCTGCCTGGAAACCAGCTTTAAAGTTAAAGATTGACCGCCTGAGAAAACACAGATTCCAGCGTAGCCGTGAACCGTCTCCAGACTAGGCTTGGTGTTTTCTACTGGGTACGTACTAACATATGTACTGGTCCCTTCAACCTTGGTAGCCATTCATCATCCTGATGATGGGAGAGATGTACGCTCCCGAAACATCGATGGCTCTTCATCACTTCACCTGGCTCGAAGCCCGAGAACAGCTTGAATAAGCAATATACAACTTTCCCACCGCTATCACAACACCTGAACATGATGAGCAGAAACAAAATTGGTTACCTATATTTATACACACAAAACTACTAATAAGAAGGTAATTCAATGAACAAACTATCATCTTACTAACCTGTGAGCTGTGCAAACTGCTCTTCTGTGACACGTTTCTGACCTCCAAGTTGTCGTTTTAGATTATATCTGTGCCAGTCCAACTTGTAATGCAGACGCTGGTGAGACTGATCTTCAAAACTTGTGTTACAGAAAGAACAAAACAGTTTTTCTGACACACAAACATCTTCCAGCTTCTTAAGCACCTCTTCTTCAGATTCTTCTGCAACAACAATCAGTTTTCTTCAAGATACTATGTCTTCAGTGTGTTTCAAAACGTATAAAAGGTTCAATACATATTCGTTCAGAAATAAAAAAATCTGATGTGTTGCACTCACATAATTTTCTCCACTCTTGTACTAACCATTATTACAAACTTATTTTTCTATCTTCTTCATGTTAGTTGAGATAAACATTTGTACAAATTATCTTATTGCTTATTTCCTTGTAGGTACAAGGAGAATATGGAAATACAGTAGGCTTTGAGCAATAGTCAAATCTTTTAAAGCTCTGAGATCCCGTTCTCTTTGCACACTTAACATGCAAAACAAATGAACATCAATGTTCCATGTCACAAAAGTTGGAAGTTTTCAGAAACTCACACACATAACAAGCAATATCTCCGAAATGGTTCACCCTACAAGAAAATTTATTTGGACATAAATTGTGTATTTTAGCAAGATCTACATTTTTTGTATAGTATGATTTGATCTATCTCTAACGGTTTACCAATTATGCAAAAGTCGTCCAGCGTAAATACAACTACAGGGGCTATAGCCAGAAAATTCAAGATATACATTTCATTTGTCATAAAAATATCTCAAACATATGACATTTTAATCAAAATTGTTAAAGCTATTTTCAAGAAAATCAAAATTTTCGAAAAATTTTCCATGTAAAGGGTAGTTTAAGGTGGGGCTATTTTCTTCAAAATCTTCGTGTCGCATCCTTGAAAGACATTAAACTTAAATACCAACTTTGGTTTTTAACCGACTTTTCGTTTTTGAGCTATGCTGTCCGCAGACACACAGACAGACATACACACATGGACCTTTTTCTAAAAATGCTTCTTTTTTGGATTAGTGGGTCTCAAAACATATATTTCCGGTGAAATCTTGACATCGAATTTTTGGGTGGAATACAATACTTCCCCTACTTACCAATACGAAAGTTAAAAGTGAGTAAAATTAATAATATTTTCAAGTTTTTGCACAACAGTTACCTAAATATGGATGGTTAGTTCACTTTAACCATAATTTATGAATTCTGCATAACTTTTTTGTTATAATGTTGAGCTATATGAAATTATTTCACCTCAGGATTGATTACAATATTTTAATTGCATTTATTGTATGCGTTATTTTTTAAAAACATGAAACCGATTTCTCCAAAAAACGGTACGTGATAGAGAATTTTGGGTTTCAGATTTGAGTTCAGCATAGCTAATAAGTACAAAGTCACCCATTTTTGTTTGAGTGCAAAAACAAAAGTTGAAATTTGTTGTTCAATGTTATTGTTGTTCTTTAATTATGTACCTATGTAGTAGTAGTGGCATTTATTATCATTACCTTTACAATATATAAAATACAACACATTAATTATAAATTTATTTTCAAAACGTTGAGACAGAATATTGATCAATAGAAAATTGTTCATGTAAATATTTTTGTAAGAGAGTGTACATTTTTAATTCTTTTAATTTGAGTGTATCAGGGACTTATTTTTTTCAATATTCAAGATAGACAACGTTTTCTCGTCACTTTGAGTTCAACCAATGAGAACTGTTGCGCGGATGAATACATAAGAATGGCGGTGTTGCGTCATAGAGACGCCTGGGACTCTTTTTTTATTAGCGTCTGTATGCTCAAGGTGAAAGGATGTATATTTGCTGATAGCGTGAGAACATGTAAATTACACCCAAACTTTTAACCAGTGTAGATTCTATCGAATTTTGAAAGTTGTTAACTAATTAACATAGTGATAAAAGTGTAAATCAACGAATAAATATGTTGTGATAAAGGAATGTTGATTTGTGCATTCCATTCTGTGACCACAACCCTGAAGATAAGAGTAGCGTCTGCTATAACAAACTTTCCATCTTTCAGTAAAAACATTATTCCTGCTGCTATATTCCCGCTGCTAGGTAAAGACTTATTAATAAAACTGCACCAAAATGGCTTACCCAACGTGGAGCGCGAATTTAGAATGGAATGCAAAATTACGAGTACAAAGTGTTAACATCGAATGACGCCATCCCATCGTGCAGGAAAAAGACGCCATTAAACATTGTTTGATATCATCGATATACGGAGAATCAACGTGGGAAAAACACCGGAGATCATCTAGCGAAGCCAACTACCCAGGAGACGTAAATAACTGGACGAAGAACCAACGGAAAAGAAAGTAGGATCCAAAATTTTTGTTTTTACATACATTTTATTTCCATTGTATATGATACTCAGAAGCAGCAAAATATTGGGACTTTCAACATTAAGTGAATTGGATAAAGAAATTAAAATGTCGCGAAAAGAGATAGAAACAGGAGTGGGGGAAGGGGCAGATAGGCCTAGTTATCAGGTAGAATTAGAGAGTGAGGAACAGGCGGAAATAAGCAAAGACCAAAGGTTAATGATGATGATGTTTGAAAGACTAGAACAGAAACTAGAACAAAATAAGGTAGAAATAGGTCAGAAAATGGAACAAAATAATGCAGAATTAAAACAGGACATAGAACAAAGTTAGGTCAGAGTATAGGTCAGAAACTGGAACAGAATAAGGAAGAGATAGGTCAGAAAATGGAGGAAGTGAGACAGAACTTAGAACAGAAAATGGAATTAGGTAGACAGAACTTAGAACAGCAAATGGAATTAGGTAGACAGAACCTAGAACAGAAAATAGAATTAGGAAGACAGGAGTGTAAAGAGAATATGAAAGTAATGGAAACTAATTTAAAATTAGTACATAAAAACTTAAATGAAACAAAGGAAGCCTTAGAAGCTAGGATAGAAACTGTAGGAGATAGGATGGGAAAGATAGAATCAGAGATGAGAGAGAATAAAATTGTGTTAGAAGGAGAAATTGCTAGATGTAGGGATGAAATAACAGAATGTAATACAAGTGTAGACTGTAAGATTACAAATGTAAAAGCAGAAATAACTGAGGAATTAAGGAAAGAGATTGAGGTAGTAAAGAAAGACATTATTAATGAAACTGTAGAACAAATTGTAATTCCTAAAGTTAAGACAATGAATGATGTGATGCTTTCACAACAGGATGCTATAAATGATATGAAACAAAGCCACTTAGAAATAAAGAATGATTTAAAATCAATTTGTGAAGAAATGAAAAAAGGGAAAGAAAGTTTGGCTAATGTAAATGATGTTGTGAAGGCATTACAAAGACAAGATGATTTAGATGTAAGTAATGTACAAGATGAGAGTTATTTGAATAATGTACAAAATGTTGATTCACCATACAGAGAAAGAGGTTCACAACCAAACAATGACACAACACATAACACATGTTACACCAACAGCATATTACATGAAATCACACCACCTACATTTGACGAGGAGAAGGGAGATGATCCAAAACTCTTTGTTACAGAGATGGAAGAATATTTTAAAGTGAAAAGGATACCAAACGAGCTGAGGATGATAATAGTCAAGAAAAGCTTAAAAAACAAGGCATTAGAATGGCTCAGGTTAACACTAGCTGGTCATGAGTCGTATAGCTCATTCAGAAATTTATTCCTATCAAGATATTGGGGCCCAGCTAAACAAAACCAAACTAGGGTAGAGCTAGCGACAGGTAGATACGATCCAACCAAAGGGTTGTCGCTAGTCGATTATTTTATGAAAGTAGCCAACAAAGGAAAGCTATTAGACCCCAACTTGTCGGAGGCAGAACTAATTGCCAGTATAACAAGACATTTCCCAGACACAGTGAGAACAGGGTTAATTGTTGCGAGGCCAGTAGATTTTGCAGATATGATAGAATTGCTAACAGCCTTCGAAACACAAAATGGTCGGCCTAATGAGCATAGACATAGGAACGGTCACCCAAACTCACCCATCCTAAACCGGAACACGACTACGAACAACCAGAGTGAGGGAGAACATAGAAATACTAGGAGTACCCATGAAAGGGGGAGAGGGGCACACCATTTCCCACAACCACATAATCATGGCGAGAGGATGGAGAACACGAGACAGCGATACCACGACACGATACCGAGGGGTGAATCGAGATACAGAACGCATAGATATGATCATGGAAGACCAGGAGACCGTACCCATCAAGTGAATCATATACGATTCTGTAGGGAATACTTGAACAGCCATAGGCCGTCATACAATAGGGGTTCACGTCAAAGGGGCAGAAACCAAGGGAACACCGACAACGTAAGACAACAGGAACAGAATGAAAATGTGCCGGATAGGACCGATACTGCACAGAATACAGAAACGACGATCACCTCCAACGTCCAGGAAAACTAAGTACAAGTCAACTTTGTGTCCCGGAAGTTGACCTGTGTGGCAGTAGGGGCAATATTGACCAATGTAATGTAGGTACCTTGAGAAGACAGGCGAGTGAAAGAAAGGAAATAACCAATCCACCAATGATTAGGCTGAAGGTATGGGGCATCGAATTGCCAGCGATGATTGATACAGGAGCCAGCACATCAGTATGTGACGAACAGCTATTCCAGGAACTGATAACTAAAAGAAATGCTGAATTCTTGCCTGTGTGTGGAGTGTATTGCAGCACAGCAATTGGCAAGAAAAAGGAACATGTTAAATACCAGGTAAGGCTGGTAATAGAAATCGGAAGTTGGAAATTCGATTTTATTGCCCTAGTAATACCTAGACTAACAGCTACCCTAATCATTGGCAGTGATTTGCTTAACCTTTGGAGGTCGGTGATTAACTATGACCTACATGAATTTATCATTAAGGAAGGAGCCTCAGAATGCACTGCGAAGTTCCTGGAGGAAGAAACATGCCAGGAGGAACCAGACCAGACAGGGATCCATCTGGATGAACAATTCTTTGTGGAGAACATCAATGTCCACGAGAATAGGTTGGTAGACCTAAGAGTAAACAAGAAGAAAACAGGTTGGACGAGCGAGGAGGAAACTAACGTTTGCAGCCATTGGATCTGCACAGAAGACGAGTATGTTACCTGGGACAACTACCAACCTGAACCACTACCAACAGACGGAGAAGAATCGATGTCACAGCTAATCGATGAGAAGGTCTGGGGGGCACATGGCATCTCTGAAGAGGAAAGAAACCAATTTAGGAAAATATTGGTTAAAAACAGGAAAGTTTTCAATAAAAAGCCAGGTACGTGTAACAAGTACGTACATACTTTTACAGTAACAGATATTATCCCCTATTCACATAAATCCAGGCCCATCCCCAACTCCATCAGGGAGGAAGCTGACAGAGTGATCCAGAAAATGTTAGCGGACGGAATAATAGAGCCGTCGGACTCATGTTATGTGAATCCAGTAGTATGGGTCCATAAGAAAGGGGGAAAATTGAGGATGACCATAGACGCAAGGAAAATAAATACACATACCTTGCCAGATCATTACAGGCCTGAGGGGGTAGACCAACTAATATCGAAATTGAAGGGAGGTCAACATTTCACTAGTCTTGACTTGACAGCATCATTCTGGCAAATTCCTCTTCATCCAGATGTCAGGAAATATACCTGTTTCTTGCACAAAGGAAAGGTATACCATTTTTTAGAGTGTGCCTTTGGACTATCGACCAGTAGCAGTGCACTACTGAGGGCTCTAGACAAAGTTTTTGGGGATACCATCGAGACTTTTGTAACGCAATATGTCGACGATTTTTTGATATACAGCAAGAATCCCGAGTCGCACTTACATCACATAGATTATGTATTATCCAGGTTCCAGGAAAGCAACATGACCCTAAATTTAGAAAAGTGTGAATTTTTCGTCAAAGAGGCTGAATTTCTAGGCCACATCATTACACCTGATGGTATACAACCTAATCCGGAGAGGGTCAAGGCCATAGAGCATATACCACCCCCACGTAACTTAAAACAGTTGAGAAGATTTCTGGGCATTTTACAGTACCAGTCAAAATTCGTGGTCAACTACGCTAAGGAATTGGTACCCCTTAGAGCACTGTTGAAAGAAGATACTAAGTGGGAATGGAATGCTGAACACCAGGTGGCCTTTGAGAATATCAAAGAACTTTTCAAGCACAGTATTCTCCTGGAACGACCGGATCCAAATTCACCTTTTCTAGTATACACCGATGCTAGTGCGCACTCATATGGAGCAATATTAGCACAAGAAGATGCAGATGGCAACAAACATGTGATTGCCACAGCTTCTAGATTTTTAAACAAGATAGAAGCCAATGCCTGCATAACCGAATTGGAAATAGGTGCAATCCATTTTGCGTTGCAAAAGTTCAGACAATATATATATCTTTATAAAATAATTATATATACAGATCACGTAAGCCTGTCCTTCATTCAAAAATGCAAGCTAACCAACTCCAAAATCTCAAGGTACATACATGAGATAATTTCACACGACATAGAGGTCAAACATATCCCGGGGAAGGAGAACATCTTCAGTGACTTATTGTCAAGATTAAGGTCGGAGAGTCACATACCCGAGACGATATACAATCCGCACCATGAGATTAAAATCATGCAGATAAATAGCAAAGAAAGCAACGAGATCTTGCAAGACTTCAAAAACATAGCAAAGCTACAACAAGAAGACCCTGAATTGAAGAGGCTATTCGACAAGGCTCCAGACATAATACCAAGATTGGATGCCAAGATAGGCAAATTTAGGAACATCCTATTTAAATTGCATGGTCGCGACGTAAGGAAATGGAAAATGATGGTACCAAATTCCTTACAGGACAGGGTCATTTTGGCATTCCACCACTCGATGCTTCACTCCGGTACTGAGAGGACAATGCTTGCCATCGAGGAGGTATTGTACATCAAACATCTTGGCAAGAAGGTCAGGAAGTTAATTTCCTCATGCGACCTATGCCAAAAGGCCAAGCCAATTAATGTAAAGTACGATGTCATCCCACAATCCATCGTGAGGAACGAGAAAAATGCATTGGTGTGTATTGACGAGCATGGAGAGCTACCAAGGGGTAAAGATGGAAACAGATACATCTTTGTCATGTTTGATGTTTTCACAAAATTCACCAAAATATACCCCATTAAGAACATCAAAAGCAGAACATGCTTAGATAAAATCGTCAAGGACTACATCCCAAAATATGGGAGGATAAAATGTATTCTATCGGACAATGCAACCATGCATAAGAGCAAGTTGTTTCAGAACACCTTAGAAACATTAGGAATAAAATTGTACTATTCCTCAGCATATTATCCCCAGGGAAACCCGACTGAGAGAATCATGAGGGATATAAGTATTTATTTTCGTTTACTCTGCCACAGAGACCACACTTCCTGGAGGAAAAATGCGGATATATAGAGGAGGTGATTAACCATTCGGTGAACCCCACGACCAAGTTCGCCCCTATCGAGCTGATGACCAACACGAAACCAAGAAAATTAGCAATTGACATTGACACTACGATGGCTGCCCAAAGAGAATTATCAGAGAAGGAAAAATGTCAATTGGCATTCAGAAGGTTACAGCAGAAGGCTGAAAAAGGGAGGAACAAGGTGAAAAGATTCGTCAGGAAATGGTCCCCACAAATTGGAGAAAAGGTGCTCTTAAAAAGCCACAAAGCATCCAAGGCATCTGAAAAAAGATCTGGAAAGATGGAGCTATTGTATACTGGACCACTGGTCATAACAAAACAGCTGGGTGACCACACGTATGAGCTACAGAATACAAATGGCAAGTTGGTAGGAAGATACCATAAAAACAAATTGAAGCCATACAAAGAAAGGACCAAATAGTCTTTGTCAACGAATGTGTAAGGCAGGAGTAGTAGAGATGAAAGAAGATAACAATTTTTAATGGGTTACTTATAGAAAATTATGTTCAGATTAGGAATTACAACAAGGAAGAAAATCAACATAGTCATTGGCTATATCGACCACAAAGAGCATTGTCAACAAAGACAGACGAGGACACTGATTGTCATTAAAGAAATGAATCATAGCGACGAAAGATAATATGTTTTTGACATAAGGATGTCAGGGACAAAAATAAAAATGAATCAATTATGATGAAAAAGATATAATATTTCGACACAAAGATGTCGAGGGTAAATTGAGAAGAAAAATAATACAATTACAGAATAATTGTAAGTATAGAAGTTTTCTCTTATAGAAATAAGAGACAAAGAAATGACAATTAGTGAAATGAGGAAAACCATAACCAGAAAAACAATGCCCATGAATTAAGATGAATATAGCCAATGCTAAGCTCGAAGAAATGTTGAACCAAACAACAATGAATAATAACCCAATTAAGAAAATTAGTACCATTAGTAACATCAGAGTTTAAGAACCGACTCAACAACCTGCCTATACATAACAAGCTTATAAGACAAAGAAGGCAAAGAACTGAATAAAGTATTGCCATAAACATGATCATAATCATTAGCTCAAAATTTGTATCCTGTTTTTCTCTCCTCATAGCAATGAATACAAGTCAAAAACCACATAATAAACCATGAAACACTTAAATTATATTTGTGTCAATGTCAAATGTACAATAACTGAGTATGTGTTGTATAAGAACTGAATATGTGTTGTACAATAACTGAATATGTATTGTATGATAACTGGATATATTGTGTAATAACTGAATATGTATTGCATAATAACAGAACATATGTGGTATGATAGCAGGATATATTGTACAATAACTGAATATGTATTGCATAATAACAGAACATATGTGGTATGATAGCAGGATATATTGTACAATAACTGAATATGTATTGTGTAATAATTGGACATGTTGTGTAATAAATAAATGTGTTGTACAATAACTGAATATGTATTGTATGATAACTGGATATATTGTGTAATAACTGAATATGTATTGCATAATAACAGAACATATGTGGTATGATAGCAGGATATATTGTACAATAACTGAATATGTATTGTGTAATAATTGGACATGTTGTGTAATAAATAAATGTGTTGTACAATAACTGAATATGTATTGTATGATAACTGGATATATTGTGTAATAACTGAATATGTATTGCATAATAACAGAACATATGTGATATGATAGCAGGATATATTGTGCAATAACTGAATATATATTGTGTAATAATTGGACATGTTGTGTAGTAATCAAATGTGTTGTACAATAACTGAATATGTATTGTATAATGACTGAAGGTGTATTGTATAATAACAACATATGTGATATGATAACTGGATATATTGTACAATGACTGAATATATATTGTATAATAATTGGACATATTGTGTAATAACTAAATGTGTTGTACAATAACTGGATATGTATTGTATAATAACTGAATGCATTGTGTAGTAATCAAATATGTGAAATTTATAAAGACATGCTGTATCATGTCAAAACGAAGGACAAAGACAAACAGTGAAGAAGACTGAAAAAAAAAAAAATTGTACAAAGTGATTGAATCATAGGAGTAGGGAGAAGTATTGTATTGTGTTTCAAGATTGTAAATATGGTGACAACTTGAAAAACAAAACAAGGGGCATATGAGACAGAATATTGATCAATAGAAAATTGTTCATGTAAATATTTTTGTAAGAGAGTGTAAATTTTTAATTCTTTTAATTTGAGTGTATCAGGGACTTATTTTTTTCAATATTCAAGATAGACAACGTTTTCTCATCACTTTGAGTTCAACCAATGAGAACTGTTGCGCGGATGAATACATAAGAATGGCGGTGTTGCGTCATAGAGACGCCTGGGACTCTTTTTTTTTATTAGCGTCTGTATGCTCAAGGTGAAAGGATGTATATTTGCTGATAGCGTGAGAACATGTAAATTACACCCAAACTTTTAACCAGTGTAGATTCTATCGAGTTTTGAAAGTTGTTAACTAATTAACATAGTGATAAAAGTGTAAATCAACGAATAAATATGTTGTGATAAAGGAACGTTGATTTGTGCATTCCATTCTGTGACCACAACCCTGAAGATAAGAGTAGCGTCTGCTATAACAAACTTTCCATCTTTCAGTAAAAACATTATTCCTGCTGCTATATTCCCGCTGCTAGGTAAAGACTTATTAATAAAACTGCACCAACGTTTAAATTTAATTTCTGCTGGATGTTTTACTATTAAATATTACTTAGTTCAAAACATCCAATATCCTACATTAATTACAGTACTTGATTACATATTGAGACAGAATATTAGACCCCAATAGAAAATCGTTCATATAAATGTTTGTTAAAAGTGTATAAATATTAGAATTGTTTGTGTTTTAACAATAAAAACTATTTGCGCGGATGAAAATAAAAATGGCGGTGTGTCGTGTCAAAGCGACGCCAAGAAACGATTCAGTAGTGTCTATATGTTCAAGGTGATAAGACGTGTTTTGGTAGCGTGTGAACATGGAACTTTCACCAAACTTTTATCCAGCGTAAATTTTACCAAATTACAAAAGTGTAAAGTTTTTTTTTAAGTATTTAATGTGGTGCTGAGAGTGTAAAATATCGAAGTGTTAATAAATAAATACATTGTGATAAAGAAACATTGATATGTGCATTCCATCTGTTACCACGACCCTGTAGATAGAAAACGAGTCTCATAGCATAGCCAATTCCCATAATAATCATTTAAAAACTGCACCAATATATAATTATTGACTTATTGCTATAAATATCTTTAATACCCGAATTATCTCCTTGTTTTGAGAGTTGCATTTTTCCGTACCCCATTATAGTTAACCCGGGTTGTGTATATAATGGGATATAATTATATTAAACTTATGATCCAAAATTTTGCTTTTCCTATATACCTCATACTAATTTTCCTATCATATTAGCAACCTAATTATTCTCCTTGGTGTTCCCTGTTTTCCATAGACATTTTTGTCCCACCTTGCAAATAAACTTTCCAAATATTATTATGTTTTCTTCTGATCTTAGATTCAAAATTCTTTTGCCACATTTATTTGGTATATTTTCCCATTTATGCACAAGGAATTCATCTTTCCAATATTTTGTTTGCTGACAGTCAAAAATATGATGCCAAGTGCTGCCTTCTTTATCATACATTGCACATCTTCCGTTAATATATCCATTCC
The DNA here is from genome assembly GCA_030765045.1 of Tenodera sinensis. Lineage (NCBI taxonomy): Eukaryota > Metazoa > Arthropoda > Insecta > Mantodea > Mantidae > Tenodera > Tenodera sinensis. Next base: position 7,345,224 of record CM060966.1, read on the forward strand.
TTATGCCCCTTAAGTTTATTACTCCGGTCCTAACCCATACCAACCCTTCTCTTCCTACTTTATCACAGATTTCAATATATTTTGCTTTGCCCCAATCATTTTTCAATGCTTTATATAATTTTAGAGATCTTTTGTTATTAAGTTTAGCCTATAATTCCTGTTTATCAATATCAATTCTTGTTTTTATTTCTTTCCAGAATCCCTCCTCTATTCTTCCACTATCTAGCCATAAAGATCCCATTCCTGTTTCCTGTAGAATTTTTTACTTTTATATATCCAAATCTCTCTCCCCTTTATTCTTGCCTGTACTACCAAACACCATTTAACAGTATTCTCCTAATCTAAATTCCTTATTCTGAGCCAATATTTCAATATTCTTTCCATCACCTTGCTTTTTTAACCTAATCTTCCTAACTCCATTAAAGTAGCCTCATTTGGTGAAGATCTAGGTAAACCTAAAACAATTCAAGTCTACAAAATAATCTATTTATAACATTTATTGTTTTCCATCCTTCATCTGGCCCCAATATTTCTATTCTGTATAACATTCTGCTCTCTGCAATTGAGCTAAACACTTGCAGGAGAGTTTGCTGATTCCTTTGTCCAACATGTAGTTTTCATCGCCACACTCCACACCCACAATGTGTCTGCTCTTGTACTTTGTGCCCAAATTTCTATTTGTCAATTTCACCAACTCGCCTTCTCTCTCATTTTATCTCTCTTTTTCTTAAGCTCTATCTCTAAATTTAACTATCTCTATTTTTCTCTCTTGCACACATACAGAATTTTTCCTAAAAATGCCTTTTTTAATTTAACAAAATATTCACATGCATGAAATCTTAATATCCATTTTTGGGGCAACATGCAATGTAATGTTCACTTTCTAAGTGGCAAAGAAGCTAATAACAAAGAGAAACTACACACCAGTTGACAAACCACGTGTGTAAACTCCTGGCAGTCGAGCGATCTTCAGACCTTTCAGCAGATGTGGATCTTTTTCAAGCTCAAATATGTTGTACACTTTACACTCCATTTTTAAACACTTAAGATGTCATCCAAGAAAAAAAATCCTGAAACAAATTTCTTCATATCATATATTGATGAAACATTAACAACAAAAACTATCTAAATGATCCATTGTGATCAAAGAGAATCTGTTCCATAACAAACATATCCCCTACATATGATATGGTAATGTATGAGCCAGGTTAGGTCATGCAGCGGGTCAGTCAGCTTACTGATGAATTATTCGTTAAGCTTCTTCGTAAGCAAGGTTCGCATATTTAAACCCTGAATTCTGATCAAGTGGGTGGCCTATTTTCATGTGCTACATGAACCTGCGTAGCTGTGGTGTTTGAAGGGTCAAAGAGGTGTCATTCGTTTGCAAGGACATCGTCCCTAACCAGGATGTGGCAGCTTACATCTGCCCAAGGTAACCCAAGGACTTCTATTTTCACAGGATGGCTTGCTTGCTTGCTCCTCTATGAGTTGCTCATCAACCCTTAGCAACCCAGCTACGTTCCCATGTAACATCCTGTCACACACCCTTCCAAGACAGGGCATCACAATATCTGCAATACAACAGATTAATCTTAGGATACTGTTTATACAAATAAGCTCAACAAAATGGAATATGTGGAACTATAACTGCCGAAGTTACCCTGGAATACTTCCATAGTTGGTTAGTTGAATAGCTGAGATGGCCCGCCCTTCATCCTGTTACCAAATGGTATCACAAATAACACATATTTTCAAGTAGGTGAGAGCATCAACAGTTTCGGTCTATCTGATGCCACCCAGGCCAAGCTACCTCACATCACATACCTGGCATAGCATGTATCATAGACGCTAAAGGTCAAGCTGCCCCACAACACACGACGTCAATCAGGTCGGCAGAAACAACTGTCCGATAGTGGTGTATTGTAGAACTTCCAGAAAAGATGAACTTCCAGCAAAGTGCATGTTACACCATCATCGCTATATAAGGAGGTGGTGAAACAGGGAGTTTGGAATCAATCAGATTTTAGTTGTAGTATGTGTTAGTCAGCTGTGAATATACGGCATCATGAGAGAAGGTGCTCAAATATCATGGAAGTTGAAGGTGTTCAAATATCATGGAAGCTGAAGGTGCTCAAGTATCATGGATTTTGAAGATATGGACCTTGGGCTCAGTTGAATTTCACTAATTTCATTTATTTGTCTTATATGACATTACATTGGAGAACGTCAACATAAAAAATATTATCATTATACTATTATTATTATTATTATTACTATCATCATCATCAATTAATATTATGCTTGAAAGCTGGGGTGTCTCTATTTAAAGTGTAACTTTATAATCTTAAATCTAATTAATGCATGAAATATACATAAATGATCTCTTAACTATGGTGCTGCACGAAAATTTGGTGATTTTCTGTGGGGGGAAAAATTAAGGTAAAGATTGCATATCTGCTTATTGCACAAATGTAGCATAATATGGCACTCCATTATTGCACAACTTCTAGTAATACATGCAACGACAATAATTCAGTCAGGATTAGGTAGTTATAGTTATATACGTATGTGCTTGAAATAAAAATATATAAGAAAAGACACTTAAAAGGGAGGGGGAGTGGCCCCAACAACTTTAACGAGGCAAGAGTGTCTTTAGACCACTGCTTGATAACTCAGGATAACTTTGCACTTACCCAGAATTCGCGAACCTAAGAATTTCTCACGAAACTATGTTTTTCGGGCTAAACCAAATTATGAACAATTAAATAATGTGGTAATATGATTGATAAAGGTTGTTGTATGAGGTGTTGCAATATTCTAGCTGGACGATGGGAAATCTAATGAAACAAACTAACAAGTGTTAAAATAAATTATGATATGGATTATTAAATATTTACATTGTGTTTTGACTGTCATACTTACATCATCGGGTTGGCTGTCTTGGTCTCCTATCATAACATTACCACGTGTTTTTGGTTAGGGACGTCCGTCAATCTACAGCATGTTCTTCTTGAGAGCACTTGGGCCACGGCACCACGGGGAAAGAAAACCGAAAACCTCAATTCTAAATCTTCCCGGTAGAGGCACGCATTTTATTCTGACCATAGAGTAATAATAGACACTACTCTACGACTCGACAGAAAAGAACATTATTAATTGAATATTCTGTGGTCATTTGACAGGTGATTAAATATCCCCTGTGATATCCCCACAACAACAAAAGAATAAGAAGTTTTTGTAAGGTCATGATCAGAAATAAGAATATAGATTGCATTGCATCTCTATTATTCATAACGAAATATGTGCAGCACATTAGAAGATATATCTGCGAACATTATACGACTCTCGCGTCAGCCGGAGAGTCCGGAATTAAAAATATTATTAAATCAGGTTAGTTTCATGCCAAGGTGCGACATACAGCACTAACATACAGAGAAGTCTCGTTTATAGTTTTAACAGCAAGGAATGAATGGGCAGCAAATGACACTCGTATCCGTAAATTGTTTATGCTATATAATAGCGGCTGTCACGAATCTTGTTCCTTGCACCTCATTACACATTCCATATCCGTTCTTCCCATGCGGAGCACCCTTCCTCCTTTGTTGTGTTGGTCATTCGGTTTCTTATAGCTATGCAATAGGTGACTTTCAAGTAACTTATTTGAACTCTTGTTAAGTTTCCCAATACAGTGGAATCCCGATAATTCGACCTAACGTGGACTGTGAATCTGTAGAGTTACCGAAATTTCTGGTTTTGCGGAATAAGGGGCTTGTTATTTAGAACTCAACATAATACAGCAGATTACATAAATTGATACTCCAGCACAAAACAGGAACCAGAAAAGTATAACATCCTAAAATTTATTATGTATTAATACTTCCTTTTGTCTGGTCTCTTTAACGGATCAAATTTAATTTTCATTGTCATATTCACTTGTATTTTTTTCTTGTTTGGCATTTTCACTGGCACAAACACAACTGAACATAATAAGAGTAAAGCTAAAATCTGAGAAACAGTACTGTTACCAGAAATGTGTAACAGAAGGTCTAGCTTACCATTTACATCCTGGGTAAAGCAATAAACCTTCCTCACGAGTGTTTGTGCTATGTATCCACATTATTTGGGGCAAGCTTTTGGTTTCGTGACAATGTGCTGGCTGCATATGTTCTGACTAGATATTGAAGGTCAATACACAGTCCTTTTGTCACTGTGAAGGAGAATGTGGTAGGTTGTATATTAAAATTTACAGATGCTGTTTATACTATATAGGTCTGTCCTGTGCCGTTGCACTACAGCTCTTTGAGTGTAGCCTTGGCCTACTGCCTGGCAGCTGCGTCCCCCACCTCTGCCCACTACAGGTGTCATGAGCAGGGCCCAGTGTGCCAAGTGGGAGTTGATCATACAGAGGAACCAGGATGAGTGATCAGCTCAAAGGCTGGTGTGAGAGCGAGGAATTGGATGGTATCAAATGATGGTGAAAGATGATAAGAAAAGTGATGATGAAGCTATTGATTGAATGATGGTGGGGGAAATCGGAGAAAACCTGCCCCTGCGCTGGTGTGTTCACCACACGTTCCACATGCGGGCACCTGGGATCACTGGTGACAGTCAAGCGTTATACCATATAGTGGAGTTTAAAAATGATTACAGTCAACTTTAGTTATAAAAAAATAAAAATCGAAATAAAAAGTTGTCGAGTTATACAGAATGTCAAGTTACTGGGCTCTACTGTAATGGAATAAGAATGAGAAATAATCAGTTATTTCAGATAATATGCCTTCTGTTTAAACATATCGTTCTACACAAATACAAACACAATTACAGATTATCAGTTTTACATGGTTAAGATAGAAAATTATATATATATATATTTTAAATTAAGTCCTCCAAGGTAATGTCATATTGAATAGTGACTGAATGAAACAGGTGAAATGATGTAAGATTTAAAGCTTTCACGGCGCACGTTATTTATTACAGCTTCACAGGTGATCAGCCATTTGAGGGTGAAATGATGCTCAAATGAGCCCGAGGTCCATGGATATTTAAGTTACCCGACATTCACCTTCTCAGGATAAGGGAAAACCTCGGAAAAAAGCCTTACCGGGATAACTTACCCTAAGCGAGATTCGAACTTGCGACCTCTTGAATGTGCGGCAGACGTTTAGATAGGATGATGATTATGATGGTGATGATAATGATGATAATCGTAATAATCATAATAGTAATAACAGTTATAATAATCTGAAGAAATAATTATGCACTGAAAATACTAACACTGTGTAACGACATGAGCAATACACAAAAGAAACATTCTTCTTCTTCTCTTCTGGCTCTATGGTCGTTTGATAGGCTTTAGCATTCTGCACAGTCCTGTGCAAATCTCTGTCTTCCACTTTACTATTCCACCCTCTAATTCCAGTCTTCCTTAGATCTTCTATTACATCATCTAAACTTCTTTTTCTTCTTTTTTGGTCTTCCTTATTCTATCTTTCTTGGAGCAATCAAACATATATTTTTAAATTTCATCTGCTGTTTGTTTCATTTTCTCCATTCTTAACATCATAGTGTTACATTCCAGATTGCCAACATTAAATCCTCCTTCATCCGAGGCTTCTCTGCAGATTTCATAACAATATGTTTTTACAATATGAGGATGTTGGCCTCACGCTCAACCCCTTCTTTGTATCCTCAGGAAGCAGGGTGGTCCAGGTATACATACCCCATGACACAGGGTCACTACTCACCATACTCACTAAAGTGTGACCCTGAGGGGCGTGAAGAAACATTAAGTACTAGTAGTACAAGTAATAATAACAATAGCAATCCGAAGAGATGTGCATGTGTTGAAAATACAATGTGTAACAAAATTGACGTTAAATGTTTGCGAAGGCTTCCACGGCCGGTGTCCATTGTTTTTCTTGGCTCTTCCGGTGTAGGCCGCGTCATGTAGGCGTTGCTTGCCGACGTTTCGCAGGTCATGTGTCCTGCTTCCTCTTGGGCTATGTGCACATAGCCCAAGAGGAAGCAGGACACATGACCTGCGAAACGTCGGCAAGCAACGCCTACATGACGCGGCCTACACCGGAAGAGCCAAGAAAAACAACAAAATTGACGTTACACTAATGGAAACATTAAATAGTAGTAACAAGAACAATTTCTGCTTTATATGTTTACAGTAGAGCAATTTTAATTGATAATAATATATTGATGTGTGTGGAAATTTGAGGGTGGCACAACTGTCAAGAGCCCCTTGGCCCATGCCCTCGCTGCTGGGAGCAGGCGATTAGCAACTGTTATGCACCATAAGTGATAATCACTTTCATTGCTAAATTCCAGCTTTTGATTTCATTCTTTAAAGTTGCATAATTTAAATAAATTTGTCAGTAAGAAACATGTATTGTCTGTTAATAACGTCATTATTCATAAAAGACACAGTCAATCACATGATCTGCATGCTCAGATAGATTACAGTTATAATGAAAATGCTGAAAAAGCCCGTGGTTTGACGATTTTATCCCTACAACTTTTAGAATTACTTTGGATACTATAAAGAACCCAAAATAAAATAAATAAAAAGCACTGTTGAACAGCAGCAAATACCCCAGGAAGAAAAGTGAGTAGAGAAAGCTGTGTGAATGTAAGACATTGCTTTCTATGTGAGTCATATAGAAAATTGCATGAATTCTTTCTAGAAGAGGGAGTAGAGAAAGAAATGCAATTGGGTTTCATAAAAGAAAAGTGTGTAAAGAAAACCATGTGAATATAATGTATTGCATTTCTACATCAGTCATAGAAAATTGTGTGAATTCTATGTTGAAGGGCGAGTAGAGAAGGGTATGTGAATTTAACACGTAAAAGAAAAGCAAGTACAAAAAACCATGTGAATGTTATGTTCTGTAGTAAAATGGATAGAATGGAAACTTTCTCCAAGAACAATACATCTATACACTTTCCTTTTATGAAACACAATCACACTTCTTTTTCTGCACATAAAAATGCAACATCTTACATTCACACAGTTTTCTCTACCCACTTTTCTTCCTGGGGGATTTGCTGTTGTTCAACAGTGCTTTTGCATAATGTCTTCCCGGTGTTTTTATTTATTTTGAGTTCTTTATAGTATCCAAAGTAAGTCTATAAGTTGTAGGGATAAAATTGTCAAACCACAGACAACGCTGGATATTTCAGCTAGTTTTAAATGAATTGCATGTTTTAAAGAGATGTATACTTTAAGTCCAGGCTTCATAGTTTAACATATTATAAGGTGAAGCAGTGTTCTTTGACATTAGCCATGTGTGGATGTTGAATTTTTCAGTGTGATTGTCTTTCCAACATTATCCTACACACAGCTAGTTCCATAGATCTACCACTTCTCTGTTCCACTTGGACCTTTAAGTAAATGTTCAGTGAAACTATCTCTTGTAATGCTTATTTTGAATAATATGATTTAGATAAAGAAACAAGCTTTTGTAGGAATGAATAGTTTAGTGAGAAAGTAAGAAAAATACAAACCAGGAATTTATGTTGCAAAAACAGGCAGCTATTAATTCACAGTTTAAGATAAAAGCATCTAAGTTTGAAGTTTACTGTTCATTATGTTGTTCTGATGTGGAGTGCAGTTATTTTCTTATTCCATAACTATTGAATTACTAACTCGATTGGTGCAGAGCATGAAGATGTCCTTGGGATATTATCAACTGGTTCAGGTGGGCTATTTCTGCCAATACGTTCATTGTACCTCCTTCATCCTTGTTCCTAGAATCTTCATCCTTATCAATGCATCTCTCAGTAAGCATATATTCAACCTGGTCAGCTATGTCACCATTTTCTTGTAATATATCCAAGACCTCTGATAATGATAAACTGCCACTGAAATAAGTGAGAAAAGGAGTGTAAATATGTATAAAATCAGCCCCTTGAGAAAATGAATGAACTATAGTGCAATGCATCGATATTTTTTTATCCCTGATTGACATTGACATTTTTATTTGGTGATCCAGCTGTATTACTTTCTCTGCTGGTAAGTAGAGGAAGTATTGCATCCCACCCAAAAATTCGATGTCTAGGTTTCACTGGAAATATATGTTTTGAGGCCCCCTGAGCTAAAAAAAAAGGCATTTTTAGAAAAAGGTCCGTGTGTGTGTCTGTCAGTCTGTGAACAGCCTAACTCAAAAACCAAAAGTCAGTTAGAAACCAAAGTTGGTATTTACGTTTAATGTCTCTCAAGGATGCGACACAAAGATTTTGAAGAAAATAGCCCAACCCTAAACTACCCTTTACATAGAAAATTTTTCAAAAATTTTGATTTTCTTGAAAATGGCTCTAACGGTTTTGATTAAAATGCCATATGTTTAAGATATTTGTATGAGAAATGAAATGTATATTTTGAATTTTCTGGCTATAGCCTATGTAGTCCTGTTTACTCTGGATGACCTTTGAATAACTCGTAAACCGTAAGAGATAGACAAAATCTTACTATACAAAAAATTTAGATCTCGCTAAAACACACAATTTATGCCTGAATAAATTTTTTTGTAGAGTGAACCATTTCGGAGATATTCCTTGTTATATGTGTCAGTTTTGCAAAAATTTAAAACTTTCATGAAGTGGAACATCTTGTCAATTTTTTTATATGTTAAGTGTGCAAAGAGAACGAGATCTCAAGGCTTAAAAAGATTTGATTATCGCTCAGAGCTTACTGTATTCCCACATTTCCCTTGTACCTACAAGGAAATAAGCAATAAGATAATTTGTACAAATGTTTATCTCAACTAACACAAAGAAGATATAGAAATAAGAGTTTGTAAGAATGGTTACTACAAGAGTAGAGAAAGTCATGTGAGTGCAACACATCAGAGTTTGTTTTTATTTATGAGCAAATTGCATATGTGTTCTGCAATGGTGTTACTTCGTTTGTGTGGCAGATATTTAGCAAATAAATATTTATAAATAACTATTTTGGATAATAAAATGATTTATTAATGTGTTTACGATAAATAGCTTAAACACAAGCTAAATTTTGATGACACCTTAAATCCCAGTCATACAGACACACTAACCTAACCTAATATGGACTAAATTTGGCTGCAAGAATTATGCTTACGTGTATAACACGACACCATATGGTAATTTCCAAATAGAGATTTATGAAGTTCTTGCACTACAACAATTTCAGCGCCTTCTGTTATCCATGAAACCAAAGTTTTTCTTTAGAAACTGTTGTGCACTAATTTCATTGTAAACCATTATTAAATCATTTAAGCTCTTATAATAGTTGTTTATAAATATTTATTGGCTAAATATCCACCGTACAAGTGAAATTAAACCATTGCAGAACACACACAGAATTTACTTATAAATCAAAAACAAAGTTTTATCAAAGCCATAATGAGGGATAAAAAGTGTATCCATTGCACTATATTTCATTCATTTTCTCGAGGGGCCAATTATATACATAATTACCAAAATGAGAATATGAGCTTAAATAACTTTTTATCATGCTTGAGCATAATTAAGTACAATAAAATACTTAGAAATCTTATATATTTAAATGAGCAATTCTTGTATATAAATATATTCCGCACAGCTTGGAAAGGGCTCTAACAATCACGATCAAATTTTGTATTCAGATAGGGTTTTGCTTATGAAGGTGTCATTCCTGAAAAAACATGATTTTACAAGTAACAGTCACAATTACTCTAAACCTTATTTTGGCCACAATTTCTCTGTTAATGGGCCAATTTCAACAAACTAGCCAGGATATTAAAGGTATCGTCAAGAGCTTTCAGAAAACCTAAAGAAAGTTAACTTAGCTATCTTAGTCTATGCGTAACAATCACAATTACTCTAAACCTTATTTTAGCCATAATTTCTCTGTTAATGAATGAAATGCTGGGCGAAGCTTGTTCGCCCAGTACTGTATAATAAAGCACCCAAGAAGTATGAGTACACACTGTAGAGAAGTTTTAAATTTGTTGAAAATAAACGTCCGGTGATACCATATGGTATCATCAAGTTTTGTGCCCTAGTGTACAGTCATTATGTTACTGATTTCGTTTTACTTCCATTCGTATTATAAGTGATCTATTTCTAATAAAATTATACATACTAAAATTATAAAAATTTTTAGAAAGTATGTAAATTATTATCGACCAAAGGTCTAAAACTCACTCCAGTTGATGGTGTCATAAACAGACTGTGACAGCGTGTGCTCAAATCAACAATGAAGAAAATGAAATTGTAACATCTGTTTATACGATGGCACACAACAATGCTGGCTTCTGAATACACATCAGACACACTGACTTGGGGGTGCTAATGGGTCAATCAAAATTGTTAGAGCCATTGTTGAGAAAATTTCCATATAAACGGTAGTTTAGAGTAAAGAGACATTTTGAAAATCTTTCTGCAACATCACTGGAAGATCTTAAACTTAAATATCAAATTTTGTATGTAACTGAGTTTTTGTTTTGGAGTTATGCACTTCACACCCATGCACATTTGTCTAAAACAATCTGATGTGTTACACTCACATGACTTTCTCTTCTCTTGTACTAACCATTCTTACAAACTCTTATTCAACTATCTGCTTCATATTAGTCAAGATAACATTGGTAAAAATTATCTTACTGTTAATTTTTTTTGTGGATACAAGAGGAATATGGGAATATATGATCTACATTTTTTGTACAGTAAGATTTTGTCTGTCTCTTACGGTTTACCAGTTATACAAAAGTCGTCAATAGCAAACCGGATAGAAAATTGAAAATATACATTTCATTTGTCATAAAAATATCTTACACAAATGGCATTCTAATCAAAATTGTTTGAGCCAGTTTTGAGAAAATCAACATTTTTTAAAAATTTTCCATGTAAAGGGTAGTTTAGGGTGGAGGAATTTTCTTCAGTCTTCGTGTGGCATCCTTGAAAGACATTAAATTTAAATACCAATTTTGGTTTTCAACCGACTTTTCGTTTTTGAGTTATGCTGTTCACACACACACACAGACCTTTTTCTAAAAATGCTTTTTACTTTCTATACTGGTAAGTAGAGGAAGTATTGTATTCTACCCAAAAATTGGATGTTGAGAATTCACCAGAAATATGTTTTGAGGCCCCTTGAATCCAAAAAAAGCATTTTTAGAAAAAGGTCTGTGTGTGTGTGTGTGTGTGTGTGTGTGTGTGTGTGTGTGTGTGTGTGTGTGTGTGTGTGTGTGTGTGTGCGTGCGTGCGTGCGTGTCTATCTATCAGTCTGTGTGTCTGTCAGTCTGTGGACAGCATAGCTCAAAAACGAAAAGTCAGTTAAAAACCAAAGTTGGCATTTAAGTTTAATGTCTTTTAAGGATGCGCACAAAGATTTTGAAGAAAATAGCCCCACCCTAGAGTCTGATTTTTAAAAGAAGATACATGGCAGCAGTCAAGCAAGGGGGTTAAGGGTAAGAGGGGAAGGTTGTTGCTATGGAAATGTAAACAAAGGCTGCCACATCATCCACACTGATAAATAGTTCACTGCTCAGGTCAGTTATCGCTAAGCTAGTGCAGGAACGGAATTTGTTTGGATATTCAGTTGCATAGTGTGCTGTTAGCCTACTTCATTAATAATTACTCTATTCAAATTACTTTATTTGTATTGAGAACAAATTAGCTTTGTTTTGACAGTAGGCTACTAGAGATTACATGTGTATGTTTTCGCTGCCGTGAGATAAACCCGAGCATTTGTTTATATGTCTCGAGTATTGAGGGTTATTTCTATCAGCTTATTGACAACACTGCAGCTCTCCACGTGGAGAAGCTGGCATTTGACATGTATCTTCTTTTAAAAATCAGACTATAAACTACCCTTTACATTGACAATTTTTCGAAAATTTTGATTTTCTTGAAAATGGCTCTAATGATTTTGATTAAAATGTCATATGTTTAAGATATTTGTATGACAAATGAAATGTATATTTTGAATTTTATGGCTATAGCCTATGTAGTCCTGTTTACTCTGGATGACTTTTGAATAACTCGTGAACCATAAGAGGTCGACAAAATCTTACTGCACCATAAATGTTGATCTCGCTAAAACACACAATTTATGTCTAAATAAATTTTTTTGCAGAGTGACCCATTTCGGAGATATTCCTTGTTATTTGTATCAGTTTCAGAAAACTTAAAACTTTCATGAAATGGAACATAGTTGTTCATTTTTTTATATAATAAGTGTGCATAGAGAGCAGCATCTCAATGCTTTAAAATACTTGACTATTGCTCAAAGCCTACTTACTGTATTCTAATATTCCCCTTGCACCTACAAGGAAATAAGCAATAAGATAATTTGTATAAATGTTTGTCTGAACTAGCACACAGAAGATACAGGAATAAGAGTTTGTAAGAATGGTTAGTACAAGAGTAGAGAAAGTCATGTGAGTGCAACACATCAGATATCTGTATTAACATGAAGAAGATATAGGAATAAGAGTTTGTAAGAATGGTTAGTACAAGAGTAGAGAAAGTCATGTGAGTGTAACACATCAGATATCTGTATTAACATGAAGAAGATATAGGAATAAGAGTTTGTAAGAATGGTTAGTACAAGAGTAGAGAAAGTCATGTGAGTGTAACACATCAGATATCTGTATTAACATGAAGATATAGGAATAAGAGTTTGTAAGAATGGTTAGTACAAGAGTAGAGAAAGTCATGTGAGTGCAACACATCAGATATCTGTATTAACACGAAGAAGATATAGGAATAAGAGTTTGTAAGAATGGTTAGTACAAGAGTAGAGAAAGTCATGTGAGTGCAACACATCATATATCTGTATTAACATGAAGAAGATATAGGAATAAGAGTTTGTAAGAATGGTTAGTACAAGAGTAGAGAAAGTCATGTGAGTGCAACACATCAGATATCTGTATTAACACGAAGAAGATATAGGAATAAGAGTTTGTAAGAATGGTTAGTACAAGAGTAGAGAAAGTCATGTGAGTGCAACACATCATATATCTGTATTAACATGAAGAAGATATAGGAATAAGAGTTTGTAAGAATGGTTAGTACAAGAGTAGAGAAAGTCATGTGAGTGCAACACATCAGATATCTGTATTAACACGAAGAAGATATAGGAATAAGAGTTTGTAAGAATGGTTAGTACATGAGTAGAGAAAGTCATGTGAGTGCAACACATCAGATATCTGTATTAACATGAAGAAGATATAGGAATAAGAGTTTGTAAGAATGGTTAGTACAAGAGTAGAGAAAGTCATGTGAGTGTAACACATCAGATATCTGTATTAACATGAAGAAGATATAGGAATAAGAGTTTGTAAGAATGGTTAGTACAAGAGTAGAGAAAGTCATGTGAGTGTAACACATCAGATATCTGTATTAACATGAAGATATAGGAATAAGAGTTTGTAAGAATGGTTAGTACAAGAGTAGAGAAAGTCATGTGAGTGCAACACATCAGATATCTGTATTAACACGAAGAAGATATAGGAATAAGAGTTTGTAAGAATGGTTAGTACAAGAGTAGAGAAAGTCATGTGAGTGCAACACATCATATATCTGTATTAACATGAAGAAGATATAGGAATAAGAGTTTGTAAGAATGGTTAGTACAAGAGTAGAGAAAGTCATGTGAGTGCAACACATCAGATATCTGTATTAACACGAAGAAGATATAGGAATAAGAGTTTGTAAGAATGGTTAGTACAAGAGTAGAGAAAGTCATGTGAGTGCAACACATCATATATCTGTATTAACATGAAGAAGATATAGGAATAAGAGTTAGTAAGAATGGTTAGCACAAGAGTAGAGAAAGTCATGTGAGTGTAACACATCAGATATCTGTATTAACATGAAGAAGATATAGGAATAAGAGTTAGTAAGAATGGTTAGCACAAGAGTAGAGAAAGTCATGTGAGTGTAACACATCAGATATCTGTATTAACATGAAGAAGATATAGCAATAAGAGTTTGTAAGAATGGTTAGTACAAGAGTAGAGAAAGTCATGTGAGTGTAACACATCAGATATCTGTATTAACATGAAGAAGATATAGGAATAAGAGTTAGTAAGAATGGTTAGCACAAGAGTAGAGAAAGTCATGTGAGTGTAACACATCAGATATCTGTATTAACATGAAGAAGATATAGCAATAAGAGTTTGTAAGAATGGTTAGTACAAGAGTAGAGAAAGTCATGTGAGTGTAACACATCAGATATCTGTATTAACATGAAGAAGATATAGGAATAAGAGTTTGTAAGAATGGTTAGTACAAGAGTAGAGAAAGTCATGTGAGTGCAACACATCAGATATCTGTATTAACATGAAGAAGATATAGCAATAAGAGTTTGTAAGAATGGTTAGTACAAGAGTAGAGAAAGTCATGTGAGTGCAACACATCAGATATCTGTATTAACATGAAGAAGATATAGCAATAAGAGTTTGTAAGAATGGTTAGTACAAGAGTAGAGAAAGTCATGTGAGTGCAACACATCAGATATCTGTATTAACATGAAGAAGATATAGGAATAAGATTTTGTAAGAATGGTTAGTACAAGAGTAGAGAAAGTCATGTGAGTGTAACACATCAGATATCTGTATTAACATGAAGAAGATATAGGAATAAGAGTTTGTAAGAATGGTTAGTACAAGAGTAGGGAACGTCATGTGAGTGCAACACATCAGATTTTTTTGTGTTCAGGGGGCCTCAAAACATGTTTCTGGTGAAATCTCAACATTGAATTTTTGGGGGGAATGCAATATTTCCTCTACTTACTATACGTAGTAGAGAAGGTAGTAAATTTGAATCATGGTACGTTGAAACATGTAAAGAGAGGTAATAAACATTGATGTGATTATAAGACAGTTTTTGTTGTCTCCATGGAAGTTTGTTTGTTGTTGCAGTTTGCTGAGACAGTGAGCACTGCAAGTGATGCACATGTTGTGATTGGACCGTTAACACGACTGCTGCCATGTCACAACATAAACGTGAAGAAAACAGCCTACATGCTGCTGCCAAGGTACAGCTGTGTTTGCTTACCTCATTGCTAATTATTGTGCTCTACTTCTTCACATGATCATCACACCTTTTATGCTTTCTTCATAATGTAAAAACACAGTGTGAAGATATTGTAACAAATGAGAGAACACCAGTTGCTACTAATCACACTTTATTGCCTTCTAGTCAGTTAACGTAGTGCTAACGTTACACTTAGATCACTTTTGTAGAAACTCATCACAGAACAACTGTCAAATTAAATCACAGTAAAGAACTTTCAGATTACACTCATACTGAACTGCTACTCGGCATGATACACAGGCACTGTCCCCTGAATGCTTTGTATACGTTTTTCCTCCGCTCCAACACATCACTACAAGAACAACTGGGACAACAACTTCTACTCCATCACTTCTACTACTACTTTTCGGACACAAGCAGGTCCCTTATATAGTTCTATAGACAATGGAAATGTTCTGGAAGCAGAATGATTGGGAGAGGCTGTGAGAGAACAGTCCAGACACTGCACCGCCACATAATGGCTATTGTTTCCATATGCTCTATTTTGCTGATGACGGGCACGTCTTTTATGGTAGGTAAACACCTCTGGCCCGTTCCTACTGCCAGGCAGAGATGAGACCCCAACTGGCATTTCTTACCAGCAGCATCCGGGCTTACAGTAGGCGCGACAATATTATGTAAGAAAGTGACTGTGTACGATAAGCTGTGCTCATAGTAATGATCACTGGAGCATATTTCTTATGTTCTCCTGCACACAGGGGATTGCTGGTCCCATGTTGGGCATGGGTATTTGTGTATATGGAAATGTGTATGTGACAATAAAAGAATCAGAAAAAGAATGGAAAACAAACATGAAAATAATAATGATAACAATAACAAGAATAAGAACAATAAGAATGGCAGTAAGAACAAGTGTAAGCATATTGAAGCACAGATGTATACTGTCCGGAGTTGAAAAGAAAGGAGAGCAAAGGAGGGGAAACAATAGTGATGGTGACACTAGAAAAAAATTAATTTAAAAAAATTAAAATATGACTTTGGATTTATTGAATTAAGACTTATTTATTATCAGGGTTAGGATTTTTAGGTGCAAATTTCAGATGAAAAAAGGAAGAGAAAAGGTGCTCAAATAAGGTAAAAAATCTGATGTGTTGCACTCACATGACTTTCTCTACTCTTCTACTACCCATTCTTACAAACTCTTATTCCTATATGTTCTTCGTGTTAACATAAACATTTGTACATAATTATCTTATTGCTTGTTTCCTTGTAGGTACAAGGGGAATATGGGAATACAGTAGGCTTTGTGCGATAGTCAAATCTTTTAAAACTTTGAGATTCCGTTCTCTTTGTACACCTAACATACAAAAAAATGAACAATGAGGTTCCATTTCACAAAAGTTGATTTCTGAAACTCACACACATAACAAGGAATATCTCCGAAATGGTTCAACCTACAAGAAAATTTATTTGGACGTAAATTGTGTATTTTAGCAAGATCTACATTTTTTGTACAGTACGATTTGGTCTATCTCCGACGGTTTACCAGTTATGCAAAAGTCGTCTAGAGTAAATGTGACTACAGGAGCTATAGCCAGAAAATTCAAAAATTTTATTTGTCATAAAAATATCTTAAAGTTTCTTAAACATATGACATTTTAATCAAAATCGTTAGAACCATTTTCAAGAAACTCAAAATTTTCGAAAAATTTTCCATCTAAAGGGTCATTTAGGGTGGGACTATTTTCTTCAAAATCCTCATGTTGCATCCTTGAAAGACATAAAACTTAAATACCAACTTAGGTTTTTAACATACTTTTCGTTTTTGAGTTATACTGTTTAGATTCAGGGGGTCTCAAAACATATATTTTTGGTGAAATCTCGACATCGAATTTTTGGGTGGAATAGAATACTTCCTCTACTTACCAGTAGAGAAAGTAAAAAAGGAACAAAAAGATGCTGGTTTATTCAACTATTTCAACAGTTTCTCTTTCCTCTATTCTAATTTATTGAATTGCAAACAAGTACATCAAAGTATCACTCATCAGAAGAAGAAAAACACATGAAGCTGTTATACTTCAAGATATTAAGTATCTCTACATTTTTAAAAGTAAGTCTGTTTCTATTAGGAGATAGAATGTCTGTAAATGCTAAAGCTTCTTTTGACATCCACAGAAACCAGTGGAGTGAATGGCAATTCTACAGATGTGGTGAAATCCTCAATGTCCAGATTCTTCTGAGGACTAAACTCAAGTTTTTCTTTGGCAAAGCCATCTAACTGCTCCCTCATGGAAGTAAAAATATCCCACTGTTTCTCCTTTTCCAAACCTTGTTCTTCCAATATTTAATAGCCTTAGTCAGGTACTTGTAACTATGGACACAATATCACTCTATCTGGAAATTATGTATTTTCTCCGGTAAAAGAAGTTGCTGTGCCTTGGAAATTGCAGCTGCATCGGCTGGATCCAAAGAAAGCACAAACTCTTTAATTTTGTCAAAATTCTCACACAACATAGCAGCACACTTGATCCAAGATCCCCAGTGAGTAATGACTGGGAAATTTGGAAAGGGCAGGACAGTGGTTTCCTTGTAGACCACAACACAATTTGGGGCTTTCAGCAGAATCTTCTTCAGGGCAAAGATGAACTGATTTACAATGTCATATTCGTTCCTTATGGATTCACAAACCCTGTGAAGGGCATAAACCAAGTATGTCACATGCTTCAAGTTAGGAGATAAAGGCTTCAACTGGTTAACAGCTGAAACCATGTATTGATCCTGGTGCGTAACCACAAGAAGAAGTTTTTCAAACTGGATACCAGCAGGCCAGTTTTTAACAAAAGTCCATAATTGATTGCATTACTGTACTGGCATTGCCTTTCTGCAGCTCATACATTGTTAACTTTCTCCCCTGCTAAGGGAAAAACTAAAATGTTCAACACATATTGTTCCATTGAGTCTATGGTTTCATCCACAATGGTTCATACATCGCAATCACTTTCTCCTTGTTTCTTTGTATGGTTTCTTGGTAAACAGGCTCCATGTAGTTTTTTCTTAAAGTACTTTCATTCAGCATTGATATCTTTGTGTATTTTTCAAGAAATCCCTTGAGGGCTGGATAGTTCACCTTATTGAGAGGAATTCCTGCTTGTGTAAGAGCTGCACACAACTCAGTTTGGCTTTTTGAAGAACTCCGTTGAAATACATTTTGTAATAGAGGCTGCTGCAATTTGTTAGCCTGAAGAGACTTGTTCATTTGATACTTAGAGCTGGAAACATGCCGTTTGATGCAATCTTGCTGGTGTTTTTCATCTAACAAAATTCCTGAATCACAAATAGTACATCGAATAACAGTTCCATCTATGTCTATGAAATCTTGTTTGAATTCCTCAGCCAGAACAATAAGTTGAGGACTGGACACCTTTGGTGTGGTAAAATCTAGTAATACACTCATTTAGTAATGTAACAAAGGACTAACACCAGTTCACTTGCTAACTCAATGTGTCTGTTACACAACATTCACTTGCTGTCCACACTCTTATATAACATTGTGACAATGACCAGAAAGTTTTCATTCATGCTGGAACTGCAGTCTCCGCGATTTCTAGCAGCTTTAAGCAGAACCCAGAGTCAATTCTTGGAACTACTCGTGTACGGTTACCACTGTCTCTGCGTAACCTTGGAATCTGCGCAAACAGATGATGTCTGTCACAGTAACAAACTCACATTCTGTTGAATTTAAAAGGATAGAATGATATACAATGACAATGAGACATTGTCAGTTGCATTATTGCTGCTTTATAGCGGTAAAGCAAGAGAAAGAGGATTTGTTGTACACAATTATTTTCCATTGTTGTAGCTGTGCTTTCAACTCTCGCATAGCATTTACTGAAAGAGTTAGGCTTACTCTTCACATGTTCTCAGCAAGCTGAGGAGGTGTTAATTAAAAGTTAAATATTTTACATTGGCTAAAATCACATAGAGTAAAATGGAAAGAAAAAAGGGAGAAAAGGGAATTATGAGCATGGTTGGGGGAAAAAGGTGCATGAAAAATACCTCTTTTGGCAACTAGAAACAAAACTTCACACTGTGGTATCTCTCCGAAGAGCTTAAATTTAGCCTAAGTAAAAAGATGCACACCTAAAAATCCTAACCCTGATTACTAGTATTAGTATCATCATCCATCATTATCATTATTATTATTATTGTTATCATCAGTATCGTCTGTATTAAAATTTTTTGGCTGTGATTTAATTTCAATTGTTTCTTTTATAAGTCTGTTGTAATATCTGTCACTACAATGTAAAATGATGGCCTTGTCACAGGAAAACTGCTCACTTCTTGAAGAAGGCCACACAGTAAGCATGACTTCATATACATGTCATGGCTGGTAACCCGAGAAGCTCTGTCATCACCATGAACACTTCAAATCTTACATCAGAAACCAGGAGGCTGTCATTGAAATATGTGTTTTATGCTTTAACAGGATATGTTCGATGCAGCCAAGTGTAGCACTACTAAGTGCTAACACAATAAAGAAGGACTTTAGTGATCCAAACCCATACATCAGATGTCTGGCTGTGTCGGCACTATGTTCTTTACCACCACTACTGGAGGAACATGCTGGACCGGTTCTGGATGCTGCATTGAAAGATACACATCCCAAAGTAAGACAAGCGGCTGTGATAAGTTGTGGGAAAGTGTATCGGCGCTGTAAACAACTCATACTGGATCAAGGTTTTGTTGACAGGTAAGTACTGTACTCGCATAAACATGGCTGCTACATACCCACTAAATTAATGTACTCAGAGAATAGCTCAAGAATATTTGAGGATTGCTTTTGCAAAAGTTGACAGATGAAAAAATTCCTGAAAGTGACCTTTGGCTGGGGAATATAAAGCACTTGCTTGACAGGATTGAGGTCCTAACTTGCTTTCACTGCCACACACTTACCCCACTGATCCTGCCACTGTCAAAAACACATTTGGAATACTTCTTTTTGAGTGGTGTTTATGTCCACTATCACATTCCACATTATCTCATTCTTTTAAAAAGAATGTAGAAAAGGACACTAAAACATCAAGAAGTAGCAACAAAAAACAGATTCAAAATAGATTTACTGGACAGACACATAAGAAAATGCAAAAGACAAAAACATATAATACACATTACAAGTGAAACAATTATTTATTTTGCTTCATGTTGGTGTGACCTGAAAAGCAGGATTAGCCAGCCATAGATGCAATGATTTTTATGCCAAATTACATAGTATTTTGTCAGACACATGTTGATTACTGTTTAAAGCAACAATGCTTCATGCCGCCTAATAATGCCTCAAGGTCACTTTGATTCAGTCCTTTGCTGGCTGCCAATAAAGCTATGAGATTTCTCTCCCTGGTATACATGGGTTTTGTTTCGAAAGAATGACACCAATTCTGATGATAACGTCTCTTAACAAAATTTTCAATCTTTTCATTATTTGCACTGAGACATTACCAACCACTGTACGTCTATTATAAAATATTCACCAGCCAAGTAAAACTGTGCTCACAATTACGCACATAAAACATGTGATAACTTTATGTGTCTGTTGATTTCCACACATATGCTTCAAAAACATTAGTTCTGTTCACTTTGACAGACAAGTGAAGAGTGACCATTTGCTCTGATTAAAATGACCTTACCAAAAAGAATCCATTGAAACTAGTTTTTTAAATTTGTGGGGCTAGCCCCTTTTTGCATTAGTTTTCTCTATTCGTTCTTTTTTACTGAAAATTAGTATTTTTAAATTTTTTTTAAATGATTAATTTTATGTAGGTATCTATAATTTTGGCATCACAACATAGCATAAATTCAATTCCACCCAAAGATGCACAACAAATTCCAGAAACGTAACATTAAATTAGCCTCTTACAACAAATTCAACCTGAGAAACATGCTAAACCACCCATTACCAGCCATTTCAAATATAATGTGAAGATTATACATTGGTTAAAGTAAAGGGAACCTGGAAACGAGACTAAAGGAACATAAAACTTAAACAAATTGACAAATGAGCCATAGCCCCTCGTTTCTGGTCAACTCAGTACACCCTAAAGCAGATATCAAACATGTAAAAACTACAGCTGAACTGATAATTTTATTACACTCACATGACTTTCTCTACACTTATACCAACTATTCTTATAAACTCTTATATCTATCTTCTTCATGCTAATAGAGAATATTTGCACAAATTATTATTATTATTATTATTATTATTATTATTATTATTATTATTATTATTATTATTATTATTATTATTATTATTATTATTATTATTATTATTATTATTATTATTATTATTATTATTATATTAATTATTATTATTATTATTATTATTATTATTATTATTATTATTATTATTATTATTATTACTACTACTACTACTACTACTACTACTACTACTACTACTACTGTTGTTATTATTATTGTTGTTATTGTTGTTATTACTATTATTATTAGTATTACTAGTATTTCTTGTAAGGCCAAGGAGGGTATGGCAATACAGTCGGTTTTAAGTGATAATGAAATGTTTTAAAGCTTTGAAATTCCGTTCTCTTTGCACAGCTAACACATAAAAAACTGAATAACGATGCTCCATTTATAGAAAGAATAAGTTTTGCAAAACTCACACAAATAACAAGAAATATCTCCAAAGTGGTTTACTCTACAACAAAAATTTATTTGGACATAAATTGTGTGTTTTAGTAAGATGTACATTTTTACTTTCTCTACTGGTAAGTAGAGGAAGTACACTACCTCCCATTAATTTCAATACACCCAATAATTGACATCTAGTTTTATGTAGATAAGATCTAATACCATGGTTGCGGTTGAGTAAGCAAAGGAATAGTTGTAAACATGCGAAGATTTTGTGTTTGTGTTCATCTAGATACAATATTATCCAGAAACAATTTTGTGTATATAAACATATCTGATATGTTTGTTTACGTATTCGATGACTGAAGCCGCATTTGGTGCACCTGTGTTGTTCCCTGTAGTGTTGTAATGTCCGCAGTGAACTTCAAGCATTGCTAAGATACATAGCACTTGGTTCCTGCATTTCAGTTCCTTAGTGACAGTTGAAGTGTGCATGTCGCTTATATGGCTCCACGAGTGGACATGTCTATAGAAAAACATGCTGCAATTGTAGCACTTAGCCAAGTAGGTTTATCAATTCGCCAAATTGCAAAGCAGTGTTGTGTGTCTATAGGGGGAGTGCAGTACACCCTTCACCGCCAGAAGACAACAGGTAGCAATAAGGACATATCATGACCAGGGCAACCTCGTAAAACAACTAAAAGTGATGATAAATTTATCAGAACTACCAGTAAGAGAAATAGATTCAAAACAGCGCCCCAAATTCGTGCAGAATGGGTAGAAATGAACAAGACAAACATATCTGTTGAAACAGTAAAAAGGGGACTGATTGAAGCCAGCTTGAAGGGATGTGTCACAGCAAGGAAACCCCTTCTAAGACCCATAAATAAAAAGAGACTTGAATGGGCTAAAAAACATCGTAATTGGACATCTGAAGAGTGAACAATGGTGTTATTCACAGTGAATCGAAGTTTGAGATTTTTGGAACCAGAAGGAGAATGTTTCTAAAGTAAGAACAAATTAGAAACTAAAAACTTCACTTATCTTATTGTTTTGGTGCTAACCCTGGGGTTTCAAGCTATGTCCAGCTCATTCTCAAAGCCATATAAACAAACTCGTTTATATGGCATTTATCAATTTAGCTGTTTAGATTGTGATAAAGTTTATATTGGTAAAACTAAACGTCATCTAGAAACCAGAATAAAAGAACATTTTAGAAATATTAAATATAAACAAACTGATAAATCAGCTGTGGCAGATCATTTTTGGTCATTTAATCATGAAATTAATTCAGAAGTTAAATTATTAAAACAATTAAGTAATTCAATAGATTTAATGGTTTGGGAAAAAATTTTTATTTTAAAAAACAGGAACCGTGTCATGAACTTCGAATTACCATCTATAGATTGTATTTATAAATTTTTGTTTTCAGAGATTGGTAAATAAAAATTGAATAAGAGTAATTGTTTTTCAGAAAAAATAAAAGATTGTAGCTTGGCAACGAGTTTGTTTATATGGCTTTGAGAATGAGCTGGACATAGCTTGAAACCCAGGGTTAGCACCAAAACAATAAGATAAGTGAAGTTTTTAGTTTCTAATTTGTTCTTACTTTAGAATCTTGTTGCTTCACTGTTAATAGCTTCAATTTTTCCTTATTTAGGAGAATGTTTGTTGTGTGTGCAGTGTGTTGTACCTAGAGTTAAGCACAGTGGAGGTTCTAGTATGGTTTGGGGGTGTTTTGCTGGAGATAGAGTTGGAGACATTGTTACAATGGAAGGATGTATGGATCAGAAGCACTACCACCACATACTTCAGTATCATACAATACCACGTGGACTGCGCTTAATAGGGAAAGGGTTCACCTTACCACAGGATAATGACCCAAAACATTGCTCAGCATTCTGTAAGAACTACATTGCATCAAAGCAAAACCCGAAAGTACTGAAAGCTGTAGTATGGCCGTCCCAAAGCCCCGATTGTAATCCCATTGAAATGGTCTGGAATGAAGTGGACAGACGTATCAGGGAAGTTAATATATCCAGCAAGGAACATCTCTTAAGTATCATTAAGGATGTGTGGAATCATAGATTCAAAATACCTACAAAACTGATTGACCGCATGCCTCGAGTTTGTGAGGCAGTCATTAAATCCAAAGGAGGATACTCTGATGCAAGTAAAATATTGTTAGCTAATGCTAGATTTCTGACAACGAAGTCATTAATCCTCTTGCTCTCCAATGTTTTTCACTGATAGAGCAATAGCAGTATAGTAACCGCTTTTTAGAGAGCACCATATTTTTATCCTTTGGCAGTCACATCGCTCTCTCACAACCCCCAGAATGTCTGGAGGACCACACCTGTCGTTGGTTTACAGGTCTCACCGACCTGACCGGGAGAACCTGAATCCAAAAAAAGCATTTTTAGAAAAAAATTTTTGGGTGTGTGTGTGTGTGTGTCTGTGGACAGCATAACTCAAAAACGAAAAGTCGGTTGAAAACAAAAGTTGGTATTTATGTTTAATGTCTTTCAAGGATGCGACACAAAGATTTTTAATTTTTAAAAAATTTTGATTTTCTTGAAAATGGCTCTAATGATTTTGATGAACATGTCATATGTTTAAGATATTTGTATGACAAATGAAATGTATATTTTGAATTTTCTGGCTATAGCCTATGTAGTCCTGTTTACTCTTTATGACTTTTGAATAACTCATAAACCGTAAGAGATAGACAAAATCTTAGTATACAAAAAATTGTAGATCCCGCTAAAACACACAATTTATGTCTAAATATATTGGTTTGTCGAGTGAACCATTTCAGAGATATTCCTTATTATTTGTGTCAGTTTCAGAAAACTTAAAACTTTCAGGAAATGGAACATAGCACATTTTTTTATGTTAATTGTGCAAAGAGAACAGAATTTGAAAGCTTTAAAAAATTTGACTCGCTCAAATCCTACTGTATTCTAATATTCCCCTTGTACCTACAAGGACATAAACAATATGATAATTTCTGCAAATGTTTATCTTATCTAACATGAAGAAGATAAAGGAATAAGAGTTTGTAAGAATGGTTAGTACAAGAGTAGAGAAAGTCATGTTAGTGCAACACATCAGATTTTTTATACCGTAAGATTTGGTCTATCGTATCTCTTACGGTTTACCAGTTATGCAAAAGTCATCAAGAGTAAACATGACTACATGGGCTATAGCCAGAAAATTCAAAATGTACATTTCATTTGTCATAAAAATATCTCAAACATATGTCATTTTAATCAAAATTGTTAAAGCCATTTTCAAAAAAATTTTCATTTAAAGGGTGGTTTAGGACAGATGAATTTTCAGTATAATCTTTGCATTGCATCCTTGAAGGATATTGCGTTTAAATACCAACTTTGGTTACTAGCCGACTTTTCGATTTTGAGTTATGCTGTCCACAGGCTGACAAACAGACACACATGCGCACAGACACACACACAGACACAGACACACACCTTTCTCTAAAAATATTTTTTTTGTATTCAGGAGGCTTCAAAACATATTTCCAGTGAAATCTTGGCATTGAATTTTTGGGAGGAATACAATACTTCCTCTACTTTCTATATGTAGTAAAAATACACATGAAGAAGAATGTTTGCCTAGCCATGAATTTTGAAATACTGCAAGCAGACAATATCCTGAAGTTTAGATCCAGTAACCTAGATAGGAGCAAAATCACAACTAGAACCGATTGTTCCTCTTCAAACGTCAGTCGATTAATTGTTGATGATGAAGGTGATGGTGTTTGAAACATGCCAGGATAAAAAGTAAGCTGAGTGAAACTAAAAGTGTCTATAGGTCAACTCAAATACTTGTGCAAATCAAGTGTGTTTATGTGTTTCAAATAAAAATTGTGATTGCTGTAAAACCTTGATTTCTGCATCTTTTGACTTTTGCAAAGACGCTTGTCATTTATAAAATATCAGTTTTGAGTAAAAACTTATGTTAATCTGATTTGTGAATTAGGAGCAAGACACTCAGCTCAGGTTCTCAGGAAGTTCCATCACTCAGAGTTGTCCAGGTGTCCTGTAAACAAAGTCCAGTAACTTTTTCTCTGTCACTTTATTTTCCTTGTAAAACTGAAGCAGAAGAACACAGTTCTCTGTTAACACAATGTACGGTTCTTTGTGACTTTGCAACTCATAGCTGTTCTGTTCTCTCTTAACCTTAACACACACTTGTACTAATCTCTTTGTCACAAACAACTGACTCTGACTGTCACACTCACTAAAACTGTTCCAACACTTCAACACTAAGTAACTCTGACACAACAATTAAATGTCCCAAAACTGTCTGTGATGACACACATTCACTTTTCTCTGAACAATGACTGTACACAAACATTGCTGACAAAAACTCAACTTTTCTTGCCTTGCTTATATAGATCAGATGTTTCTTGAAGTTCACCTTTTCTCCACACTTCTCATAAACAAGCCAGCAGTAAGCTTGACAAACATTGTAGAAACCCTTTGTTCTGCCACAGTTGCTCCATTGTAGGTGGGTCACGTGTTTACTGACAGTGGCATGACAATCTTCGAGACATGTGCCTGCAGCTAGTGTCAGACACACTATGTGCCTTAGCAGATAGCACTTTTAACAAAATCACCTGATTCTGAATACTCGGTTACCTTTCCCCTTTCTTTTTAAGACTTATTAGGATTCCCATTTGTTTCATTGCTGTTCTTGCATTAAACGCAGCTTATCAAGGACTTGTGGACTGGCTGGGACTGATGAGCTTTCTGATGTTCATCAAACATCCACATAATGACAAAGTTCTACAAGAGAGTTATTTTGGGATCTACTGAAGTAACTTCCAATTGCATACAGGTCTACATCAGAAAGACAAAATGTAACATTGGAACCAGATTAAAACAGCATTTTCATAACATAAAGGAGTTCAAAGATATACCAATTAGGTTACATTTTCAACAGTCAAGATGTCATAGCTTTAAAACAAAAATTTAAACACATTTAATACAAGCTTCACTCTGCGTGTTTTCCCCTTTTTTGTGAAACCTTGTTTTTGGCAGAAAATTGAAAAGCAAAACATTAACTAAAAGAAAGACAGTCAGACAAAGCCACAGTAGCAGTACACTTTTGGTATGATCACAACATTAAGTGAAAAACCCAACTACTGAAACCTAGAAAAATATTGGATATTGGCCGTGGAAGCCTTCGTAAACATTTAACTGTTTAACGATTTGATTAAATAAGTTTGTAGTGTCACAAACCTAGCTGGATAATGTTATTGATAAGAAAGTGATGTGAATGTTATTTTTCAGGCTGTATGAAAGTATACGTGACTGTGACCCTCTTGTAGTGACCAGCAGCCTGTTGGTGTTGGACAATATGTTGGTCTCGGAGGGAGGCGTTGTTATCAACAAAAACATAGCAGCATATCTGCTGAGTCGTTTACCAGACTTCCCTCATCCGCAGCTGGCTTCAGTAATACAAGTTCTCACCAAGTACAGACCTAAGGATGAAACTGAGCTCTTTGAACAATTGAGTAAGTAACCTTGAGTGATACAAGTTCCTTCTCTCCAAGTACAGACCTAAGGATGAAACTGAGCTCTTTGAACAATTGAGTAAGTAACCTTGAGTGATACAAGTTCCTTCTCTCCAAGTACAGACCTAAGGATGAAACTGAGCGCTTTGAACAATTGAGTAAGTAACCTTGAGTGATACAAGTTCCTTCTCTCCAAGTACAGACCTAAGGATGAAACTGTGCGTAAGAACAGCCAATTATCATTAATCCTCCTGAACCACTTCTGGAAGTATCCACATCACTGCAGGTAACTCCTCTTCAAACTGCTTCTTCGGGATGACTTCTTCAATATTGTTGTTGTTAGCTAATGCTGGATTTTTGACAATGAAGTCATTAATCCTCTTGCTCTCCAATATTTTTCAATATAAATGTTGAAGAGACTTAGGAGTAAATGTAACCACTTTTTAGAGAGCACCATTTTTTTATGTTTTGGAGGTCACATCGCTCTCTCACAACCCCCAGAATGTCTGGAGGACCACACCTGTCGTTGGTTTACGGGTCTCACCGACCTGACCGGGAGAGTTATCAAAATAAATTCACCGACCATATCCTCTGATTACCAATCAGAGGACGTATTACATGCCATGACAGGTCAGCATGTTAGGGGTTAAGGTTTTATAGAGAAATTAGAGAAAAGGAGGTTGGAAAAATAAAGACTCCCTAGCCCTCAGGAACCCTAATAGCATCGGGGTCAGAAGAGAACAAGAGACAACCAAGGTAAGGTCAGATAGAAAAGTTACAGTGAGGAGCAAAACACCAGTAAGTGGAAGTAATGTTCTGCTCAGCTTGGGTACCTTGTGGTTGCCATTCACATATCCCCTAGACGGAGACCCCTGAGTAATGTAACAAAATGTTACACAGCAAATATTAAATATGGTTAAAACAACAACTTTAATTACCCTTTATGCTACAAGATGAACAGGATATTTAAACAAAGCAAATTATTATTCTAATTAATGTATCCTAAGCTTATCTCAGATCTTCTTCAATATAGGGAACAGGAAGATCGTCGAACTATAGGGTGGATGAGTCATTCTCAGTTCCTTACAGAAACTCCATTGTTACATTAGCGGCATGAGCTATACAAGGTGTTCATGAAGGACAGTTGAAACCTAATCCCTAATGTCCTTGTAGGTTAGTTTTGGATCTTCCCTAATCATTGTGGTAATGTTACTGTCTCTTCATCTTTAAGAGATTGCCACCCCCTCTTAAATTCTACAAACCTGTGGAACACAGTGTCACGTGACAGAGAATAGTCGACAAAAGTCCTCCTCAAACACCCAAGTGACTGTTTCCATTTAAGTCACATTTGAAATCGTAGAAAATCATTACATGAAAATGTTTTCTGTGAATCTCCATTGTAATGTTTACACTTTACAGACCTCAAACATAAACTGAACAAAAATGAATGGTGCAACAATGATCTGTCTGCTACCCATGTATTACCAATGAGTCAGGTATTTTAACAAAACAACAATGATTCCTCCAGGGGTGGCCAATTTCCCATGTCTCAATACATATCTAGTGACCCTCATTTATGGAAACCTGTACCAATATTAGAAGATTCTCTTGGTGCTCGTCTGAATAGTCTCAAAAGTTGTTTACAGAATAATATATGTTTGTGTGTGTTTTATTCAGGTGTTCTGGATCCATATCTGGTACATTCAAATGCAGTTGTGAGTGTGAACTGCATTCAGCTGTTCATCACATTGACTAAAGAGAGCCATCTACATCTCAAAGGTGAAATAATTGAACGCGTTGTGCCAGTGCTGAAGCAGTTCCTATCCCCAGGTTCCCCAAAGGAGTACGTGTGTTACGTCCTTGATTTTCTCTCAGCAATGAAGACGCAGGATATGGATTGGTTAACTCCTTTTCAGGACGAGCCCTATTTGTTCTTTCCTTGTAAAACACAATCTGGTTTAACAGTTACACTGAAGAAACTCTTTGTGTTGCCTTGTGTGTGTGCAGAACAGAATGTGAAAGACGTGTTGAAAGCTTTGGAAGGAAGTTTACATAGGGACGTGAGTATTCGCAAGCAGACCATCAGGTGCATATGCTCCATAGCAGTCCGCCTGCTGTCTGCCGCAGGATCAGACTGTCTTCATATCCTCATCTCGTTAGTTGACAGTGAAGATGAGGAACTCTGCAATTGTGTGTTTGATGCTCTAGAGAACTTAAATTTACATGTGTTTGAAAAAGCCACAGTACATATCCTTGTTACCAAGATTCTTACAAAAGCTAATGTTTCTAAAATGCATGTTCCATACATAATACCCATGCTTCTCGCTGAATACGGACAACTTGTACCAGATCAAACTGCATATGTTCTGGAAACATTAGCTCAGAACTTCGACCTCTACGAGCCAGGATTGCAGTATATGGTGTTTAAAGCAGCTTTAAAGGTGTTTTTAAAAATACCTGCAAAGTCCCAGCATATCTTAGGAGAAATAATGGAAAAATGTCTTACTGATATAGATAAATACGACTCTTGTCACAGTCTAATGACACAGCAAATGTTCCTTACATATTACAAACTTCTTAAGTCAGATATTAACCTTCTAAGAAGAATTATGGACTATACTGTTAACTCAGAAATTTAATCAATTGTAACTCTGTAAACTTTGAGAAATATAAAACTGTGTTAAAAGTTGTATCAATCTATATAGGATCCTAACACCAGTACTGCCAACACAAGTACATAAATTTATTACAATATTTTTCCTTGTTAATAGTTTATTATGTATAGGCACGCAGGAGTAGCTGTTTCACAACCATGGGCTGGTTTCAGCGGCTGTTAAAAATGCTCTAACACAGAGTTTACTAACTTTGAGCTAAAATTTCAACTCTGTGCAAAGCCTCTTGCATTTCATCAAGCTTTTCCACAAAAAAAGTTGCTCATACCAACACCCAATTTTGAAAAAGGAGTTCTGACATTCATATCTGTTATTGATGTGTTTGAGAACATCACTTTACAAACTTTAATAGGAGAATCGTTTACACAAAAGCAATAACTGTGTTGCTGCTCCTTGAGTTTTTCATTTTTCCCAGGTTCATTATCTTTACAGTATTGAAACTCCATAATCACTGTGCCAAATTCAACTGTCATAAAAGATTTACTCTTTATTTTCTTAAAATTAGACTAAATCTGGTTGGAAAGCAAACGTAACTTCAGTTGAATTAGGAAGAAAGCAACAATGTTAATGTGGAAAAGCACTGTATCTCAATATACGATAGTTTCCACAAATAGTATAATTACCTCAAAGATACAATATAAAACAATTGGTTTCAGCTCATCAACAATCAAAGATAAAAATATGATTTTTATACACAAGATACTCTTTCATCTACATTTTCTGAAACATATTGTATCTCAAAATTGCAAAATAGTGAGCTATGATCTTCTTCCTTGGGAGGTGCATTATGGGCAAAATAAGGTTTGAGACAAAATGTGAAAGTTATGCATAGACTAAGATAGCTAGGTCAGCTTTCTTACTGTATTCTGAAAGCCCCTGAAGAGGACTTTAAAATGCTACCTCCTTTGTTGAAATCGGTCCATTAGCAGAGAAGAAAACGCCAAAATAAAGTTCCATGAAATTATTACGCAGCAGCAACATGCGTTTGTAAATTTGATATCGAAAGCATTTTTCATGCCAATTCTCAAAGTTTGCAAAACTTGCAAAGTAGTGAAGGAAGTGCATGAAACTTACAAGTATTAGGTTTTTCAACATGGGGAACTGATCTAGACAGGTTTCAAGTCCCTAGGGTCCTTGGTTCAAAAGTTAGAAAAAAATTTCAACTTTTTGAGATCTATTTAAGGAAAGTGGAAACAGGTTTAAGAAATTATTTATTTATGCCAACAAACTTACTGTTGGTGTTTTTAAACACACAAGCCGTGTGTGGGCAAAGTTTAAGAGGTAGAACTGGAACTTAAAAATTCAATGCCACAACTGGGATTTGAACCACAGACCTTCCGCTAATTTTTAAGTTCCAGTTCTACCTCTTAGGTTTAAGAAATCTGACTATTGGAGCAGATAGCCCTTGTAGAGGACTATTACCATCAGTTTAGCCTGAACTACTCAGAAACCACTCAGTGAATTTCACTGTTTCTCTAGCTTTGGTGGGAAGGGGCATTGCAATAATAACTACATAATATATGCCCAAATTTTTGGGCATAAATTATTTTTTACACGGAATACTTCAAGTGCAAGTCATTTACACCTCATCAAGCTATTGATAGAAGTCAAAGACTTATCTTCTCAAATCTTCAAAGTACTTTTCATTTCTGTCTACACACAGCACAGTTGTAACCATTTATCATAAGCACTAACAAGGTTTACAATACAGACTTGCCTACTTGAATTTCAACAGTGACATGTAGATTTTCCCCCACCAAGTTCCTCACTCTGAATTTTGTTGTATTGTATTCATTTCGTCCATAGAAACATGATACATATGTTATAGGGCACATCAACTTAACAATATAAAGAAAAATATTTAAGGATAAATAGATGATTGCAAATGCAGATATATAAGGTTCAATACAAATTTAAAGTACAAAAAAGGAACCAAGATATATAAAAGAGTATAAAGTTTCAAGTTACAAAAAATAATCATTTACAAAGGTACAATTTATCCTACTTTAAGATGTAGGAATTCCTCTACATTGTAAAAGCTATAGCCCAGTAAAAAACTCAATAACACCTTGAGGCGATATTATTTGAAAAAGCCTCCTGAAGTATTTAAATGTGTGGTTATAGTGGTGGCAGAAAAAGCCCCCTAAAATTGTGAATCATTATAGTGGGCAATTATGTGTATATTCAATTGTCTTGTTCTTCTTGTTCAACGGTTCTCTGGATTGGCATCGTGTGTAACATGCAAAGTCCCGATAAAATCAGAATTTATTGGCATATAACGTCCTGATACACAAATAGTCTTGTATAAAAGAAATTAGAAATCATTCTCCGCAAAAGAGGCGTATAATCTATGACGCGGGTCATAAACCAAAAAAATTAGGGAGAATACAAAAGTGCGTGGTCCGTGATATCGACGGGTGAACCCCGTACATATAAAAAAGGACGCCAATCCATGGTATCGAAGTGTATATTTTTGTGTGAGAGTGAAAATAAACTACTTCCACAAGGTAAATTTGAACTTTAATTACTCATACTGCATGTTGACCGTACTACACCCTGGATGCAAGCATTTTATTGGACTACTGATAAAAAAAGTCATTCTAGCTCGCTGCTGTGCTAGCCCGGCAAAGAAGAATTGACGCTCCCCACACCAAACAGCAAATGGTGCCCACAAATCCCAGTGAGGTAATCTTCCAACCAAAAGAAACATTACAACCTTTTTGAATTTTTGTTGGGATTCAGTACCTCATGTAATGGGTAGTTTATTATGTAAATGTAGACCAGCATATGTGAAGCTATGTTCATAGTGCTCTATGTGAGTGTACAAATAAGTTTTTTCCCCTAGTGTGACATGAATGAACTTCAGCATTTGTTTTGAAGGTATTTTAAGTTTTCTTTTGCATAGCTCAGTGTTTCATATAAAAACAGGCATGGTAAAGACAGAATTTTAGATTTTTTTAAATGTGGTTTGCAACTAGTTTTATTGGACACCACAGCCATAATTCTTATTATCTTATGCTGTTTTTGAGTTCCTCCAAAAGATATGTCATATACTAGTACACTACTTTAAGAATATGCATGCTGGACATAAATTTGATTGACCTAACTAGGAAGCACATCTTAATGAGTCTTTTAGAGGCTGTCCATATCCATTTTCCAACTTAAATTTTCATCTAATATCAAACCCAAAAATGTATTGGTTGTTTCATATTTTATCTCGTCTTGCTCCAGTTTAAGTTTTGGATATAAAACATTCTTATTGAGTTTATTATGGAAGCTTATAGCCACTGTTTTCTCTTTACTTAAAAGTAATAGGTTTCCATTAAACCTTTGACAGACGCTAACCAAGACCTGCGACACTTTGTCAACTCAATGGCAGTACATGGGTATCACCATAAGCTGTGCAACACTGAATTCTTCCATGACCCAGACGAAACTTGTGTGTGCAAGCTGTGTAGTGAACAATGCAATCGATACCATGTAATCACATGTCAAAACCAGGGATTGTCTATCATGAACTTTTGTACTCAAGTTTGTTAATGTTGTGCATGATGTGTGCGATGTATCTTAATTAATAATGTTTAATAAAGAGTTTATTATTAAACCATTTTTGGATGTAGCTACTCTAGAATGTTGCATATGTGATAGTTTGCATTATTTTCATTTGCTCCTTTTATAAAAACACTTGTATCATCCGCAAAATGTGTTTCTTGCACATCTATCCAGCTATTTCCCTTGTCACCTAAGTCATTTATGTACAGGATAAATAATAGTAGCCCGAGAACAAATCCTTAAGGTACACTGTATTTTATAATTGTTTTATCATTTGCAGCTTCCCGACTGGCTAGAGTGAGAGTTGTCTTGTCCTTCTTCAAATGATCAAATCCATCTTGCTATGGTATCAAATACACACACTTGATCACCATGAACAGCCAGCAAGAACTCATCCCCTTTCACCTATCTTATAGCAAGTGAAAATGTAGAATCTAATTATTTATTGATGCCAACAAATTTACTGTTGGTGTTTTTAAACACACAAGTTGTGTGTGGGCAATGCCACAGCTGGGATTTGAACCACAGACCTTCCACTTACTAGGTGGGTGCTCTACCATTGAGCTACTGTGACAAACTACCAGAATGGCATTGAATTCTCAAACCAGTTCGTATTTTTCCTGGTAAACCGCTTATATTATTTATAACCACTTATATTGTTTGGGAAAAATTGGGGAGCGAACGATTTTTGTGCTGCCTAGGGGCGGCAAAACATCTAAATCTGGCATTAGCATGTGCACCGGTAAAATGCTAGAACTTGTTTTCCTGACTGACTAGCTACACGCGTACCAGCACAGAACACCTAGCGTCGTACCAGTACGCGAATTTGAACGAAATGCGGGCCGTTGTTTTGCAGCTGCTGCAAACACCCTACTCCATGCAAAAGTAAATGCATGGATTCTTCTTCGATAACATGATGCTTCTCTAAAAGGAAGACATTCTATAGGACTACAGAGGGCATTTCCTCATAACATAGATTTATATGTATAATACTTTTTGATATTTTTAGCGTTTATAGTTTCCGTTTTTAACTGCAATCTGTAACTTCGTTTGTTCTCAGCATTGTAATTAATGCATTATATATTGATAGGAAATATTGCATTGTGCAGTGTCAATTTTACTTTCGCTACTACGTTTCGTAGGTTTGACTTTTTCTTCAAGTCCTGGAAAAATTCACTCCAGATTTTTTTCTTTGAAAAATAATAAAAGGGACTTAATGGATTAAAGTAGGTAATTTTATAGTTATGTTGGTGAAACTGCATATAATAAACAAAACAATCGAAAGGCGAGAGCTAGGCATGTTCGTTCTGTGGGGCGAAGTAGGGAAGGCGGAGTTGCGAATACATGGCAAATATTAAACTCGAGAAAGTTTTCGTTTATCTACAAAAGTAAAATGCTCTAGGGCCTTCAAGTGCTCCACCTTCGATTTTTTTGTTCGGTCATTTTTGTATTTTGATTGACACAGTATTAGGAAAGTCGAAAACATGTCGTTGGGAAAATTGCTGTCTGGGTTAAGAGCAGCGAAGTTTAAAAGCGATTTATTTCATAAAGGAAATAGCGTTACAAGGATTGACTTAAATGTATTTAGTGTAAATTTAATAAAATTGTTAAAAACGCAGCCAGTCGATGAAGAACTGATTAAGGAAGCTACAGATGCTTCTGTAGAAGATATTGACGAGGTTATGGCAAAGAGAGAAGAAGAAATTGAAAGGAAAAGAAACAAGTCTCGATTAAATCCTGCCCATAGAAACATTTTACATGGAAATATTCCGTATCCAGAACCAATGGCTCCGTTTCATGAAACTGTTAAATACCACAGGAAAATGTATGCTCGATACGGCGAAGCTAGCGGAGTAAACCCAGGTGTTCTATGGCCCACTAAGCAAGATTTGGAAGAAATAAAGGAATATGAAAGAGTGGCATATCCAGACACATTACAGGAATTGCTTTCCAAAGCCGAGATGGAAAAGGAAAAGAGATTAGAAGAGATAAAAGCAAGGTAACAGTTGAGCAGTGCTAATAAATTAGCCCCTTAGGCATGTTGTCTTATAAATGAAAACTGTAGTATCACATCTGCCAAAATGTTTAGTCCAAATAGCCTTTCAAAACTATCATTTAAATTTCATATCAATGTGCACTTGTGTGTATATTTGTAAGTAGTAATTTTCCCCACAGCAAGTAATTAAAACATGTAAACTACTTAACGGAGTAATTAATGAAATGTAAAGTGGCATTACTTACTAGCTATTGATGAATCCAATAATAAACTTAAAACAGTGCGGAATACAATAAGAACTGAAATACAGAGTAGGCATCTAAACAATGATATTGCTTGCATAACTTTCGAAACAAATTAATCACTGTGCTATAGCTAATGCCTTTAACACATATATCGGTAAGTATGTATAAAATCACCCCTTCGAGAACATGAATGAAATATAGTGCAATGGATAGATTTTGCATTTCTGATTACCATTTTGAAAGTTTTATTTGGTAGTCAAGCTTTGTTTTTTATTTATGAGCAAATCTGCACATGTTCTGCAATGGTTTTATTTCACTTTTGCAGCAGATATTTAGCAAATAAATATTTATGCATGACTATTAAATGTGCCAGAATTATTTATTAATGTATTTATGATGAATAGCCTAAACACGGGCTAAATTTCGTTGACACAGGACTCTGTCATCCCAGTCATATAGACACACTAACCTAATGAGTGCTCTTGGCTTCTGGTGAAGGCCGTGTTATTTTGTTTGAAATTGCTGACGTTTCGCTTATCCTGTTTTGAGCTTCTTCTGAGCTCTTGTCCAATCTTTGTTCTGTTGCTCTCGCTTATATACAACATGGGGTTCTCTGATGGACCCATCCCTTCATTTCTGATTGGTTGCCTGTCTGCCAATAGCAGCCATACGGTGGTGTTTTCTTCTCTGGTTGGTGTCTTTAGGACTTTTCCCAAAAGTCTTCTTCCCTGGTCCATCAGTTTTTTAATACTGCTGTGGCTGGCTGTCAGTTCCGAGCTGGTTTGTTGGCTCCAGCTATTTGAGCTATTTTTGAGAAAATCAAAATTTTTCATGTAAAGGGTGGGTAGTTTGAATTGGAGGATTTGTTTGAATATTTTCGTGTCCCATCCTTATAAGATGTTAGACTTTGCTATTGAATCAACATTTTGTTTTTAAGTTATGTTGTTCACACGTGCACATACAACATTTGGGTGAAATGCAATACTTCCTCTACTTATTTTTAAGTACATAATAGAGAAAGGAAGTATTAAAAATAAATTTAAAAAAATTTAAATTGATTCAAAAAAGGACAAATAATTATAAATATAATTTCAATAAACACCTGTCCTTAAAAAGACACAATAAAAAATGTTTCTGTCAAATCCAGATACTTCTAAAACATGATTATATATACATAACATTAATTTTTCACCATGCAGCAAAAAAGAAAGGCATTTTACCCACCATCCAGGTTCTAGTGATTATATATGTTCTGTAAAATGTTTTTTTTCTGATTAATTTAAAATAATTATTGATTTAAACATCATTTATTTCAGGGAGAAAGAAATTGCTGAAAAATATGCAGCACTGAATCAGTTGAAGAAGAAGCTCCAGGCCAAGGAAGCCCAGAAATTGGCTGCCATACAAGCTGCTAAAGTAAGATGCAGTTTAAGTTGTGTAGCATAAGAAATATGTACATACATGGTCATCAGTAAAGCCTGGTTTTTTAAGCACACTAAAATACTAAACTTAAGCAAGCAAATAAGCACAAAAAATGATGAAAATAATCACCAAATTAAGCAAAAACAAATACATGCAAATATGATGATAGTTTGACGGAACTCTTACCTTATTGAAGACTGTTGTAATAAATAGGAAGATCATCCTGAGATTTTATGTTTACTAACTCCTGCGTCTGCCAGTGAAAAGTGATTTTTATTGTGAAAATGTTCTTTCGAGCTGCATAAGATAAGTACCACAGTTCAATGAATTCCTCTTCAATATGTGTTCCTTCTGCGACAATTTTTCTTAATTTGTAGTCAGCGTGGCTATGAAGTTGTGGCTTTGATGACTCTGGGCATGGTACTGAACAAGGCTTATTATTGGACTCGTTTTTGTGTTTGTTAAAATATTTATTCACACCACAGTAAATTAACACAATTATTGAATCTTAATATGATATCAATACTTTTCTTTCCTGTTGCATGTGTTTTGGCACATCCAAAATTAAATATTGTATGTGTTAGCGTAATCTCGTTAAACATGGCTTTAGCTTCTTATATTTTATATTACGTCGATTAAAGAATATACTTCTATTTAACACAATATATTCCAACGTCTTGAAGTATTAATAACAAATAAGATCTTTCTCCTGCAGACAGTTTGGTCCAAGAAGATAAAATCACTTAATATATGATTTCCTGGAGCCTTGCCGATAAACCGTGAGCCTCCTTCGGAATCGTCCATGAAGAAAGAAGGAATTGAAGGTTATCACATCGCCTATGGTAACGCGTTAGTATATTGCCTCACTGCAATATGTTCTCTTGAGACGTCTTATGATGTCATTTCGCAGTGTAATAATTTCAGGCATGCCAAGGAAACAAAACTATTTTACATTTTTAACTTCACATCTATATAAAACAATAGTAATTGTTTACAAAACTTGCCGTTCGAAAAAAGGAATAAAACATAGTACAATGGATGCAGTTTTGGCTCTTCTTTAGAAAAGGTCCCATAGCACTTGCCAGTCAAATTCTAAGTCCAAAGCTACTTGCTGCGCATGCGCCGACAGTGGTTACCAGAATCGCCATTAGGTTGCACTCGGTCACTAGCAGACGATTTTCAAATCTGCCAACATTGCTTTTTCAACTACACTAGTTTTTTTTGCCAACACACTACACACAAATACACTCACGCGTCGTTTGCCACCACAGACATACCGCCAATAAATATATATATTTACTAAGGTAAGAACAAATTAGAAACTAAAAACTTCACTTATCTTAGTAATGTTATTTTTTTGCTGACCCTGGGTTTCAAGCTATGTCCAACTCATTCTCAAATTCATATAAACAAATTCGTTTATATGGCTTTGAGAATGAGTTGGACACAGCTTGAAACCCAGGGTCAGCAAAAAAATAACAACATTACTAAGATAAGTGAAGTTTTTAGTTTCTAATTTGTTCTTACTTTAGAATCTTGTTGCTTCACTGTTAACCTCTCGAGGGATATGGATGTGAAATCACGTCCATTTAAAATGACGGATGAGCGATATGGGCGTGTATACACGTCCTGTACATTTGTGCATTTAATCCCTATTTATCCCTTATCCAACTCAACTTATTTTAATTTTCCCTTTATGAAACATTTTAGTAAAGTCTATATACTTTATTGGCTTACCTTAATATGTTCTTTCTGCAGTGATTTACCTCAAAACAGGGATAAACACATAAGGGTAGGTACATTTCCACATTCGCGAATTCCCTTCTTGCGGCACACGAAACACTTTCGAGATGGACGGGACTTCTTTGCTGTTGGTGGTATCCTTTTAGGATAATGTTTTCCTTGAAGTCTGAGGGGTGCAGGGGTTTTGGATTTTCAACCCCCAACATGGTATTGTTCAATTAGGCTGCTATCTATTTATAGTCGGAAGTCAAGGTCGGTCATTGTCCTGTGTGGGTTTAGAGAGCTGTCCAAATCACCAAACAATTGTATATGGTTATATCCAGTTGGTGCAAAAACACCTTTTTATACCACTTCTCCCTTCAGCTACAAGCAGGAAAGTATACGTATGTATTTCAACAAAAAAAGACACGGACTCTACTAAGTTACAAAACTCGTGTAAGCAAAAGTTGCAATGTTACTCTATTCTGATGACTAAGAGACCACGCATACAGTAGTGCATTATTACACAGTATGCTGATGCATTAGCCACACATACAATGGTGTTTCTTTACTGTTTCTTTCCGAGAACTTATATTAGATGCGTTCGACAGAGCAAAGTTGACTTTTCACCACAGTGAAACAAAATTGTGCCATTTCAACGTTTTGTAAATACAACTCAACTTTGCTGATGACATTACATTTATACTGCATATAACGAGTTTTATACCAGTTTTTGTTTCATTAAAATAACTTAATATTTACACAAAATACAACTGTGTGTATACGACGCACTTTAAATGCCCTGCGCTGGATATTGGGTAGCAGTTCTCGGCTCGCGGATGTTTTAAATGGCCATCGCTCAAGAGGTTAATAACTTCAATTTTTCCTTATATATATTTATTTGTGTGCATTATTGTGTACATTACCCTTATTGCCTTGTTACTGCATCCACGAAATGCTGGCTCATTTTATTTTTTTTTTATTTTTTATTTTCGAGTGGAGAAAAGAACCATTTACGGGGCCCTATGCGCTGGGATGGTACAGAGGGGGGGGACTGTAGGCTTTGCCCTTGGGCATACCCAATAAAAAAACTCCACCAGAAGCACTGAATTAACACTAATTAATTTTTGCTATGGGGTGTAGCACGGCATCACATTCCCTGCATAGCATTCAGGTTCTCAGCAGGCCCTCGTCGTAGAGGAATTGTATACATTCTTCCTCATTATAACACAAAGGCGCTAAATCTACTATGCTAATGAAGCGATTCATTGCACCCTCACAACTTGCTTCTAACAAGTTCACTAGCATTCAAATTTAAGATGGGCAACAAATTAATGGAGAAATAGTGTTGTTGGCAGCGCTGAATTAACACTGCAACTTCGGCGACTTTCGTAAGAACTCGTGCACACTGCCGAGTGGGATTTAGCCGAAATTCTGACCAAGTGCTCGTGGGACCTTTTCTAAAGAATATCTGGTTTTTATTGCCGATTACAATTTTGAAAGTTTTATGTGGCGCTCAAGCTTCGTTTTTTATTTATGAGCAAATCTTGTACTTGCAATGTAGTGGTTTTATGGTAACAGCCATGCTAACCTGACATGGAGAAATTCAGTACTGGACAAAGAGGTTGGCAACTATGAATCTGAGAGGAACACAGGTAATGGAATGGAAGCGCTATCTAAAACTGAAACAATGGAATAGAAGTGCAAACTAAATAGTTGAATAATGTAAACAAAGAAGATGTAACACTAGCACAAAGTGTTACAAAGTGAAGATTTCATTTTTCCTCATTCCTTTTGGCTGTTATTAATGGAAATCTGTATTTAAACTAATGTTTAAATCACCAGTCACGGATTATGTCTCTAAAACGCAACTTTGTATTTCTTTCATAAACGTACATTTCTGAAATATGTATATTCCCATTTAAGGTTATCTACCTACTACATAAATGCATGGGCTTATGATTTCATAGTTGTTTCATGTTATGTGTTTCATGAATTAAGTTGCTTTGTTTCATCCTGATATGAAATGGCACATGTGCAAGTTGCCCAAATTTGTCATTTTGAACAAGAATAAAGTTTTCATCTTATTGCTCATCTATGTACACGTATTGCCGGAAGTTATCGTCATTCTGATGTGATATGCATTGCCAACTGCACTATTCCAATGTCCTGCAACGTACGTGCTACTATAGCTTGGACGCTAGTTCTGTGTCGGTGCAGCCTGGATGTGCAGTGTTCATCTGGACAGCTAACGAGCCCGCAACTCTCGCACATGCGCAGTGAATGTAGGTAGTTCAGTCTAGCGGAGTAGTATTCCGAGTAACATCTCTGTTGTAGTCGTCTGCTTTTGCTATTGGAACTTGCTGTGCACAGTTTCATTTCTATAATTAAACTTGGACTGGATAGCGAAGTCGCTCGACTTCCAGCAGACAGCTGCAAGGTGACGTCAGGCATAGACTCTCCTCAGTGCGCTAGATAAGTAGGTCACCGGCAAAGAACTACCGTCCGTACTGTACTGCTTGCTACTTTCATTTCTCATGTGTTGGCACCCTGTATTTTGTGGTCCCTAAGCCCATATATGGCAATATTACCCAGCTTTGTTTACAATTTGGTTCCTTCTGTAGTTTTGTGAAAATATAGGTGTATAATAATACACCTGAAAATAAGAAATACAGACTAACATAAAATTGGCATTTATGTGTTTTGTGAAACTGTAAACCATAAGCTTCTAAAGCATATAAATTCTCTGATTTTGTTGATTATATCTTTAGACATTATAAGGCAGCCATGAATATATATTATCAGATATATAATAC
Source organism: Tenodera sinensis (assembly GCA_030765045.1). Classification (NCBI taxonomy): domain Eukaryota; kingdom Metazoa; phylum Arthropoda; class Insecta; order Mantodea; family Mantidae; genus Tenodera; species Tenodera sinensis. Next base: position 7,386,842 of record CM060966.1, read on the forward strand.
TATAATTGGGAAGAAAGGATGGGATCAACATACAACAATGAAGGTATATACAGCATTATGCCAGCCAGCATAATTTGGCGACCAGGGCTTGTATGTGCATATGAGTCATACGAGGAGTTCAGCTCACTGTGCTGTATTGCTCCATATGGTTTAAGTTCCTTCTCGTAGATGTCATTTGTATATGTAACAACACTACCCCTGCAGCACAGGTGCAGGCAAATTTAATCTGGTTCATTTGTTCAGAAAATATTTTTAAGGTCCTTTAAGTGTAACACATTCTGAAAGTGAGATAAACATTTTTTACATTGCAGTTTCTCATACTTATTAAACAACTTTAATATAAGTAATTTTGTATTCTATGCATATTTTTAACCTCTTTGCCAATATGGGTGGATATAGACTTCCAATAAAAAAAGGACCAGCTTTGGAAAATATATATATATCAACAAAAAGCAAAATTCATGTAACTCCAGTCAAATGTAACACTCATATGCCAGGCATCACACCAGTTATTTTACCGGGGTCCTCCCCATTCTTCATACAAGTACATTTGACTGCTGTCGCTGGGATTCAAACTCATGGGTTTGGATTTTGAGTGGATGGCCAGTCGTTTTCATGTGGCCTTGGTGATCATGACTATTAGAATTGCTTACATTTAACTGCCTGTGAATGGGGATTTAAAACCAGTTAAGGGATTAGAGGAAGAGTGACATATATAGCAAACCTTGCCATTGAACAATTGGCTAAATTTTATTTTTAGAAATTAACATTATTAAACAAAGTGCATATATATTAAAGATGTTTAACCAATTCAAATACAAAATTGTTTTACAATAATGGCATTTTTATATTTTATCTTTATAATATTAGTGCAGATTGTTTCAGTTTTAAATACATGTAACTAAAAAACTTTCTTTTTTTTATAGGAAAAAAGAGATCAGTTAGTGGAAGAGGTTCGTCGTCATTTTGGATACAAAGTTGATGTACGTGATCCACACTTCAAAGAAATGCTTGAAAAGAAAGAGAAAGAACAAAAGAAAATGGCAAAAGAAGCAAAGAGAAAGGCTAAAGAAGCTTTAATCTTAGCAAAATTACAAGGTTTGAATCTTGTTGAACCTGCCGAAGTCAAGGAAAACCCTAAAGAAGAAGGAGGAATTAAAGAAGCAAAGACTCAAGCTAAAGAGGAAAAAATTAAGCAAGCAAAGACTCAAAAAATTAAAAAAGATAAAGATGATGACGAGAAGGATAGTGATGATGAAGAGGAAATTACGAAAAATAAAAAATCAAAAAAATGAACTGCTTTTAATTTAAGGTTCTGTTTTGTGTAAATAAATTATATTATTTAAACAAACTTTAAAATGGTTTCATTATTAGGGACATTCAAATTTTTCAAAATATTTTAAAACATATTCAAGATGCTCTCGGGCTTCGAGCCAGGTGTAGTGATGAAAAGACATCAACGTTTCGGGAGTGTACATCTCTCCCATCTTCAGGATGAATGACTAGCAAGAGTGAAGGGACCAGTACTGTCAGCCAGTACGTACCGAGTAGAAAACACCCAGTCTAGTGTGGAGGTGGTTCACCGCTCCGTTGGAATCTGTGTTTTCTGAGTCGGTCGATTTCCAATTTTAAGGCTGGTTTCCAAGATGGACTAAACTGCAATCCAGCGTCCCGGTTCAGTGTACTCTTCTCGGAGGAGATGGCCAGAGCCTCCTTAACCCTCCGTTCCCATAAACCGCTACATTTTGCCACAATGGTCGTTTCTTTGAAGTTGGCTCTGTGGTCTTTTTCAAAGCAGTGCTCCGCCAGCCCTGAGTTTTCAGGCTGCATTAATCGTATGGACCGTTCGTGCTCCTTGACTCTGGTGGAAATGGTCCTGCCGGTTTGCCCTATGTACGGCGTCCCACATTCACAGGGGATACGGTATACCCCTGGTACATTAAGGAGAAGTTTGTCCTTAACCGGCCTCACTAGGTGTTGGATCTTCAAAGGCGGCTTGTGGATGGTTCTGATGTTGTGTTTAGCGAGAATTCTACTGATTCTGCCGGAAAGATTGCCAGTGTATGGGATGCAGGCAGTGGCGGTCGGCTGGTCTGGTGTTTGCTGAGTTTGTGGTTTTCTTCTCTTGGCCTTGGAGATAGAGGCTTCAATATCCTCTACAGAGTAGCCGTTTTGGCGGAATGTGTGCCTCAGGTGCTGCAGCTCTTGTTTTAGGTGGCTGGGATCGGAGATCGACAGAGCTCTGTGGAACAAAGTGTTGAGAACTCCGACCCGTTGAGACTTATGATGGAAACTGCGAGCATCACTACACCTGGCTCGAAGCCCGAGAGCATCTTGAATATGTTCGTCGCCAGGAAAGCTACAAATCTTATTTTATTTTAAAACATTTAAAAACGCATATGCTAAGTCATTTGTAACATATTTACATGTTAATTAAGGAAAAATTGAAGCTTTTAACAGTGAAGCAACAGAATCTAAAATAAGAACAAATTAGGAACTAAACAGTTTCACTTATCTTAGTACTATTGCAAGATTTTCCACAGCTGACGTGTTTCAAGTTGTAATCCAACTTATTTTCAAAGCTATACGAACAAGTTACCATAGTTACCGATGCTCAATTTAAAAAATGTTACCAACCTCTGACAACGAAAGCCTATAAATACAATCTATTGGTGATATTTCAAAATTCATAATGTGGTTCTTGTTTTTTAAAATAAATATCTTCTCCCAAACCATTAAATCTATAGGTCCATTTAATTGTTTTAATAATTTAACCTCTGGATTAATTTCATGATTAAATGACCAAAAATGATCTGCCATGGCTGATTTATCAATTTGTTTATATTTAATATTTCTAAAATGCTCTTTTATTCTAGTTTCTAAATGACGTTTAGTTTTACCAATATAAACCTTATCACAATCCAAACAGCTAAATTGATAAATGTGAGATTTTTTTTATAATTTGGAATTTTATCCTTTTTTTAGAAAAAATTTGTAAATTTTGTATACTAAGGTAGAACTGGAACTTAAAAATTCAATGTCACAGCTGGGATTTGAACCAGTTATACGTTTCAAATATTGCCCACACACGGCTTGTGTGTTTAAAAACACCAACAGTAAGTTTGTTGGCATAAATAAATAATAATTACCATCTGAAGGTTATTTAATCCCGGTACATAAAGTACTTGCAGTAGTAAGTCACCATTGGGGTAATTGTCTCTGATGTGAGACTACCTTTGTGGTTTACTGGGAGAAATATGAACTGGTTTAAGAATTCAATGTCATTCTGGCATGTTGTCACAGTAGCTTAATGGTTAGAGCACCCACGTAGTAAGTGGAGGGTCTGTGGTTCAAATCCCAGCTGTGACATTGAATTTTTAAGTTCCAGTTCTACCTCTCAAACATTGCCCACACACACAGCTTGTGTGTTTAAAAATACCAACAGTAAGTTTGTTGGCATAAATAAATAATAATTTGTATACTAAATTTATCTGGAGAGACTAAAGTTGTTCCATATTCTTTAAAAATTGTACATTTTTTACTGGCCCATGGATGGTAAGTAAACTTTATAAAAATACAATTATCTTTTATTTTTTGGGTAGAAATCTCTTTAACAGCCTTTTGATACTTAAATTTTTTGATCTTTTAATGTATAAAATCTGTATTAAAACCATTAATTACCACATTGTATGTTATTATATGTTAGTTCCCCATAATTTTAAACATTTTAAAAAGTGTTGCAGTTTGCAAAATTTGATTGTCTCTAATCATTGCACTTTCAACCCTTATGATGTGCCTTTTAGAGGAGAGGTCGCAAAACATCACAAATTCATGACGCAATACAGATATAATTGGCGTCAATCAAGAAAGGGATTGACATTTTGCAAGGAGAGAGGCAGTGTTCTTGCTTATCACATTGATGTTGACAGTGGTTACTAACGGCGCCAAACAAGAAAGGGATTGACAGTTCATAGTGAAAGAGAGGTCATGATGCTGCTTATCGTGTCCATGTAGAGAGCACATTAGCATTATGTGTAAGAAGATGCTTGGATTGTATTTAGAATGTGGAGCCGGTATAATGTATATTTGTGTTCAAAGACAATAGTAAAATAGTGAATCTACATGCAAAGGATAGAACATGCAAGTATATATCACTGTAAAGATTTGCTTAACAAAAGAGACATACCTATGAAATATTGTAATGGGAAAATGCTGCTGATATCCAACTTGCTTGTATCATTGCTGTTGTTGCTGGAATTACCCGCAGAATGACACTGTTCTATCCTTGCTTCTAAAACTCCATTTCCCATGTTGCACTTATAACAGTAATCACTTTTTCAGTTTTCAGCTTTTTATTGATGTAGCTTTATTGCAGATGAGACAGCAAAGTATTTGTTGTTTTGCCCAACGTAACCATTTACTTTAACCCAAATTAACTGTATCGGATTACACTAGGAAAGGATGAAACTAAACAATTTTGTGATCATGTTCTCGCAGCAATACCATTGATTGCATAATCCTTTAATTATGATATGTATCTTACGAAACACAATTTTATTGACTTCCCGAGTACGTAAAGCTTTTCGTTTGGATACGCTGTCTTTGTCAATATTTTTGGACATAATTAAATATTCAGTAAAAGGGTGAGACAATTGTAAATGCTCACAACATATGCACAGATATATAGATTCAGACTCGCATAAATACAAGGCAAAGAACCACAATAAATAGAATGATGCCAACAAACTTTTCAACACACAGGCAATCTCTGACTGATGCAAGCTGGAGCATTGTATATGTTGCAGGGAAAACAGAAGATAAGACACAGTTTATGTTACTGCTGGATTGCGGGTCAGGCACAAGCTAATCATGTGTTAAATATCGACAACACTGGTTTAGCTTTGCTATGAAAATGTCTTTGCTGTAATTGGTTCCTCGTTTCGTTGCTATGACAAATCACAATGATACATTCATCCCCTCCTGTTCATTTAGACCTTTTCGCCACGTGGTGAGCAGCTGTCAATCAACTTCTTGTTTGGTGCCAAGTATAGCATTATCTGTACAAAGATGATTGGATTGCACCAGTATTGTAGAGCGAGTATTATTTGAGTTTGTATATGATGTCAATAGTAAATTAGTGAATCTACATGCAAAGAATAGAACATGCAAGTATACATCAGTGTAAAGATTTGCATTAACAAAATAGGCATACCTGTGAAATATTGTTGCTTTTCTAATGCAAAAATGCTGCTGATTTCTGAATTGCTTGTGTCACTTGTTACTCAAGTTCCTCACAGATATGGAAATTCCAAAATTCCTTCATTTTCCCATGTTGCACTTATTACACCCTTTGAATGAGTAACTACAGGTATAGGAGGCCAGAGGGGAAGGGAGAGGGCGACCAAGAATAGAATGGAGCAATTATGTGGAGAAATTAGCAAATAAGAAAGAAAAGGCTTTGAGGGAAGTTAAACAACTAGTTATGGATAGGACAAAATATAGGAAATGGATCATGACCGGCTGACGACAGGGCATAAGGGAAAGGAAAAGCAGAAGTATGAGCAACTGCTTTTTTCACAGTTTTCAGCTTTTACTGCTATTAGCACTCCTGTCAGCTGTATTGCAAGATGACACAACAAAAGTTTAACAGTGATAAGGGGGAAGCCTAACTTTTGTGACCAGGTTGTGCAACAATGCGATTGACTGCATAATGTTTTCCTTGGAATAGGTAGTCAGTCTGGGTGGCTCAGTTGGATAGACGCTGGCCTACTGATCCCAAGGTCGCAGGTTCAAACCCGGCCCAGGCAGATGGTTTTTAAGTGTGCTTGAAAACGACAGCTCCATGTCAGTAGATTTACTGGCATGTAAAAGAACTCCTGCGGGACAAAATTCCGGCACACCGACAACGCTGATGTGATCCTGGCAATTGACAGCGTCGTTAAACAGAAAATAGTTTTTTTTTGGAATAGGTACCTATACCAAATACCATTTTATTCAGTTATACATTTGCTGCACTATCTTTGTCACATTTTGGACATAAGTTAAATGTTCATTAAAAGTGTTAGACAATTACAAATGCCTATAACATGTACACAGGCTCAAACTCATGTAAACATAAGGCAAATAACCTTATAAATAGAATGATGTAAATGAACTTGTCAGCACACAGCTGATGCAAGCATTGCAAGCTCAGGCTAAAGGAAGGTATCATATTGCAGCAAAAACAGAAGATAAGAAGCACAGTTTATGTTACTGCTGTATTTCTCGCCAGGCACATGCTAATCATGTGCTATATCAGCAACAAGATGTTGTTTTCTAGTGCCTTGCATCTGGCAATGAAGCCATTAGCAACAAGATGTTCACTTCTACAATATCTTAGCCCTAATTGGTTCTTCTTTTCATTGTTGTGGTGTACCATCCCCTCCCATTCATTTAAAAGTTTCTGCCATGTAGTTAGCAAGTTACCTGTCTCATGGGCAGAGCGTGACACATCATTGTGCGAGTACAGTGACAGCACAAAACACAACTGGCTCACTGCCTACAGTGTCTCAAATAGGTTCACTAGTTCCACACACAAGAGTAAAATGCCTCCAGCATGGAAATCTAAATATTCACGTATTTGAAGGTTTTAACGAATCTTAGAGACTATAAGCTTCACTTATCTTAACATCTGCTGAAAGTTTTTGAAATCCAATGCAGACTACAGTTTCATATTAGTTGTAATGTATCAACAGTACGAATCTTTTTTATACTGGTTGTCATCATAACAACCTAAATTGCTATGTGTTACCAACTTATGAAAATAAAACAAATTTTCTCTAATTACATATAACAGTTTTCAGATAATCTGCTGTTTTGTTTCTTGTATTACCAGCTTGTGCCTTAACCCATCTGCTATTAATGATCCATTCTTGTATATCTTGAATTTTCTGGTTATAGCCTATGTAGTCCTGTTTTCTCTGGATGATTTTTTAATAACCCGCAAATCATAAGATAGACAAAATCTCAGAGGTATTTTTCTTTGTTTCTTTTTTTTGAACATTCTATCATAGAAGACTTGCCCCTGCAATTGAAATTGGATCATCATGACCACCCTTAGGAATTATTCCATTTAATGCTTTACAAGTCCCCCTTTTAAATACAACAGTCTTATTAGCATCAGGAATTACCATTACATGGAGTCACCACAGTTTATTAGAAAATAACTATAATCAAGCAACTCAAGGGTTAATTTTTACTGTTATATTAGGTTTCTATTTTACACCCCTTGATTGATGAAGAATTTAATTTAACAATTTCCCACTCAATAAAATAAACTAGATCATTTATAATACAAAATATACTAAATATAAATCTCAATAAGGAAAATAATAAGAAAAAAATCTAATAAAACATGACAAATATATCATAACCTAAGATAGCAATTTATATCTATGACACCACAAATCATAATTTTCTATTAAACTACTTAAGTTAAATTAAAATCAAATTAATACAAAATCTCTTTTCAAAATCAATAAATTTAAAGGTAATCAATGCAATATCAACAATAAGTATTCGCGACAATAACCTCTTACTCTTCTATAAATACCAGAATAATAAATTCCATGTTGTCTATAAGAATACAAAAATAAAGTATAAGCAGCTCTAAAAAAAGAAATTAACATAAGAAATAATATTACTATTCACATTCAAGGTGAAATTGGATTATTTAATACAATAGTGGGTTGAATGTGAATAGTAATATTATTTCTTATGTTAATCTCTTTTTTTAGAGCTGCTTATACTTTATTTTTGTATTCTTATAGACAACATGGAATTTTATTATTCTGGTATTTATAGAAGAGTAAGAGGTTATTGTCGTGAATACTTATTGTTGATATTACATTGATTACCTTTAAATTTATTGATTTTGAAAAGAGATTTTGTATTAATTTGATTTTAATTTAACTTAAGTAGTTTAATAGAAAATTATGATTTGTGGTGTCATAGATATAAATTGTTATCTTAGGTTATGATATATTTGTCATTATGTTTTATTAGATTTTTTTCTTTGTTATTATTTTCCTTATTAAGATTTATATTTAGTATATTTTGTATTATAAATGATCTAGTTTATTTTATTGAGTGGGAAATTGTTAGATTAAATTCTTCATCAATCAAGGGGTGTAAAATATAAACCTAATATAATAGTAAAAATTAACCCTTGAGTTGCTTGATTATAGTTATTTTCTAATAAACCGTGGTGACTCCATGTAATGGTAATTCCTGATGCTAATAAGACTGTTGTATTTAAAAGGGGGACTTGTAAAGCATTAAATGGAATAATTCCTAAGGGTGGTCATGATGATCCAATTTCAATTGCAGGGGCAAGTCTTCTATGATAGAATGTTCAAAAAAAAGAAACGAAGAAAAATACCTCTGAAATAATAAATAAAATTATTCCTCATCGTAAGCCTATTATAACTTCCTTGGTATGACATCCTTGATAAGTACTTTCTCGTACAACGTCTCGTCATCATTGAATAGTTGTTAAAGTTAAGATTAATATTCCTATAAATATTAATCTTTCGTTAAATTCATAAGAAAATTTAATGAATCCTAATATTGCCACTATAATTCTAAAAGCTGCTACGATAGGTCATGGTCTGTAAGTTACTAAATGGTAAGGGTGATTTGCATGTATTGACATTAATTAACTTCTCTAGAATAAAGAGTTCTTAAGACTGCAAAGACATAAGATTGAATAATAGCTACTGCAGATTCTAATGTTAGAAGTAAGATTTGTGTTATAATTAATAAAGGTAGTAAAGATATTATAGTGCTTCCAGTATTACCTAATAAAGTTATTAATAAATGACCTGCAATTATATTTGCAGCTAATCGAATGGCTAATGTTCCTGGTCGGATTACATTTCTAATTGTTTCAATACATACTATAAATGGTATAAGAGCACCCAGAGTTCCTTGAGGGACCAGGTGGGTAAATATATGTTTGGTATTATTAATTCATCCAAATAATATAAATCTTAATCATAATGGTAAAGCAAGAGTTAAGGTTATTACTATATGTCTTGTTCTTGTAAAAATATAAGGGAATAATCCTATAAAATTATTATATAAAATGATTGAAAAAATTGAAATGAAAATAAAAGTTGATCCTTTATTGATCTTTTTTTTCCAATGAGCAATTTAAATTCATCATGAAGTTTATTAATGATTAAATTTCATAGTATTGTTCTTCGAGATGGAATTAATCATAAAGATGTTGGAATTAATATAAGCCCAATAAAAGTTCTTATTCAATTGATTGAAAGGTTTAAAATATTAGAAGAGGGATCAAAAACCGAAAATAGGTTAGTTATCATTTTCAAATTAAAGTTTTTGTTCTTATTTTTATTAAGGGACGAGAAGAACCTTTATTGAAGGAAGTGTAATAATTTATTACATTAAATAGAATCAGAAGAATCGAGAAGAAAAAAAATAGTATTAATCAATTAAGTGGTATTATTTGAGGGATAAAGATGTATTAGATCACTAATAATTTTAGTATGAGATACTAATGTTATTTAACTAACTTCTTTTCATCAGAAGTAATTGCTATGTTACTATAATCTGGTTTAAGAGACCATTACTTGCTTTTCAGTCATCTGATGATTCAGATATATTTGAAATTCAATTTAAGAAATCATTTGTAGAAGTTCTTTCAATTACAATGGGTATAAATCTGTGATTTGCTCCACAGATTTCTGAACATTGTCCATAAAATACACCAGGACGATTAAATAAAAATGTTGCTTGATTTAATCATCCTGGTGTAGCATCAGCTTTTACACCAATTCTTGGAATAGTTCATGACTGAATTACATCTTCTGATGTAATTAAAATTCGTGTTAAAGTATTTATTGGTAATGTTGTTCGGTTATCTACTTCTAGAAGTTGAATATTATAAGGATTTAGTTCATTTTGGGGAATTATGTAAGCATCAAATTCTACATCAGTAAAATCTGAATATTCATAACCTCAATATCATTGATGTCCAATGGTTTTTAATGTTAAAGTGGGATTTGAATTTTCATCAATTAAATATAAAATACGAAGGGAAGGCAAGGCAATAAAAATTAGAACTAACACAGGTAAAATTGTTCAAAGAATTTCTAAATATTGACCGTCTATAACATGGCGATCAATAAATATAATTTGTCATTAATGATAAGATTATATAACCTACAGTAGTAATTATGGTAATAATGAATATTGAATGATCATGAAAGTATATTAATTGTTCTATTAAAGGTGAAGCTCTATCTTGTAAACCTAAACTTACATATGTAGCCATTTGAGGTTCTAAAAAAAGTGTTAAACTTTATTTGTGGAGCTTAAATCCACTGCACTATTCTGCCACATTAGATAATAGAAGTTATTTTGTAATAAGGGTTAATTCATTATATGTGTGGCCTGCTGGTGGGAAGTTATGAACTCATTCAACTGAACTATTTATTTGAGATGAAAATAAAACTGGTCGGTTTGATCTTATTCTTTCTCATAGAATGAAAATTAATATTACTACAGCAACGAAAGAAATTATTGATCCTATTGTTGATAAAATATTTCATGACGTGTAAGCGTCAGGATAATCTGAATATCGCCGAGGTATTCCTGCTAATCCTAAAAAGTGTTGAGGGAAGAATGTTAAATTAACTCCTACAAATATAGTAAAGAATTGGCTTTTTAATCAGGTAGGATTTATTGTTAATCCTGTAAATAAGGGGTATCAGTGAACAAATCCTGCTATAATAGCAAAGACAGCTCCTATTGAAAGAACATTGTTGTTGTTGTTGTTGTAGCGTTTAACGCCCACTTTTACTACTACGGCACCGCAGGCGGTGAAGAACATAGTGAAAGTGTGCTACTACATAATAAGTGTCACGAAGAATAATATCAATAGCTGAATTGGCTAAAATCACTCCTGTTAAACCTCCTGCGGTGAATAAGAAGATAAAACCTAGGGCTCAGAGAGAGGCAGGGGTGTAAATTACCTTTGAACCATATATTGTTGCTAATCAACTAAAAATTTTAATTCCTGTTGGTACTGCAATAATTATAGTTGCTCCTGTAAAGTATGCTCGTGTGTCAACGTCTATACCAACTGTAAATATGTGATGAGCTCAAACAACAAAATCTAGGAAACCAATTGCTGATATGGCTCAAATTTATACCATAATTTCCAAATGCTTCCTTTTTTCCTCTTTCGTGAGAGATAACGTGTGAAATTATACCAAATCCTGGTAGAATTAAAATATATACTTCGGGGTGACCAAAAAATCAAAATAGATGTTGATATAAAATTGGATCTCCTCCCCCCGCAGGATCAGAGAATGAAGTATTAAGATTTCGATCAGTTAGGAGTATAGTAATTGCTCCTGCGAGTACAGGTAGTGATAATAATAAAAGTAAAGCAGTAATACCAACAGATCATACAAATAGAGGAACTTGTGTTTGATTTATGTAAATTGGTTTTATATTAATTATAGTTGTAATAAAATTTACAGCTCCTATAATTCTTGATATACCTGCAAGATGTAAAGAAAAAATTGTTAAGTCTACCGCAGGACCTGCGTGAGCAATTCTTGCTGAAAGAGGGGGGTAAACAGTTCAACTTGTACCTGCTCCTATTTCTACTATTCTTCTAATTAGTAAAAGTAAAATCGATGGTGGTAAAAGTCAAAATCTTATATTATTTATTTGAGGGAAAGCTATATCTGGAGCCCCTAATATAAGGGGTACAAGTCAATTTCCAAATCCACCAATTATAATTGGTATAACTATGAAGAAAATTATAATGAAAGCGTGAGCAGTAACAATAACATTATAGATTTGATCATCTCCAATAAGAGAACCAGGTTGTCCTAGTTCAGTTCGAATTAAAATACTTAATGATGTTCCTAATATTCCTGCTCAAGCACCAAAAATAAAGTATAATGTACCAATGTCTTTGTGATTAGTTGAGAATAATCATCGTTGCAGAAATAAACAGATTAAATAAGGTAAAATGGCTGAGATTAAATAGGTAGTAGATTGTAAATCTATTAAGGAGATGTAATTCTCTTTTACCAAAGGTCTTATATTCATGAAATGATACAAGAATGCAATTCTTGTGGTGTAAATTAATACTAAGACTTAAGATAAACTTCTTTATTTATAACTTTGAAGGATATTAGTTTTATTTAACTTAAAGCCTTAGTATATTCACAAAATTAAAGTACATCTAATTATCCCTAATAGTAGAATGGATAATGAGAATATAATTGTTTTTGAATATGTATTATTTGGGTAAATTGTAATTGTTCATATAATTTCTGAATTTCTTATTATTAGTGTTGTGTATATAATTTGTATATAGTAATATAGAGTTAGAAGAGAGGATATAATTAAAATGGTTGATGTAATAATTATAAAATTTTGAGCTATAAATTGAATTGCAATTCATTTAGGGAAAAATCCTAGGAAAGGAGGTAAACCTCCCAGTGATAATATTGCAATGAATAGAGTAAATTTAATAATTTTTTTGTTATTTATTGAATTAAAGGTTTGTGAAATATAAGATAAATTGTTTATAGCTGTTATTGAAATAATTGAAACAATATTGATAGTATAGATTGTAAAGTATATTAATCATAAGTTTGATCCTATAATTATGGTTGTTAATATTCATCCAATGTGATTAATGGAGGAGAAAGATAAGATTTTTCATAAAGAAATTTGATTTAAACCTCCAATTGCTCCAATAAGTGCTAAAGAAATGATGATAAATTGAGTGAAGTAATTATTAGTAATTATGTATGAAATTAGTATTAAAGGTGCAATTTTTTGGATAGATAGTAGAATAAAGCAATTTATTCATGATAAACCTTCTATAACAGAAGGTAATCATCAATAAAATGGGCTTGCTGCAATTTTTATTATGAGAGGTAATTTAATTAAGTTGTTTCAAGTATTTATTTTTCTAATATAAAATATTTCTTGAATGTTAGTTTTTAGTAGAATTAGAAATAGAAGAGTAGATGAAATAATTGCTTGAATTAGGAAATATTTGAGTGAGGCTTCAGTAGAATATATATTTTTATTGGATGATAAAAGTGGGATAAAGGAGAGTAAATTAATTTCTAATCCTATTCATGCTCCTATTCATGAATTAGCACATAAAGAAATTAATATACCTCTAATTAATGTTCTTAAAAAGAGGATTTTTGTTGAATTATTGGGCATTAGGGAAGAGAGATAAAACTCTATAGATGGGGTATGAACCCATTAGCTTAAATTTAGCTTACTTCCCTACATTTTGGTGTAAGGTGCACAAAAATTTTTGATATTTTAGGAAACAGTTTAATTCTGTTGAATGTAATAGGTAAAAGCAATAGTAAAAGTAATATTAATTACATGATTTATCCTATCACGATAACCCTTTAATCAGGCATTTTACTAAATATGAGTTTATGTAGTTTAAAGAAATTTTTATTTTGTTGGACTGAAATTAAAATTTGGGATTAATCTCTTCAGATCTGGAATTTAAATGGAATTATATTAGAGTGATTTCGTAATATAATAAGGACATAATACAAATATATTTCTTATTTTATACTAAGAAGATATCAAGAAAGATTTATATTACATTATACGTATAAATTAACACTTAAATTTATATAAGGTATAATAACCTATATGGGAAAAATAAAAAAAGGGTTTTAATAATAAATACATATGGAGGTGTATTCCAATTATTTTTAGTTAACTACATAAGATAAAGATCTTTAATTAAATTTATTATTATTATTATATATATGTTACAATCCTATATCCATAACCCACTAGGTTTCATTTAAAAAGTAAAAAAAAATGAAACCTAGTGGGTTATGGATATAGAACTGTAAAGTATGAACCAATGCTCTTGAAAAAAGTTTAAATTGGATTTTTGGGCAAAAAGATTTTTTTTCTTTCTGGGGAGGAACTTTTTTGTGTTTTACTTAAATTTGTTGAAGAATAGTTTATTTACTATAAAAAAATTTTATAGTCCGTAGCTGTTGAAAGTTTTAATTATTTTGAATGGATTATTAAGATTGTTTTTTTTGTCGAGCCAATGTTTTGAAAAAAAAAAGTGTTAATATATTTAATATAGTAATCAATATTATAATTATGAGTTTGATTCTTGCTTAAATGGCTGTTCATTTTAACATTAGTCTATATGTGAATTTTTGTGTGTTATAGTTTCTAAATGGAACGTTTGACGTATATATTGTTGCAGTAGATAATTTTATTGAAATTAGGTTAACTTAGATTTGGTAAATGTTAATTAGGTTTGGTTAAAGCTGTGCCAGCATCCGCGGTTATACAGCAAAATCAAATGAACATTGTTGGTTTTTAAGTAATTGATATTTTGTAAAAAATGGGAATTGAGAAATTATTATAAGGTGAAATATTTATAATGTCTCGAGGATATATTTATTATATGTATAATTGTTATGAAAATAAAAATTTAAACTAGGATTAGATACCCTACTATTTTTATTGTAAAATTTAAAACCTGAGTATTAGTAGTTAAGATCTTGAAACTTAAAGAATTTGGCGGTATTATAGTCTATTTAGAGGAATCTGTTATGTAATCGATAGTCCACGTTGAACCTTACTTATATTATTTCTTGTATACTGCTGTTTGAGAATATACTTTTAGGTAATTTTCTTAATATGTAACTAATTACAATTTCAGGTCAAGGTGCAGTAATATATAAGTTGAATAATGGATTACAATAAATTTTATTTATATGGATTGTTATTGAAATATGATTTGAAGGTGGATTTAATTGTAATTTTGTAAAGATTGTTAAAATGATTAATAGCTCTATAATATGTTCACATCGCCCGTCGCTCTCGTTATTAAGATGAGATAAGTCGTAACAAAGTAGGTGTATCGGAAGGTGTACCTAGAAAGTGAAAATGTAAATATAAATATCAGATTTAACTTAAAGTTAAGGTTTTCATTTACACTGAAATTATTGATCGTGCGATTCGATATAATCTGAAATTAATATAATTGTTATATGAGTGTTGTTGGTTATTAAATTTTAATTAAATAAATTTTTGTTATTGTAGAATTAATTGATTAAATTCTTTTTACTGTAGTAGATTAGTACTGTGAAGGATATTTGAATTAAATATTTATAATTAATTAAAGGCTATTTTATTAATTGTATCTTGTGTATCAGAGTAAATTAAAATGAATTATAAATTTTTTTTCTTCTCAAATTTAAAAGATTAGTTATTGTGTCATAAATATTAATAATTTTTAATTGGTAATGAGATGTTATTCGTTTTTAAGGATATCTAGTTTAAGATTTAAAGCTTTCACGGCGCACGTTATTTATTAAAGTTTCACGGGCGATCAGCCGTGTGAGGTTTGAAAATATTGAGCTTTCGGCCATTCTAAACTCCATGGCCTTCATCAGAATGAAATGATTCTGATGAAGGCCATGGAGTTTAGAATGGCCGAAAGCTCAATATTTTCAAACCTCACACGGCTGATCGCCCGTGAAACTTTAATAGATATCTAGTTTTTTAATAAACGAATTTAATTCGGGGAGTATTAAGTTGTTTAATTATTTTATATTTAAATATTTTATATTCTTAATTTTAAAGGGGATTAGCTCTTTAAAATATAATTATAATATAATGGTTGATGAGGATTTTATGAATTTAGAGTTTGTTATTGATTAAAGGATGTTAAAATTTAATTCTTGTTTTTGAGGATTTTTAATTTTTATTTAATTTTTATATTAAAATTTTAAGTTTAATTTAGAATTTTTGGAAAGTATGATTTAATTAGTAAATTTATAAAGTATATTATTAATGATATTGTATTGTTAATATGAAGAATTAGGCAAATGTTTTACTCATCTGTTTATTAAAAACATGGTTTCTTGAGTTTAGGAAATTTGACCTGCCCACTGAAAAATTTTTGAAGGGCCGCAGTATTTTGACTGTGCAAAGGTAGCATAATCATTAGTCTTTTAATTGAAGGCTGATATGAATAGTTGGATGAGGTAAATTCTGTTTTATGTTAATTGATATTGAATTTAGATTTTAAGTAAAAATACTTAAATGTTATTAAGGGACGAGAAGACCCTATAGAGTTTAATAAATGAAGTAATTAATTGAGTTAAGGTTTAATTTTTGGTTTTTATGTAAGTTATTTAATTGGGGTGATTGGAAGATAAAATAAACTCTTCTTTATATTTAATAAGTTAATTAGTTATATGATCCATACTTAATGATTAAAAGATTAAATTACCTTAGGGATAACAGCATAATTCTTTTTAAGAGTTCATATCGAAAAAAGAGATTGTGATCTCGATGTTGGATTAAGATTAGTTATGGGTGCAGATGTTCAATAACTAGGTCTGTTCGGCCTTGAAAATCTTACATGATCTGAGTTTAAACCGGCGTGAGCCAGGTTGGTTTCTATCTTTAATTAATTTAAATATTTTAGTACGAGAGGACCAAATATTTAAAATAATTTTTTTTAATTTGAATATTATTAATTAAACTATTTTGGCAGAAATAAGTGCAGCAGATTTAGAATCTGCAAATATGATTTATAGTCATAGATAGTAAATGTTAAGTGGAGAATTATTTGTAATAATATTAGTAGGATTAATTTTGGTAATTTTTGTTATAGTGGGTGTGGCCTTTTTTACTTTATTGGAACGTAAGGTATTAGGTTATATTCATTTACGTAAAGGTCCTAATAAAGTAGGTTTTGTAGGTCTTTCACAACCTTCTGGTGATGCTATTAAGCTTTTTTGTAAGGAACATATTAATCCTTTAGTTTCTAATTATTTATTATATTATGTATGTCCTGTTTTTTCTTTATTTTTATCTTTAATTTTGTGAATATTAATGCCTTATATGAGAGGTTTATTTACTTTTAATTTGGGTTTGTTTTTCTTTCTTGTATGTACAAGAATAGGGTTTATACTGTTATATTGGCTGGTTGGTCTTCAAATTCTAATTATGCATTATTAGGAGGATTACGTGCTGTAGCTCAAACTATTTCTTATGAGGTAAGATTAGCTTTAATTTTATTATCTTTTATTTTTTTAATTAGAAGATATTCTTTACTTGATTTTTTTATTACCAAAAAGGTGTATGATTTTTATTTTTGTGTTTACCTTTATGTAATGTTTGGTTTGTTTCATGTTTGGCTGAAACAAATCGTAGACCATTTGATTTTGCTGAAGGAGAATCAGAATTGGTTTCTGGTTTTAATGTAGAATATGGAAGAGGGGGTTTTGCATTAATTTTTTTAAGAGAATATTCTAGTATTTTATTTATAAGTATATTAATGTGTGTTATTTTTCTTGGTTCTAATTTAAATTCTTTGACTTTTTATTTAAAATTGATTTTTATTGCTTTTTTATATATTTGGGTTCGTGGAACTTTACCTCGATATCGTTATGATAAATAATGTATTTGGCGTGAAAAAGATTTTTACCTTTATCATTAAATTTTTTATTTTTTTTATCTAGGATTAAAAATTTTCTTTTAAAGGTTATCTTAAGTAATTAAAAATTAAGTTAATAAGGGATTTTAACCCTTTCATTAGGATTTCAAGGCATAAGCTTATTCATTAAGTTTATAACTTATTGGTAAAGGATATTATCCCATATTTTAATAATTAATGGATTAATAATGTAATAAAGAAAATATAAAGCAGTTAAGATTTGTCCTGTTAAAATATAAGGGTCTTCAACAGGTCGTGCTCCAATCCATGTTAATAAAATTACAATTGTTACTATAGATCAAAATAAGAATTGATTAATTGGGTAATATTGTAGTCCTCGTGAGTTTGTAGATATTAAAGGTATAAACAATAAGATTGCAATAGATATAACTAGAGCAATAACACCTCCTAATTTGTTTGGAAAGGAACGTAAAATTGTGTAAGCAAATAGGAAATATCTTTCTGGTTGAATATGAACAGGTGCAACTAAAGGGTTAGCAGGTGTAGAATTGTCAGGATCTCCTAAAATGTAAGGTTCCTTTAAAAGATAAGATTGATAAAAACATAAATAGAATAATAAAACCTAGAATATCCTTAAATGTAAAATAAGGATGGAATGGAATTTTATCAATATTTCTGTTTAAACCTAATGGGTTGTTTGACCCTGTTTGGTGAAGAAAAAGTAAATTAACTATTACTGCGGCTGCTACAATAAATGGTAATACGAAATGAAATGTAAAGAATTGATTTAGTGTTGCATTATCAACTGCAAATCCTCCTCAAACTCATTGTACTAATTCAATTCCTAAGTAAGGGATAGCAGATAGTAAATTTGTAATAACTGTAGCCCCTCAGAAGGATATTTGTCCTCAAGGTAATACATAACCTATAAATGCTGTTGCTATGACTAAAAACAAAGTTACCACTCCTACTATTCATGTGTAATAAAATGTGTATGATCCATAATATATACCTCGGCCAATATGAAGATAAATACAAATAAAAAATATTGAAGCCCCATTGGCATGAAGGGTTCATAATAATCATCCGTAGTTGACGTCTCGACAAATGTGGGCTACTCTAGAAAAGGCTAAATCAATGTGAGCTGAATAGTGTATAGCTAAAAATAATCCTGTTATGATTTGAATTCCTAAACATAATCCTAATAAAGATCCGAAGTTTCATCAAGATGAAATGTTAGAGGGAGTAGGTAGATCTACTAAAGCGTTATTGGAAATTTTAATTAGAGGATGAGTTTTACGTAATGGTTTATACATTAATTTATTTGTCATAAAGGTCCATTATAAATGTTAATAATTTTTACTACTGCAATTAAGGTTAAGAATAGATTTGATGCAATTAAAATAGTTATTATATTAATGGGTTGATTATATATTTTTAGTAAAAAATTATTAGATATGTTAAATGTTAATCTTCTTTCTATATTTTCATATAAATTTCTTGGGAAATTAATATTTATGTAATAAATTAATAGGAAAGTTAAAGGTAAAAAAATAATGGTAAAAAGGATTTTATTTGAGTAAAAAAATATTTCATTTGAGGCTAATCTTGTAACATATAAATAAAAATAATATACCTCCAAGATAAATTAATAGTAAAACATAGGAAAATCAAAATCTCAAAGATATAAAACCTCTAATTAAGCATATTGAGATTGCTTGAAGGAAAAGAATTAAACCTATTGATAAGGGATGATTTAAAAATAAAAAAATAATTCTCAATGTTATTCTAATTCTTAATATTAAGTATAAAATATCAAAGGGTAGTTTAAAAAAAATATTAGTTTTGGAAACTAATGACAGTCTCCGTGTGGACTTCCAACTTCTTGTATTTAACGTCATCCCATCACTCTTAGCTGTGGGAAGTGACAGGGGGGTTATGAGGAATTCGCTTGCATAAGGTCAGGACCCTCTGGATTAACGGACCTGACTCTGCCATCTAAGTTGTACATGTGCAATGTTAATTTGATCTAATATTTCAACTATGCTTCGGTTGAGAGTTGAACTTTGAATTGTGTGGACATCACTGTTTTAGTTCCGCAATAGTATTGTTTTATAAGAATATACACGTAAGCCACATTGGTATTAATAATTCATCAAGATTCAATTCATCAATTGTTAGATTCGCCAAAGTGGACATAAATGCAAGGTTTTGTCATCTCAGTATCCCACACGGACATTACCGTCAAACATCATATTTTCACATGTTATCATTTAAGGGTTATTTCAGCATGTATGCTGGGAAAGAAAGGAAAATATACCTAAGGCTGATAAGAAAGTGCTGCAAAGTTTAGTGTATTCAGTTTTACACAAATAGATACAACACTTTTTGTTAAAAAAGAAAGTATTTTAAAATCTTTTATCTTTTTTATTCCTGTTTCAAAACTGTCCTGATTTTGATTGAACTCTCAACGTTACAGAATTTTAATTCTAATAGATACAATGAGTATCATGTAAAATCATAAACATTCATGAAAATCTGGTATTAAGCTTCAAAGAGATGAAATGTAATATTTCCATTCAAGAAAAGTTGTACATGAATGATATTATTGGAGGCAATTCTCAAGAATCTTAAAAAAGTCTTTATTCTAAGAATTTATTTTAAAATTTATGTATGAAAGCTCATGGAACACAGAATTGTAATGCATGGTCAGCAGCAAGGCCATGACAAAAACAGCTTTAATTGCACGATACATCATCTTACCTTTGAAGCTAATACTTTGAGGATTCAAACACTCAATTTAAATTCTCAAAAGAAGAATCCTTATGTAGATTAAATAACATTTGTATAAAATGGCTATATAAAAATGTGTTACAAAGTTCAAGACATTTTAAAAATTCAAGTTACAAACAGTTTTGCAGGCACACAATTATTGAGATTAACAAAAGAATATATTTTGTACTAGTGTTCAGTTTACACTTAGAATGATATTTACGCAGCTTGAAACAATCCGTTTAGTTATAAAAGCAATATTTCATTAAGTATTCTTCATGCCCTACTAATTTTCATTCAATTTAACATGCTTTCTTAGAAGCCCACAAACACTGTCATTCAACAGGCATACAATTTAGAATGCAATCACAGTGAAATAATTTGTGTAAGTCATTTATCTCTCAGGATATAATCAGATGACTTTTAGGCATATGAAATTACTTTTTTAAAGCATAGGATAGGTTTCAAAAACATTTATCCTCATCACCTACTAATGTCATAGGAGACAGTTACTTCACATTTCCCCTGTTGCCATCTGGAGACCTAATGGAAAACTTAACCTTAAAATAACAATGCACGGTGGTATCCTGAAGTTAATATTTCTATTAGAAATTTTAGTGATGCATAATTATCTCCATATCTAATTTTTTGGCATTTAAGATGTTTTAAAATTTTGATTTCTTGTTTTTGCTATGGTGCAAACACACACATGCACCCACCCACACGAAATCATGTGCCTGGTTAACTGATTCATTCATCCATCTTCTGTGTTTCTCAAATCATGTATGAATCCTTGAACTAACTTGGTAATGTCAGACTGATTGTGTGGATTGTTATCAAGTATATACTGTAATTCAAAGCTCATTTCAAGGTTTCAAGTATTGTAAATATTTCAACATTTAAAATTGAAAAAGAAACAAGTACATACTTACAGATGAGGTTCAAAGAACATTAGAGAACAGACGGCTAAATAAGTCCAGACACATAATTTTTAATCCTTCAACCATAACACAAATAAGAAATCAAAGTGTTATAACACAAAGAGAATTCATGATTGCAGAGGAAATTTATGTCTAAAAGTGCCTGTAGAATTAAGAGCTCTGAAATAATGGCTGCCTCTCAGATCACCGGACGGCCAAATATTAAGGGCTATAACAGCTGCTCTGACAGTTGACAATTCCTTAAAACTTATGCTATGTTTTAAAGCAAAGTGAAACATTAACTGTGCAAATGTCCATTCAGTGATATACTAGCTTATCACAAAATGTTTGATTGCTTTAAACTCTTCTGGCACAGTGTGTGTTGATGTTTGTTTTATACGAAAGTACCCACAAAATGAATAAATATATAACCACTACATTTCAGCTCTTATCAAATGCAATCTGCAAACATATTAAAATCTTAATATCATTATTGCTTAAGGGTACTTCTCAATTAAAGTTTTGCAAGAATGCAACAGCAGTTTTAGTTAAACTAGGGTTGTCCAGTGTCTCATTGTGCAGGACATCCCATTTTTGTGTACAAATAAAAGATTGACTATTTTGACCAATTTCTTTTAATATTGCATCTCTTTATTGCGTGCGTATCATATGTTAATTCAGCATATCTGCTGTTTTAAGAACTCTTGCTTGTGACAGTACACTGCAACGCACGGTACAATTCAGAGCGGTGATATAACTATTAACATGCTGTTATACTGCACAGAAAACAATACAACAGAAGTATGCATTTATAAAAAAATTAAATTCAAACTGACATTAAAATATGTAAAATATAAGATAACTAAGTTTCATAATGAGTAGGCGTAGGCTTTCACGGCCGGTGTTTGAAATTCCACAAGAGTCTTCCGGGCTGATTTGCCGTGGTCTGCTGGAGTAACTTGGTCCAGACGTTTCGTCCACTACTGCGGTGGACATCATCAGTGGCGTGGTCGAAGTCTTCTTGGTGAAGGTACACTTGTGTCTGAGGCGTTGACTGTCTGGGATGCGGATTTTATACACGGAGGGGTCTTCTCTGATTGGCTCGGGGCTCGCTGAGGCAGTGTGGTTGGTGGGAGGGGGCTAGCTGCATCTCGGGTGCTACTAGATTCTGATTGGTTTGTGTTGCTTGACTGTCTGTGTTGTTTAATGTTATCGATGACGGGGTACCAAGTTTTGTTGAGCTTAAGGGCTTCCTCTTTCCTATTGAAATTATTGGCATGTTTATAAATTTCTATGGCTTCGCGCTGTAGTCGAGCATGGTAGTGTGAGATGTTAGATAGAATGCCGGTGTCCTGAAACTTGATGACATGCTCCCCCTCCGCTTCTATAGCATGTTAAGCGACCGCTGACTTTTCAAATTGCCGTCTTGGACAATTTGAAAAGTCAGGGGTCGCTGAACATGCTATAGAAGTGGAGGGGGAGCATGTCATCAAGTTTCAGGACACCGGCATTCTAACATCTCACACTACCATGCTCGACTACAGCGCGAAGCCATAGAAATTTATAAACATGCCAATAATTTCAATAGGAAAGAGGAAGCCCTTAAGCTCAACAAAACTTGGTACCCCGTCATCGATAACATTAAACAACACAGTCACGCAACACAAACCAATCAGAATCTAGTAGCACCCGAGATGCAGCTAGCCCCCTCCCACCAACCACACTGCCTCAGCGAGCCCCGAGCCAATCAGAGAAGACCCCTCCGTGTATAAAATCCGCATCCCAGACAGTCAACGCCTCAGACACAAGTGTACCTTCACCAAGAAGACTTCGACCACGCCACTGATGATGTCCACCGCAGTAGTGGACGAAACGTCTGGACCAAGTTACTCCAGCAGACCACGGCAAATCAGCCCGGAAGACTCTTGTAAGTTTCATAATGTTTGAAATGATCTTTATTTTTTTATGAACGTAACAATGTTTGTAACTCATTTGCTTGCTCCTGGCACAGTTGAATTTGTTTTGTATTTCAAGGATGTGAAGATTCCAATCACAATATTTTCTCCTGCTTGCAAAACAAAGAAACTTTTTTTTGAGAATACAAACATCAACACACAGTATAAAATGCAACATTTTAATTTTCATCTCTTAGAGCTGTCTTAACGACAAACTGCATAAAAACAATATTTTCAAATGTTTTCTTCTCCTTCACCACATGCTTGGTAAGTTAGCTGTCTCCTAAATTGTACTATAGTTTTTCAACATTTTTCAAATTTATTGTTTTGAAGTCATAATGCGCATTCTGACAGTTCTGCATATTTCTAGCTGGTTATTTAATGTATCAGTTTATCTGAAAGTAAAGTTTTACCTGCAACTGCTAAATATGTATGTCTAAAATTGTCGCTAATGGACAGCAAGCTATTTAGGCATGGGATGCTTCATCAGCTATAGTTTTTTTAAATTTTGGACTTTGGTTTGCCTTGCAACCTTCCAGGTTATTTAGCTTAGAAATAAAATGTTTATATATTGACAATTTAAGAGGTTTTACTAGAGAGATAAATACATGAACAGATTGTTGTGAAACATGAACATTTTCTACATGTATATAAAACTTGTACCTTTATTTCTGATTACACTTGCCTACCTAAAAAGAAATATTTATGAAATGTCAATTAAAAAGTTATTAATATCCAAATTGAAAATTATCTTGGGTTTTGATTCCATTTATTATCATCTGAAAGGCCTCAAGAAAATGTGTTGTTTTTAATTTCATAAATATTTATAAATAAACTTCAGCACAGTTAAACAGGGAAATTTGCAAGATTCTAGCTAAAAATTACAAACAAAGCATCTTTCAGTCCTTTGTTATACTCGGAACATTAAGGTCATAAAAGTCACAAGTTTCTACAAGCATTATATTCTGAGGGAGAACCCATGTTTGAGTAGGAAAAGGACACTTTCACAATTCATTAGAATTTAAAGTTTTGAAGCTGCAGCCAATAAAGCTAAAGTCTTGAAGAGACAGGCAATAAGAAGAAAGGAAAAGCTTGACTCTGTAGAGGAAATTCCGAAGGCTTACACTAATAGTATTTATGTTAGTTTTGGGGACATTTTCAGTTCAGTTTAGTTCAAACACTTGTGGGGTGAACCTGTGACATGCCTGGATAAAAAATGGACACTTAACGGTTGATGCACATTGAAGCATGAGAACAAAGCCAAAGAGTACGATCATACTACCCATTAAATTTTTTAACATGTCACTCTAAATGCATCTTAAAATAAGTGTTTACTGTAATATGGAATATTTTCTTGTGCACGATTGTTAATTGGCATATAAAGTTGAAGTGTGAAAGCACTTGTCTAAAGAATGACTGAGAAACGAAGATTTTGTGATTGCTGGCCAGAGCGAAAGCAAATTAAGATACTTTATATAAGTGAAATAATATTCTAAAATACTAGTTAGTCTGAGTTATAAACTTTTACATCTCTATGAAATTAGTTGGAATTCATTTGGATCTTTTAACCTATTCCAAAGTTTCTAAACAAAAGTGGAACTTACCGATTTTATTAGTGACGCATAGTACTGTTACTAAGGATCAGGTGTGCTAATTTCCAAAAGTGAACCTGACAGAAGCCAAATTCCTTCTCCTGTCTTCATTCCAAATGCAACCTACAACTTTTTCACAGAAGCCAATCAACTGAAATCAAGACTGACGCTTGGGATAAAAAGAAGAATTTTATTTAAATATAGATTAAATTATTATTTTAACTTATTTAAATATTATGGAATAATTATTTTTTCAGGATCTATGTGATTTATACCTTTTAATTTTTACGAAAGGGGTTAGAAAATTACCTTTAACAGTTGGTTTGGATTCAATTAAATATATTGATTTAGGTTGGAGAGAATATTTTGGTGCGCAGAATTTATATTATGTTTTAATAAAATTAAGAGGAATTAGTCAGTGATTTCAAAATGATTTGAAATCTTATTTAGTAATCTTTTTAATTGCTTTAATTTTAATAATCTTTATTATTTATTCAAATATCTTATATTAGAGTATAACACTGAAGCTGTTATTGAGATAATTTTATCTTTGAATATATTTATAAAAATTAAAATTTTTATTTTTACAATGAAAATGTAATGTTTTATTTTAAACTATATAAATTTTTATAAGATGTAAATGGATTTAAACCACTTGAATAATAAGTTAGCAGATTTTATTCGATCAATACATCTTAATTGGAAATTAATTTCAATTTTATCATTAACAGTGATATACCTCTATTTTGGTTTCAATTAAGGTAAATAATGATATAAAATATATCTTACTATCAGGTCGAAACTGATTACAATTAATTTGCTTCTTACTTATTTTAAGGAAGATTGATAATTCAATATTTTTTGAGTGCAAATCAAATGTTATTTTTAACTACAACCCTAAATTTATTACGCTCATTCAAGAGATCCTTGATTTCATTCGTGATATAAACCAATTGTTAGAATTAATAAAAATATTATTCTTGTTATTGTTCAGATTATTATGTTTGATCTGAAAGGAATAATTGTTATAGGTGGAATTAGTGCAATTTCTACATCGAAGATTAAAAAGATAATTGCAATAAGGAAAAATCGTAATGAGAATGGTAAACGTTATGATCACGTTTAAAATTTTCTTTTAAAGGTTATCTTAAGTAATTGAGAATTACTTAATAAATACATGGGGTGAAAAGTCACACTTACAATTTATTGGCCTTTCAAAGTGGTGCTTCAGTACAGCAACTACCTATGATGTAAAACTGGTGATACAAATTAACACTGCACTTCTTGGAATGCAATCCAAGATGTCACTGATTCACACTTTAGTCTTCCCTAATTTAACACAATCTTGTTATTCAATAATAAAAAAACCTTGAAAGTCATGTCATATCGTCAACCATCATGCTGACACACCAACATGACTCAATTTTAATTTAACAGTTTGAGAATATGATTCCCCTAATGCACACATTATTAAATAAAAAATGGATGTTCGAAATTCTTGGCATCAATTACTGACGCACTTAGCACCAAATTTATTGCTAGTCGAGTTTAAAATGAAACACTCATTTTATACAAAAACTAAAGCTCTTTGAAAATCATTGAATGACGCCAATATTACTGACGCACGTAACAGTTCAATATAGTTTAAAATAACTCAAACAAACGAAAGATCCTTTAAACTCTTTGTATGACGCCGATAATACAGACAATCTTGTTCAATTAAAAAAAAAACTTCGAAACTCATGGCATGGCGTCATTAAATAACTGGCACACTGAACACTAACATGGTTCATTTGTAATTCAATAGTTTATGCGAATACGATCAACTTGTTGTTCAATGGAATGATGTAAACGTATCGCTGATGATAAAGAGACACCACGTGGACTAATCTGCTGCAAAACAAAACACAAAAGACATTGACAGAAAATGCACTTAATATGGCTGCTGCCTCTGGGTCTGGCTCCTCCCACCCCTCTGCTTACCACTGTAACCCCCACCTGCACTGCCATAGTTTCCATATCCACCATAGCCAGTGTAGTCATAACCACCATAGCCTCCATAGCTTCCATATCCACCATAGCCAGTGTAGTCGTAACCTCCATAACCTCCACCGTAGCCTCCTTGGTCATAGCCGTAACCTCCATATCCACCCTGGTTGCCCCAGCCTTGACCGCCATAACCTCCTCTGCCTCGACCACGTCCTCCTCTGCCACCTCGTGCACCTCTCATTCCACCCATACCATCAGGTTTAGGTGTGGCTTTCTTAACATCAACCTCTTTGCCATTGATTGATTGTTTGGGTGATTTCAGGAGTTCCTGAACAACCTGCTCAGATTCAAATGTGATAAAGCAGAACCCTTTCCTCTGGTTCTTTGTCTTGTCAAATGGCATTTCAACCTCGACGATTGTGCCATACTGTGCGAAGAAGTTCTTAATGTCATCGTCACTTAGTTCAGGTACAAGTCCTCCCACAAATATCTTCCCATGCCTCGCCTTGGCCTTCTTGGGATCAACTTTCTTGTTGTAAATAATGTGGTCACCAGCTGACAGGACCTTATCAATTGAGTCTGCTTGTGAGAACACAATGAAGGCGAACCCTCTCGACCTTCCTGTGTTGGGATCAGTCTTGACATTTATACTCTCAATTTCACCATATTTATGGAAATGTTCTCTCAATTCCTTATCTGTGGTTTCCCAACTCAGTCCACCGACAAATAGTTTTCGGTCATCATCTCGCCCCGGCGCTTCAGCACTACCACTATCAGCGGGAGCATCCCCTCCTCCCGTTTCTTCATTTCCACCTTCACCATTCATTTGCTGATCTTGTTGTTCATATTGCTGTTCCCCACCATCTTGCTGAAATTCACCATTACCCATTTCGTATTCCTGATTTTCCGCCATTTCTTACTACAAACTTAGGCGCACGTCTACTCGCAATGAACGCTGAGGATGAACAGATCACAAGACGAAGCTTTTCGTGGCCAATACGCAAGTGTTGACTCGCTCTCTACTACTCTTCCCTCAATTTCGCATTTAATCGACTAGTCGGTGAACCTATAACCGAAGCCAATTCAAACAACGTGTGTGTATTCTTCCGCGAGGTGGTTAACACCTCTTCCGGCTTCCCGCGCAATTTCTCATCCTAGAGCTGTCTGCTGATGACGTCACACGGAAGTCACGTAGTACCGATATTCACACGTGCAACTTACATTTTAGGATATAATTCAAATCCCATCGTACTATCTAAGTATCTCTACTCTACTTTCCTTGTTTTCTGACATGAGATGTCAACGCAGGCGTTTAATTGAACAAAAACAAAGCTCTCATTGTGTAATATTTCGTAAAACAGAAATGAAAATTATCTGTAGGAGGAAGGAACAACAGTGTGCCACATAATCGTGCAATTATTACTTTGTTAAGAGCTTTCAACACGCTTTTTTCACTTTCTTTAGGATTTAGGTTATAATTGCAACGCAGCCCTTACTAAAAGGCCTTTCAATAATGTAATAAACGAAAACAGAATGTGATACTGACATTCCTTCCCTATTAAGACAGTATTTTATTGACTGAGCTGTTCTTCTAAGAATAGCAGTGTGGCCACTCTTTTTCAACAATATGAAAATGCAGCGCAGTGAAATATGTGAAATAAATAACACAATTACGACAGCTATCATTTTTAAAAATACCAATATATTTGAAACGGTGAGAGAGGGGGGGGGGAGGAGAAGGTTTGTCTCAGTGTTCCCAACTTAGCCTTTTTATGGCTAGATCTGGCCTTTTTGAAAACCTATCTAGCTATACATTTTCCAAAAAGCTACAAGTAGCTTTCCTGGCCTTTTTTCTAAGTTTCATTAGCCTTTTCGAGCCTTTTTCATTTTTTACTCATCTACCGGTACCTTTAAAATAATATTTAAGTTAATCTCACTGCTGCAGCTATTGCACGTAATGATACAATCCTTTTGGTGAATTCCCGAATCTTTTGAATCTGGGAGTGTGGATTCCATCAAGTTGTTAGATTCTTTGGCACGTTTTAGAAAAAGGTCTGTGTATGTATTTCGAGCCTGTGGACAACATAACTCAAAAACGAAAACTTGGTTAAAAACCAAAGTTGGTATTTAAGTTAAATGTCTTTTAAGTATGCGACACGAAGATTTTGAAGAAAATTGTTCCAGCCTAAACTACACTTTACATGGAAAATTTCGATTTTCTTGAAAATGGTTCTAACGATTTTGACGTCGGTCTGGGTGGCTCAGTTGGTTGGACGCTGGCCTACCGATCCCAAGGTCGTGGGTTCAAATCCGGCCCAGACCTATGGTTTTCAAGTGTGCTTAAAAACGACGGCTCCATTCAGTAGATTTACTGGCATGTAAAAGAACTCCTGAGGGACAAAATTCCGGCACACCGACGACGCTGATGTGATCCTAGCTATTGACAGCGTCGTTAAACATCAAAATAAAAAACAAGATTTAACTGGTAAACCGTTAGAGATAGACCAAATCTTGCTGTCAAAAACTGTAGATCTTTCTAAAATACACAATTTATGTCTGAATAACTTTTTTTATAGAGTAGACCATTTCGGAGATATGCCTTGTTATTTGTATTTCTGTCAAATGGAACATTGTTATTCAATTTGTTATATTAACCCTGCAAATTCTCCTTCCACCTACAAGGAAATAAGCAATAAGATAATTTGTACAAATGTTTATCTCAACTAACACAAAGAAGATATAGGAATAACAGTTTGTAAGAATGGTTAGTACAAGAGTAGAGAAAGTCGTGACCTCCATACATTGGATTTTTCATGCGAAGTCCCAGACGAAATATTGAAGTTGTTGGTACAAATCCTGCATACATGCAAGAGCCTAAGGGAAATCCCAGCTGCAGCAGTAGAAATGAGGTAGAGGGGGATGATGAAGATCACGTTTATTTTCGCTAGGTGATCCATGCGTATTTTTTTAATAATGTAGTTTTCTAATGTTTATATAGGTATTAAAATATAATCTAGCCTTTTTGGCAAGCCGGTCTAGCTTGTTTTATTGAATTATAGTTGGCAACACTAGTTTGTCTATCGCTTTCACCTATGAATCCTTTATAATGTGTAATGAAAGTTTATCTCTGTTAACATGAATATGTAGAAGGATAAGCCTTGGTAAGAACACTTTGCGCAAGAGTGAGCAAAGAAAATCATTTGTATATAGCACATCAGATTTTTATCATTGAAATATATGCTGTGCATATTTTAATACATTAAACAACTATAAATAATTTTAGTTATACATATTGCGCATTTTCATAGATGACCTCAGTGATCAAAACTAGACAAAATCTGATTTGAGGCTGTAAAATAATGCGATTAATTGCAAGTTACGTTTATTTGTGAAATATCAAAGTATTATATAATTGCAAGGTTATTCCAGCAGGGCCGATTGCTCCTTTTCTTTAAAATGGGAAAGAAAATATTGTCCGTATTTCCCGAATGTGAAAGAAGCACTGCTTAGCTATACAGGAAGGGTCATTAGCCTTTCGTTCATGTTATACCTGAATTTCAGTACGGTTTGGGTTAAGGCGGTGCACACTCTTTGACAAAACAAAGGTCATTGTATTTCGCTTCCTTTATCTTTCTGTTTATCTTAAAAAGGTTGGAATCATTCTGTCTGAGCCAGGGCGCATTTAAAATGGCACGAAGTAGCATAATAAAACGTGCCGAATTGCCCTATGAGATGCATTTTGTGGTACGTGTTAACGCACTAATTTCTAAGTCAGAAAATTTCGTATTTTCTGGAAAACATCTTGAAGTCACGCCTATGCAATTATTTCGACAAATCACAGAACAGTATTTTAAAATATATATATTATTAAATTTGACCTTATATAAAGGTTTGCCATGTGACACAGAATAACTTTCATGTGTTTGAAATGAATACATAAAAAGGTTAATAATAAAAAAACAAAGTTTTTGTTAGTATATGACACAGTTAAATCATTATTTTATATCTTAGTACTTTCAAATTTAATTATTTTTAACTTGGGGAACTTGTTAAGGCCGACTGAACAGTGGTACCAAAAAGTGAAGGAATTTGAAGTTATATTTGCGGGATTCCATGGCCTTAATGTTTCAAAATGTGCTGGAGTGATGGAAGCGCTTACTGGCATGATTTGCTCTAAATTTCCTGAATTGGATGAAAGAATTGTTTCCCTATACGTCAGGACCCACACTTTCATTAGGATACGGCATTTAAACTAAAAGCTGTAAGTATGACAAAAACGAACGCGAGGAAGTGTCAGCAGTGGGCGTCGGCTACTTCTTCTGCAACAACATGACTAAATGTAAGTCTACTTTTAAGATCAAACAATAATTTGTTACTTCTTATTTTGATTGTAGTTTCGGCGGCGGTGGTAAAATTGGTTCGTAATTAGTAGAATGTATTGACGAACGTTTCTAATGTGTTTTCAGTTAAGGTATCTTTTCTATCACATATCACTGTATTTTTCTACACTTTATTAATTATTGCTTAAGTGTTTACGCACTGGAACTGTCAGTGAATGCTTTAAATGGTATATGTCGAAACGGGTTTAAAGCGCTCACTTTCTATTGCCGTCTGAACTGCGCGCGCTCTCAGACCTCCGTGTGACGTATGTTGCCTGCAACCAATGGCAGCAATTGTGCCGGAGTGGCCTACCTTCTTTCTCTAGTTACCTTGGTTAACACCGAAAACAATATAATTCCCAAGAAGCGTTATAAGTATTACCACATTTATGACGATATGACTTTCTCTAAAAACGCTTTTCTTCTTCATAAACGAGCCAGCCATATTTTCTTATCTAACCGTCGCTAAATATTGCGTTGACGGTAGATTAGAATCACGTAAGACTGGATGTTATAGGGATACCAAATTGCTTTTCACCCTTAGAAGACAGTACACGTTAAATGGAGCGCAGTGTTGCAACATGTACTAGTTGCGAATCTTTCTCCACGAGCGACCCCGAGGTGACCAAAGTCCTGTACTTAGTCCTTCAATTGCTGCTTGACGAGATGGGCACTTTTAACTTTGGTATCCCTCCACGCCTTTGTCACTGTATGACCTAAATTTACAAATGACTCATCTGTATAAACAATTTATTTCCCCTGATCCCTAAACCTTTTTACGTATTTTGGATATTTATGTCGCCATCTGATGGTATTGTCTCTTTCTATTAATATGCACTTCTTACCCCTTCTTTCATATTCGGACCCCAAATCATGTAAGAACCGACTAAGAGTGGCCCTTGAGAAATTTGGTAGGGTCTCATCACTGTTGACGCGTGACAAAATTATATTCAGCGTGGGTGGAATATTTGCAAACTGTAAAGAATGAACAATTCGCCGCACTCCACCTTGCACTATTCAATCATATTGCGTTAACCTAGCGTTTTGTGTAGTCCCGCCCTTTTTGCTTTCTTTTTCTATGGCGTTCTTAGAGACCTTCATTACTTCCTTTTTAATCATACACACTACTGCTTCTGAACACCCGATAGCCTTAGCTGTTTCTTTTACTGCCTTACACGCATTTTAATTCAAAAATAATCTAACACATTCATAATTATTTGGCGTTCCTTACTTCTTAATTTACCAACATATCGTCTCTTCCTAGCTTCCCCCTCCATAACTACAAATATTTACAAAAATATTAAACAAATAACGCAATAACAGCTCACAGTTACACACACGGCTTCTTTCTAACTAATGTTAGTGCTGCTCCTTATACTATCTTGTGTCAGGCCTGGCGCTGAATAGATGAATACATTTTGTTTGCCTTACTGGATAAAAGAAAGAGGTTACTGCCTTTTGGTTTATTTTAAAAACTTTCTCTAACCTTCCTCAACATTTGTTCTCGCTGGTTCCCTGATGTAAACTCAATAACAAAAAAGTTTCACACTGCGTAACTTTTGCAGTGCACAGATATAAAATTTTCCGAAAACATTTAATTTAAAAAATTGTAACACTTAACTGGGTAAACATAGAGAATTCAAAGTAGGCAGGTAGTAGCACTATGGTTTACTCTACCTAAGAAAAAAAGATAGCTGCATTCTAGCAGTTAGTTTGTTAGTTAGTGCGTGATGAGTGTAGAAACAGCAAATATCGGACTTCTATTGAAAAAAACGTTTTCTGTAGAAATTTGGGCCTATAGAAATGTATAATGACTCTGAAAAGGATATAACCTGATAGAGAAAAAATTCTGCATACGATAATGTGTTCAAATCTGAAATTTATAACAAATGAATATTTATACCATGCTATTAGGAACCTGGCAACATTGCGAGGGTAGAAAAGGACGCGGCTAATGGCAACTTGTATGCGCTAGATAGAGACAGAGATGTCCCATTTAACTCCATACTGTCTTCTAAGAGTGGAACGCTATATATTTGCTCTTATTCCTAAAAATATTTTAATACGTTTAGAAGCGGTGGCTGTGACGTCATCAGTCGCTATCAATGAACACTCATATTACATGCCGGCATCTTATGTTATCACGTGTGTATACAAATGCCCTTCAGTAAACAGCACTTATCTCTTGGGTTTAAAAATCCCCAGTCCTCTCGGCTTACTGTCGGCATCACTGCCACAGTATACTGGTAGTACTAATTATATAATGCGTTTAACAATCCCAAGTCCTCTTTGTTCACTGTCGGCATTAACAATCTCAGTAATGATACAAAATGGATACCTATATGACAAATATTACACATTTATAAACTTCTGTGTCGAGATAAGTATAACTGAATTAAAACCATATTTAAATAACAAGTTTGACATTCAACCAACATTTTCTTTTTGAGTTATACCGTTCACATACGCGCGTGGACGTTTTTCTAAAGCCCGTTTTTCTTGGATTCAGGGGACCTCAAAACGTGCATTCCCATAAACATCTCGGTATCGAATTTTTCGGTGGAATGTAATACTTTTTCTGTTGGGATATGGGAGAATGTGCCACCTTTTTGCACGTCAGTATATGTGTTAGAGAGTAAACGTGTTTTTTTTTTTTTTAATTCAGGGAGTCTCAAAACATATATTTCAGGAGAAATCTCCGTGTGGAATTTTTGGATGGAGTACAATGCTTCCCCTACTTACTATACGTAGTAGACTTGCACATTGGTGTCAGAAGCGGGACATGACGATGGAGGCTACATTGGTGAGCTTTTTACAAGAGCTGAAAGCAGAGATGAAGACGGCAAACGACAACCTCGCTGCCGAGCTGAAAGAGATGAAGACGTCAGAGCACCAACCTTATTTTATTAGTATTTTGTGACTCGGTCGTTGGCAACAATCAAATGTTCAGGAGTTTCGAAGGTTGGTGTTCTGATAGAACGAAGGAAAATGGTGTGTATAGTTTAAAAGTAAGGGAGCAAATTTATAAACATTACTATTATTCAACGTTCCTACTTAAAAGGGGCAAAATGTTAAAACGGAAAGCAACGAATGAATTATTGAATAAATTGCACAGAGCTGCTGTATTGACATGTGTCGGAGCTACTCTCTGTGGATGTGCAGTTTTAGGTTATAGGGTCTATAGATATTTTGCGGTCATTAGGCCGCAACGAAAATTAAGGCAGCTGGAAGAAAACAAAGAACTTCTTCGGGAAGGACAGGACATGGAGTTTCAGTTGCAAGATTCGGCTCCAGAACTGAAGTTATAATGAATGCACAGCTTAGGTAATTGAAAATAAGGAACATGATAATGCCATATTATAGAAATTAATCACTTAAGGGTACCGTGAAACTATTGTGTTCGCTGCAGGTGGGTATGATTACTCTCGCTTAATCCTCGCTGTTTATGCGAATCACAACTGCCGAGCTGTCAACATTTTACCTACAAAAACCGTCATCCTTATATGCAAATTTCCACTGGTTGAGGGCCCTAAGTCGTTTGTTTTTAAATAGAGGAGTGAAGCAGTTGCAGTGGAGGTTTCTATTTAAATAACCGATAAACTTGAATGCTTGATCCCTAAAAAGCCTGCCTTGTGCTGAATTGGCCCAGAAGATAAATCCATATCTCAACAGCAAATGGAATTAAGCAAATTATGCGTTTTCATTTAGCAGATTCTTTAAATTTCTTAATGCAAAGCATGCACTGCCAAGTTTTGGTAACATTATTTTTATTTGTTTTCTCCAGCTGAGCTCTTCATCTATTTGGAACCCTAAAAATTTAGTATTTATTATATGTGTAGTATAATTGTTGCATGTGATTCTTAATTCATGTACTTGCTTATGCTTTGTTTTAAATTAAATGAAACTTGTTTATCATTGTTTAATGACAGCATATTTGCCTCAAACCAAATTTTGAGCTATTATGAGATGATTCACTATTTATATAAGATTAGGTTTCTGAATAATATGAGGTTATGTCAGGTTTAGTTTCATTATATAATATAAGCTATACACAGAATTTTCACTCTCTCTTCAAGACATTTTCTGTGGTGTAGTGATCCACCATCAATAGTTCACTGTCGCAGCATTTACATTTGTGTGAGCTGGAAAGAAACAGGAACAACAATAAAAACAAATCAAAAGATTGCTCATCCAGCAGACTTTTTTTCTCGTTAAGGTTGGCGGATCCCATTGCACATGTATAGTAGTGGGAAGATGGCCATATTATCCTCATGCCATTATTTTCCTATAAAAGAAAAATCCTAAAAATGGTGGTTTAGTGGGTTGTATTCTGTACAAGTGATAGTATCAACTCCAAACAACACTCCTAAGGTAATTACTTTATTTTCTTTCACTTTTATCACTCTTCCATTTCCAGAGCTAGTAGCAAAGTATTGCCTAAGTAACTTGCACAGAAGTCCGTCAGTAGAAAATTCAAAATACACAGAGACCCAAAAACATCCGAACCGCTGTGCGGTGTTTTTCCACTATGGACCCAGAAACACGATAACACAGCTGCTGTGTTTTTTTCTCATTCCAGAAGTTCTCGGGCTTCAAGCCAGGTGTAGTGATGAAGAACCATTGACGTTTCAGGAGTGTGCATCTCTCCCATCATCAGGATGATGAATGAATAGCAAGAGTGAAAGGACCAGTATAGTCAACCATGTGACCTTGTGTACAACAGCTGTGTTATTGTGTTTCTGGGTCCATAGTGGAAAAACACTGCACAGCAGTTCAGATGTTTTTGGGTCTCAATTTTCTAGTGACGAACTTCTATAAAAGTTACTAAGGCAATACTTTACTACTAACTCTGGAATTGGAAGAGTGATAAAAGTGAAAGAAAATGAAGTAATTACCTTAGGAGTGTTGTTTGGAGTTGATATTGTCACGTGCTAGTAGTAAAGATATTTTCTGCAAGCTCCATAATTACAGTTGATCAATCTACAACATGTTTCATCATTTTGATGTTATTTCATTATATTATTCTCATTCAGATGATTTTGCTGTAATTCTTGATGGTAAACCATTTAAGATAATCGCTATACTGAGGTTAGCATTAATAACAAAGCAAATATGTCACTTTCTGTTGCAGGATCAGAAGGGCAGCCATCCTGTAGAGTGGGAACAAACACCTTTACAACATGAACGTGGCACTTCAATACATTTGCTTCTTGTTAAAGAAAACACCACAACTGTACAGATTAGTACGGTTAGGCAAACATTGCCATCAACCGGATAGTTCATCAAAGCATAAACTGTCCTTGGTGTGCATTGGTTTTAACAAATTTGTTTGAAAAATAAGTTGTATGTTAGTAATAAATATATTTATCGAAAATTAAAATTTTATTTAGTATGGGCAAAATGACTATGTTATAAAAGGCAGGATAATTGTGCTTATTACAGTTGAGGTGCAAGCATACTGCTCAAAGCATTATCGTGCTACCCAAATGGTTAACCTCGTGGCATCAAAGGGTGCAATAAGATTGCAGGTATTTAGTGTCGCAGAAAGCAGCGTTGTCACTTTCTCCAAGTAAATATATACATTACAAGCATGGACTTTTATTTCTTAAAGTACTAATGAATGATAAGAGAGAGAAAACAGCGAAGATGTTGCAACGCTGTGGCTTACTCTATGTGGAGTGAACATGTGTCATTTGTGATTTCTACACATTCATTGGCTGAAATGATGTGCTCATTGGTGCAATGCAAAATGTCTGCGACTTCTGAGAATAATCAGTGTGTTATCTGAGAGGTTTTTATTAACAAGGATAAGGTGTAGGTTAACCTTTTGGGCAGCACGATTATACCAACCTAATATGCTGTGCCTTAGTACCATTGGCAAATACCTGGCTACTTCAAGTAAAACAAAGGGTTATAGAAAACACTGATTTCACTATAGGTTTAAGCATTTACATAATATGTACATATTACATAAAGTTTGAAGCAGTAAATTTGCCTCTTCATCTACGATGTGTTATGAAAGAATGATGTCTGCTAGACTATGCCTGGCGTCAATGTGACTTCGTCGGATCTGGATTCTTGGTCCACGTGTTCTCAGGGTCAATCCCAGTTTGCCTATTTATAATGCTGGGTGTTGGAGCCTAAGTGCTGGAAGAAGGTGTTTGAGGTACTCTCAAAAATATACTGGTTTCTCAAATTTCACCACGCTCTAGACACACAGTATTTCCTGCAATATTTTTTTTTAATTTAATGTCACACTTAACTGTCATTGTTCACACATTGTTCACTTTATAATTATTAAACTTTCATTGTTCTGCACACGCTAATTTCTGTAAGTTTGTATATATACATTGCTGTCACATTTTTCAAATCTTGGACAGCAACTTATCCAGGCAACAGTTTGAGTGCAAGTGATGTAATTTCAAAAATTATCTGCTGTATAAAACTCCCTGGCAGCTTTAGTAACTTCTTTACACTGGGTCAGTGTACTCAGATTGGTGGAATTTCTTCCGCCTAGGACAACTTGTCATTGGTGTATCTTGCAAATGTTGACTGTATCTTTCTGAATATTGGCGATATGCTATAAGTTGCATGTTAGTAACTATAACATTTCTATGACTCTTCTAGGGCTTTCCAATGATATAATTTTCGTTTGCTTGGGATGAATATAAAATTTAATCAAATTCCTGCTTAATTAATTGGCCATAATCCCTTAGTTGTTCACATTTAAGAAGTTGTTTTTATGCGATCGGAATTATCACTTCGAGGTACTATGAGAAGGCTGCTAAATAAAGACCCAAAATACTTTTTAAAAAAATCATAATAAGCATTGCAATAAACATAATACAGTTCTTAAGATAGATAAAACAAAGGTAACATTACCTATGACTTCATTTTTTTTTTGCCTTTGGTTGTCTAGGACCACAATTTGCGAGATACCTTAAGTGACTTTTTCTTTTATAGCTGCCACGAAATTTAATGGCGACTGGCTGAACACAAAATCCAATCACAGGCTTGCCATGTCTTGCAGTATTGTGTAGGGAAATCCGGCTGTACAACTGGTGATGTAAATATCCTTTGCACCCACAAAATGTATTTGCATAGCAGAAAAAAGAACAGTAATAGTCAACTATCAGCCACCTTTAAATTTTACGGTGGCTACCATAGCTGCTAAACTATTAGTGCAAGGCCTTGAACAGTCTGCGCTCAATGATTGCCAATTGCCCAGTCCTGATTTTGCCATCTGTATGATTTACATTTCTGTTGCATTCACACACTCTCTCTCTCTGACTTAATCTCTCATTCTTACACACTCAAATGAATGAAATATCTATCTTGAATTTTACCACGATTTTATTAACTCACTTTCTTATCTGTCTGTTTAATAGAAATTTTGCAATCAATTTTAAACTAGCTTCCCAGTGAGTTGGAGGCTCAAAACTAAACATAGCTCAAAACTGAATTACAATGTAACATTAACTCACTTTAAGGAGAACCCCACTCCAAACTACCCTCTGCATGGAAACATTTTATAGAAATAAAGAAACTAAAAGTATTGTGGTGGCTAGAGTCTGGATTTTTATGTAATATCAAGGTGCAAAATATGTACATATTTACATAACAAAAACAACAAAATATGTAAAATTATGTAATAATCTAAACGCTAAGATTACCAGCATTAATGAAGTATTAGAAGTGTTATATCCCTTATTTGATTGCCTGCAGTATACCAGAAATTATCTGCAGATAGTTCTCTGTTTAAGGTATATTAATAAATATAGGCACGAAGAGCTTTTCAATCATCTCCTTGCTTTGCAGTTCGTTTGGACCAGCGTTTTATATGTTACCTGAATCTTCAAGTAAACAAAAAAAAAAACTGTGAAAATCTTTTCCAAAACATTTATTATTGTTGGTAAATGCTTGTACTGTTCTCAGATGTGAAGTTATTATTTTTTTTTCCCTCCTAATCATGTAAAGAGAACTGAATTTCAAAGCCATTGCATAGTGACCAGCTCTTGAAATATTTGACTATTGCTTAAACCCAACATATTCCCCTATTTTCATTGTACCTACAAGGAAGTACCTAACTAAACCATTTATACTTAGGGTGTTCAAGAAAGACTGGCACTAATATTCATACAACAATGTATTGTAAAAAATCACTCATACAGACTGTTGCCCCCCTCAGAATACTTCTCCCCCAATACAATGTACTTGTCCTACCTCCTTTGCCATTCCTGGAAAAGGTGCAGGAAGCCATTCTTTGAGAGCCTGTTCAGGGTCGCCTCTAAGCTTTCACTGCTTTGGTGTCATCGTCGAACCGATGTCCCTTAAGTTTTTTTATGGCTCTCTGGTTAAGAAAAAAGTCACATGGAGCTAGGTCAGGATTATAAGGTGGAAGAGGTACTGTGGACATATGATTTTGTGCCAGGAATTCGATAACCGCATCAGCAACATGTGGCTTGGCATTGACGAGATGAAGCTTGCACTGCTGAATGAGATTCTTTAGCTTTTTGCGGATGTGATCCTTTACCAACTGTTTCAGGATAGTGTTATAGTAATCTGCAGTGTCTGTAGAGTGTCTTGGAACTGTGAGAATGCAGACTGTCCTCTGGTAATCAAAAACAGTAATGACTACGCCCTTATTGGGTGACTTCTGTACTTGTGATGATATTTAGAGGCGATTATCAAACACGTTCACTCTCACAGGCTGTCAACAATCAACTGATAGAGCTATCACTGTGTGATTTTCAGTGATTAGCGACTAGAATACGTAGTTCAATGACACATGGACAGATGTCGCAACCAGACACTTAATGAAAGGGAAAAAAAATCAGTGCCAGTCTTTATTGAATATCCCTCGTACAAATTTTATCTCAATTCGCACAAAATTGATAGAAGAAGA
This sequence comes from Tenodera sinensis, assembly GCA_030765045.1. Lineage (NCBI taxonomy): Eukaryota > Metazoa > Arthropoda > Insecta > Mantodea > Mantidae > Tenodera > Tenodera sinensis. Next base: position 7,426,869 of record CM060966.1, read on the forward strand.
ATAAGCTTTTATAAAAATAGTTTGTTGAAGAATGGGTAAGAAAGCTACAGTTAGTCCAAAAAGTATTTGTTTGACCATAGCACATAGAATATAACAGGCACAATCATAAAAATATAGTCAAGAAATGAACAATGGCTATTTCCTTATGTCGTTTAATATTTACATTTAGAAATAATGTATTTGTGTTTATACATTGCTTAATTTATGAACAAATCTGTGTTGTTCAAAATCATGCCTCAATGTCATAGCTGTCACTTTTCTTGTGCAGTTGTGTTTCATCCACTGTAGTTGCTAGTTCCATCTCTGTATTCAAAGCGTTACAAGGTATTTATGTAATATGGGTTGAAAAGTCACAAAGTTAGAAGAGAAGGGAGGAATCAGCATCAGGTTGCTTCAAAAAGGAAAACCTTTTCAAGAAATTGGAGAAACCATTGGATTCCTGTTATCAGGTAATTTCATCGATTGGAGTTGAACATGTACTTCAGCGCCAGTGTCAAGACTATTTCGACACCTTCAACAGCTGTCTCTGCTTACCCTCATGGGTGTGGTTTTTATAAGATGTGATTGTTTGGTTAATGGATGAAATTTGGGAGAAAATCAGTTCTTGGATTATATACAAATGGAGCTCAGCTTTAGCTGCTGGTGTAATTGCTCCAGTGTTATCTGGTGTGTCCGAAAGCTATGTGGGAAATGCAATGTCGCCTTAAATGGAATGTTCTGGAATCTTAGTCTCCAAGGGACCGAATCAGGGCACTCTAATGTAGAGGCAAACTGGCATGGAGTTTAGCTGCCCGGTGTCTAATTTCATCCTCCATGTATGGAGGGATGAGGCTTCACGAAGAAGTGTCACTGGGAATGAGCGGCCAGCAGAATACATGGACGTAAGTCCTCTGTTCTGCATCTGTTGCAGCCATAATAGCCAGAAGGCCTTCTCAACATCCAGAGACCTCGCAGGAGTCAAGGTGCCCCCCTGGAACCCCGGGGTGAGCGCCTCCTTCACCTGCAGTAGCTGCTGGGGTATTGAATGCCCAGGACGAAATTAAAACTGATGGTCTGGGATGGCTTGAATGTCACCAAAGCACCGGAACACACTCTCAAGCACTTTCGAGAGGGTCGAAAGGAGACTGATGGACTGGTAGATAGAAGAATACACCGGGTCTTTCCCGGGCTTCAGAATGCAAATCATCCGGGACTCTCTCCATTCTCGCCCAAAGCAACCCAAGGTGAGACATGTTGGATACCCTCGCCAGAAAAAGTATGGCGTTGAACCGTAGATGGAGCATAAGGCGGGTCAGCCCATCAGGTCCCGCCGCCTTTTGGGGTTTGAGACGCCGTAGTGCGCCACATGGTCGGAAAACCGGAAGCCGTACCGCGTCGTCTAGGGGATTGAAATACCTCCCGATGAACCCGTTCGAGAAAGATGCCCAGGGGGTTATAGCACGTTCAGGTTGTGAAGGCTTTTGGCAATGCTCCACACGTCGTCACTATCGATGGACAAGCTGCACATCTTGTTCTCCCACGCATGCATCTGGTGCTCGCGTAGGTAGGATCAAGACCGCAACCTCCAGATTTGGGATATCTGTAATTCTGGGGTTTGGTGGAATGGAAGTGCGGAGACAATTCCGTACGTCTTCCCTGTCGTTCTCCAGTTTGAAACAAGGTGTCATGACTCTGGCAACCCAGATGTAGAGACTCCCGCACTATTGGCTACTGCTTCTTGTAGACCCTTCCCTTCCAGGTTAAAAAAAAAAAGAAAAAAAAAAAAAAAAAAAAAAAAAAAAAAAAAAAAAAAACTCCAGGTAAAAATGGTCAATGTGGCTACCCCCACAGTACTCGGTGTGGTCTTGTAGCATGATTTTTGCCCTCCACATAAAAAAACTCAACACTTCAGGTGCAACGAAACCTCCGAGGAGATTAGACTGCGCCGCTGAAGATATGCACCACAGTTCTAGACGAAAAGTCTGAAATATTTATCTACAGCATAACATCTCGGAAGTATCTTCCAGATATATTGATTCCGACCGTGAAAACCTACTTTCTCTCAAGACATTCTGCTATACTTTCTTTATCCCTTAGTCTGAAAAGATATGGTGATACTCGCCACACCGTTCCTGTTGTAAACAATTTATCGTGCATCCAAAACCTCTTCGCATGTCAATGTAGTAAACAGGTAGTCGCAACTTAGCGGAAATTTTATAAAAATTATAAACAGAGACTGGGTGAAAAATCTTTAGGTAAAATATCTTATTTGATCTCAGTTCGAAAACGGCAATCGAAACTTAAACCAATATTTAAATTCAATACTTTGTCTTAGAAATGATATATTCGTTTAATTTCTGTGTTTTCTTTGTATGTTTAGTAATATTGTTAATTTAGCATTTTTACATTTTTGTGAATGTTGTAAAATTCCACAAGATGTGAAGCAAATACAAATTTTGTACTTTTCCTCTTCTTAATTAATCACATCGTGCAAAACATTTATATATTTATTGTTGGTCGCCCTGAGAAGCACCCATGCTCGTATGCCTCCTACCCGCCTACTGTAATAGAAATTAGTTCTGTAGTCACTCATTAAAGAATATTTAGCGCAATTATATGTGATGTTTTTATTATTATGGAAGAGATTTTGATAGAACACGTATTTCAAGGTATGGATCCCCCCTTGTCAAAAGACAAATGTATCAACACGTGAATATTTTATTCAGTCTGATTTTAAAAAGCGGCTTTATGCGAATGCAGAAATTTTCATAATAGTGAAGGCAATGTCACGAGAGGTGTGGTGAGCGTGATACAGGGTCACCAACATTGTATTGGTAGATGAAACCAAGCAGATTATTAGTTCAAGTTTAAAATATGTGAAGTGGGTACTGTATATAAAATGTTTACAGTGGTCTTCTCGTTAATGGGAACCTCTGCCGTTTTTTCGCATTTATTTATCCGGAAAAGGAGCGATCATAGTTTAGTCATGGCGATTATTTTTCTCCACCCTGCTCAATGATTTACGTAGTGAGCAATATGGTGTGTGTTGAGCGTGTTGACTAAGTAGGAATGTGTGAAGTGAGTGTAAGATAAAGTAATAACTCTTTCCAGTTAAACCTCCTGAACTTTTGGTTAGTTACAGCAATGTCACACAGAAGGTTAGTTTTAATCATTTTAATTATTGTAAATGTCATATGTTCAATTAAACTATGCAGAACTAACAATGGGCGTATATTTTTAGAACAGATGTCAGTTCGTTCTTTGACATATCTACGAAGTCACAGCTGGTGGTCCGAGCTACCTATTCAATAAAGTGCCGGTTCCCCAAGAAAAAAGAAGCGTTTGATTTTCGTGTTTGCTGTATGTCGGAAATGAAGATTTTTTAATTTTTAATATACAAAATAGATGAAGTCAAACATTGCAAATAACAAGATAGTTTTTATTTGCGAGTTTACTGACTGCGTACTTATTGGATAAATTATAAATTAATTGATAAAGAATAAGGATCTCCACGTTAAATATTGTGTTATGACTCAAATAATGATGTACTCTCCATTTCGTTGACTGTTTCAATGACCTAGTTGTACTCCCATAATGTTGCATAGCATCAAACAGTTGTTCTTGCAGTACAAAATATTTCAGAATTGGCATTTGCAAGCATTCTTTCGGTGTTAAATTGTATGCTTAGATTATTTGGCTCTGCTTGACAGATGGTATTTGGGATGATGGATGTATATGGTCATAATAAACGAAATAATTATAACTTTTAATGTTCCAGGACACATAATTCCATATCAAACAAATATTCACCTTCTATTGTCCATATTCTCAGTAAAGTAAATAACTGACAACCCTTACCTAAAGAAAACAGTTTATACATGTGCTCATAAACATTCGGTTTTCACTTTGATACTGCGTTGGAGGGCCCTTTTGATGCAAAACAGTGTTCAGACGCTTTGGCATACTACACACTAACTTCTCTGTGTTGCTAGAACTAATGTTATTCCATTCTTTAATGTCTTCTCCTTAGTTCCAAGGTTGAGGTTATTGGAGAAGTTTTTATCCTGTGGTCTAGTTTGGCCCTCAAATTTTCGATCTGATTCAAATCCGGCGACGGCACCGGGGTTGAAATTACCTCTGGACAGTTGTACATTAGGCATGAAAGCACTTCATAGGCCGCATGTTTGGGATTGTTATCCTGGTTGAACTTGACTGTTTCCAGTACCCCTAATTTTTCAGCACTTTTCTGCAAATTATCTTTAAGCAATTGTAATTGTCCAGAATACCACCAATAAACATGAAACTTCCAGGTCCACTAGCAGACATACACCCCAAAACCATCACACCTCCTCCATCAAGCTTCACAGTTGGTTGAAGGTTTCGCTTTTGTAGCTCTTGATTAGGTCTTTGCCACATCCTAGTCCTCCCCCTTGACCCAAACACTTTGTAGCGACTCGTCAGCAAAAACACCACCATTCTACCTTTCCAATGTCCCCCTTTGTGAAATTTACTTTACTGACATATGTTTTCTTCCTGGCTACTCTTCTGTTGTTAGTGTCGTTCTAATTGTCTGTGGAGTGACCTGCGCGTTTCACTGCTCATTCACTTGTGCGGCAATTTGTGGCCAGTTAATCTTGGATTTATCTTTATTTTTCCAACTATAGCACATTCTTCCCTGTCTTAATTTTTTGGCTGAGCTGGTAGTGGTACCAATTCCACTGTCCTCAGTTTTGTACCTTCTAATGATGTCACCAACAATACTCTTGGGAATATGTAACAGTTTTGCAATTTCTGTATACTTACGGCCTTTGGCATGATGAAATATGCAAAGCTTCCTTATTTCAAATGTACTGTTTCGTGCTTTTTGACTCATTTGAACTTTTGTGTAGTATTCAACAAAAGAAACACAGCACTGCTCGGTTGGCTGACCTTTACACTAGTGAACGTTTCACCTTTTGGGTAAGCACGTTAGTATAAGGTGGAAGGGTGAAACCGTATGATTGAGTGGTGATATCTGTTACTCTGAATGTAAATAAACATTTGCTTGTCACATTGTGCATCACAGGCAAAGTATTTTATATCAATAGTAATCTAGAAATGTATGTGTATTTTCAAAACCTAATCACAGCAACATATTGTTTGGTGTGCAAGAAAAGGAATCTACTGAATATTAGTTCCACAAAACCAAATTGTTATGGGAGTCTCTGTATGTATGTTTCTACGCTTCATTTGAGGTGTTGTTTACTTTAGAGAGATCCAACATACAAGGTTTTATAATACTTATTAGAAAAATAAAGGAAAGGAAAGCCGTTCGTGTATATTTTGTATTCTCGTCAGGATTTCAGTGAGTAATCCTTGGAAAACTGAGTACATTATATGGCATAGAAAATCATAACCAAACCCACAACAGTTAACTACATCACCTATCTGGCACCATGTATAATCCATAAGAGCACAAAAATAGTAATGCAGCCCTACTTAATATTAAGTTGAGGGAGTTGTTTACTGTCACAGTTGTGTCACGTTTACAGGAGCAACAAAGATACCTATCTAATCTGAAACTAAGTCATCAAGAAGATATCTAGTACATAGCATAATGGTGTTCGCTATTTCAGTTACTCCAAATCTGCATTTACAGTTTGCATTTTTTATAAGGTAGTTTTTCAGGTATTCAGTAAAATCATTACCCTAAAGAGACGTCAGTATCTGCGATTTATATTTGTATTTTTAAGTATACCACAGCATTAATCTATACAACTCTACTGATATAATCCATATTTGAAAATCAAAAGAATTATTTAATAAACAAAGCTTTTCCCACATGAGTGTCACAGTGCAAGAATTAGGGAAGTTTGATTTAAATTACCAATATCTCCAATAAAAGCACGGGAGGATAGTTACAAATTGAATGCCTCTGGTTTTGTATGTTTTCTTTTGTGTGGAAGGTTCAGAGCATGCAAGTGATTAATACTGGCAAAGCCATGAGGCATATCGGAAAGAATGTGAAACTGCCGAGTTGTTTACACAGGCTTGTTGCACAAACTCAGCGAGACATTTTGTGTACATTCTGTTCAAATGCAATCACATCTTCAGGACAGCAACATCTCATACATTGGCAGGTGTGAGAGATCATCTATTTGTGTTATTTAACTGTTGTAATAAACAAGATAAGAAGCGATCATAGCACTCGACAGTCAAGGTCGATAAGCCTCGTCGCTTTGCCAAGTAGTACTTACATTAGCACATGGAATAAAAACAAAGCATGTACCCATCATAATACTAATTAATAGTTATTTATTTATGCCAACAAACTTACTGCTGACGTTCTTAAACTCACAAGCTGTGTGTCGGCAACGTTTGAAAGGTGAAATTGGAACTGAAAAATTCAAAACTAAAACTAAACTCCTGGGTATTTAATGCCCTAAAGATCAGCATCATGGATGCTCCACCATACAGCCCTGACCTAGCACCTTCTGATTTCTTTCTTTCTTTTTTTTACTTTCTCTGCTAATAAGTAGAGGAAGTGTTATATTCCACCCAAAAATTTGATGTTAAGATCTCACCGGAAATATGTTTTGCGATCCCTGAATTAAAAAAAAAAGTATTTTTATAAAAATGTCCATGTATGAGTTGGGGTGTGAGGGTGGGTGAGTGTGGACAGCATAGCTCAAAAACGAAAAGTTGCTTAAAAACCAAAGTTAGTATTTAAGTTTAATATTTATAAAGGATGCAACACAAAGATTTTGAAGAAAATTGCCTCACCCTTCAAGTGGAAAATTTTTCGAAAATTTGTCTTGAAAATGGTTCTAACAATTTTGATTAAAATGACATATGTTTAAGATATTTTATGACATTTGAATTTTCTGGCTATAACCTGTGCAGTCCTGTTTACTCTGGATGACTTTTGAATAACTTGAAGGGTAATGTTGCAGGCTTTGTTCCAAATCTACCTTGTGTAATTAGTTCACACGGGGCTGTGCTGTGAACAACTGCTAACATTTGAATGAGAAACAGCGAGCAGGTACACTTGCAGTAGAACAATCAGGTCCTATGTTATTGAAACTTAGCCCGTGTTAGTCTATGATGCCTAGGTTAGTGTGTCTATATGAATCGGATGACAGCATCCTGTGGTATCAAGATTAGGTCAGTAGTATACCCATGGGTTTGTCATAGAATGGATGGGTATTTGTTGACATTTAGCAATTTATTTCATATACTCGTAAGAAGGGGGCAAGTGGCTTTGTTCACTGTTGTCTTCTTTTAAACTGTGTAATATATGCCATTTTTTCCTTCTTTAAATAACCTTTCTTCACTTCAATTGGAAGCGATATATGAAAACGTTACCAATGTTTTTGTGCAATGTCTCTCTTCTGAGACTATTTTAAAAGAGGAAGTACCAAACTGAGGCCTGAAACAAAAGATCACTCCACTCAAATATCATGTCATTCCTTGTTAAATTACGTTGTAACCTTGTGTAAGAGCAGCTGAACAATACAACAGTTCATACAAATCTTATAATATTAAGGACGTAAGATTGTATTATAGATTGCTCCAAACAAAATTTCAGCTGACACCAGCACATTTGGGAGTGATTGGTAACGAGACTGCAGACTTTCTAGCCAAAAAGGGTACAGTGTTACGCTCAAAACGTAAAAAGTCTAATGGATTAGATACAAAACTAGAAATGTCAAAATTAGTATAGAACAAAAATGCCAACATAACATTCAAAAGAAACTTTTCAATAAAAATTATTTTAACATAAAAGAAATAGTACAAAAAATAAAAAATTTCCCAAGGAAAGAAGCAGTTGGTCACTTCAGATTAGCCACTGGACAACATGACTGTTTGGCAGAACATGTGCATAGGTTTGGTTTTGTAAGTGACAATGCATGTAAGATCTGCATTGCTGACAAGATTTTAAATGGAGAATGCCTACTGGAATGTCCAGAATTGAGCAAAGGTGTACCAAATGAGAAGATACATAACCTATATTGGCTGGCTAGGGAAAAATTGATGGATCAAAATCCTGCACATTAGATCAACAACAACATAACCTTGCTCAGCACTCCATTTCTTGTCCTAGTAACATCAGCTGTTATTAGCATGACTACAATCAAGATGAACCTTGTATCTCGTTGATTGAACTAGAACTGCCACTGTATATTGTTTTCTGCAGGTGGTAAGCATGAACACTTCATGCTTGTTGTAAGCATTTGTAATGCCTCGGTTCTAACCAAGTAGACTCGTCTAAATCTGTCATTGTATTCTGGGACACATTCTTCCTCTGTTCTCAACCTCTTTGCCTGTTGATATATATCCTCTTGCAGCTTAGACTTGCTTGCAATGTTTGTTTCACTCACCTAGCCTATGCACACTTGGTTACATTGCTAACAGTGAACACTGGACAATGCTTTAGGAGGTGCTTCAAATCAAACCATCTGAACATCGCTTTGTACATGTACATTTTTATTCCAAAATGCAAAGTGCTCTGCTTCATTAGCTGGACAAGCCTCAATTCATGGTTCCACTGCACAATGTTGTGCTCCTGCATCCATTTATCAGCATTTATTCTCTTGATTTGCTCGCTCTAAGATGTCTTGGTTCTGGCTGAGTTTTGGTTTTGCATCTGGTGCATCTCTCAACCATTGATTGTCAGCAACACCATATTTGTGAGATATTTTGAGATATTTGTTTTTGTAAACAAAGCTCATATGAGAAAGCAAATCTGGACATTCCTATATGTTCATTATGGTACATTGACCTAAAGATTTATGTGGTACAGTCTCCATGGCAACTTCTTGCTTGAGCTTAGTGTGGTACATCATAAATAAAGTATTTAACCTTAGTCAAGATGGAGTAAAGAAGTTAGAGTGAAGTGTAACCATAATATTTAATGAGTTGTGTATACTTTCAACGTAATTGTTAGGACTAGTTTCAAGAGCTATTGCTCTCATTCTCAGCAAATCACAGACAAGGAGTTTTGCTTAGTGTGGGCGATGAGGCAAAACTGGAGCTATCCATTGGTTTCCTGATGAAAATCTTAAATGTCTCTTGGTGGGATTTATAAATAAGCACTGAGCACTGTAACATAAACCTGGATATTAAAATGTTCAAACATAGCAATAACCCTGCAACACTCACGACATGGCTAAAAACGTACGTTGCCAAACACAGTGATTGAACAATGGACTTTGAAGTCTCTTCTTCTTTACCTGATTACCCTCCCCTTATATAGGACTTACAAGTCAGTGTCTAGAGTCAGACGTCTGTCAGGGAACACAGGAACCTATGTACCAGACAGAGTGAACACCTGCAAGTATGAGGGTGAGGACTTACAAGCCAGTGTCTAGAGTCAAACGTCTGTCAGGGAACATAGGAACCTATGTACCAGACAGAGTGCACACCTGCAAGAATGAGAGTGAGGACTTACAAGTCAGTGTCTAGAGTCAAACGTCTGTCAGGGAACACAGGAAACTATGTACCAGACAGAGTGAACACCTGCAAGTATGAGAGTGAGGACTTACAAGTCAGTGTCTAGAGTCAAACGTCTGTCAGGGAACACAGGAACCTATGTACCAGACAGAGTGAACACCTGCAAGTATGAGAGTGAGGACTTACAAGTCAGTGCCTAGAGTCAGACGTCTGTCAGGGAACACAGGAACCTATGTACCAGACAGTGAATACCTGCAAGTATGAGAGTGAGGACTTACAAGTCAGTGTCTGGAGTCACACGTCTGTCAGGGAACACAGGAACCTATGTACCAGACAGAGTGAATACCTGCAAGTATGAGAGTGAGGACTTACAAGTCAGTGTCTGGAGTCAGACGTCTGTCAGGGAACACAGGAACCTATGTACCAGACAGAGTGAATACCTGCAAGTATGAGAGTGAGGACTTACAAGTCAGTGTCTAGAGTCAAACGTCTGTCAGGGAGCACAGGAACCTATGTACCACACAGAGTGAACACCTGCAAGTATGAGAGTGAGGACTTACAAGCCAGTGTCTAGAGTCAAACGTCTGTCAGGGAACATAGGAACCTATGTATCAGAGTGAACACCTGCAAGTATGAGAGTGAGGACTTACAAGTCAGAATCTGGAGTCAGACGTCTGTCAGGGAACACAGGAACCTATGTACCAGACAGAGTGAACACCTGCAAGTATGAGAGTGAGGACTTACAAGCCAGTGTCTAGAGTCAGACGTCTGTCAGGGAACACAGGAACCTATGTACCAGACAGAGTGAACACCTGCAAGTATGAGAGTGAGGACTTACAAGTCAGTATCTGGAGTCAGACGTCTGTCAGGGAACACAGGAACCTATGTACCAGACAGAGTGAACACCTGCAAGTATGAGAGTGAGGACTTACAAGTCAGTGTCTGGAGTCAGACGTCTGTCAGGGAACACAGGAACCTATGTACCAGACAGAGTGAATACCTGCAAGTATGAGAGTGAGAACTTACAAGTCAGTGTCTACAGTCAGACGTCTGTCAGGGAACACACGAACCTATGTACCAGACAGAGTGAATACCTGCAAGTATGAGAGTGAGAACTTACAAGTCAGTGTCTAGAGTCAGACGTCTGTCAGGGAACACACGAACCTATGTACCAGACAGAGTGAATACCTGCAAGTATGAGAGTGAGGACTTACAAGTCAGTGTGGAGTCAGACGTCTGTCAGGGAGCACACGAACCTATGTACCAGACAGTGAATACCTGCAAGTATGAGAGTGAGGGCTTACAAGTCAGTGTCTAGAGTCAGACGTCTGTCAGGGAGCACACGAACCTATGTACCAGACAGAGTGAACACCTGCAAGTATGAGAGTGAGGACTTACAAGTCAGTGTCTGGAGTCAGACGTCTGTCAGGGAACACAGGAACCTATGTACCAGACAGAGTGAACACCTGCAAGTATGAGAGTGAGGACTTACAAGTCAGTGTCTAGAGTCAGACGTCTGTCAGGGAACACAGGAACCTATGTACCAGACAGAGTGAACACCTGCAAGTATGAGAGTGAGGACTTACAAGTCAGTGTCTAGAGTCAGACGTCTGTCAGGGAACACAGGAACCTATGTACCAGACAGAGTGAACACCTGCAAGTATGAGAGTGAGGACTTACAAGCCAGTGTCTAGAGTCAGACGTCTGTCAGGGAGCACTGGAACCTATGTACCAGACAGAGTGAACACCTGCAAGTATGAGAGTGAGGACCTACAAGTCAGTGTCTAGAGTCAGACGTCTGTCAGGGAACACAGGAACCTATGTACCAGACAGAGTGAACACCTGCAAGTATGAGAGTGAGGACTTACAAGTCAGTGTCTAGAGTCAGACGTCTGTCAGGGAGCACTGGAACCTATGTACCAGACAGAGTGAACACCTGCAAGTATGAGAGTGAGGACTTACAAGTCAGTGTCTAGAGTCAGACGTCTGTCAGGGAGCACTGGAACCTATGTACCAGACAGAGTGAACACCTGCAAGTATGAGAGTGAGGACTTACAAGTCAGTGTCTAGAGTCAGACGTCTGTCAGGGAACACAGGAACCTATGTACCAGACACAGTGAACACCTGCAAGTATGAGAGTGAGGACTTACAAGTCAGTGTCTAGAGTCAGACGTCTGTCAGGGAACACAGGAACCTATGTACCAGACAGTGAACACCTGCAAGTATGAGAGTGAGGAGTTACAAGCCAGTGTCTAGAGTCAGACGTCTGTCAGGGAGCACTGGAACCTATGTACCAGACAGAGTGAACACCTGCAAGTATGAGAGTGAGGACTTACAAGTCAGTGTCTAGAGTCAGACGTCTGTCAGGGAACACAGGAACCTATGTACCAGACAGAGTGAACACCTGCAAGTATGAGAGTGAGGACTTACAAGTCAGTGTCTAGAGTCAGACGTCTGTCAGGGAACACAGGAACCTATGTACCAGACAGAGTGAACACCTGCAAGTATGAGAGTGAGGACTTACAAGTCAGTGTCTAGAGTCAGACGTCTGTCAGGGAACACAGGAACCTATGTACCAGACAGAGTGAACACCTGCAAGTATGAGAGTGAGGACTTACAAGTCAGTGTCTAGAGTCAGACGTCTGTCAGGGAACACAGGAACCTATGTACCAGATAGAGTGAACACCTGCAAGTATGAGAGTGAGGATTTACAAGTCAGTGTCTAGAGTCAGACGTCTGTCAGGGAACACAGGAACCTATGTACCAGACAGAGTGAACACCTGCAAGTATGAGAGTGAGGACTTACAAGTCAGTGTCTAGAGTCAGACGTCTGTCAGGGAACACAGGAACCTATGTACCAGACAGAGTGAACACCTGCAAGTATGAGAGTGAGGACTTACAAGTCAGTGTATAGAGTCAGACGTCTGTCAGGGAACACAGGAACCTGTGTACCAGACAGAGTGAACACCTGCAAGTATGAGAGAGGAAGAGGACGGTGTGAAATGCAGGCGAAATGGATGATTTGAAAGGTGATGTTGGAACAGTTGGTGGAATGAGTGGCGGGGAAACCGGAGAACCCAGAGAAAACCCGCTCAGACGCCGCTTCGTCCACCAAGAATACGACATGCAGGTCCCTGGGATCGAACTCGGGCCGCCTAGGTGGTAACCGCTCGGCCGTGGCGCAGCCTCTTTGAAATCTCAGCGAGAAATAACTTGGATTCATGATGAAACCACCAGATGGCTCCAATTTTGCCTCGTATCCTGCCAAACAAAACTACATTCTAATTCTAATATATCCCTAGCTGATAGCAGTAACAACTCCCAAAACTGGTCTTAGCAGTAAATAAGTGAAATTGAAAGTGTATACAATTCATGAATCTTAACTCCCTAGCGTTGGTCTGGGTGGCTCAGTTGGTTAGACGCTGGCCTACTGATCCCAAGGTCGCGGGTTCAAATCCGGCCCAGTTGGATGGCTTTTAAGTGTACTTAAATACGACAGCTTCATGTCAGTAAGTTTACTGGCATGTAAAAGAACTCCTGCGGGACGAAATTCCGGCACACCGGCGACGCTGATGTGATTCTAGCAATTGACAGCGTCGTTAAACAGTAAAATATTGAAGTATTTAGCTCCCTAGCTTCCCATTTAAATTTAATTGTAGTTAATTTTACTAATATTGGTGTGGGCTTTGCACCCCTTCTCCCATTTCTGAGAGAGACTGTTACTTCCCAATCAGCCAATTTTAGTTCCAGTTTCCCCTTTTATAATGTCTTCTACTTTTTTTCCAGGCTCCTTTTCCTTTCTCTTAATCTATGTCTAAAATTACAGTGTTTAGCTTCCTATTTTCGTCTTCTAATCTCTCTGTCTGTTGCCACATTTCGCCACTCAATCCAGTTAACAGATATGCAGTTTGTTCCAATTTTATGTCCACTGTGTTCTCCATACACTTAATTTTCTGCATGTGCTCTAATATTGGCCTAAATATCGTCCTCAGCTGCAACAGCTGTAAATTGTACGTTCAGAAAACCCGTTTCTGTTTGTGTGTGTCTGTACCCCCGGCAAGCATTGCTCTGCTATAAAGGCCGATTTGTAGCCTGTAGATTTGAACCTTACTTGGAGCAGTGTTCCTAACACGTCTGTGCGCTTTGCTCTCGTGCAGACAACTTTATGTTAATATGTTTAAATATCACATGTAGAAGGTGGGTAATATTTTACATCATTGAACAAATGTTTGAAGAATCTCTTCACGATCTTTTAGCCTGTATAACATATGTTCCTTGCAGCGAACCACTTGACATTTGTGACAGTGAACAAGGTTATAACAGCTGTAGAGACGAACAAACAGACTGGCGAAGGAAGCTTTGTGGCGAGGGTCGCGGGGAGCGGTGAAAAGCTTGCATTTAGGAGTACTGCGAGTTAAAACAGCACAATCAACAATGCCCAGAGGTGCGATTCTTACAGCGCAAGCGCACTGCGTTCTCATACAAGTCATCCGCTTTCCTTGCTACGAGCATTTTCCTTTCCGTCGTTTAGCTGAAGTTGCAATCAACCTGCTAGGCAGTTATCCAACTTGACGTTTCCAAATATAATGTAGCCATTTTCTATATTCAAATGACAGTTATGTTAATGTTACAAACACAATTACAGCTATTTTTATTAAACCGTTATAAATGCATATAATTACTCTTCATGTCGTAATTTACTGAGGCCAGTACAGATTGGAATAGTTATTTTGTTACGGTGTTACTACTGTTTGTGTTTCTGGCAGCAAATTGCGTAGAGTTGTGCTTTCTCATGGCGGGAAATTGGAATGTGGAAATGAATAGCTTGGCCAAACTGAAGGAGCTAAATCTTCCGACTTTATTCTGAAGGAGAAGCTGTTTTCCGTACTTATCGTTTGCAAATGAGAGAAACGGCACCTGGACAAATAATGGCTGTTGTGATATTGGTCATAAAAAAAATGCAAAACGTGAGAGATCGGTTGCCCAAATAAATAGCGAATTAGGTTTGTGTGGCGTGTGCCAGAGAGGGAGATTAAAGGTTGAGAGGATGTAATATAGTGCACACCGACTGCGACAAGTCACGAGCCGCCACTGCTAGAGGGGCAGCTGTTAAGGAACCTGGTTTTGGATAGAAAGACGCCATTGGACGGATTATGCGTAGCCAGGCATTGTTGACGTGCAGGGAGGAAGTGCTGAAATAATCGGACACCTATCGGGTGTATAAATGTATACATATGGTTTGAGTGTTGCAATTAAGGAAATGATAAGTTGGAATTAAATATTTGATATTACATATTTTCCCTACTCTACATATTACATAGAAATGTGATCACTTCATCACTGTCCACGCCTGTGGTGCCACATTCATTATTCTCTGCCTTTCAGTCGGCGCCTTTAGATGGAATATTGAAACATCTGTTGCACCAAACTCATAGGCAAGTAAATGTGACGTACAAACTTCTGAATGCTAAAAATTAAGGACTTAAGTTATAACGGTGTAATTTTTTAACGTGACGAGAAGTAGCAATGCAAATAAAGATGGTTATCGAGGTTTAATTGAGCAAAACAGGTCTTGTAAAAGCTTGTCTTTCCCGAGAGAGAGAGAGCGCGCGCGTGGTTGCCACATTTTGCAGTCAACCATTGCTCTGAAACTTAGCGTGTGTAATTGTTGATAAATACACAGGTCACTTGGATATAAAACAATTAAACCCTCTGCTAAGATGTACGTAATAATCCTATAGCCATCTCTTGTTCTAGCTTATGTTCGCTAAAGACGCAATGGATGTCACAATTGCTTTATTCTTTCTCTGCCACGTATAGTAAGTAGAGCAAGTACCTATTGTATTCCACCCAAAAATTCGATATCGAGATTTCCCCCGAAATATATATTTTATGGCACCCTGAATAAAAAAAAAAAAAAAAAAAAAAAAAAATTACAAAAACGTCTGTGTGTGTCTGGACGGCATAACTCAAAAACGAAAAGTTGGCTAAAAACCAAAGTTGGTATTTAAGTTTAATGTCTTTCTAGGATGCGACACGAAGATTTTGAAGAATCCACCCCTAAAATATCCTTTACAGCAAAACTTTTTCGAAAATTTTGTTTTTTTTTTTTCGAAAATGCCTCTAACGATTTTGATTAAAATGTCATGTTTAAGATATTTTTATGACAAACGAAATGTATATTTTGTATTTTCTGGCTATAGCCCCTGTAGTTCTGTTTACTTTGGATGACTTTTGCATAACTGGTAAACTATAAGATATAGACCAAATCATACTGTACAAAAATGTAGATCTCGCTAAAATACACAGTTTATGTCCAAGTAATTTTTTTATAGAGTGAACCATTTCGGAGATATTCCTTGCTATCTGTGTGAGTTTTGGAAAACTTAGACTTTCGTCAAATGCAACGTTATTCATTTTTTATATGTTAAGTGTGCAAAGAGAACGGAACTTGAAAGCTTTAAAAGATTTAACTATCGCACAAAGCCTACTGTATTCTAATATTCCCCTTGTACCTACAAGGAAATAAGCAATAAGATAATTTGTACAAATGTTCATTCAACTAACACGAAGAAGATATTGGAATAAGAGTTTGTAAGAATAGTTAGTACATGAGTAGAGAAAGTCATGTGAGTGTAACACATCAAAACTTTAAAGTTTGGTTTCAGTAATTATTAGAGTGAAATATGCTCACGTTTTACTCTCACATTAATACTTACGGACTCTGTGGAGGGTAGGAAATGATCGTAGTTAAAGAGAAATTCTCCAATCCCTAGTTGGGGATCGAATCTTGGACCTCCGGGTTGAGAAGTCAGAACTCCGACCACTTTGCTAAATCGGCAGTCAATGGATGGTGTTATTACTCCAACTGTAGGGTGTCTTGTAGTTTTTTAAATAGGTTCACAATTACTCTCTTATTCATACTTGAACATTGCGGAAGATCTGGAGTGATTGTGGTTGAAGATAAATTCTCCGTCCTAGCCGAGAATCAAACCCGAGATCTCTGGGCTGAGAAGACAGCCAAAATTGAGGAAGAAGTTGCAAGAAAGAACTAGCTCCTAAGCTGCTACGTTAAAAACATTGATATCTGGGCAAGACAGTACTAAACACTAAGAAAAAAATGCACTACATAGTGTTATACCATGACGAGAAATTGTGTTCAAGCTTCAAGAATAAGCATTTGTAAGAAGACTTTCTACAAGAGTAGAGAAAGTCATGTGCAGAGAAAACAGAAGATAAGACCACGTCTTACCTCTAATAGGTTCTTTTCGTTGCCATGACGATCGCAATGACGCATCCATTCCCTCCTGTTCATTTAGACCTTTCCGCCATGTGGTGAGCAACTGTCAATCACCTTGTTTTTCGCCGAGTTAATGTTTTCGTGCTGAGATTCAAAAACAATTTCATTCTTGAACCTCAAACAATTTGCTTCAAATAGCTCATTTATTCTCCTCCGTCGAGTTTCACACACACACACACACACACACACACACACACACACACACACACACACACACACACACACACACACACACACTGCATCAAAAGTGTCGCACACAGGGTAGACTTCATCAAATGCAGATTTTAGAAAATGAAATATTTGTTTAAGTTATGGTTTGGAATGTCATGTGCAGACAGTAGAAATATCGCAATAACCACTTATGTTAATTGCATCTACCTTTACTTGCATGAAGCAGAATTAACAATCTCTCTTTTCCTGGGAACAAGTTATGTCATGAATCATTTTTATTGTTCAGGAAGAAAACGAAGGTCATCAGGACATAAAACTACGTACGTAATTAAATGCAATATGTTTCATGCTAATTAAAATATATTTTGGATTAGTTTTACTTTCAATAGGAGAGAGGTAGCTATAGATTATATAGGAAATGTATTCATGTGTTAAAACTGTAACGGAATGTTCATGGTAATATTCGATTTTATTATCGTGTGTAGTGGGCTTTTGAAGTCAATTCAGTTATGGCATTTTGACACACACACACACACACACGCGCGCGCGTCAAAGAGCAATATATAACTTACAAGAGACATTCAAAAACTATACTTCAGAAATATTTGTTAATAAATCTAAGGTTATGGTTTTTGAAAGAAAGTTTCCAGTACGATCGAAAATAGTCATTAATAGCGAAACAATAGAACAAGTGAGCAGTTGTAATTATCTAGGATGCTGCATATTGTACGAAGGAGAGGAACAAATGTGTGGAACTATTCAAAGAATGTTAAGAAACAGAACTAGAGAAGAGACACTTGTGAAATTTGATAGTCCCTCTACTTTTATATGGTAGTGAAAACTGAGTCCTCAATAGTTCTAAAAGGATGTTACAGACGATTGAGATGCAATTCCAGGCTACAAATTAAAAGATCATATATCTAATATTCAAATACGAGAAGAGTTATGTATAGAAGAGAAGATAGACGACAACAATATCAATACATAGAGACAATGGACTCACAAAGGCAGTGTGTGTCCTTTG
The DNA here is from genome assembly GCA_030765045.1 of Tenodera sinensis. Taxonomy (NCBI): domain Eukaryota; kingdom Metazoa; phylum Arthropoda; class Insecta; order Mantodea; family Mantidae; genus Tenodera; species Tenodera sinensis. The sequence continues at coordinate 7,444,775 of CM060966.1, forward strand.
TTGAGGGTTTTACTTGCTTTCTCATTTGTATTAATACGTCAGAAGAAAACTCGCTACTTGTTTTCAAAACCTCACATTATACGGAACTCTAGAAGCCGAGAGTATATTCCGGACTGCTTTGTTTTCTTGAGCTAGAAAAACACACTCTTTATGTAGTCATTACGTACTTCAACATTAGTTCTCGCTGCTGAACCAGTTTCGCAAGACGTTAAATATGTTCCAATATTTGATCACCAGAGTTTGACTGAGTCATACTCGTGCATCATGTTCGCATTTTCAGCCCCTATCCTCGCAACATGTTCCATTTTGAAGATATTCATGTTAGAGGATGTTTTTGTGTGTATGTGAACCTAAACATTACGATAGGAGAATAACTTTTGAAGCCCGTAAGTTAGGAAGTATGAGTAATGCCTTAAAACACGCGGAAGGTCAGAGGCATTCTTGCCAACTTTTACGGTTTGCCCGTAAACTGTATTGGAGCGGAGCCGTTTTTATGACTACGGCAAAGGAGGCGCTTTTATGGCGCTCACAGGTTCAAAGTGATAAAGATTTTCATCGTGAACATGACAGACAGAAAATTAGATCCTATTGCATTATATTGTAGCAAGCATCCTATTAAAAAAATCTGTTCTTAGTTAATCCCACACATTTGCGTATGAAAAATATTAATATACAGTTATATATTATCAAATATTACAAATAAACTAACAAAACTGCATTTTGGTTTATACTGAACAAGTAATTTAATTCATTTTTATTTCAGCTCATTGAAAACTGTAGTTAGAAGCTTGTGTTGCAAACAGTTTAGCTGATCAAGAGTTCCAATTGCAAAGTATCACTACTTATAACTTGCACTGTTTAAATTAACTGGATCCATGATCATAAAATCCTGAACAAACTGTTACACTTATAGGACTCTTTAATTTAAAGACCTGATTAGTCAGAGCAACAAGGTAGTCAGTTCCAAAGCAACAGTCTAAGTTTAGAGACAAGTTGAAAGAGATCCGTTGATTGACTGTAAGAGTGATAATGCTGGAGGATCGGTTTGATCTAGCAGTATAGGAATCTTCCCCCTCCAACTCCTGTCACAATGTGGAAATGGGCCGACCGACCGACCGACGGACCGCCGGTGTACTTACCTCGTTTACTGTCTCCCATCCGCACTCTTTGCCCGTAGTATATCGAAGTAATAAAAGCCAAAGCAAAAATTTGGGTCAGTCGTAGAAAATGTCATACAATGATGTTCGTTACCATCTGAAATAGTAACTTGTTCCATAATAAACGGGACTACGAAAGCATTGTGTTCGATTTTTATTTTCTCTACTTCGTACAGTACAGTATTCCACCCAAAAATTCAGCGGAAATATATCTTTTAAGGCCCCCTGAATAAAAAAAAAAAAGCATTTTTAGATAAAGATCCCGGCGCGTGTGTGTTAGTGTGTCAGTCTGTGGACAATAACTCAAAAATGAAAAGTCGGTTAAAAACCAAAGGTGCTATTTAAGTTAAACATTTTTTAAGGATGCCACACGAAAATTCTGAAGGAAAATGCTCCAACCTAAGCTAGCCTTTACATGGAAAATTTTACGAAAATTTGTATTTTCTGGAAGATGGCTCAAACGATTTTGATTAAAATGTCGTATGTTTAAGATATTTTTCATGGTAAATGAAATGTATATTTTGAATTTTCTGCGTATAATCCATGTACCCTTGTTTACTCTGGATGACTTTACCATAACTGGTAAACCGTAAGGTGAAATCTTACTATAAAAATGTACATCTTGCTAAAATACACAATTTATGTCCAAGTAAATTTTCTTGCAGGGTGAACCGTTCCGGAGATATTGCTTGTTATGTGTGCGAGTTTCGGAAAACTTAAAAACTTTCGTGAAATGCAACATCGTTGTTCATTTTTTATATTAAGTGTGCAAAGAGAACGGAATCTCAAAGCTTTAAAATATTTGACTATCGCTCAAAATCTACTGTATTCTAATAATTCCCGTTGCACGTGCAAGAAAACGAGCAATAAGATAATTTCTGCAACTCAAGTAACACGAAGAAGATATAGGAATAAGAGTTTGTAAGAATGGTTAGTACAAGAGTAGAGAAAGTCGTGTGAGTGCAGCACAAGATTTTTTACCATTGTGTTCTACATTTTCTAAATAATCTGGTAACGCTACCTGGACCTAAAATACAACATTGTAAGTCGCCTTTGAGTATGTCATCTGGTTCCCGAGGTCGCGAGTAGATAGCAATGGCCGTTTATAAATATGTAAACACAATGAAGACATATTAGAGAAGTGGAAAATATATCTTTTTTAAATGAAAACAATTACCAATCCTTATGCACTACATTTAATACAGAATACTGCCAAAAGCAGGGAAAATGGCAGGCATAAAATAATCATAATAATGGAGTTGCAAGTGTGTGGTTCTAGAGCAAGTTAAGTTCAGCGGAAGTGGTGGTGGAAAAAATGCCCTTCCTTCAGAATGATCCATTGACATAAATGACGATAAATTGCTTTCGGCCCACGTGTTCCTTGAGGTTCATTGGTTTTAGTTAGCTTTGCAAATAGGTACAACTAGTGGAGTGTTGGGTGGGTGGCAACTTGTTGCTCCACTAAGAGGGTCCCCGCGAAGCTATGACCGTGTATATGGCGGTGCACCCAGAGAGTAGCAAATAGGTACAACTAGTGGAGTGTTGGGTGGGTGGCAACTTGTTGCTCCACTAAGAGGGTCCCCGCGAAGCTATGACCGTGTATATGGCGGTGCACCCAGAGAGCAGCAAATAGGTACAACTAGTGGAGTGTTGGGTGGGTGGCAACTTGTTGCTCCACTAAGAGGCCCCCGCGAAGCTATGACCGTGTATATGGCGGTGCACCCAGAGAGCAGCAAATAGGTACAACTAGTGGAGTGTTGGGTGGGTGGCAACTTGTTGCTCCACTAAGAGGGTCCCCGTGAAGCTATGACCGTGTATATGGCGGTGCACCCAGAGAGCAGCAAATAGATACAACTAGTAGAGTGTTGGGTGGGTGGCAACTTGTTGCTCCACTAAGAGGGCCCCCGTGAAGCTATGACCGTGTATATGGCGGTGCACCCAGAGAGCAGCAAATAGGTACAACTAGTGGAGTGTTGGGTGGGTGGCAACTTGTTGCTCCACTAAGAGGGTCCCCGTGAAGCTATGACCGTGTATATGGCGGTGCACCCAGAGAGCAGCAAATAGGTACAACTAGTGGAGTGTTGGGTGGGTGGCAACTTGTTGCTCCACTAAGAGGGTCCCCGCGAAGCTATGACCGTGTATATGGCGGTGCACCCAGAGAGCAGCAAATAGGTACAACTAGTGGAGTGTTGGGTGGGTGGCAACTTGTTGCTCCACTAAGAGGGTCCCCGCGAAGCTATGACCGTGTATATGGCGGTGCACCCAGAGAGCAGCAAATAGGTACAACTTGGAGTGTTGGGTGGGTGGCAACTTGTTGCTCCACTAAGAGGGTCCCCGCGAAGCTATGACCGTGTATATGGCGGTGCACCCAGAGAGCAGCAAATAGGTACAACTAGTGGAGTGTTGGGTGGGTGGCAACTTGTTGCTCCACTAAGAGGGTCCCCGCGAAGCTATGACCGTGTATATGGCGGTGCACCCAGAGAGCAGCAAATAGGTACAACTAGTGGAGTGTTGGGTGGGTGGCAACTTGTTGCTCCACTAAGAGGGTCCCCGCGAAGCTATGACCGTGTATATGGCGGTGCACCCAGAGAGCAGCAAATAGGTACAACTAGTAGAGTGTTGGGTGGGTGGCAACTTGTTGCTCCACTAAGAGGGTCCCCGCGAAGCTATGACCGTGTATATGGCGGTGCACCCAGAGAGCAGCAAATAGGTACAACTAGTAGAGTGTTGGGTGGGTGGCAACTTGTTGCTCCACTAAGAGGGTCCCCGCGAAGCTATGACCGTGTATATGGCGGTGCACCCAGAGAGCAGCAAATAGGTACAACTAGTGGAGTGTTGGGTGGGTGGCAACTTGTTGCTCCACTAAGAGGGTCCCCGCGAAGCTATGACCGTGTATATGGCGGTGCACCCAGAGAGCAGCAAATAGGTACAACTAGTAGAGTGTTGGGTGGGTGGCAACTTGTTGCTCCACTAAGAGGGTCCCCGCGAAGCTATGACATCGGGTGTGTATACCGGTGCACCAGAGAGTAGCAAATGTTCCGTCGTTCACTTTGTTTTCAAGCGGGATTCACACGAGTCTGTCTCAAAGTATGCCACTACAGTTCGTTCGGTTTATGTTGAAACATGGGAATTAGAGAGAGAACGCACTACTGCCCGCCCTCTTGTGGGTACTCCAAGACTGCCTAATCCCATTTCGCTTCGGTTCCATGCAACATGCAACGGTGCGATTGACTGCCTGACTATAGCGCAGCTATCAGAGAGCAGCGCTTTAATAACTGCTGTTAGATAGCGTCAGTGTAGAGATCCCGTCCAAGAAGGGTTCCTTGGAGGGTACCGGTAAGCTGGTAAGATCTTCGGCTTCATGGATATCGGATGCTGGATCACATCCGCAGTCTTCACATGCATCTTCCAATTCAGAGTAACTGTCTTCTAAAATTATGTTGAAACTGTCCAATATGTCGTCCATTAATTCGTCTTTTTCCCCAGTACATTTCTTCTACGCGCTTCACATGCTCACAGACAGCTTTCCAATTTTCGGGCAAGAAATGCGATGTGTACGACCTATAAATTGTACTACGAATAGCCGCCTTTGTAAATGAAGCGGCTGTTGTGCTTGTCGGTTGTCTGTTTGGTCGTTTGGTGTTCTAACAGCGGTCCCATTTTCGTCTGCTTTCTTCTTTTCTTGCAAAATTCTGTATATTGGAGTGCGAGATACACCAGTAGCTGCGGCGGTTCTTTCCATGACCTGTGTCACGGACATTGTTGGTTTACCCGATGTTAACGCCTCTAGTTCATCAGTAAAACACTTATGTACCAAACATACAACTTCCCGTGCATCAGATTGAAGAGGTTTCCCCTTTCTTCCAACACCAGCTTGGAACAATACGATTGTCAACTCAATGAGCAGGACTAAACGCATCACCAGCATTTCCATATTTCACTCTCAATATTAAGGGTACATAAGCAGCCCGTACACTCGTCGAAACACCTGTTACCGACAGACGCAGACTAGGCAGTCGCGGATAGCCGTGGCGAGGTGTTGTCATCCCTCCCCTATCACAGGGAGGGGTAGCGCTAAGTAGGTCATGTTCCAACTTAGACCAGACGGACTGTAGCCTTGTTAACAATCTGTTTGTCTAGTGTGTCCACGTGACCCGTAGCACATGCGCTTCCCATATTAGCAACAAGGGTACCAACTCTCCCTCATTTTTACTTTCTCTACTAGTAAGTATTGTATTCCACCCAAAAATTCCATGTCGAGATTTCACCTGAAATACATGTTTCGAGGTCCCATGAATTAAAAAAAAGAAAGCTTTTTATGAAACGTCAGCGCGCGGGAGAGACAGAGAGAGAGAGAGAGAGAGAGAGAGAGAGAGAGAGAGAGAGAGGGGGGGGGGAGAACCGTATAACTCCAAAAGGAAAATTACCCTGTTTATAATATGTTCACGAGAACATGTATATCTTGAATAGTCTGAAGTCGTCTTCATTTTGAGCGACACTGTAAACCATAAGAGATAGGCATCAACTTGTTACACAACAAGGAATATCTCCGAAATGGTTCACCTTACAAGAAAATTTATTTGGATATAAATTGTGTATTTTAGCAAGATCTACTTTTTTTGTATAGTATGATTTTGTCTATCTCTAACGGTTTACCGGTTATGCAAAAGTGGTCCAGAGTAAATACGGCCACAGGGGCTATAGCCAGAAAATTCAAGATATACATTTCGTTTGTCATAAAAATATCTCAAACATATGACATTTTAATCAAAATCGTTTGAGCCATTTTCAAGAAAACCAAAATTTTCGAAAAATGTTACATATAAAGGGTAGTTTAGGTGGGGCTATTTTCTTCAAAATCTTCGTGTGCATACTTGAAAGACATTAAACTTAAATACCAACTTTAGTTTTTAACCGACTTTTCGTTTTTGAGTTATGCTGTCCACAGACAGACACACGCGCGGAATCTTTTTCTAAAAGTCCTTTTTTTTTCTTCTTTTTTTTGGATTCAGGGTAGGGGGTCTCAAAACATATATTTCCAGTGAAATCTCGAGTTGGAACTTTTGGTGGAATACAATACTTCCTCTACTTACCAGTAGAGAAAGTAAAAATATTAAAAAATTATAATGAAATTTTAATATCTTAGCAACTAATTTGACTAAATCTATGAAATTGGCAGATTTACTTTTCACTATACAGTGATTGTTGTGTTAAAATTCCATAGCAATCAAATAACTGTAGATTTTCAAAATTTGACAGATGGGCATCCTTAACGTGGTAGTTCATATCGGACGATGTACAGCTTAAACCTACCTGACCTTTGTTTCCTCAGGGTATGGGAATTTACTCTAACGGAGGTTCGAAGTCAGGATCTGTTGAATGTGAGGCAGGCAGGTACGCAGAGGCGGGCTCAGGGAAGCATTGCTACACACTCGGAAGGACGGGATGTCACACTGTAGACGTGGAAAGTTGATTGCCAAAATGCGCTTGGTTGGTTGGTTGGTTGGTTACAACTTGCATACATATATACAAAGTACACGTTTGAGGTTTTGGCAGCTTATCTCAGGTTATAAATGTCGCCAGGCTCTAAGAATGATATTTAACCTTCCGGCCAAACTGTTAATTTTAGATCCAAAATATTAAGCAATTTGGTAGACCACTTCCTTGTAACTAGCAATTGTGAACAAGTGTCCGAAAGAGTTACTGAAGAAGTACGCCCTCTATTTGTACGCCACAACCATCCGAGAATGATGGGACCTGATATGCTGTATGACAACTAATTGTTCATTACGATTATCATAAAATGAGATATTTTAACCAGAATGTTACCTTCCTGGCCGTCTGAATATTCCAGATACCGTATTTGGTCAAGTAGTGCAGTGTTTTTAGTAATGTTTAACGCCCATTATTACAGCATACGGCACCACAGGCGACGGGCATTGCTGATACTGAAGAAAACTACGAAGAAAGTTCATTAGGAGAACGGTTCAGACCTCCCGTTCACGAGTCGGCGCCTTAACGACCTGTACACACGCACCAGTTATGTTGTACCGTTTCTATCTCTTATCCTCCGCCGTTGACCGAAAACTCGATAATCAGAATTAAAA